>CM069072.1:4802500-6002500 GCA_035220775.1 Malus fusca | reverse complement strand
GACGAGAGAGAGAAAAAAGGTCCTTGGGGTGGTGGAGGTGCCATGCCTTCGTCTAGGTGACGGTGTAGGTGTGCGTGGGTGTGGTGTTGCTGGGAAAAATGGAGCGTGAGTGCGAGAGAGAGAGAAGACAGAGATTAGGGAAAAAGAGAGATAGGGGATAAGTTAGGGTGGTGCCACGTGGCAACGTGGGGGAGAAAGGAAATCTAGATGAAGGGTCTGGATTAAATTAGGATAGGGGACCAAATTGCACATTTTTATAAACTTTCAGGGACAAAATGAATTTAAAAATTAATAATGGGGGTAGGGTTTCACACATTTTCTATTGCAGACAAATTACAGTTTCACATTGTTTGAGCCTGAAATAAAGGTTTGTGCCAAGAACGAGTAACCCAAGTTGAAAAGCTATAATTCTCAGCCCAGTAATAATTCCTTAGGCCAGTGGGCTTTTAGTCCAAGAAATCTCTAATTAGATTGAGTCCTATAACAGTAAAACTGTGAAATGGTCAAGGTCAAGCGTACCTGTCACAACCCGTCCCGGAAATGTACATTATTTTGTTATCGTTGATGTGAAAAGACTAAAATGCCCTTGAGCGTTTGTGGCATTGTGGGACTATGTGTGGTTGAGGACTAATGTGTTAAGTTCCTATTATTTTGGAACCAATTGGAAGTAAGGAAAATGGGTTGTTTTGATTGGTGACCCAAAAATCTGGACCACACATCATGTCTCTCTCTCTCACTCTCACGTGCTCTCTCTCTCTCTCGGTTTCACTCTCTCTCATTCAAAATGGTACAGACAAGCACCCAAGACCCTTGAAACTTCACGGATCGTGGCCAAAATTAGTACCATTGTGTTCGTGAGGACCATACGAGTTCAAAGGTACCCATTTCAGGTAAGAACACGTTCGATATCACGTTAAAAATTCAAGCTCCGAGTTGAGCACTATTCATAAACTTTTAAATGGTTATGTTTTAGGACAATCCAAGCTCATAGCGAGCTTAGTGAGGTCCCAAGGAAGCTCGGAATGCTTCGTTTGAAGGTTTTGGACGTCGGGATCATGTGGACGAAGTTTGGCTGATTTTCTTGGAATTCTCCGGTGAGATCCCGTGACTTTTAGAGCTTTAAATTAGTATGATTGTGTTCTACAAGTTAAGAGCTTCATTTTGGTATAAATTGCATGAAAATGGTGCAAAAACGAGTGAGAAAAAGGCAGTTGCAGGTCTACCCAGAATCCGGCACCGGCGACACTATTCCGACGTTTAGAGGTTGAAGACGATGCGCGTGGGCAACGCGTGAGGCCGTGCCCTCCCCGGCGCATGAGGGCGCGTGAGCCATAGGAAATTTTTTCTAAAAATATCACAATGTTCGTGAGGTTGTGTAGATCACTGTGGTATATACCCAAATTGAGCAATGTATGAGAAGTTATTAGCTAATTTTGCTTATGTGCTTTAAAATAACGTTTTTATAGTTAATTCGCTTATAGGTGAGACTTATCCCGAGAACGAGCGTATCCACATGCGACTCGGGGGCTACGACCCTTCGACATACCAGTGAGTGGGCTTTTGTTTTCAGTATATATTTATATACTTGATATATTTCCCAGAAATGCATTTTTAAGGAAAGTATGCTTTGAAATAATATGTCAAATGCTTCTATATTTTGAATATGCATTGCATGGTTGCATATATATATAATGTGGTGCTGTGAAGGCACATGTGAGTTCAGGTAAGTTATGTTTGGTTGTGTGAATCATCGATGATGTGATATGTGATTAAGTAATCTTGAGCTCATAAAGCTGCACCTAGAGTGATTGTGAATTAGCCAGAGATATGAGGTACAAGCCTGTTTATTTACGTCACCTCCTGCACTATATGCTCATATTGGATCCAACTTAAGTGCACAGTCTTGTCGTACAGACCTTATTCACGGTTCCGACTCGTAAGTGACTAGCGATTCATCGCCTAGCTATTATGAGATAATAGAGTTAAGCATAATTATATTTCACCCAATCTTGTCGTACAGACCCTCTTTAGTGGTTCTGACTTATGTGCAGTATATTGCCGTATAGGTCATTGTAGTGACTCCTGCCAGATTGACTTTTGAGCTATGAATTTAGCCGTACAGACTACCTCAAGGGTTCCGGCTAACATATCATGTTTCTATGAAATCATTCTTACCTGGATTGGTTACTTTGTTATATTTTGACATGGCATACATATGATTATGATTATGTGAAGCATGAATTGAATTGATATGATTATATATATATATATGTATGTATGTATATACTTATATCTTGATTCTGGGAAAATTATACATGTTTTACAGCGAGGGGTTAGTATATTGATAAATGAAATGATTTTGTAAAACATTCGTTTTTGCCTACTCACGTTTTCTGTTTTGCGCCCCTCCAGGTTCTAAGTAAGCTTGCTGTTGGTGGCTCGGGATTGTCGGCTGTTCTGACTTATCTAAATAATAGTAAGATATTCCTGGTACTGTATAACTAGTATTTGTCCTACTGGACTGCACCTAGACTTTATGCTCTGATTAGGAGTGTTTACTGTTGTAACTAACTCCTATCACTTTTTGTTTAGTAATGCACCCTAGTAATCTGATTTTTAATTATTCGTATAGTTGCTATCTTTATCGCTTCCGCACTGTGCACATGGCTACGTCACCCTCACGTGACAGCCAGCATGCCTTGATCTCGGTCGGGGTGTGTCAGTGCCTCGGTTGATTCCTAAGTGAGTTAGGATTGTCAAGGATTAGGATAAGTTCTGATGAGATGCAGAGTATTCTAAGAATTAGAATCGATTGCATTGAGGGACTAGGTTCATAATCCTAGATCATATCAAAGAATCCAAGACTGGATGAAGATTGGGTTTCGGCTAAGGAAGGGATAATGACGAAATATTCGGGTAATTACCGAGTAGGCACAGTCCTATTAGAACTTTACCTCGGTAATCATGTTTATTACGAGGTCTATCTCTATAAATAGAAGAGGTTTTACAATATGAAAAGCCTATTCAACTCAACAAACAACTCAAAATGTTTTACACGAAAATCCTCGCTCTATGCGATTGCCTTCTCATACCTTTGAGAAAACCACTAACTATCATAATCTTCTCGTCAACACCTCTTCAGTGTGGATAAGTAAACAAAATTTTGTTGACAACCGACGACATCTGAATAAGTGAACAACACTAGAGTCGTAAAACCAGATGATTCATCAACACCTTCAGTTTAGATAAATAAACATCATTGCTTCTGGTCGGTTGGTTATTTGTTCAAGTCTTAGTTGGCGAAAAGTTCTTAACTTTTTCACCTAATTAAATAGGTTATTTCATTAGCCCTTCAAGCGAAGTGAGGTGTTCTATGGTTGGTTACTCTCAGGTGTATTTCATAGTTCGAGATTCCGATGGCAGAACCACATTTATCATAAATAAACTCATATTCTTTGAGTACCTTTTCCCTTACAACCTGATACCGATTCGACGCACCTATATTCTCATTAAAATAGTTGAAGCAGTTGAACCCAATACTCATGATCCTGAACTTCGTAGTGAATTGAGCAACCTTGTCTTCAGGTTCTAGAACCATATCTATTATACTCGCCCTACTAAGCTTGGTTGCGAGTTGGCACATCCTAACACACCCTGACTCGGAATGTCCACTTGGACTCTGAATCGAGCTGTGCTGGCCGACACCTGGAAGGTGACGAAGCCATAAAGTGTAGTGTAGTGGGATATGAGAATAAATTTAAACCTAAAAGTGCCTAATTTTAAGAGTGCGCTTGTGAATGGAAATGAACTCATTTCGCACATGATGTCAGAGCATAAGTAAAGTACAGTAAGGTAGGATAAAAATTATACCATCAAAGGTAGCCACCTATACCGAGATTTGCCAAGAATCCTCATCGACACGAAAGCTCAGCACTAAAACCTGGAAGGGCGAAAAATAAGGGTGAGTGGGTCTTTTCTTTTATATAGTATATATATAATTGTTAGTTTCCATTTATACATTTCATAAAGAGTTTTCTACAATATCCCTAAATTAGTGTGACATTTATAAGATATAGCGCATTGATAGAAATTATGAAGTTATGCTATGTCCTACATTATGCACAAGTATGCGTATTATTATTGATGCCATAATTATAATTACGGCTACGAATAATATTATGTTGATTAGAATTATCGAATCACTGTGGCATGACTATATTTATGTTATTGCTCATCGTTTGCTTCACCGGTGTTAGTACCCACCCGGGCCAGGGCCAATCTTCCACGTGCATGTGCACATCTCACCGTACGCTTACTTTGGATCCATTGTAAGTGCCAGTCCTGTCCTATATTGCTATAGGCAATTAGGACTCGTATGTGCTGCACATAGCGCCAGTCTTCATGTGATTGTAGTACTAGAGCGTATATCCTTGTTACACCCAGTCATGTTCATGTAAGAATATCTTTGCATGAACTTATGTGTCAGCATGTGTCGATGAGCACTCTATATGATATGGTTGCTATGCGAGATTATGTGTTTACGAACGTCATGTGCTTACGTACGAAATATTGTGACGTATTGAATTCTTGAGATATTGCAGGCTATGGTATGTATTTTCTTATAAGTAGTATGTATATTTTGGAAACTATACTTGGGTTTAAATATACGAAAACATTCTACACAATGTCACGGACCCGTGCACGACAACCACTCACCACCACGAGACCAGACGCACCCTCACGCGCCGCCATGTTGCGACCACACACGCGCTGGTAGATTCCCAGGGAATATTCCGTCAAATTTGACGGAATCTTCTATTAAGTCTAACGGCGTTAGAATATTCCGTTAAGTTTAACGGAATATTCTCCTTCTTCTCCGGTTGTTCTCTGCCGTCCGCCGCCGCTGCCGTCTAGTTCGCCGGATTGTGAAAAAATCGCTAGATTTTTAAATTTTTTTTGTTGATTTGCATTTGATTTCATACTTATATCTAGTATGATTTTCTGGAAACTATACATGTTTTACAACGAGGGGTTAGTATGTTTAGAAAATAAATGTGTTTTTTAAACCTTTGTTTTTGCCCACTCACCCTTCTGTTTTTCGCCCCTCCAGGACTTAGTTAGCTGAATTCTCTGTGGCGTACGAGGAAATCTCTGGTGGTTCTGACATATCCCTAAATAAATGTAGGAGCTTATTTAAGGTTGTGTAATAAGTACCTTAACTAGATTCGAATGCTCTACTTATGTCGTACTGTCATCTATGCTCTGACTATTTATGTTTTATGGGTTCTGCCCACTATTGCGCACTCTCTTTATTAACCTAAATAAATGTTAGCTTTGGTTTAAATTTGTCCATATTTTTATATATCACTTTCTTTTGGTTACGTCACCTTTGGGTGTCGCTCAGCATGCCTCGATTCCGGTCGGGGTGTGTCACCTCCGCATTCAAAAGAAAGACGTAGTTAGCTCATAGTTGTTCGGCATACGCGTCATGTAGGCTTCATAATTTTTAGAGTCAACACACATACATGCAAAAACTTTGCTTTTTGTAACTTTAATGAGTTATTATTGGTATGTGTTAGTCATTATTCACATGTAAGAATGACTATATTAACATTTAAGGTGTCAAACGATGTTTTTATCGTGAAAATAAGATGTGTTTCCTCAAGTGGTTTTCTGGCTCCAGCTTTGGATATGAATTGCTATTGGGGTTATTTCAAGTTACAAAAATTTTGTGAGTCTGAATAAACTACAACAACTCGTTATGTGTTTATTGTGCGAGTTTATAGTCTCTTCTTATGAGAGTTTCTTTTTAGTGTTGTTTTATGTTATGGAGTCTTGATTTATAAGGACATGATTTTACACTCAAATCACTTTTTGGTTGAGATAATAGGGGTCATGTGCGAAAATATTAAAACGAGGCCCTCCTTAGCAAACAAAAATTACTAATTTACAAATAACATAAAAAAAAAAATAAAGGAACAAATATAAAGCATCATCGATTAGCCAAAAAGAAATGCTAAAAGACTTTTTCAAAAGTAGAACTATATTTAGACTTTTTGTACTTTATATTTTTGGTATAATATTTTGTAATGTTGTTACAATAATTGACGTTAAAATGTAAAGTAACAAGGAATTCATAGAAAGCCCTATTTTAAAAGAGTCTCCTTACAATTTCTCTTCACAAAAAAACAGTTCAATTTTCAACAACCATGTCAACAAAAACTTCATAACATCTGGGATAATCACTTGTGGCATAATATTTTGAGGGGTCAAATAAGATTTTGGGGCCCTATGTTGTCGCACATATGGCACACCCTCATTTACGCCTTTGCTCGTCATGCTAACATGACATGTTTGCTAGGGCAATAATTACCTTGGAGTGTGTATCAACCTGTACTGTTAGAGAACAACTTGTAGGTATCGCAGTTCAATAACAAAATGTCATATGAAGAGATTGCACAGGAACGTGTTAATGATGAATCGTACAAAACAAGCCTATGAAAGTTTCTCTCTAACACATTGGTGTTTGAAATGCACAAGTATTTGAATGGGTAAATTAAATTTGTTAAAATTTAGTCTTCAAGTGCATCGGTGTACATCCCTTATACCAGTTACATTGTAGAATTTTCGCACATAATAAGGCAAAACAAAGGAACATGTTTCTAGTCCTGCCTTAAAGTAGGGTACAAACTGTCTCTTGGTGTTCAGCAGTGGTCAAAATCTAGTAATTAGCCTTGAGTGCCCCGTTAGTTTCCTGCTACCAAGGCTCATATCTTATTGTTCTAACGAGAAAACCAATGTTAAAAGATGGGAAGATCTGTCTCTTGCTCTTGTACAAGTCACCATCTACTCAGCCTTGAGTTGTTCCATTTCAAACTTGATATTTATTGAAATTCCAACGTCCCTGTAGGAGTAGAAGGAAGAACTATTTTAAAAATTTCCACCTTGCGTTACCTAGACCATGTCTAGGCACTAGACGGCTAGTCGCGACCTCGATTAATTCCTAAACGTTTGAAAATTAAGAAATGGCGTCTAAATCTGCCTAAGCGCCCGCCTAGACCGCCTAGGCGCCCGCTTAGCTTGTTCAGACCGCCTAAGCGCTCACTTAGCCTTGCGAATCTCACTTAGACAAAAATAGATAACTTTCATTTTGCGTTATGTTCTAACACTTTATAATCTATATGTAATTCTATTTTGCAATTTATGTATCCAATCTAATGCAATTATGTGTTTTTAAGTATAAGTATACACTTATTTATACGATATATAATAAATTTACTTAAATCTGCCTAGGCCCCACCTAACCGCCTAGACGCTAGGTCTTAGCCCACCGCTCAACTAGCGCCTATCGACTTTTAGTTTTTCAGAAAAAAAGTAACATTTTCAGAAATTCTCTAAATTACAACTATTACTGTAAATGGAATACTAGTTAAGCGGCTGCTAGTACAGTTCAAAGTGAATGCAATATTGGTCATTCATTCATTTTAAACTGCAATAGTGGTAGATTAGAGCATTTTCGTAATATTTTTTTGTTTCTTTTTGTAAATAGAAGCTTGAAGGGGACATTTTTTTTGGAGCCCAGATTCTCGCTGGCTTCTCTTTGTGAGGATATCAAGGATACGTGAATTGTGTCCGTTCATCGTACATCATGCGGTCAGAAATTATTTTAAATATTTTTATTTAAAAATAAACATAAACATTACTTGATAAAAATTGATCACACGATATACGATGAACATACACGATTCATGGATTCTCAAGATAGATTCTCACCAAAAGATTCCGAAGAGGATTTTTTTTTTCTTTTTTTTTTTTTGGAAAATAATAAGACGTGACATTTGTTGGATGTTTTGCATGTGAGAAATTGGAAAAGGATTTTAAGAATTCCGTGATCGTGATCATTCATCGTACATCGTGCGGTAGTAATCATTTCAAAATTTAAAATTAAATATAAATAGTACATAACGAAAACTGATCACACGATGTACGATAAACGGTCACGCTCGCAAGATCTCTAGAATCCTATGGAAAAAGGATCCTTTTCCTGAGAAATTGTACTTTAAATTTTTTTTTTATATTTTTTATTTTTATATAACGAGTCCTAGACCTGCTTTGCATGTATCTTGGCAAGAATCTCACTCTGAATTCTGAACCCTGTGAGTGCGTGAGGTGTCTGAATTGTTTTCTTTTCCGTTTCCAGTGAAACTACATGAAATCAGAGCTGTGTTTGGAAAAGGGGAAACTTGATGGCCTAAAGGAGTCGAAGGTTGGTAACTAGTTTTAGTTTGGTTACAATTTGGTTGGACTTCAATGAATTCTTCTTTTTCCTTACATGAAGGCTGTCGGTCGAATGAAAGAGAATCTTCGGTAAGAGAGCCTTATATATAACGATTTTTGCTGTTGTGACGTCCTGTTCTAATTAGACTTGGCAGTTTTTGACACGACACGGTGACACGACACGAAAACGACACGAAAATAACGGGTTTCGGGTTAACACGATAACTTATCGGGTCACTATCGGGTGACCCATTAAGAACCCGCTAATAACGGGTTCTTAACAGGTATACACGTGGGTAACACGTGGGTAACCCGTTTCGACCCGTTAAAAAAATATATATTTTAATAATTTTAAAGTTTAATTACTAAAAGATTTATTATAAAATACAATAGTCATATTAATATATACAATATATTCTATATTAAATATATAGTTTTGTATTATTGTTCTATATAAATTATAAAAAAATTTAAAAAAAAGTTTTAGTCATTATTTTTTTTTATTATGAGAGTTTCTTATTATCATTACTAGGATAAATTTTACATAACATATTCTTGTTCAAAATTAAAATATACTGGTATAGTATTTGTATATGCAAGAACTAAGAAGACATACATACAAGTATGAAAAATGTGAAAGAATATATAAACACTCGTGATTTATCATTATTCCTCTATGAATAGATAATTGTTACACTTATATTATTGTTTAGATTTTTAAAATCCTTCAAACCCTCATGAATAATGTTTTTTATTTGAGGGCAAAATTAATAATAATTATTGTAGAAGTGTAAAAAATGTAAAAATATATATATACAATCACTCATATATAAAAAAATGTAAATGCTTTAAATTAAAGATCAAATTTATTCATTACATTCTTATAGGGTCGAGGAGTGTATCTGTAAAAAATCATCAAAATCGAAACTCAAATAACCGTTAAATTGTGATTTTTCGTTTATAACCGTCGAAAACTTTTGTTCCGTTACGTAATCTCTGAATGTTTTTTTTTTATGACTTTTTACGTATGCGATCTCGGAATGTGTACAAATAAGTTTGACGGTTGGATCATTGAAAAAAGTTTTGTAGAATGCATATTACGTCAAAACAGTAGATTAAACAAACACTTAGAGTTAATATTATACTTTTATTAAGTATAAAATAAGTTTTTGTGGTATCCACTAGTGTAAATACTTTAAATTAAAGATCAAATTTATTCATTACATTCTTATAGGGTCGAGGAGTGTATCTGTAAAAAATCATCAAAATCGGAGATAAAATAACCATTAAATTGTGATTTTTCGTTTATAACCGTCGAAAACTTTTCCATTACGTAATCTCTGAATGTTTTTTTTTTACGATTTTTTACGTATGCGATCTCGGAATGTGTACAAATAAGTTTGACGGTTGGATCGTTGAAAAAGGTTTCGTAGAATGCATATTGCGTCAAAATGGTAGATTAAACAAACACTTAGAGTTAATATTATACTTCTATTAAGTATAAAATAAGTTTTTATGGTATCCACTAGTGTAAATACTTTAAATTAAAGATCAAATTTATTCATTACATTCTTATAGGGTCAAGGAGTGTATATGTAGAAAATCATCAAAATCGGAGCTAAAATAACCGTTAAATTGTGATTTTTCGTTTACAACCGTCGAAAACTTTTGTTCCGTTACGTAATCTCTGAATGTTTGTTTTTTATGATTTTTTACGTATGCGATCTCGGAATGTGTACAAATAAGTTTGACGGTTGGATCGTTGAAAAAAGTTTTGTAGAATGCATATTGCGTCAAAACAGTAGATTAAACAAACACTTAGAGTTAATATTATACTTCTATTAAGTATAAAAAGATCAAATTTATTCATTACATTCTTATAGGGTCGAGGAGTGTATCTGTAAAAAATCATCAAAATCAGAGATAAAATAACCGTTAAATTGTGATTTTTCGTTTATAACCGTCGAAAACTTTTGTTCCATTACGTAATCTCTGAATGTTTGTTTTTTACGATTTTTTACGTATGCGATCTCGGAATGTGTAAAAATAAGTTTGACGGTTGGATCGTTGAAAAAAGTTTCGTAGAATGCATATTGCGTCAAAACGGTAGATTAAACAAACACTTAGAGTTAATATTATACTTCTATTAAGTATAAAATAAGTTTTTGTGGTATCCACTAGTGTAAATACTTTACATTAAAGATCAAATTTATTCATTACATTCTTATAGGGTCGAGGAGTGTATTTGTAAAAAATCATCAAAATAGGAGCTAAAATAACCGTTAAATTGTGATTTTTCGTTTATAACCGTCGAAAACTTTTGTTCCGTTACGTAATCTCTGAATGTTTGTTTTTTATGATTTTTTACGTATGCGATCTCGGAATGTGTACAAATAAATTTGACGGTTGGATAGTTCAAAAAAGTTTTATAGAATGCATATTGCGTCAAAACAGTAGATTAAACAAACACTTAGAGTTAATATTATACTTCTATTAAGTATAAAATAAGTTTTTGTGGTATCCACTAGTGTAAATACTTTAAATTAAAGATCAAATTTATTCATTACATTCTTATAGGGTCGAGGAGTGTATCTGTAAAAAATCATCAAAATCAGAGATAAAATAACCGTTAAATTGTGATTTTTCGTTTATAACCGTCGAAAACTTTTGTTCCATTACGTAATCTCTGAATGTTTGTTTTTTACGATTTTTTACGTATGTGATCTTGGAATGTGTACAAATAATTTTGACGGTTGGATCGTTGAAAAAAGTTTCGTAGAATGCATATTGCGTCAAAACAGTAGATTAAACAAACACGTTAATATTATACTTCTATTAAGTATAAAATAAGTTTTTGTGGTATCCACTAGTGTAAATACTTTAAATTAAAGATCAAATTTATTCATTACATTCTTATAGGGTCGAGGAGTGTATTTGTAAAAAATCATCAAAATCGGAGCTCAAATTACCGTTAAATTGTGATTTTTCGTTTATAACCGTCGAAATTTTTTGTTCCATTACGTAATCTCTGAATGTTTGTTTTTTACGATTTTTTACGTATGCGATCTCGAAATGTGTACAAATAAGTTTAACGGTTGGATCGTTGAAAAAAGTTTCGTAGAATGCATATTGCGTCAAAACGGTAGATTAAACAAACACTTAGAGTTAATATTATACTTCTATTAAGTATAAAATAAGTTTTTGTGGTATCCACTAGTGTAAATACTTTAAATTAAAGATCAAATTTATTCATTACATTCTTATAGGGTCGAGGAGTGTATTTGTAAAAAATCATCAAAATCGAAGCAAAAATAACCGTTAAATTGTGATTTTTCGTTTATAACCGTCGAAAACTTTTGTTCCGTTACGTAATCTCTGAATGTTTGTTTTTTACGATTTTTTACGTATGCAATCTTGGAATGTATACAAATAAGTTTGACGGTTGGATCGTTGAAAAAAGTTTTTGGACCGCCAGCAATAGATAATTTTGTAGTCGTGAAACCTTAAATTTATTTAACCGTCAATTGTTATTTACACTTTATTCTTCTGACTGAATTTCATTTTTAAAATTTTATTTTTTGAAAACATGATCATCTGGCGAATGTAAGAAGATGATATCACGTTTCGATATTTACGGTTAACTGAAATATGAGTCAATGTCATATAATTTGTAGAAACTTTATAAACATCAAGCAATATTTTCACTAACCGTAAAACTCTAAATATAATATCAACGATCCAAACAGTTCATCTACCTGCACCCTCTAATAGATCATGTTTTCAAAAAAGAAAATCTAAAAAAACGAAATTTGATGAGAACAATGAAGCATAAATGTAAACAACAATCAACGGTTAAATTTTGATCTATGATTTATATGATTATAGTGGCGAATTTCGAAGTTAAGCTCTTCATGAAAGTTATAAAGCTTGTCATTACGAGTGTTTATATATATTTTTCTATATTTTTTTACACTTCTACATTAATTAAAAAACTATTAAAGACTTTAGGTAAGTGAAAATATACTTAAAACAAAAATGCGTTTTTATGTTTTGGATGTGATAATATGGAATGTATATACTTATTTAGTATTATGTTTTTCATTTGATTATTTATTGGTTTAAAATATATTTTCCTTAACGGGTAACGGGTCGGGTCATATTACCTGTTAATATTATCGGGTCGATTTCGGGTCGGGTCATTTTACCCGTTTATTTTAACGGGTGTTACACGACACGACCCGTTAAGATATCGGGTATGACACGAAAACGACACGAACACGGAAAACACGACACGAATGCCAAGTCTAGTTCTAATAAAACAGTGACATGTGTAGTTTTTTCAACACATGACAATGTATTACTAGATTGGAACAACATGTGATTGTGAACTCGTTTTATACAATTTATTCTCCTTTAATAAGGAATCACGTATTCGGGCTTATGACGTCATCAAATAAAAAGAGTTTATGTGTGTTTGTGAAAGTGAGGGGAGCCAGAGGAGGAGCATCTGTCCTATCGAAGTTTTTCTCTCAAACCCATTATTATTAACTAAGTTGTTATCAACACTTCCCAAAAATCATTGTACACTCATCTTTTAAAGCATTAATATCAACTCGATAGCATAATTGAGAAATACACTCTTGCAAACTAGGGACTTTCTTGGGTGCTTTGGAGTAACGATTACTCCGAGTATTTTAACCGTTAGATATTTATTTAAAAATACAAAAACCAAGATCTAATGATTAAAACACTTAAAATACTCCATACTCGTAACATTCAAAAAAATTGTGCAAACTGTATGGCTTTTTTAGAGTGTCAATATCAATTCTATAGCATACTCCAACAAGCCAGCCCACTTACAAAAGCCATAAAAAACTATCAGAATCACTCATCAGCAAATGACCAACTTCAAGTTTTGGAAAAATCTCCATGTCTTGCATGAGCCAGCTGCCCTCTTTCACCTAAAGCATAGAATAATGATTTGATTATTTATGCCAAAAAATGGTGAGCATTTTCTGGTGTGGCAGGTGACTGTCCTTTTGGAGGCCAATAAACTTAAGTTATATCAAGTTAACAGCAGTTGAGCAGTCAGTTATGATTAATCCCAGAAGCGTTGCTTCCTCATTGGGGAATCTTAAAGTGGGTTGGTTTCTTGTTACAACAGCTTGTTACTCTTTTTGCTCTTGCGGTGTTTGGTATAATTGTTTTGTTCTTTTGAGGGGACAAAATGCTTGATCATTCTGCAATTGCCAAACGAAACCACCTCTCCATACAGTAATTTACATAAAAAGTATCACTGAACTGGTTTTCTTTCCTGTTAAAGGAAGAATATGGTATGATTATGTACGAATATTTTCTTTGCAAGTTGTTCACACTTTTCAAGGACTAATTAGTACAAAGCAAAGCAAATACTGTGGTCGCTTTGTATATAGGAATAACTATCAAGTAATAATATAACATTTTGACCGGAATAAGATTTTATCTCTTTCATTCTCTTTCTATTTGAATGATCATAATTACGCTACGTTAATATTTTGTGTTACTTTTTTAAAGATAGAGAAAGTAAGAAATGAGGGGAGAAGATTTGGATAGGAGAGAATCTACTCTATTTTAACCAACTTCTTGACAACCATAAAATATGGGGTAATTATAACTATGCTTTTTTTTTGTTCTTACATATTACTCTGTATTTCAAGCCGTCAAATTGAATAAATCAAATATATTTTACAGATAAATTAAACAAATGCGTGTGTAGAGAAAGAGAAAAAAACTATATAGTTATCATTTTCTTAAAACATAAAGTGATGGACCATTACAATTTTACTTCTGTTGTCAATTACTTTACAAGGCATGGCCAATAGGCACTACAATATTGTTGTTCTCTTTTCTCTTAAGAAAAAAATAAATGCAATGTGTTTATGTGCTATCATGTGTCACATGGGGTAGGAAAAAAATAGCAATAAACTTATTATATAGGAGCACTCAATGTTGAGAGTATTTCTCACATCTGAAAAATGAGAAACCTTATATGTACTTATAAGTAATTGAGTTACTCTTTATATTGACAATTTGTTTTATGGTAGGCCTCAAATTTTTATGGTATCAGAGTAGGTTATCCCACGTGTGTGAAGCCCAATGGCCACACGTGCTTCATGTCATCTCATTTGTGTTGTGCACTTGCTAAACTTGAAAATATGCCACACATGAGGGGGTGTGGTGAAAGCGAATCCCACATCATGGAAAGAAGGGACTTTGCATATGCTTATAAGTAGTTGGCTTTCTCCTCATATTGCCAATTGGTTTTATAGCAAAACCTAAACTTTCTTCACTCAAGTGTTTGATAGTCTCATGACCAAAGCCATTCATTTTAGGTTCTTATTTATAGATTACTCTTAGAAAAATTCGCCCTAATCAGAAATTATTTAATCCTTCGATTATTATTGTGAAGATTTCAGTATCTATCAATAACACTTTGGGCGTCTATCTATAAAGTCGTAGACAATTTCATATTTGAGTGATTTTTTGCATATTTGATCTTTTATTGATAACATAAAAAAAATGACCAACTCAGGTTATAAGAAATATTGTGAAGCAAACTCAGACAAGTGGTCAACATTGTACTACTAACTGCGTAACTGGCAATATCCCATGCATAATATTGTTTAACTCATTTTCCCCACTTATCCTTATTGTAAATACAAAAACTACGTACTAACTAGTATAATATATTGAAAGTGGTTTTTGTTAGAATGTTATTATTGTAACAAACTGAAGCTTAAGTGATTGAGGATATTCAGTCATGATTATTGGTGTGGCCACATATAATACTACCATGTGTTATTACACAAGTAGCCCTTTAGGGAAGAAAACATTCCTAAACGTAGTTCTTCTTATGTTGAATGTTTGTCAATCAAACTGATCCTTAAACCTAATTGTACTAAACTCAAATGTAGTTAGTGTAGTGAGAAATTTTACGGCCAATTCCGCCAGGCATCACCAAAAAAATTTGATAACCAACCCTATTAAAAATTTCTGACTCCACCATTGTTTATGCTAATCTTGTATTTGCTTCCGTCTCCCACTCGTATCTTAGTTAGCAGCCTTTTTTAATGGCTGGCTACGAGATGAAACTTAGAATATCTTTGCTAACCTAAAAGTTGATACTAAGTTGCACATAAACATCCCGTTAAAGCCTCCCACATATATACAAATTGAATTCCACAAACACCAGACTATATATTATTAAAGAATATCTCTTCATTTTTCACATAATTAAGTTAAGGGCCTGGCGAAGATTATCTGATGACTAGTACAATTCATTGACGTACATAGAAGAGCAGAGAAAAGATGGTCGATTCATCATTTGGGATGGGTGCGAGAAGACAGTAGATGGAGTTCGCTACACATGTAACCAATGTGTCAAACACAGGGATGGACAATGGTTATAGCGGTCGGGTAACCGTGGTTATTTACCCATAACTGTTTATGCTCATATCTGCATAACCGTTTACTCATTGAGTAATTGCCTAAACGGTTTTACCCATACCCATAACCGTTTATAAACGGTTAACCATACCCATAACCGCATACTCATTTAACCGTAACCGTTTAATACCCGTTTACCCATTTACCATTTTTAACCCGTTTATCTTTTTTTTTTACCATTACCTTTTTTTCACATGACACTGAAAAATATCTCCGTTACTACGCCACGTAACACGGCCTCACACTCATTTAGTACCTTGAGGATGCGTACCCGAGGGATTAGTTGTTGGAGTTTTTGAGTGGAAAATTTCTTCTTCTATTTGTCCCACATTGGTCAGGTTGAGAAGTTTCACACACCTTATAACATCAAGTCTATCATACAAAGTAATTGGAAAGATGAATCATTGGGGGCAAAATTGGGCTTGAACTTTAAGTTTAGGTTTTGGGGTGTGATGATTAATATATATTTAATCATCAAAAGATCGCCTTGGGTCTCTGGGCTTAGGCTCTAATAATTAATTATTTTTAATTTATTAAATTAATTTCAGATTTAATTAATCCTTTTGTTCTCAAAAGACTCATTCTTTCGAATGAAGTCTGAGAACGTTGAAAAACGCTAAGAAAAATATGAAGTTGTACATCCCTGTTGAATTTATAATCACCTCCCGAACTTATACCTTTTGTGAACAGGTTTATGCAAATATAAATGCATGCATGTGCATCTTATTCTATCATCGAAAATCATTCTTTCATCCATACAAGCATACTGAGAGAACCACAAAAACATTCGCCAGAAACTAAGTTTTTCGGTGATGTAATCCTAGTTTAGATCGTTGAATCTTGGTGAAGTTGAGACGCCTACAAAACTATAAGCACATAGTAGGGGGAAATTTCTGTTTCAAAGACATTGCTGTATGTAAGCCTCGATCTTCAGTTTATCTGCTTAATATTATTTTCGTTTATTCATTCTTTGGTAATTTACTGAGTTGCATTTATTATTTACTAGCATATGCCTACATACTTTGCGTTAACATTTTTTATTTTTGTTTTTAAAATGGAAAAGAGAGAGGGAGAAAGAGAACGTGGGAGTAGGAAGAAAGGGTTCTATTAATATGTAGTTTAGATTAGCGTATTGGAATTTATATTATTGCCCATCATTTTTTTTTTGTGATAGAAGACTAAATAGTCTTTTCACATTTTTTTAGATGACAAAAAGAATTTTATTAATAGTTAGATTAGCGTATTAGAATTTACTTCTATATATAATTATCATTGATGATTATTATCCAACGCCAGTTTTGTAAAATCTTGCTGACACTATGCACCTTCGACGAAATAACCGACACCTTTGATGATGACAATGACGACGATCTTATGATTGGTCAAGAGCAGCGGAACATGGAAGATTACCAGATAGAACCGGCAGTGCAGCAGATCAAGCATTTTAGTCATGATCAACATTTCTTCATCCTCAGTGATGCAGCAGTTAGATATCTTGATGGTACAATTACTTGTGACGGTTGCTTGCGACCCATCACCATGACACCGGATAACGGAGATCAAAGAGAAACCACAAGTGAACACTCAACGATAAACAACTCGCCACTCTAAGGAATTCACCAAAGAGATAAGAGTTTATGGATAGGAAGAAAAACACTCTTCACTAAACCAAGTTTAAAAGTAAATCTGAATTTCTGAATAATTGTATTTCCATACATGAGTAATGGTTTTAAATAGCTAGGCATGGAACAACCACATCAATTGCATGCTAGTCATCACCATCATCATAGACAAAATTATGTCGACATATACCACAACAAATTTCACAAGAACCACTTGGACAAAGATCAAACTTTGGAGGAAGATTAAGATTTAGAAATTTGCTACCTACAAAAAGATTCTCATTGAATTTATCATTCTCTGTTTCATGACGGGGATCATCATGTTCTAGAGGTTTGTAGCGCTCAAGACACCGCTGGAGCTGCTGCACTTGTCTCCTTAGGTCGTCCATCTCAATGTCACGCAGATCTCTCTCACGATGTGGTGAGTCCTGGTGAGCTTGTTGGCATCCGCGATGCCCACACCTCCCAACCATGATCAAATAGAGCTCTGATTACCAATTTGACACCGGATAATGGAGATCAAAGGGAAACCACAAGCGAACACTCAATGATAAACAACTCGCCACTCTTAGCAATCCACCAAAGAGATAAGAGTTTATGGATAGGAAGAAAAAACTCTTCACTAAACCAAGTTTAAAAGTAAAACTTAATTTCTGAATAATTGTATTTCCATACATGAGTAATGGTTTTAAATAGCTAGGCATGGAACAACCTTCTACATTCCATGAAGAGGTTACTAAGCATAAACTTAATGTAAGACTAATCATGAACTTAAATGAAAATATGAATCATCTTTAAATTAAATATGATGAATGCACCATGATAATTAGACGAGTCCAAATTCAGTGTCACACCATGAGCACCAGTGCCATTTATAGTTGTTGCGCCGAACAAGAACAATGGTGAGCACCGGTGCCATTTATAGTTGTTGCGCCGAACAAGAACAATACGTACCGTTTCAATCTCCACCAAATCTGTGCTCATTTACCTCTAACAATGCTCCCCACGCTTCACCGACACCACCTCACACTGCTCTCGGCGGCTTCTTCATTTGACAGTGTTTAAGTGTCATATGTGCCGGAGCTTGAGCCAAGGCTTCTCTAACTATTGTAACAAATGTGACTTGTACCTTGACCTCCAATTCATTTTGGTTTCGAATACGCATGATGCATAGGCATCCGCTCTTCGTCAACTTTCAGCCGAACAAAGAAGATTGCAGGGGCTGTGGTATTTCTCTTACCAACGCACGCTTCAGTTGTATCAAGTGTCAGTTCCATTTGTGTGTTGCATGTGTTAAACTACCTCCTATTGCAAGGTACAAATACCACAATGATCCTCTCACGCTCACCTATCACGAAGTTGAAACGAATTACGTGAGTATTATTGCGAAACATGTGAAGGATTGGAGGACGAGATCCTACACATTGCTTTAACTCCTACGTAGTTTGAGACTTTGATTGCCATCCTCATTGCTTTCTGGGGACTGGGGAGGTATCTGCAAGTCAAGTTAGGTAGCAGTTACAAGCATACTGCTCATCCACACCCATTTAACTCTTGTTTTTTTCTACATTGTTTTGTCATTGACTGTAAAAGCATTACTTATTTGTAACCAAAGCCCACTTAAAACAGCAGGGGAGAAAGAAAAAAAAGGTGGATCATTGTAAAATAACTAAGGCCTAAACCCGCATTTTGCATTTAGAAGGCCTGATCTCTCTCTCTCTCTCTCTCTCTCTCTCTCTCTCTCGCACCTCATCTCCTTCAGTGTTTTTTTTTTTTTTTTGGAAAAGATGTTTTATTCAAGCACCAATAGAGAGTAAAAACAATAGTGTAAAAAGTTATCTCAAACTCAAACGTGATTATCAGGAACAAAAGTTGCGTCTTAAAAAAACACGCTGCCAGGATAAGCTATCATGAAGTAAAACAAAACGAACTACATACAAAATTCATCAACCTAAGGACATATACAATGCAGTCCAAAACGAGACAAATAGACAGACATTGTACTTCTTACTGCTTGGCACAGATACAATGCTCATCCTCGTAAGCTCACCTATTATAGTGATAACAACGAGCTAGGTGAATATTATTGTGAAATCTGTGTACGAAAACGTCTTCAGATTCATTGGCTGTACTCCTACTCAGATTGTGATTTCCATTGTCATGCTCATTGCGTTCTAGGGAGATATCCCCAAGTGAATTTAGGGGGTACTTACAAGCATCCTACTCACTCAAAACACCTTGTCACGCTTGTTGAGAAGAGAGCATAATACCTTTTGATAAGAGAAATAACTCTCTTGTCAAAACTGACGTAAACTTTTATACACATGAAGCTCATGTTCACGCCCTCCGCTTCAACGTAATGCAGAGCTCATGTATGTACTTCCATGTATTCAGTTACCTCCCACCATCAGGCACAAATATGACAAGATCCTCTTAAGTTGATTTTACAGTACAATCATCCTCTTAAGTTAATGTGCAATAGTGTTTTAAGAACAAGCTAGGTGAATATTAAGGTGAAATGTTGCTATCAGCTATGTACCGTTTGGAATGAAACTTTTCATTCTTCTGGTTGCATAAATATCGATATCTTGTATACACAATCTTGGCACCTTTCCCTGAAGTTTTCATAAACTTCATATTTACTATTTGATTGAGGACTTGGCTATGATACTTGCGTTTACATAATACGTTCACCATCTAACAGTCATATATGATCAGTGAGCGTACGAACACTGTAGGAAGAAGTGGGATAGAAAATCTTGATTGAAACTTTTAGTGTAGTGGAGAAGGGAGAGGCTTTTAACTCGAAAAAAACATTCTGATTTCTTCACACACAAAACTGATAACAGCACATGGCTTTTATAGCTCAATACATCATAATTTATTTAGCTAATTAAGAACAACTTTGTCAATGAAACTCTAGAGAAATCATGATAGACTCAAGTAATTTCAATCATCAGAACTCTGGGAACTTCTATATATTATTAATCCTTTTTCATGACTGTAACGTAGTAACTGAAATTTGGTTTACTTCTCCAACAAACACTAACGAAAAGCTTCGGGGTCACGGGAATTCTCCTTCTCATCATGCTTAAAGGCAAATGACATCACACGATTACAGAGATTTAATATTGTAAAGTAAAAATAAAATCGCAATCTTGAACTCACATAGGTTTCTTATGCTGAGTATCCTCAATTATCAACCGCAAGAAGCGGGATACAGACATCTGTTCACATGTTCATAAGAAGTAATCAGTGTTTGATGTCTTAGCCACTATAATCTTATAGATCCATGTGATGATAATATCAACAGAACACAGGCATGCAAAGCAATACGGTCGTTTTCTAAAATTGCTTTACTCAGTATATGTAATTCAAACTCGGTGTTATCAAAGATGGGAGCTCGTAGCTCACCACCTCCAGATCCAACCATTTTGGTCTGAATCGGTTCGAATCCGAGAGATTTCTTGTTGGTTTCTCTCAAACTTTTCACAGAGACCGTTGCCCAGTTCAGAATTGAACCTGAACTCTGATACCATGCATGTTAGATGATGATGAAAGTAATTGAGTTTCTGGAATCTCTAAGAGAACAAGTCATGCTCTCAGTGTGTATTGTATTCACTACCTCAAATTAGACAAAAACTAGTAATATGCCCGCGCGCGATGCTTGAATGCACCAGGCTTAGCTACATGAATAAGACACATTTAACTTAAAAAATATTCAACATAATCATGAACGAACAAAAAGGATAGATCTAGGAAATTATAAAAGCATTATAACTGTAGATCCTGGAAATTATAAAAATCCATCCAGTCAAGAGACAATATAATAGTTGTGGGAAGGTGAGTATGGAACCAAGAATCTAAGATATACTTGACTTGAAATTCCATTATAATTTCACACACAAAAAATATCAAATTTTGATTGAAACATCAAACAAAACAATCTCATCTGTTACAGATTGGACCAAATAAATAAAGAATCTATCGTTATGATTTTCAACCTAACTATAAAAAAGAGCTTTATAACAGCGCAATCAACATTATTTGAACTCAACTAAAAAGAAATTGATTGCACGTTATAAATTCAATAGGTATTTTGATTTTGCAGATTAAAAAGAGTTGAAGAATATTGAAAATTACTAAACCCCATCACAATAAACCCATACCCATACCTCCCTTACTCGTTCCCTTCAACCCTTGCAGAAAATCCTTCCATCTATGTCTGTGCAAATAGCAGAAAAGAAACCCTAAACCAAATCCCTGAAATCCCTCGCCTAAATCCTCCCGCATCTCTGTTGGACACCCCCTATCTCTGACTCTGCAAACCCTAAACCAAATCTCCTAATCCTATCTTGGACCCCCCCAATCTCTCTGCCAATCGCACAAACAAAATCCCAAACCTAATCATTCAAATCCCACCAAAACCTAATCCTTGAAAATCACACCCAAACCTAATCCCTGAAACCCCTTGTCTCAAACACCCAACACCTCTCTCCCTCAAATAGCCCTAAACGAAGTGCCTCGTAGCATCGAATCGGCCTGCAACACCCCCGGGCAAGATTGAGACTACTTTTCATATTTTCCAAAATCATATTTTCCAAAATTAGCAGTTTACAGAGAAATATAAATATTGTTTTCAAGGAATTAATATGATTGCAAATGTAATAGCTCCATACATAGTGAGGTAGGATAAATGATGGAAGACACACTGAAATTTGAGGTCCTTAGGTTGAGAAGAGTCTATAGCATTGATCCATATATGGATATCTTGCACAGATCTACAATTCAAGCTCCGAACAAAGTATCAATTTATCAGCAATTATGACATTTATTATTCCTAAAAAAGTTATTGATTCACAAATAAACAAATGAAAGTAATCGGAAAAGAAATGCTTACCACATGTTGGCTGAATCCGAACTCAAAATGACCACGATATTTTCCCAACGATGATCAACAGAGAGATTGCTGCCTGGGACCTGTCCATCCCCTGAAAACAATGTCATGAACTTATTTATTGGATAAATGTGTGTGTACCCAAGAACTACACTGAAACAACCACAAAGATTCAAACTTCCACAGTAAATATGATCTATAACTAATAAAAAAATAATCGATAGGAAATCACATATAAACCCAAATGAATTTGAACCCACCAAGCAAAACTAAAAAACACGCTAAATAGACAATCAATCAAACAGAACCAAATGGGGGTTCAGATAAATTTTTGGTTATTGTTTCTCTTTTTCATGCAAGCTTGCATCAGTAAAGGAAGCCAGAGATTTTAACATTTTTCCAACTTACAAAACGCATAACGATCAATTACCTAAAAAGGGGAAAAAGGAAAGTTGGCATTTGAAATTAACTCTGGCAAAATTGAAGAACAAAATATGCAGCAAAAGGTAAACGACACAGTTTGGGCAACAAAGAGCATAAAAAGGAACATAATTTCCAAGCAAGCAGAGTAATTGCAGAGCTATAGAGTTTGTGCTGAGCTAAAACAGCTACCGGTTAAAGTACATACAAAGTTTTCTCAGAATTCAAATAGAAAAAACGATCAATCAATAGACAAATTTTAAGGCTCAAAGGTACCTGCAGGGTGAAGTGCAGTGAATTCGAAGATGGCGCAGGGTAGAAGTGTTAACTATGGAGGAATTGAAGAAGTTTAAAGAAGCAGAAGGTAGTGCGAACAAGAGAGTTAGAGAGAATATGCAATCTGACTTTTTATTTCATAATGATCCAATGAAGCAATTACATCACGGGATTATATAGCAACCGCCCTTATTTTCCTTTTACAACATTACCCTTATCAACCTTTTCTTATTACAATAATTCCCCCAACAGTTTTAACTAACTCTCAACCGACTAACTAATTTAACCAGTACATTGCTCCCATTACTCCCCCTTCAACCATAGCTAGGAAGGAATCGTAAAGCCGTGGTTCAAATCAGACCAAAATCAGATGAAAGTATGAGAAACTGCTTTGACAGATCCTAATCCAAGATTATGACAATGTTTATTGAACACAGGACTATATAAACCTTTAGTGAATACATCTGCAACTTGCTCTTCAGTGGGAATGTACTGAACTAGAAGATCACAATTTTGAACCTTCTCTCGTACGAAGTGATAATCGGTATCAAGATGTTTAATCTTGGAATGAAACACATGATTAGAACAGATGGCAAGTGCAGACAGATTATCACATTGTAAGCAAGGAGGAGAAGGCAAACATTGATTGAGATATTTGAGCAGAGACCGAACCCAAAACACATTTGCAGCACAATGAGCTAAAGCTTTATACTCTGCCTCTGTGGAACTTCTAGATACAGTCGATTGTTTCTTAGATTGCCATGATATAGGATTAGAACCAAGGAAAACGACATAGCCTGTAATTGATATCCTGGTGTTTATATCTGCTGCCCAATCAGAGTCAGAATAAGCATTAATAGATAAAGAAACAGACTTGGTGTACCGCAACCCACAATTAATTGTCCCTTGAAAATATCGAAGAATCCTCTTCACTAAGTGAAAATGAAGATCAGTAGGCTTGGTCATAAATTAGCACACCATGTTAACAACATGTGCAATATCTGGTCTTGTAAAAGTCAGATATTGCAAGGCCCCGATTATACTTCTGTATTGTGTAGGATCACTGAGAAGAGTGCCTTCTGCATCCAGTAACTGAGCATGTGGTTTAGAGGGTGTGGAAGTAGGTTTACATTGATCCATACCTGCTTTAAGTAACAGCTCCTTAGCATACTTTGACTGACTAACAAATAGAGAACCATAATCTTGATACTAAATATGAAGGCCTAGAAAGTAGGTAAGAGGTCCCAAATCTTTTAGATCAAACACCTCAGCCAATGTTGCAATCACAGTTTGCACTTTTGATATAGAGGAACCAGTCAAGATGATGTCGTCAACATATAGTAAAAGAATAATAATATCTCCATTATCTTCTTTGACAAACAAGCTAGTATCAGACAAAGATGTTTTGAAACCAAGAGAGGGTAAATAACTAGTAAACTTTGAATTCCATGCGCGAGGAGCTTGTTTCAATCCATAAAGGGATTTTACTAATTTGCAAACATGGTTGGGATAAGTAGAATCTATAAACCCCTGAGGTTGTTTCATATAAACCTCATCTTCAAGGTCTCTATGCAAAAATGCATTCTTAACATCTAATTGTCTTAATTTCCATCCAAAATGAGTAGCTAAGGCAAGAATTAATCGAACTGTTGTATGGCGAACCACTGGACTAAATGTCTCAACATAATCTAATCCAGGTTGTTGACTATAACCTTGCGCCAGGACTCTAGCCTTATATCTTGAAACAGACCCATTTGGATTCTTTTTTACCTTAAACACCCATTTACTTCCAATAAGAGTCCTATCGGAAGGCATAGGAGCCAAACACCAAGTACCATGTGCTTGTAACGCATTAAATTCCTCCTGCGTAGCAGCCTGCCAATGTGGCTTATAACTAGCAACCTTGAAGGTTTTAGGTTCATCAACATCATACACATCAGCTAAGAAGGAAAATCCTCCAGTGAACTCATTCAAGGATTGCAAAGAAGTCAATTCAGGTAAAGAACTTAGATAAACAGCATAATTTTGTCGTTGAATAACACCAGTTTGTAATCTGGTTTGAATACCTGAGGTTCTAGGTCCTGGTACATTATAAGCTACTTCCAGTGATATAGGAGATTGAACAGTTGGCAATATTACCTAAAGTTGAGCCGGATCGAGGACAGGAAGCAAAGAAGGAGTATCATTTGATGAGGAAAGAGTAGGACTTGAGGACCTATATGTTTCAAACTCCTGACCAACAGAATTATACACTTGTTGATTGTGTAGATGCCTTGTATTGACTGGTGTAGAAGATATAGAGACATAAGGTAGACTTGCAGCTGAATTTGATGTGGCAGTAGTGTGTAATGAGATGTCAGGTTGATAAGTCCTTGTAGATGAAGAAACCGGTAGAGGTACTAACACTGATGAAGGCCTTGAAGAAGCATTGTATTCACTAAGTACATGTGCTGACTTTGGCAAGGGAACTTTGTAAGGAAAAACAGACTCATCATGAATCACATGCCTGGAAACAATACATTTTTTAGAAGATTTGTCAAAACACACCACACCTTTGTAACCTAGAGAATAGCCCAAGAAAACACACATCTGAGACCTAGATTGCAATTTATTGGCATTATACGGTCTTAGCCAAGGATACACAGCAGTACCAAATATCTTCAGTGATGTCACATTAGGTTGTTTGCCATACAATAAACGATATGGAGAAGACATTGACAAAGACTTGCAAGGCATACGATTGATTAAAAACACTGAATGTTCATAACCAAAGTACCAGAATTCTAAAGGAAGGCTAGCTTCAGTGAGTAAAGTAATAACCTTCTCCACAATGTGCCTATGCTTTCTCTCAGCAATTCCATTTTGCTGAGGAGTATAGGGACAAGACAACATATGTGTTATGCCTTTGACTGCAAGAAACGCCTTAAAAACTTTACTTGTATACTCTCCCCCTCCATCAGTTTGTAAACACTTCAAAGACTTGCCAAATTGATTCAAAACAAAGTAATAAAACTTTGTAAAAATATTGTACACATCAGATTTGTTGCACATTGGAAATACCCAAGTATATCTTGTATATTCATCAACGAAGACTACATAATATTGATATCCATCCAAAGACTTTACAGGTGATGGTCCCCACACATCAGTGTGAACCTTATCAAAAGGAAACAAACAATGTTCAGTCCTAGATGGAAAAGACATTCTGGACATTTTACCCTAAAGACAAGAGGAACATACACCGTGCTTTTCATCTATACTATGTTGAATACTAGACTGCCTAAGCTTACAAGTCAATACTGCATTGGAAGGATGCCCCAACCTCTGATGCCACCTTGTTGATTGCACCATTTGTCCAACCAAAGAAGCCGATCCCATAATTGCTGACTGTACTCCTTTAGCTTGATGAAGAACAGGAATTTGAAACAATTCTTTGGGCCTACTCTTTCCTTGATACATGACCTCCCTTGTCTTCTTGTCCTGCACAAAGAAATTAGACTCATCACAAATGAACCAACTGTTGTTATCTGCACAAAGTTGTTTAACATATAATAAACTTTTTGCAATATGCGGAACATATAGAACATTGTTCAAAGAAAGTGAATGATCTTTGGTCTGGAGAGTAGTTGAGCCAATGCTCTTGATGGACAAATTTGTACCATTACCAATTGTAATCTTCTCATTGCCTTCAAAATGAGCAACCTGTGATAGGCTACTAACATCGGCAATCATATGATGGGAGGCACCTGAATCAATAATCCAGGCATCATTAGGATAGATTTGAGAAGTTTGTTAAGCTACCATTGCTGTCACGGATGATGGAGGTGGTTGACTCTGATATGCATAATTGCCCCGATGATAACACTCAAGTGCGGAATGACCCCTTTTTCCACATATTTGACACTCAATCAAATAGCCAAAAGTAGGACTAGAAGAGTTCATGTGAAAACAATTAGCTGCTGTGTGTCCCTTTTTATTGCAGATCTGACATTCAATAACAATTTGCATCCTTGCTTCAGTATTACCAAACCAACCGGGATTCATATTCTGCCTAAAACTTCCAGAATTAGAGTTTCGACCTTTGTACCCATTATTATTCGTATTTGCATGAGAACCCCTGAAAGTTTGCCCATTGAAAGATTTAGAACCGAAACCAAAACCAGAGTTAAATGATGGAGGCCTAGGTCCAGAGTTACCCACAAAACCATAACCAAAAGGAGGTAATGGAATATATGGAGATTGAGAAGAAGAACCAGGGAAGAACTGCTGAGGATACATAGGATAATCTGGTGGAAAAGTAGAAGCATTAGGATTTTAAGGAGTAAGCTGCGAAGACCCATAAGGAACCTGAGTAAGAACACCTCCAGTACTTGCAGGTATATGGTTGTGATTCTGTGGATTAGATGATGATCCATTAGATAGAGAATATCCTACACCAGATCCTTGGACATATAAAGCAGATAAGCCTTGAGATAAGGAATTAATCTCCCCTTCAATCTCTTTTTCATCCCCAAGTAACAGAGCTCGAAATTCCTTCAAGGTAAGAATATAATCCTTAGCTAAAATGACAGTTCTAATAATGGCATATTCCTTAGGTAAACCAGCCAAACCAGCAATGATTACATCATTGTCCGACACAGGTTCTCCAGTAGCCGTTAACTGATCCCTAATGCTTTTAATCCGGAGGAGATACTTGTCAATGGAATCAGTGCCTTTTTGTATAGTATGCAATTCTGTTTTAAGATGATTGACCCTGGACTTTGACACAGACGCATACCGATCAACAAGATTAAACCAAGCCTCACTAGCAGTTCTACACCCAAGAACATACTTCATGGCTTCATCAGACAAAGTAACAAGTAACAAATTTAACAATGCCATGTCTGTAGACTCCCATTCAAGATAGGCAGATGTAACTTCCTTAGTAACACCAATATCAGTAGTAATGACAAATTTTGGTGGACAACCTGTAGTCCCATCAAAATGGCCAAACAACTTATACCATTTGAGCACAAATTGAAACTGAAACGCCCATTTTGCAAAATTATCATCTCTCAATTTGATAGTAAGCATACCCAAAATACCATCTACTTTAACAATGGAAGAATTCATGATTACTCCAGACTTACCAAAATGCACAATTCGCAAGAAAAAAGAGGAGACTGAAACTCCAGAACAACAACTGATATACAATGCACAGATAACAACACCGGTGTAGAAAGAATGACATTTTCGTACCCCACAAGAAAGATTGATACTTTCTTGAATCAAACAAATAGTACAACCCAACAATTACATCAACATTTAACTGCTTCTTAATCAAACAATTCCCCCAAAATTATGAAAGAACCCTAAATCTTGAACAAGAATCACAACATCAAGAATGAACTGAAACGATTAACCACACGAATTAGACAGAAAAGAATACCAGCAAGTGAATTGATATCACCTGATATGATTCCCAGCATAGAAATCGCAAAACCCCTTTATAATTGATCACCGACTTCAATCGATTGCAGAACTACACCGCCTAGAAACCCACTTCAATTGCACAGCACACCGACGGAAGAAAGCAGAGTAGCGAAAGACACCTCAGAACCGAGAACGGCGACTAGCCATACCGGCGATGATACCATGTTAACTATGGAGGAATTGAAGAAGTTTAAAGAAGCAGAAGGTAGTGCGAACAAGAGAGTTAGAGAGAATATGCAATCTGACTTTTTATTTTACAATGATCCAGTGAAGCAATTACATCAAGGGATTATATAGCAACCGCCCTTATTTTCCTATTACAACATTACCCTTATCAACCTTTTCTTATTACAATAATGCCCTCAACAATTTTAACTAACTCTCAACCGACTAACTAATTCAACCAGTACACTACTCCCATTAAGAAAGACCTTGTTTCAGAAAGGAAAGATGCCTAGGTGAGTGGGAAGCTCCACCGATTCCACCATACTTGGAAGTTGCACAAAGAGAAGAAGAAGAAAAAGATCAGATGAAGAGGTAGAGAACAGAGGCATTACCATATAAGTGCCTAATCCAAAAACAAACAACTTAACACAAAATTATGGATGTCGTTGTACACCATTTTAAATGAAACTGAAAATTCATGACTACGACTTATTTTCTAGAATCTCCAAACGGAAAGCTAACCACCGAATGTTTGAATAACCCGAAGAACTTCCTCTTGCACCACAAAGTTCCCAAAACCAGTCCCTTGACAACGACTCAAAGTGAAATAAAGTGAATTCAACATAGAAACTTCTATAATTTCACATGTTTCCTAAAATTACCCCAATTCAAGAGCAATATCAAAGTGTTATTTGCCCCAATTCAAGAAGCAGAAATCGCACTAATCCTAAATATCCACACAAAAATATCTTCATTTGAGCAATATCCCCCTAAATTTAGCATCCACTGTTTTCATACATTCATAAATTCATTGCTAACAACAAAATATAATAAATAAATAAATAAAAAAGGTCAAAAATGGACCAACATGACCTCTTGCATTTAAATTTTTGAACCCACAAGTCAAATAATTTCAACAAAAAATTGATATTTTGGATTTCCAATTTCATATCCTTTCAAGAAATGATAAAAAAACTAAATTTTTAACATTCCAAAAAACTGAAAATCCATTTTTTGGGAGAAATCCATGAGAGCATGCAGTTTTATCAGTCAAAATATATTCCTTACCTCAACTAATTGGATTAACCAGCAGAGCTAATTATTATGTAATAACACATCTAGAGCTATCAGCTATCAACTAAATAAATAAATAAATCTTATCTTGTATAATGACACGTGGCGCAACGAGAACGATCAACCAGCAGAGCATGCAGTTTTCGGATAATGACATGTGGCGCAACGAGAACGATTAAATATCTTATCCAAAATTACAAATTAAATTATTTTGTATTATTTTATAAATAAAAAAATACTGATATTTTATTGTCTATTGCCAGTGCTATTTAGTGTAGGGGTGAAGATGCAAAAGACAGTTACTGTTCACTGGGTGGATTAAATAGTGAATAGCCCGGGGGGGCCTTTGCCATGGTGGAATTGCTTTAAGCTCTCCAAAGCTTAAGCAAAACCCACTCTCCACAATGTTGTAAAAAAAAAAGAAAAAAAAAAGTCATTCATAATTTGAAATAATTCAAAATTGCAAGCAAGAAACGCTCCAATTCAAAAAGCTCAGCAAGTTTTATAGTTTCCACAAATGCTTTTGGATTAATATTATGCCTATCATGCCATGCTTCATTTCATTTTTGAAAGTGCTATTATATTGTTAAGATTTATAATTTGTCATGGTATGTTCACATACATTTTACCTGCTCATCATGCATGCTTGCATTGATGTAGTACTTACCCCGGGCCAGGGCCAGGCTTCACGTTATGTTCACATCACACCGCAAGCTCACTTTGGATCCATTGTAGGTGCCAGTCCTGTCCTAGGTTGCAATAGGCAACTAGGACTCATATATGATGCACCTAGCGCCAATCTTCACATGATTGTAGTAACAGAGCGTATATTATGATTACACGTAGTCCTGTTCATGCCAAAATTCTCTGCATGAACTCGTGTGTTAGCATAGATTGATGAGCACTTGATTTTCTTATGCCACAGCCGAGACTTTATGGTTTTGTGTATTTCTTGAATTATTGTTGAATTACCTTGATTTCATACTTATATGTAGTATGATTCTTTGGAAACTATATTTGTTTTACGGCGAGGGGTTAGTATGTTTGGAAAAATAAATGTGTTTTATAAACCTTTGTTTTTGCCCAGTCACACCTTCTGTTTTTTCGCCCTTCCAGGACTTCGTTAGTTGAATCCTCTGTGGCACACGAGGGACCTTGGTGATTCTGACATCTCCCTAAATAAATGTAGAAGCTTATTTCCGGTTGTGTAATAAGTACTTTAACTAAATTTGACTACTCTACTTATGTCGTACTGTCATCTATGCTCTGACTACTTATGTTTTATGGGTTCTTCCCACTACTGCGCACTCTCTTGATTAGCTTAAATAAATTCTAGTTTCGATTTAAATTTATCCGTATTTTATACATCATTTACCTTTTGGCTACGTCACCTTCGGGTGATGGCCAGCATGCCTCGCCTCCGGTCGGGGTGTGTCACAAACCGAATGTACCTGCCCTGACCCGCGGATCCAAGACCCATTTGCCCACCCCTAGATTGAAGTCCTCAATCTCCAAGTTTGTTAATTTTTCTTACTTTCTTTGTTGTTTATATTAATCTTGTATACAATTTATATTGTAATTTTTACTATGATTATTATCATTAAAATTCTTGCATTATTTTTAAATTTTCTAATATTGCTCAAATACTATATTTTCTAATTTTTATCATTAAAATTTAATATACAACGATAAAGAAATAAACATGGCCTAGTCATCAAAGATTCTTAAATTCTTAACGTAAGGGTCATGACACACAAGATCTACCCCAATCAAACAAACAGTTGTTCATGCCAAGCAAGGTATTAAATATCGATAATATTGGAAATATCGGTAGTCCGAAAACACGGAAATATCGATGGAAATATCGGGATAATATCGATATCGATAAAAATAATATGGAAACCACGGAAATTGTAAGAAAAACTTGGAAATTTTTATTGAAACTTTGCAGGATGTTTATTTAGTCAATTATCTATTAGTTTATCACAAAAAAATGGAAGGAAATGCATTGCATGATGGATTTAACATTATCAAGTTGATTATATAGCGAGCTGGCAAACATTGTGAGTGTAGAAAATATGTAGTAATTAATGAAAGAAGTTTAACACACCATAATCATTTATATATAATGAATTAGTACAATATTTTACACTTTATACATTGCATGGTAAGATACATGAGTGGCTTAGTACCACATAGAGTTCCTATGAGGTTCAAATTTTTCACTATCTTCATCATCTCTATATGTAGAGTGAGTGTATTGTGAAGAGTAGTTATCAAATGATAAATCCCCAAAATAGTTTTGCATGTAATTGTTAACATGCCATCCATATGGATCCGAGATTGGTTGACCTTGTCCATAAGCAAAATCATTTGAAGATTGAGTCTCGGATTGTTTCCATGAGTCACTAGATTCCATCCCAACAGGAATGGGATATGAAGGGTAGGGAAATGGTTGGTTATGAGTATAATCATAGTTACTACTTCCCAATCCAACAGAGTCCGAAGTTATAGATAACGAGTCATCTTCTTGACTTGACAAAATCCCCTTGCCTCTTTCTCTACGAGTATAGTCCTTCCCTATGGCACCAATTCCTGGTCCTGCCCGCCTACTACCATGGTCCTCATCCTGTGTTGCATGCGTGAAGTTTGCCTCACCAGTGAAGGGGCTCATAAATCCGGGAAGTGGTTCAACATAGTTTCCATATCCACCACCACTACCTCTAGCTCCACTATATCCTTCATCATTCCCACCTCCGGTGGTAGGTGAGTCTCCTCCTGATCTTGTACTAGAGCTATCATTAGTATCAGCACGATGTTGTGGTTGTGTAGGATTGGAAGAAGGTGGAATTCCAGTGTTTCTTGGTCTTGGGCGCAAAAGTTCTTCCAAATAGTCAGCGCTGCTAGATCCCACCTCCTCCGCTAATACTCTTTCTACATTTATCCCTTCATTACGTGCTTCTTCAGCAACTCTGGGAGATGGGTTGCCTTCATCATCATCTAAATGAAGAGGTCTAATCCATTGATAAAGTTGGTTACCCTCTGTATCATCATCTTCAACAACAATATCAAACACATCCACGGTCGACATGATCTATTTCTGCTTCCTTATCTCGAATTTGAAGCTTCATGTTGTAGTAGCAATAAACTAATTTTTCCAACCTACTATGAGCCAACCTATTTCTTTGCTTTGTGTGTATGAGTGCAAATGTGCTCCAATTTCTTTCACAAGCAAATGAGGAAGTTGTTTGTGATAATACTTTGATTGCTAACTTTCTCACAGTTGGTGCATCGGTCCCATACATGATCCACCATTCAGCTACAATGAAAAACAATGTTGATAAGCCTAATAACTCCAACAAATTCTATTATAAACTTATCGTGAAATATGTTTACACTCACTAGGAGACATTTTTGTTCGAGCATCAACTGATGTTGGTTCTCCAAAAGTTCTTCTTGCATCTTTAAACCATGTTAGCTGAATTCAATAAATCGTGTTAGTTTAATCCAACAAAGCAATTATTATAATTTAAGTAATTGTGTACCTCATTTCCAAATTGGCCAACTGCTGGTGATACAGGGTCTAATTTAGAGTATACATTATGTACAGCACGTATAAGGGTACCATCATTTCCAACACCGGGTCTGTATTAGTATCGATGATTCAAATAATATGTTGTTCAAAGAAACACATACTCTAATAAGAGAAATAATACTTATGCAACTAAAGAAATGAATTGCAAATTACGACATAATTTATACCTGCTGCATGCAAATCGTGGTATAATGTTTTATACCATCGGTCTTCAATTATCTTTATGACCCACCTTGCACCATGTTTTCTTTCCAATTCATCCTTCACTACACGCATCAACTCATATATTGCCCCCATAGTAGGATACACTTCTGTGTCAACAATTCGTAAAACTTTGTAAAGAGGTTCAAACACTTGGCACACATGTTCTGATTGAGTCCAAAAAGCATGATCAAGCACTATACTTTCCACCATACGACCTGCATTTGAGCGGCTGAAATTGTGGTTGGCCCAATCGTCACTAGTGAATAGTTGCTTCAACCCTGCTTCCTTCTTAAGTAGGCTGTCTAATGCAATATAGTTGGTGGCGAATCGAGTGGTAGCTGGACGAATAATTTCTCCTTTGCAAAATTCACACATCTTTGCCAACAACCAATTGTGATTGTAAATATAATTTGTGATCGTTCTAGCTCTTTTTACCACAGTAGCAACATTCTCTCTCTTCCCCATTGCCTCAAACATGAGATCAATACAATGTGCTGCACATGATGTCCAAAACACATTATGATGCTTCATTAATTTTTTTCCAGCTTTGACAAATGCAGAACCGTTGTCGGTCACGACTTGGACAACATTATGCTCTCCCACCTCCATGATTACATCCCTCAATAATTTGTAAATATACTTGTAGTTCTTTATATGGTCTGAAACATCAACATACTTCGAAAAAATTGTCTTTCCCTTGGAGTATACCATGAAGTTTATGATAGACAATCTGGTCAGGCCAGTCCATCCGTCACACATGATTGTGCAACCATTAGTTTCCCACTTTGACCTCAACTTGTTAACATACTCGCCAATGTCTTTATACTCCATATCCAAATATTTGTTTCTTATCTCATAGGGAGTGGGAGGTTGTATTCCAACACCGGCCTGTTGACATCCCACTACCATATTTTTGAAATGATGTGATGATGCTTTCTCAGCAGGGACATTTTCATAGATAAAGAACTTGCTAATTAGACACCCAATTCCCTCATTCACATTACCTCCAGTGAAATAACTCCAAACACTCTTTTGACGTGATTTGGATGACTTATATAAACTTGGGGCTATTGGTGGTGTTGGTTGTGATTCTCTAAGACTGCCTCCCCATCTCATTTGTGCACCACCACTTGTCCTGGAACCTTGTGCTCTATTAGGAATTTTATGAAGGTGTTCTCTTTCCCATGCTGACTGTTTGGAGGCACGTAATGCTTGTTTCAAACTGTGTCGTTCTTCAGGTCCCATGTCATCATCACATTCGTCCTCATTGTCATCATCATCACTGTCAACCGCTTGGCCATAGACTTCTCCTTGTAGCCCAGCTCGAATATTTTCCATTCTATGTGTTATCTTTTCCTTCTGCTGTTTTTTATTTTTTAATAATGTGTTGATGAATGCCTTCACTTATGGGGGGACATTATCGCATCGTTGGACATTTTTTGCTGGATCTAATCCACTAAGATGGTACTTAAGTCGTGTCACTCCGCCACTCTTCATTACCCGACCACAATATTTGCAAATTGTGCCATGTTTGTTTCCGTCTATTGGGTCTCCATGTTCCCAAGCTGGATCACGTTTAGTAACTCCACTGGACATCTTAAACGTACCTATATTTATTTTTCATGAAAATTAGACAATTATTTTTTGGCCAAAAAATATAGTAGTGATGACGGTTATATAAGAGAACCTAAATAATAAAGTTATTCTACAGAAGAATTAAATACGAAGTAAAGAAAATGATTGTAAAAATTTAAGTAATTATTAAAATAATATGGAATAATAAAACCTAATATTAATGAATAATAATCCAATTTGATAAAAAAATAATCCTAATATAAAACATAGTGATGAATAATAATCCAATTTGATAATAATCCAATTTAATAATAATCCAATTTAATGAATAATCCAATTTGATAATAAAAAAAACCTAATATTAATGAATAATGATCCAATTTGATAATAAAACCTAATATTAATAAAATAATAAATAACATTAAACATATTAAAATTATCCTAGGGAATAATTATACAACATTACTTAATTACTTAAAAAAATTAACATGTAATTGTTAACATTACTTAATTACTTACAAAAACTAACATGCAAGTATTAATTACTTAAAAAAATTAACATGTAATTGTTAACATTACTTAATTACTTACAAAAACTAACATGCAAGTATTAATTACTTAAAAAAAATTAACATACTAGTCCACACAAATTTTTTTGTTGTTGTATAAATTACAATAATATAAATATAAGTTTGTAAACTTACTTTAAATATGGAACATTTTGTGTTCAAGCTCTGGAATGGATCTGGAATGGCTTTGAAAGGGGTAAGGGAAGAAGAAGAAACAAAAATGCTCTGAATGGCTCTGATACTCCACCTCTTGAAAGAATATCACAGATTCACAGTGGCACACGGTTTTGAATGAAACCACCATCCATGGTCTGAAATTGTACAAGTTATAATTGTAAAAGTGGTCTGAAATTGTCAAAATAATTGTAAAAGTTGTCAGAAATTCCTGATTGATTCCGGAGTCCTGACAGGAGGAACCCCACACATACACAACGCACGCAACCACACACGCACACAACGCACGCACACAAACATCACACACGCAGACACACCTCTGTCTCTCTCTCTCGATCCTTCTCTATTCTCTCCATTCTCCACTCCCACACACACACAGAGATCTCTCGATCTCTCTTCTCCCTTCTCCCTTCTCCCACACACACACCATGGCCTTCTGCTCCTCCATCTCCTTTCTCTCTGCACCGAGACCCACATACACCTCTCATTTCTCTCTGCACCGAGACCCACACGCACACCATCGCACCTGCTCCGGCGAGTTTCTTCAATTTCTCCGATTAGGTAAGCTTCGGGTTTTTCTTTTTCTATTCTAGATCGAAGCTTAGATGTGAAATTGAAGTTCTATCTCGTGTTTTTGGGATGAAATCGGCTCGGGAATAGGCACACCCATCTCCGGCGAGGCCGTGGGTGTCGACGAACTTTCCGAACACCTCCGACCGTTTCACGGCAAACGAACGTTATAAAAACGTTCCTCTCGTCTTCTATTTCATTTTCATACCTAGATCGGAGTCTAGGGGACTGTTTTACAGTCGGCCGGAGCTGTAGAAGCTCCGACGTTCGTCTCCGATTTGCACAGTTCCGAAATTTCGCGATAATATCGACAATATCGCGATATTATCGATAATATCGCGATATTTTGACGAAAACCATTTGGATACCAAGTAAAATATCGGTTCGGCGAAAAACCGATAATATCGGCGATATATCGCCGATATTATCGGCATTTTGTTCCTTGATGCCAAGCATCAAAACCTTTTTGTACGAATGTTTTGATTCCAAATTTCAGCCAAAAGTTATATAACTGCACCACCGGTGCACGTTTATCAACACTTAAGTAATAAATTAATCATCAACTTTCATGTCCTTTAATTTTGCAAATTTTATCTACAAATTTAGTTTTCCTAGCATTACTATTTACTTATTGACATGCTTCTCTAAGTAAATCAAGGGCCCCAGTGATGCGCATACAATAATGTCACATCTTACATTATTCATATGTGGTGAGTGCTTCTCAAAAACTGTCTATGAAAAATTAGATGAATTTAGTAGATGTACAGAAACAAGAAAGTCTTTTACCCCGTCCCCTAAATTAATGGAAGTTCTTGTTTCTCAGTATATTATTTGAAAATTGCTTCTCAATACAAATACGTGAGCACAAATTAGACCAAAATCAAATTCCTAACGGAAAAACTACACTCGTTTAAAGTTTGATAATAACCGATAAATTTTAACACGGGCTTGTATAAATCGTACAAGTGAAAACTATCGGTGGGTTACTGTTTAGAAAAAGAAATATCTGACTTTGGTGTTGTCTTTTGTGGGTTTTATTTTCTTTAAATAAAGGTTTTCCCTTTGAGGAAAGCACTCACCCACCAACAAAAACCACCCCTGCTTTCTCTCCCTCAACCCAAGACTTCCTCTCTCTTTGTCCTCCCTCACGCACTCTCTTCCGCCCTCACTGTGCATACTGTGCACACACGGTGCACAACTTTTCCGGTCACCATCGCCCAAACCAAGGGCACCACCAGTTTCGTCTCTCCTCACAAGGCCAGAACACCTAGCCTTCTCGTCTCGAACTTCCTTCCCGATCGCCGGATCGAAGCTTGGTATGTCCGCGACTTTCCGGGAAAACCGCGGCATTTTACCATTCTTTACGTCTTGTTCCGAGGTATAATTTTTGTTTTTGAATTACTCGATTTGGTTGAGTATTGAGGAAGTTACGAAACTTTCCGGCCAAACAGACAGCCGAGGCTCGAGACCACCACCAGAGTTTGGGAGCAAAGCCCAGATTCCAATCGGATGTCAAAGCATGCGGCAGGCGTACGAGTCCGGCGGTCGAGTTCTGTGTACAACTTTTTCTTTATAATTAACTTTTAAATAATATTTCTTCAGAAAAACTAATGGAAATGAGCTTGAAAACTTTGTGAATAAGAATAAAATAAAGGGTAAAGTGAATAATATCATGATTGATTTTTTAGTGTAAAAATATGATTCTTCGTTAAAATGATCTAACTCTTGTATTGTTTTTATTTTTTAATGAAACGATAGCGTTAGTAAGTTAAATGTTAGATTAGTCATCGACGGAGTTCGATCATGCCGTTGGGCACAACACATTTTCACTACTGTGTAAATGATCACTTACTTTTCTCTTGTATTCTTGATTAATATGTTTCTTATTTTTTTAATATTTTAGTAACCTATTTTATTTATGATTAATTTATTGGTGGAAATTTGCATCCATGTTTACAAGTTTTTAGTTGATATCATATTAGTTGGTAATATCTACTGAATTAATTAAGTAGTAGTGCATGCATCGGAGATGGATCCGATAATTCACAAGCATTCATGGACTTTCAAGGAAGAGACGGAGAATGATGGTCCACCGCGGTTCTGTAAGGGGGTGCCTAGAACCAGTGCTTGGGCCTCACTACACTTGCGACATGTGTGATGCCAATATACATCAGTCATGTGCGGAGTTACCCCTTGAGATCCACCACCCGCTCCACCCCACACACCCTCTTATTATCGGAAACCTAGTTCGGCCAAAGCACCGCGGCTCCAAATGTGGTGTGTGTTACGAGCTTACTATTGTTCCGAATGCAACTTCTGGATAGACATCAAATGTGCTTTCAAGTGGCAAAACGACGGTCATGAGCACAACCTCACCATTATTAGGAGGCCCATTAAATTCACTTGCGATGTCTGTGGCCAAGGGGATGACAATATTCAATACAACTCCTACATCTGTAAAATCTGCCAGCTCATTGTCCATCGCACATGCTCTTGGTTACCGCTCCAAGTCAAAATGGCACGGCACCAACACCGCCTCAAGCTTACCTGGTGGTTCCAAGACATGTACCCCAAATACCAAGATTTCTGTGACATTTGCGCAGAAAACATGTAGGAAAACCGTGCTGTGTATTGTTGTCATGATCATGAATGTCGTGGTTATGCTGCCCACTGTAAATGCTTAAGAAAACAGAGGAAAATCATGAACATCCTCGTCGATGATGATGATGATGATGAACCATCCACATCCAGATGTCCCCCAGCCAATGAGACCACCGCTGATGATCATGAAGCCCTGCAGGTCGAGCACTTCAGTCATCAACACAAGTTAACCCTCATTGATGGCCAAGAGGTGGCAAGACAAGACGACCAAGATGAAGGAATTACTTGCAGCGGTTGCATGCTACCCATCATGAGGGGTGAGTCTTATAGGTCATGCACAGAACAAGCAATAGAAAAGCCATGTAATTTCTCTCTCCACTTAAATTGTGCTAAATTACCCCAAAAGAGGCTTCTCCCACTTCACGAACACGAGCTCACACTCCTTCCAAAGGCATCTTTTGTTGGTGGCGTGTTTAAGTGTCACATGTGCGAGTCCTTGAGCCAAGGTTTCTCATACAGTTGTGGAGATTGCGACTTCTACCTGGACCTTTATTGCAGTAGCCTTTATGAGCGTAAGAATATCATTTGTCATGCTCATTTTCACACCCTCCAGTTCAGCAGAGAGCTCGTGTCCTGCAGCAGTTGTGGTACTTGTGATAAGAATTTCTGCTTCAGATGTATCAGTAAGAAATGCAACTTCCATCTGTGTATTCCTTGTGTTAAATTACCTCTTACAGTCAGGAACAAATACGACGATCATCCTCTCAGACTCACCTATGCTAGTGTTAAAAGTGACCTCCATGAGTACTATTGTGACATATGCGAAGGAATACGAGATCCAAAACATTGGTTCTACTCCTGCCCGGATTGTGACTTTGAATGTCATCCTGATTGCATTCGAGGGAGGTATCCGCAAGTCAAGTTAGGGGGCTCTTACAAGCATGATGATCACCAGCACCATGTCGCTCTTGTTGATAAGAGAAAAAGCGCGATTCCTAATGATAAGAGAGAGCGCTTACTTCCGTGTCCCGACTGTTTTAAAATTTGCGTAGGATTGGTTTGTGAATGCTTGGAGTGTGGTATTAATATACACCGGGAGCACGAGTGGGCGGATAATAATGGAATTCACGGGTGGGTGCGTGACTTGCTTAATAAGTACCTTCCTTCTGATAAGCAGATGGATAATAATAGCAGTAGATGGAAAACCATTACAAAGGCCACATTTCTAGTTCACATGTTCATCGAATGTGCAACAAAATCCATTCAAGGCCTATAATACAGCATCACAAAGGACATATCTTTATTCAAACATCGGGTCTACAGGTCTATCTCCAGCTACAAGTTTTCAGTTTTCATTCTTTTGAGCATCAAAGCACTAGTTTAAACTGGATTTTGATAACTTGAACGCTTACATACTCCTTCCCTAGACTATTATTTCGTTAACTAGTAGTCAAATCCAAGCATACGTTCACATTCATCACCTGTGTATGCCCATATTTATTTTCCTTTTCGGGCAAAAAGGAATAGATGCAAAAAAAAATGAAGGCATTTCGTCTAATATTAAAAAATGAAGTTGGTCAGAGATATTCTTTTTACAGCTAACAGAAAGCATGTCTCTGGCTAGCAACAGAAGCAAAGAGTACGGAACAAGCAAACATTGTTATCGGAACCTCACTGTCAAAATCATCCGCTAGCTAAGAAGGAACTCAGAAATTATAGAAATGCAAAACACATAACAAAGACAGTATAAGGAATGATAGGTGAACCAACTAGGAGGTGAGCAAAGAAGGTGTGTAACCATCACAACAGAAGAACTGAACTCATTTGCACTCAACACCAGCTTCAGCAGCTCGGTGAGGCTTATTTTTCCGCCTACTCCCATTTTGTCGGAATCCAACAGCCTTTTTCGGGTCATCAAGACTTGATTTTGTTTCAATCATTTTATCCTCTTCGACTGATTTTATAGTTTCTTTAACCTGAGCCGACCTCTTCCTTTTCCTTCCATTCTCTATGGCAGATTGGTCTTTCATGTCTTTACTCAAAACACGACCTTTTGCATCATCGCCATCTTCTGTCTTTAAAGCCACTTCTCCTTCTCCAATATCGTCCTTCAATGTCTTTAGTGGCCTTCCTCTTCTCCTGCTTGGTAGAATCCTTTCCTCTTCACCACTTCCAGTATCCTCACGAGCAGCAATAACATTTTGTTTCTTTGCTTTTCCTCTACCTCTACCCATAGTAGAAAAAACGTTGTAAAGAAATATCCCAACTAAAGGAATTTTTCCACACGCAAACCACTGATTTCCAAAAACTACACTGTGTAGCTGAATGAACTCCACCTATCAACCTGCAAACTTTGTATGACAGAAAACAAATAAGCTATCCACAAGCAGAAGACGACTGAATCAAATCCATATCAGCCGCCAATGTTAAAAGAGTCCAACCCCAGCCCATTCTACACAAACCCAGAAAATTCAAGCACCAAAGTCGGTGCATCATGCAAGCATGCTAAATAATTCTAGCATTATCCTATTAAGTCGGTGGGTGTGTGTGTATAATCATGTGCTAGAAAGTTCTAGCAGCTTGTACAATATGGCTATTATGAAAAGCCATATGTTGGTGCAGTGTGTGCATGAACATGCACTAGAAAGTGCTAGTGAAGTCGGCAAACATGCCTATAAATAGGTGTGTGTGTGTATGTAACCAACCAATCAAGAAGGCAACCAAGTGAGAGTGAGAAGCAAGAATAGTCTTGTAGGAGTGTGAGTGATCTAGAGTGTGTCTCTAGAAAGTGAGTGAGTGTCATTGCTTCTAAAGTTGTGTCCTTGTGAGTGTTGTAATATTTTGTGTGTGTAATACAAGTAATTTGTTTACTTGTGTTGTCTCTCCAACACTTGTGTTAGAGTTGTGTACTCTAGTTTTTTCCCAACAATTGGTATTAGAGCGGTACGATCGGGGACTGTCTCTAGTGAAGCTTCCGAGAATCGTGAGAAGTTTAGTACTTCACAAGATTGTTGGTTAATCTTGTTCAGCTTATCGAAGCTCTGCCGACACAATGGGAGACCTTCAAGTTGTTGGAGGAATCAAGAAGTTGAACAACAAAAATTACAACACATGGGCGATGGGTATGGAGTCTTACCTACAAGGCCAAGATCTTTGGGATGTCGTCGGCGGTAATCAAGTTACGCAGACGGAAGAAGACACCAGCGACATTTTGAGGAAGTGGAAAATCAAGGCAGGTAAGGCCATGTTTGCCTTAAGTTTGCCTTAAAAACCACAGTTGAAGATGACATGTTGGAGCACATGCGGAAGGCCAAGACACCAAAAGAAGCGTGGGACACCTTCCCCACACTCTTTTCAAAGAGGAACGATACAAGACTCCAGCTTCTCGAGAACGAGTTGCTATCGATGGCCCAATGAGACATGACGATTGCCGAATATTTCCACAAGGTAAAGTCTATTTGCCGTGAAATTTCTAAGTTAGATCCTAGTGTTGCCATTGTAGAATCCAGGATAAAAAGAATAATTATCCATGGATTGAGACCCGAATATCGAGGCTTCGTTGCCGCTGTACAAGGATGGCCGACCCAACCATCACTTGTTGAGTTTGAGAATTTGCTTGCCGATCAAGAAGCTTTGGCAAAGCAAATGGGAGGGGTCTCGTCAAGAGGTGAGGAGGAAGCGCTCTACACCGAAAGTAAAGGTAGCTTTAAGCGGCATGCTGGTAGTGGATCTAAAAGAAATGGTGACAAGGCAAAAGGTCATCAAGGAGGAAGAAGTTCTCGACCAGGGGGAGCTCCGAATTATCATGGCAACCACGAGCAGTCCCAGAATAATAAAAGGTTTGAGGGAAAGTGCTACAATTGTGGAAAGAATGGCCACATGGCGAAGGATTGCTGGTTCAAAAAGCCCGCAGAGAGTAACGTCGCCAACTCAGAGAAGAAAATTGAAGATGATTGGGACGTTGTTGCATCTCTAACTGTGGAGGAAGAATGGGATGCAGAAGCATCATCTTGTTGGTGCTCAAAAAATGAGGCGTTGCCCGACCCGAAAGAGTTTGAAGATACGTTGCAGGGGAAACTGGGAGACCAAGCTGCCCAAATCCAATCAAGTCCAGATGAGTCTGAAGATTTGTTTGCTGGAGACGATGTCGAGCAAGAAGTACAAACTTGGGATTTGGTGCCAAAGCCAAGGGATATGAAACACATATCCTGTAAATGGGTGTACAAGGTAAAACGTCGTCCTGATGGTTCAGTTGAAAGGTACAAGGCTCGGTTGGTGGCAAGAGGCTTCACTCAACAGTATGGACTAGACTATGATGAAACGTTTAGTCCAGTAGCAAAGCTTACGACCGTACGAGCCCTACTTGCACTTGCAGCTAACAAAGATTGGAATCTATACCAGATGGATGTGAAGAATGCTTTCTTGCATGGAGAGTTAGATCAGGAGATCTATATGATGCAGCCAATGGGCTTTAAAAGCGAAGCTCATCCTAAGTACGTGTGCAAGTTAAGGAAAGCACCCTACGGTTTGAAACAAGCACCAAGAGCGTGGTACGGTAAGATTGCAGAGTTTCTCACACAAAGTGGTTACTCAGTGGCGCATGCAGATTCCAGCTTGTTCGTTAAAGCTAATGGAGGAAAGTTAGCTGTCGTACTAGTGTACGTGGATGACCTAATCATCACAGGCGATGATGATGCAGAAATTCGTCGAATAAAGGAGAATTTGTCAGTTCGGTTCAAGATGAAAGAACTTGGACAACTCAAGCACTTTCTTGGATTAGAGGTTGATCGCACACAAGAAGGGATATTTTTGTGTCAGCAAAAGTATGCAAAAGACTTGTTGCAGAAGTTTGGGATGCTTGAATGCAAGCCAAGGAACCTAATGCCAAGATGTGTGCACATGAAGGCAATGACGGAGCTAGAAATGTTTTTGACTGGGGGAGTCCTAAAACAACCAAGTAAAATAATGGGTGTTAAGTTGTTGAGGGTCGGGTACAATGAAAACTCTCTAAATTAAAAAGTTAAATTTTTAATTGTAATGCCACAAACGAATGGATGAAGTAAATTCATATAAAATACTTTGCAGAGTAAAATTTTTATATCAAGTTATGATACTTCATCGGTTGAATCCAATCTATTTATGAAACTCCCAGTTCAATTGAGTTTGATTTAGATTAGAAAACGTGGAATATTCGGAACCAAAATCAAAAATTTAATTGTTTTAATTGTTATGACAATTTTTTTCATCGCCCAAAAATATGAGTGGGGCGGATGCCCCCTCTGGGCCTTAGGTAGCTTCGCCCTTGCATGAAGGCAGAGGCTTGGAAGATGCAACAATGTATCGACAATTGGTAGGTAGTCTGATCTACTTGACTCTGACTCGACCTGACATTTCTTATGCAGTTGGTGTGATGAGTCGGTACATGCAAAATCCAAAGAAGCCTCATCTAGAAGCGGTTCGACGAATATTGTGATATGTAAAGAGTACAATTGACTATGGTCTTTTGTACAAGAAAGGTGAAGACTGCAAGTTAGTTGGTTACTATGATGCTGACTATGCAGGAGATCATGACACCAGGAGATCAACAACTGGGTATGTGTTTAAGCTTGGTTCCGGAACAATTTCTTGGTGTAGCAAGAGACAGTTGACGGTATCATTATCAACCACTGAAGCTGAGTATCGAGCAGCGGCAATGGCAGCTCAAGAGAGTACATGGTTGATACAGCTAATGAATAAATTACATCAACCAGTGGATTATGTAGTTCCGTTGTACTGTGACAATCAGTCGGCAATTCGTTTGGCGGAGAATCCAGTCTTTCATGCAAGAACTAAACATGTGGAGGTACACTATCATTTCATTAGAGAGAAGGTCTTGCAAGAAGAGATTGAGATGAGACAAATCAATACAGATGAACAAGTTGCGGACTTGTTCACTAAAGGTTTGAGTACTGGCAACTTTGAAAAGTTTCGTCGTCAACTCAGCATGGAGAAAAGAATGAGCTGGTGTTGAGGGGGAGTGTTAAAAGAGTCCAACCCCAGCCCATTCTACACAAATCCAGAAAATTCAAGCACCAAAGTCGGTGCATCATGCAAGCATAACAATATGCTAGATAATTCTAGCATTATCCTATTAAGTCGGTGGGTGTGTGTGTATAATCATGTGCTAGAAAGTTCTAGCAGCTTGTACAATATGTGGCTATTATGAAAATCCATATGTCGGTGCAGTGTGTGCATGAACATGCACTAGAAAGTGCTAGTGAAGTCGGCAAACATGCCTATAAATAGGTGTGTGTGTGTGTATGTAACCAACCAATCAAGAAGGCAATCAAGTGAGAGTGAGAAGCAAGAATAGTCTTGTAGGAGTGTGAGTGATCTAGAGTGTGTCTCTAGAAAGTGAGTGAGTGTCATTGCTTCTAAAGTTGTGTCCTTGTGAGTGTTGTAATATTTTGTGTGTGTAATACAAGTAATTTGTTTACTTGTGTTGTCTCTCCAACACTTGTGTTAGAGTTGTGTACTCTAATTTTTTCCTCAACAGCCAATATAAAGTTAATTCCTATCACTCTCTTTTGTTTCTCTTGAATTCAATTAAGAAGAAAGAAAATGCAGGTCCAAACCCTTGATCTCAATAATTCAAATATCCAAAACCAAAAGCGCATCTTAATCTCAGTTTAATCACGTTAGTATAGAGAAGTCGAAGGGGAAATAAACGGAAACACTTGGAAACGGTAACTAAGTATCATGAAACAGCTAAAGTGTTTCCGTTTATTTCCCTTTCGACTTCTCTATAACTTATTTTACTAGTAACTGCAGATCAACAAGAAAGACCGATCCTTTTTGGATAAAAAACCAATGGCAAGGCAAACCATTCTGGCTTCACTTTTATATATCCAAATCCTAATCCCAACTTTGGCTGCAGAAAAAAAAATATGCAAGAGAGAATTCATAGATTTGAACGTGAAGACTTACGCTTTCAGTTTCAGATTATGATGAACTAACTCCACCGACTTTCAAAATTCTCAGGTTCCAAACAATTAGAAATCCACGATGACAAAAGCAAATTATTTTCTTTTCTCTACCATTTATTCACATAACAAAACAAAAGCATTCATATGAGAAAATCAATATATATATACACACACACACATGGAGAAGAGAGAAGAAGGAAGGGCTGACCTGAAAGCAAATATCCACTTTCTGCATCTTATTCACAAAACCCATTTCTCAGATTATGAATAGACCAATCAAGAAACCAACAAAAACCCATCAACCAGAATAGCCTTGTTTATCACTGGTGATGAAGTTAGCAGAACCCAAATGAAATTGAAAACTATGATCTGAAATAAACAAGCAATGAAGACCGAGATCAGAAAACGATGTGACTTAAGAGAAAGGTTAGCAGAAATAATGGAGGGTGAAGAGATTAACCAAAAGCAATAAGATTTTGAGAGCTTGTAAAGGGAGGAAGACGGCAAAGGGAAGAGGAGAAACTGGTGAGAAAGTAATGAGAGATTGGTTTTGTCCTCGTGCTCGGACCAGGAGTGTCTCCGGATCTTTCCCTAGGGATCCCGTAATCTTGTCCGTTCATTTTATATCGTGCGGTTAGTTTTCGTTAGGTACTATTCATATTTGAATTTTAAAATTTAAATTTTAAATGATTTCTGACCGCACGATATATGATGAACGGACAAGATTGCGGGATCCTTAGGATCCTTAAGGAAATGCTCAGGAGACACTCCTGGTCCCTCGTGCTCTTCCTAGTTCCTAGTCCAAGTGTCTTTGCATAATGAACAGTGTGCTTAGGTCACAATCGAATCCAGTTGGGTATCACTTTGACACTTTGCACTTTTTTCCCTTTTTTTATTGTAAATATATATATATATATATATATATATATATTTTTTTTTTTTTTTTTTTAATACAAGCAATATTGACCTTTTAGTAGCAGCACAAGAATTTGAGTGCAACCGTTGATAATCGAATTGAGCTATATTAACTGGTGTTTGAGTACTGGTTAATTCTTAGTTAATGTATTTACTTTTTTGTTTAAGTACCGGTCAAATTTTAGTTTAAGCATTCACGTCGGTTATAACTGACAGGATTGGTGTTGCAGCCAACCCTCCAGCCCTTTGGCCATTTCAGATTATGTGGGGCCCTCTCAGATTCCACAAGCCCTCTGGCAGTTGCCCTACTTAGTACTGCATTAATTGACACTAGCTGTTATTTATTTCAATTAATATTAAAGACAAAATCAAATCGTTGAACAAGATAACTCTGATTTTTCGAACGGATACAGTGGATATGTTTATGAATGCTTTAAAATGTTTTTAAGGCATGAACAAAATCTGTTGAGCAGTAACCGAACCACCAGCACGTCAGTTCTGAAATCCTGTACACCATCAAGAGTGCGATACATACTTCCAAACTCCAACAAAATTAGAAGAAACAGGTGAATGTATAACTCTTCATATGCTTTCACCAGAGACTCCCACCAATCCAATAATTATGCCCTGGTAAGTTTCAGCAAGCATAAGCCACATATGCAGGTTATCATTTACCCTTCATCCGTTTTCAGAAATGCATACCCAAGAATTTCAAATTTGATTAGAACAGTAAAACCTCGGTTAAAGAAGATACAGCTTAAAGTTTGATAACCAAGTCAAACTGAGAAGTTTTCAGGATCACGACGATAAACCATTTTAAACTGAACTACCATGAACTTGGAAGTGCAATTGGTTGTGTATAGTGGAGATGCACTCATGAACTCATAATCAACAAGATAAAGATAAACTTTTCACATCAAAAGAGAGGGAATAAACAGAAAAAGCATTACATTATATAGAAAATTATTATATCACTTCGATATAAAAATAAACTGATTTAGCATCTACGCAGAACATGAACAATCACTACGTCCAGAAGTACTCACACTTACACTAATCCGGTGCTAAAAACTTTTTGCTGTATTTAACTCGTATGTGCCTTCTTGTTTTGTAACGCTAAGAAAATCTCCGCAAGTGAAAGAAACAGGAAGAAGTATGTTAGTATCAACTATCAACTTAAGAAAAATCAACAATGCAGAAAGAACCATAACAGAAAAGGCAATGAATAGCTTAATTCTTGGAATGATTTTCATTCTTCAAATCCTCCAACACTTGAGGACCACTAGGATGACGATTTACATAACAAGTCATAAAACTTTTATCTGAGCAAGAAACAATAGTGCTCAAGCAAAGCTGAGGATCAACTGTTCCATGATCTTTGAGCCAATTGTACATCAGTATTCTAAGCTGGACCCTTTCGATCTTATGGGAAAGATATCTTGGGAAGGTCACCAAAGTCGATATGGGGTAACCCAATTGATTTACAAGAAAATCAATCTTCTCTTCGATGATATCCTTTGTCTGGTTAAGAATTTGAGGGCTTATTTTAATCATTGTACAGACATCCTCTGGACTCAAACCAGCTTTAACAATACAATCAAATCTTTCCTGAAGCTCCACTCCCTTGCCTCGAAATGCTTTCAGTGCTTCTTTGATATTGTCTGAGTTGTCTACAAATCCTACATCAAACAAAAACTTAATCTTTTGTGTCTTTGATCTAAGGTCATCTCCCGAGTCTGGAAATGGCTGAACTCTTTTACCCAAAACCCAATTCTTCAGTTCTTGTGGGTTCTCCTGGATGTATATACACAATCTTTTCTTCCCGGTGTTCAAGTTAGTGAGTAAGCTGACGGTTTTTTTCAAAGAACAAGAACCAAGAAGCAGGGTGTGGGTATGGACAAACTTCCCAATATCTGCAACCTTCATGTCAATTTCATTCAGGAACAAAATGCATTGTCTCAAATTTGAAACAAATTTCACAACTGGAATCTGTGGAAATTGCAGAAATATTGAGCATAGGTGGCTTTTTGTGGATCCAAATTTCAGAAAGAACCCAATTAGTGAAAGCGTCCTTTCACCTGAACGGTCAAACAAAATATCTGGGTGCTGGCCAATCAATTCACCCAACTGTTCGTTGCTGCAACCCATCTCACTAAACAAACTAAGAACTTCAAGCATCCGGCGAAAAATATGAGAATTATCAGTAGACAGATTCCCCTCAATCCAATTGGTTTCAAATCCAAAACTCTGTAATTTTTCCAATACCTTAACAAATTCAACATTTACATCCCCAATTAAAAGACAAGGAGTAGCAACTATAAACTTAACAAAACTAGATCGGCTAAGACCTAGTTCTTCATAAGCTTTAAGTTTCGATGTTAAAACCTCAAAATCATATCGAAAGACTTCTGTCGATTCCTTGTAAATCTTTCCTATCTTACTGCGCACAATCCCATAATGACATAGTACAGTATAATTGTGCACCAATAACTTATCATCGGTCAAAAACGTCAAACTGCGTGGAAGAAGCGGAGAATACTCAGAAGGCTTCAAACCCAAGCTCTCAAAGAAAGGCTCAAATTCGTTAATAGGGTGGTAACGCAAGAACCGCGCAATTGCTCGCCCAATTTCTTTCTGATTATTCTTTGTGGCAGGAATTTCTTTTTCAATGTCAACCTGTTTCAGAAGCTTGTCCAGAAACAGAGGCGAGTTTTTACTCATATTCTCTGCATCCGTGAACTGCAACCCTCTAGTACCGTGCAAATAATCCAACAATGCATCTTCAGCTTCTTTTCGAATGGAACAAGAAATTCGACCAGCATTTTTTCCCTTACCACTCGAAGCTTTATACGAATTTTCAGAATCCTCAATTTCAGAAGCTCCATTGGTTCCGTACATTCTAAAGATTGGGGCATTGCAGACATACCCAATCGGATGAAATGGGATTGGTGATGATCTAACACGGTTTTTGAACAAATTCGAAGAAACCCAGCTGAGAAGAGATGCTAATCTGAGTTTCTGCAAATGGGTCATGACAAATTTGAAGAGATTCCAACCCTAGTGATTGCTAGAGAGCCTAAAACGCCCAGATTTCCAGGTAAACACAAATAAATATGGTGCCTTTGGATGAAGTATTACCTTTAGGATTTGACGAACAGTCAGGCATGGGCTCAATCCTCGGCAAGATTTTGCAGGAGCTTCGGTAGCGATGCCGATGAGCTGTTCTCTGACCCGAAGGGTTTTAGCACTTTTTTGTTGCAGGGTCAGGTCAGTAGGGTTTTAGGCCAAATCATAGGAAAGTTAAGGTCCAATAATGGGGCCACTCTTGTCTTTGAAGCTAGGGGCTCAATTACTAATTAAGCGAATTCAACAGAATTGTTATTGACACTTTAAAATTCTCATTTTACATTCTAAATTTTCTATATTTATAAAGAAAAATACACTTGTGATGAATGTAGAATGAAATTTTTGGAGTGCCAACAACATTTCCCCCATTCATAAGGCGGGTCAATTTCTTTTGAGTAGGGTCACCGTTTGAAGCCTAAACTAGGGAGGGGCAATGGGCATTGAGTGGGTTGATCGGGTTTGAGTTCAACAGCCAATCTAATAGGCTTGGGTTGATATTATTGAAACTCATTTTCATGCAAGAAAATAGGCAAACTAACCCATCCAAACAAACCAACCCAATGAATTTCGGTTGGTTGATCGGGCTGGTCAGTAAACCCAATAAAGTGCTCACCCCTAGCCGAAGCTTTATATTTTTTCAGTTTGCTTTTACACTCTTATTTCTTTATAAAGTTGGTGTTAGCAAAACCACATTGTGTAGATTAATCGAAACCATCTCTTTAATAGAAATGGGGATCCCAATATAAATATGTCTTGTTTAGATGTGGTATACAAAATGTGATCTTCATAACATTTTTATTACAATAAAAACTATAATATTATCATCATTCTAAGAGCACGTCACCTGTTAGTAACTTAATGATGATTGGAAAGGCTGAGATTACCGTAATTTGAAAAATCCTTCTGCAACCAGCCCTAATGGGCAGACTACTACTATTAATTCTGAGTAGTACAACAATTTTCATATTCCAGAACTACAAGTTTACAACCACCATCCTACGTATGATCCACATCTTCCAAACCAATGCACCAAGTTTAAAAACAAATTTTATGTTCAAACTTTTTTTCTCGAGTAAAAATCTCGAATGGTTTTATTCCTTCTAATTCCTCGAACGCTCCTGATATGTATTTTCTGTCACAAAACAAAACGAGAGACGATGACAAGCAACAAACCAACAATTGATCTTTTTTATTTTTTTTCTTTCTGTAGAGTTTGTTTTGTTACAAACCTACACGAATGTTGTCGCGTTGTACAAGGGCTTCGAGCTATGGCAGCAATAAAAACAACTCCATCAACTTCACACAGAACTACTAGGGTGTCAATCCATCATTTCAAATCATGAAAGACTGCACCTGTATTCATATTGAACTTCACTAGCATACGAAGCTAATATCCGTAAACTGTTAATAAACAATAATCAATCCCAAACACAACACTAGTGTATCGGTTTCTTGGTTTTATGCAGACACCATCACAAATCAAACTATTCTATCCTGGCAAGTTATATCAAGCATGACACAAGCCGCTTGTGCAAGTTCTTGATTCACCTTGTCATCGGTTTGATGAGGGCAGTTGAAGGCCACGAGTTTCGATAATAAAATAATAGCTGTATAGTATTCTGATAATGGCTGAAAGTCATTCAAACTTGGATGTTACTTATGTTAACCTCATGCAGGAAAACCTAACTAAAATGAATATAACTGCAAAATGAGGAGATACGTTTTCAGGGTTATGAGGACAGTTTCTCCTTCCACAATTAATGTGAAAGTAAAAGTTTACCATGCTGAAGTGGAGATGCAGTCATGCCTAACTAATTTCATAGTATCTATTCGTATTTGTCACCTCACCACAAACCGTAATCCTAATGAAAACCTCAGCATGTTAAAGAAAAACTAACATAGCATCAACATGGTGATAATCAACAGTGGAGAACCTTTTTTAAGAGAGCAGTGAAAATTTTATTGCTCCAAATGAATTTTATTCTTCAAATCCTCCCACACTTCAGGACCATTAGGATGGCAATTTACATACTTCCTTATAAAACATGCATCTGAACAAGAAACAACAGTGCTCAAAGCATACCTAGGATCTGCCGTTCCTTGATCTTTGAGCCAATTGTACATAAACACCCTATGCTTGACCCTTTTAATTCCATATGTAAGAAATCTTGGGAAGGTCAGCACAGTTGATATCGGATAACGCAAATGATTTACAAGAAAATCAATCTTCATTTCAATAACAGCCTTTGACTGGCTAAGAATTAGAGGGTATGCTTTAATCATTTTGCAGACAGCCTCGCGATCCAAACCAGCTTCCACAATACAATCAAATCTTTCCTGAAACTCCCATGCATTGCCTTGAAATGCCTTTTGCGCTACTTTCATTTTGTTTGAGTTCTCTACAAATCCTATGTCTAACAAGAACATAGTCTTCTCTGTTGTTGATCTACGGTTCTCTAATGGCCTAAGTCTTTTACCTAAAACCCAATTCTTCAATTCTTGAGGGTTCTCCTGTATGTATCTACACAGGCTCTTCTTTCCAACTTTCAAGTGAAGAAGTAAGGTGTTAGTTTTCTTCAAAGCAGATGAACCCAGTAGCAAGGGGTGGGAACGAATCAACTTTCCAATCTCTGCAACCTTCATGTCAATCTCATTCAGGAACAAAATGCATTGTCTCAAATTTGAAACAAATTTCACAACTGGAATCTGTGGAAATTGCAGAAATATTGAGCATAGCTGGCTTTTTGTGGATCCAAATTTCAGTAAGAACCCAATAACTGAAAACATCTTTTCCCCTGAGCCCTCAAATAAAATATGTGGGTGGTGGCCAATTAATTCACCCAACTGTTTGTCGCTGCAAACCATCTTACTCAGAAAATTTAGAGCTTCAAGCAACCGGCTCCAATTATAAGAATTTTCTTCCGATAAGTTCCCTATAATCCAACTGGTTTCAAATCCAACAGACTTCAGTTTTTCCAACACCTTAAACAACATGGCATTGACGACCCCACTTAAAAGATTAGGACTAGCAACAACAAGCTTAATCAAATCAGACTGGCTGAGACCTAGTTCTTCATAAGCTTGAAGCTTTGATCGTAACACCCCAACACGGTATTGAAAGATTTCAGTAGCTTCCTTATAAATCTTTCCTATCTTATTACGAGCAACCCCATAATTACACAAAACAGCATAATTATGAAGCAACAAACCATCGTCAATCAAGAATATCAAATTGCGAGGAAGAAGAGGACTATACTCGGAAGGTTTCAACCCCAAGCTCTCAAGGAAAGGTTCGAATTCATTAATAGGGTGGTAACGCAAGAAACGAGCAATTGAACCCCCATATCCCTTTTCATTACCAGCACATTTTACAAGCTTCCTGAGAAAATGTGGGGAGTTTTTACTCATGTTCTCTGCATCTGCAAACTGTAAGTATCTAGTAAAATACAAATAATCGAACAATGCATTTTCCGCTTCTTTTCTAATAGCACGAGAAATTTGAGCATCACTTTTGCCATTAGCAATGGCAGTCGAAGTAGTATCCCCTTTTTCACAACTTTGAGTCACAGAATCCCTTTTAGTTGTGTAAAACCTAGGGCTTTGGACAATGGGGAAATACCCAATTGGGTGAATTGGGGTTCTTGTCGATCTAAGGTGGTTTTTATCAAAATTTGAAGAAACCCATTTGAGAATAGATGCTGTTCTGAGTTTGTGCAAATGGGTCATCATCAATTTGATGAGATTCCCAGCATAGTAATTTCTACGGAAGCTCAAATGCCAAGATTCTGCCGAATAAAATGGAAACATCAAGTCTTTCGGGACGAAAGGGTTACCTTGGAATTTTGATGAAAAATGTGGGGGGGGATTTAAGCTCGCTAATCGGCGAGATTTAGCGCTCCGGCTGCAGAGTTTGTCCAACTGCTGCTGCTGATTGAGTGGCACATCGCCGCCAGAAATGGTCTTTTCAGTGCCATCCAAATGCAGAAACGGTACGACAAGGTGGTTGAGCTTGAGCAACTGTCCGAGTGAATATGTAACACTCGTCAAATTCATTAATAGAATCTAGTGTGAATCACCATTCAAGAATCATAGTATAGCGGCATTTATCTTTATTTTGAGAGATGGTAGGTTCGATTCTTATCAAAAATATGAATTTAAATCACATTATTATGACAAACTCATTGTAAGGCTTAACTCACTCCCCTACCCCTTAATATAAATATTATCGTTTGTTCAAAAAACAAAAAAACAAAACTTAGAGGGAACATTTACTCATTTTGTTTAAGAATCGTGGTTAGTAAATTTAACTTAGAAGGACAAAAAATGTAACAAGAAAACTACTGTGATGAAAGTAGAAATCATATTGAACTACCTCAACTGTAAGAGCATCTTCAATTGAGAGTGCATAAGATGAAAAAAGTCGTATTTACATTTCATTATACATTCCCCCAGAAAATGTAGACATAACTTTTAAAGATGTAAAAAAGATGTAAACTTACATTTTATCTACAGTTTCCGGCTTGATGACATCTTACATCTTGTACTCGGAGAACATTTCAACAATATAAAACGCCCAATGAAAGAAGCTTCAAGTACAATGTGCCTAATTTATTTACCAAAATACATTTGTAACCTTAGAATTGCCAGTGATGAACAAGCGAAAATGAGTATTAGAGTGCTTAAGAATTCTCAGCTCACTAATTATTATTAATTACTCAATTTTACAAATTGTTGTATTTTTGTTTCTTTGTGTGTTATTTAGACCTTGTGCAACCTTTTTTTTTCATAAAAATAATCTAATTTGCATGACAGAGAATTTGGTTGAAAAAGATTAAAAAGGTGGCAACATGTGTGCACAAGGCGACAAGTGTCAATCTTAAGAAAGTTGGTGAATCTACTTATTGAAAGCTCGTTTAAAAGTACTTTTAAAATGACTGAAATCGTTAAATGAAACTACAAAGATGAAAAATGAATCAACTTGGTCGACAAATTAGATTAAAGTGAAAGAAAAATGAAACTACAAGGACGAAAGTATAATAAGAAAATGACTAGGACGAAAGTAAAAATTGTAGTAAACTACAAGAACGTTGTAAGTGTAATATGGCTTGGTCTATTTCCCAAAGTACACATGTAACCTTGGTTGCCAGTTATGACGATGGAAAAGAGAGAACTAAACTACTAAACATTACAAATTGTTGTATTTTTGTTTCTTGGAATTGCTATGCGAAAGGGAAGAAATATAGATTGCAAATTTCTTGAAAGTAATGGAAGCAAGATTAATAAAATAGCGTGCAAGATTTATTTATTTATTTTTAATTTGTTATTATTAAGAGGAGGGGTAGAATAACAAAACTTCTTAAAAAATTATCTTATTGCGTCTTCTATCCAACTAAAAAGTTTAACATCGTGTACAAATATAATCCTAATTTATTTCTCGCGAAAAAAGAATATTCACAGTACAAAATTTCAAGTGTGATTACATGGAAGCATGAGAACTTGATGGTAACCATATGCAATCGTTACAGACGTTTGCTTCACCAAGATTCAACGATCTAAGTTAGAATTCCAGCACTGGAAAACTGACTTCTGCAAATTTCTTTGTGGTTCTCTCAGTAAGAAGGTTTAGGATTGTAAAAGAAGAATTTTATATTTTTGTGTTCAAAATGTCATGCAAATGGATGTATATATGGTAGGATTATGCATGTTCGCAACAGGTATGAGAATGAGATGTGATTGTTGGAAGACATCTTCTCAGAGGGGTGCTTTGCTCTCTGCGTTCTTTCATCACTTACTTCATATGAAAAGATGAGTATGTTTAAATAAAAAATAATTTAATTAAATTCGAAATTAATTAAAAAATTTAATCATTAGAACCCAAGGCCCATCTTTATTAATTATCAATTAATTAGTGCATCTCAAAGCCCAACCCCAAGGTTGAGTTCAATTTCATTTTTCATGGTCTATCGCTCCAATCACAATCTATAAGGGACAAAGTCTTATAAAATGAGTGAACCTTTTGGTAGTGAACAATGTGGGACAATGAAATTTGTACTCAAAATTTCCAACATTCATATCCTTTAAATGGAATATGATCAAGGGTAAATTACACTTTCATACCTCAGGTTTGGGGTCTATTTCAATTCCTTACAACATCTTTAAAACATTTCACTTTCATACCTTAAGTACTATTTTATTTCAAAATAATACCTCTGTTACATTTTCCATCTATTGATCTGTTAAATGCTGATGTGGCTGCCACATATATGCTACGTGGTAAATAAAATAATTTTTTAATTTTTTTAAAAAAACCTGAATTTTCTCAACAAAAAAAAAAATTGAAACCCACATCTGCAACCAGCGACCAGAAGGAGGAAAAAAAAAAATTTGTCCCTCCCCCCAACGACCAGAAGAAGAAGAAGAAGAAGAAGAAAGAAGAAGAACCCCCCCGGGACTAGGGGTGGATTTTTTTGCCAAATTGCCGTGCCAACCGAATTGTCAACCGTGCCATACCGATTTTGTGCCAAATTTTTTGTACCAATCGGTAATGGTACGGTATTGTACCGTACCGAAATTTCATGGTACGGTATTGGTAATGGATACCATTACCACGGTATTACCGTACCATACCGAAAATACAATATAGTATATCATTTATAAATTATATAATAGATAATTATATAACACATATTTATAATATTCCAATAATTTGAAAATAAAACCCTACTTATATTAGCATTGTTGTTGGTGACTTTGATCTCTTGAAATTGTGGAAATCAAACACAAAAGAGTTCCTAATTCTTTCACAAATAGCCAAAATATCTTTGTAACCCCACTTCTACTATTGCTAGTGAAAATGCATTTAGCCTAGGGAGGAGGGTTGTGGACCCTTTTAGGGTATCATTGACTCCTAAAATAATGGAGGCACTAGTGCGTAACTTCTATTTGGATTGTTAACTTCTAATTTTCATTTGGTTTGAAACTTTAATTTCTATTTGGATTGTTAACTTCTATTTATTTTGGTTCGTAACTTCTATTTGGATTGTAAGCTTAATTTTCATGATGAATCTTGATGCATCATTTGAATTATTATGTGTGTGAATTGTGAATGATAAATTTAATCTATAATGTATGAGATAAAGGTACAAAAAAAATGTTTTTCCCTTGAATTTGGTTAAAAAAACAAAAACAGATATTGTCCCAAAACAAAATGGCAATTACCATTGTCATACCATGCCAACCGAACTTTTGGCAATACCGAACTTCAGTATACCGAAAGTTTGGTATGGTAATGGTAATAGATTTTACCAAACCGAAAGTTTGGTACGGTAATTGGTACAAGGGTTTTGGTACGGTAACCGTACCGAACCCACCCCTACCAGGGACCCTCCCCCCACCCTGACCCAGCTCCATTCCTCCCTCTTTTTCTTCTTCTTCCTCTTCTTCTTCTTCTTGCAGATGTGGGTTTCTATTTTTTTTTTAATTTTTTTTTTGGATCTTCCCGGGACCCTCCCCCCACCCTGACCCAGCTCCCTTCCTCCCTCTTTTTCTTCTTCTTCCTCTTCTTCTTCTTCTTGCAGATGTGGGTTTCTATTTTTTTTTAATTTTTTTTTTGGATCTTCTTCTTCTTCTTCTTCTTCTTCTTCTTCTTCTTTTTTTAATTTTTTTTTTGGATCTTCGCTGGGGGGAGGAGGGACAATTTTCTTTTTCTTTTTCTTTCTTCCTCCCTCTTCTTCTTCTTCTTGCAGATGTGGGTTTCAAATTTGTTTTTTTTTTATAAAAAAAAATATTTTATTTGCCACATGGCAGACATTTGGCAGCCACGTGGCATATATGTGGCAGCCACGTCAGCATTTAATAGATCAATTGATGGAAAATGTAACAGATGTATTATTTTGAAATAAAATAGTACTTCTTCTTCTTATTCTTCTTCTTCTTCTTCTTCTGGGTCGTTGGGGGGAGGAGGGACAATTTTCTTTTTCTTTTTCTTTCTTCCTCCCTCTTCTTCTTCTTCTTGCAGATGTGGGTTTCAAATTTGTTTTTTTTTTGTTGAGAAAATTCAGGTTTTAAAAAAAAAAAAAAAAAATTATTTTATTTGCCACATGGCAGACATTTGGCAGCCACGTGGCATATATGTGGCAGCCACGTCAGCATTTAACAGATCAATTGATGGAAAATGTAACAGATGTATTATTTTGAAATAAAATAGTACTTAAGGTATGAAAGTGAAATGTTTTAAAGATGTTGTAAGGAATTAAAATAGACCCCAAACCTAAGGTATGAAAGTGTAATTTACCCTATGATCAATGTCAGAGTGCCGGTTAATTGATTATAGTCTTCGTATCATCTTCCAATTTCTAGTTTCTTTCTTACTTAACCAGTAGTCACATCGACTTTTTGAGGACTTTGAAACCGTATGAGTTCAGTTGTTGTGTGAAGAATGACTGACTAATTATCCTTTCAAGGCTAACTTGTCATGGAGTGAAAACTTGTATTCCCAGAACCTTCAGAAGTTGAAACCTGATCAATGTCGTCGAGACTATTTGATGGGGCAGCTTCGTGGCATGTGACGTTCGCGTTCTGAGTCTTCAACAGGTTACTACTTGTTAATTTGTTGTTGCAGATCAAACATCTTCTTGAGCTGCTTCCCTTGTTCTTCAATTCGTAAATGTAACTTTTGTTGAATCAGCACATAGAAATAGTTGAATAAATTTGTTATGAAAATTGGAGTATTTCAAGAATGATTTACTAATACTACTAGAAATATTTCGAAATAATATATATATATGGCCCTGTATACAAGGGGATCTTTATTTTTTTTTTCAAAAAGTAGGGATCATCGAACTTCAACGATCTGGACTGTTTATTTTATAAATCTCGATTCATAGATCATCTTTACAAAAATTCAATTCAATCCGAAATCATTTGCCTATTTAATTTTCAAGATAAAATTTCATTGTTTCTTATATAATAAAGTATTTGTTAATTTTTTTTAACTCAATTAGATGTCTTAAATATTCCTGATTTGTCTAATATTTTACAAGGATAATTTATGAGGTGCAACTTAAAAAATAAATTGTTCGAATCGTTACGGTGTGATGTGGACCCCACAACTAATCCTCGCTTTTATAAAAATGATCATTTCTCTTAAAGACTTCCCATATATATATATGTATATCACTGAATTGGATCTCATGAATGTATCACTGAATTGGATCTCATGAATGTACACCGCCAACTGTTTGTGAAAACGCAGCTGGACATCTAATTGCAGTTGGACTGCCTCTTTGAGTTGCAAGCCACTGCCAGAAAAGTTCACATCATAGGTTTGTAAGACGCTAGCTAGTAGATATAAAAGGACAATATCAAAATGAATGCCAAGACTAAAACGAAAGCGTGTTCATTTCGCAATTGTAGACTAAAACGAAAGCTTTTGGCCTGGATTTTAAAATTAAAAAAAAACCCTGCGCGCAGGGAGCAGCGCAGGTTTCTTGTTTCAGAACCACCGCGCGGTGCTTCCCAGTTTCCGGCAGAACTAGGGGGGTTCAAGCATCGCTCCTGCCTTTGTTTTCTGGTGAGCGGAGGGGCGATCGATCTTATGTAGCTTCGCCCCTGCCTCCCAGTCCCAGTCCCAGATTTAACTTTTCAAAATTGTCCCAAATCCCAGGAACACAAGAAAGCAGCCACCCCCACCCCGTTCCGTTGGTTGGCCACTAAGACCACTGTCCAGTCCAGAGTCGAGATGCCACGCCAGAAGCTCCAGGTAAAATTTTAATTTTTTTAATTTTAATTTATTTCAAACCCTAATTGATAATTGAATACAAAATTCTGTTTAATTGATATAGGATTAGGGTTATACATTATATGGTTATTGATTATAGATTATTCATATGAATACTATGATTATTGATTTTTTTTTTGTTTTGAAGTAAATAAAAGAGGATTGATACATTATATATACATATAGGAACTTGAATCACATATAGTCTAGCAAGAAAAAAAAAAAGCTGAACATGGTGAAGACTTTTACATCATATTTACATTAACATAATAAACTCCAATTCAACCAACTAAAACCCTCGTTCAAATGCATTGTTGCTGTTGGTATTGATTAATTACATTCGTAGTCTACTCTAGGATAAAAATTGAATTCTTGATTATTCATAATTTCATATGATTGTTGGCACTGATTAATTAAATTCGTAGTATACTCTAGGATTAAGAGTCTAAGATTTTTTTTTTCTTTCGTTATACAGTTACGCAATGGAACAATACTATAAGAAACAGTGCTTAAATCATTCTCCAAATATTCCGGATAGTCCTCCTTTTCCTTCAAATATTCCGGGTAGTCTTCCTCCACCTTCAAATATTCCGAGTAGTTCTCCTTCGAGTATTCCGGGTAGTGCACAACAAAGTGAGGTCACTGAGTAGGATGAAATATTAGCTAATCTTCCTGCAGACCATGGACTGAGACATCAAATGCTTGATTATCCACTCAATTGTCGAGAAGCAATTCGTAGGTACTACCTCCAAAATGAACCTTTTCAACCTAAATCTCTCAGCATGCCAAGGAAAGCTAGTGACAATCGATGTTTTATCATAGGTTGGTTTAATAAATTTAAGTGGTTGGAGTATAGTATAGTAAAAGATGCTGCATTTTGCCGTTATTGCTATCTTTTTAAATGTGATTTTGATAAAGCTGGTGGTAGTGGAAGTGATGTTTTCACTGAAAAAGGGTTTACAAATTGGAGGAAATGAACTGAAAATTTTCGAGTCCATGAGGGAGGTGTTGGAAGTCTTCATAATAAAGCTATGCAACAAGCTAAAGACTTGATGACACAAAAACAACACATTGAAACATTTGTGATCAAGCAAACTGATGAAGCTCGCGTTAATTATCACACCTTACTGAGTGGAGCACTTGATTGCACAAGATGGTTGTTGCGACAGAGTTTGGCTTTTCGTGGGCACGATGAATCTTTGAAATCGAGCAATAGGGGTAATTATATAGAGCTTATGCAATTTCTTGCTGATCATAATGAGAAAGTTAGGAAGGCTGTGTTTGAGAATGCTCCCAAGAATCTCAAGTATACTTCTTCCGATATTCAAAAGGATCTTGTTCGTGCTTGTGCTATTGAAACTATTAATGCAATCACTAAAGATATGGAATGTACATTTTTTTTCTCTTTTGGTTGATGGATCACGTGATGCTTCCACTAAAGAGCAAATGGCGATGGTATTGCATTATGTAAACAAAAAGGGAGAAGCAATTGAAAAGTTTTTGGGTGTTCAACATGTCTCATCTACAACTAGTAGCTCACTTGAAGATGTCATTGAGAGATTGTTTGCTACAACAAATTTGAGTATGTCCAAGCTACAAGGGCAATGCTACGATGGAGCTAGTAATATAAGGGGTGAGTTAAATGGTCTTAAAACAAAGATTTTGAACAAATACCCTTAAGCATTTTATATTCATTGTTTTGCACACCAACTCCAACTAGCTCTTGTATTCGTGGCAAAGGAAAATGAGGATGTTGTCAATTTCTTCATCAATGCTAGTAGTTTGGTGAATCTTATTGGATCGTCATGCAAGCGTCGTGATGCATTTAGAGAGAAACAACAAGAACAAATTCAGAAAGCTCTTGATCTTGGTAATCTTGAAACGGGTAAAGGGTTAAATCAAGAAAGTAGTCTCATGCGTTCATGTGATACACGGTGGAACTCGCATTATGGTACTATAGTTAGTATTATTGTTATGTTTGAAGCCGTGGTGGAGGTGGTTGAATGGATTAAAAGTGATCGCAACCAAGATAATCTCGGTGAAGCAACTAGGTTATTCAAAGACATACAAACTTTTGATTTTGTGTTTCACCTTTTCTTGATGAGACAACAAGAACAAATTCAGAAAGCTCTTGATCTTGGTAATCTTGAAACGGGTAAAGGGTTATGTTGATGCACAAAACCGGAGGTCTTGGAACAACGTAAATCCGATCGTGAATCTACAAGAAAGTAAAGAACACAAGATGTATCGTGGTTCACCCCAATGTTTGGGCTATGTCCACATTGATATTGTATTTCTCTGAGAGGATTATGAGGGAGAGAGGGAGCTTCTCTATGAGGATGAGAGCTATGAAAGGGTGAGGGTGTGGCCTAAGAATTGGCCTTCTCCATTTATTACATAATTACACTTGAGTCTCTCGAGTATTTATACGAGGTCTAAATATGGAGGCCCTAAGTATGGTACAAACAGTAGTCCCCCAAGTCTTCAGTCAAGAGAGTCTTTTGGCTGGAGACTTGAAATTCAGTCCATGTGTGGGTCGAAGCAACTAGATGTTGTCTTGAACTGATACTCGATATGAGGCGGTGCTCAATATGAAATGATGCTCAACTAGAAGTAGCACATGTTACGAGGCTGCTCGGCTTGTGGCTTATGTTGCCTTGGTTGGCTCGGCTTATGGCGTTGAAGGTGAGGGAGTCCCTTTTATATAATAAGGGCTCGCTCCTCAATACATAAATGATGGGCTAGAGTTGATGCTCGCTGCGAGGTGGTTGCTCAGCAGGGAGCGATGCTCTCTAATGATGGTGAGTGAGTCCCTTTTATAGAATAAGGGTTCGTTCCTCAATACATAAGTGATGAGCTAGAGTGATGCTCGTGGCGATGCGGTTGCTTAGCAGGCGGCGATGCTCTCTAATGATGGTGAGGGAGTCCCTTTTATAGAATAAGGGTTTGTTCCTCAATACATGAATAATGGGTGCTCTCTAATGAAAGTGAGGGAGTCCCTTTTATAGAATAAGGGCTCGCTTCTCAATACATGAATAATGGGTTAAGTCTCCGAGTATTTTTCATGAGGCCCAGATGAGGTCCAATATATGGTACATAATGTAGTCCCCCAAGTCTTCAGTCAATAGAGGCTGTTGGCTGGAGACTTCAAATTCAATCTATGTGTGGGTCGAAGTGGCGGTTGTTCAGAGGCGGTATTTGTATAACATGCACTGAAGCTTTGTAGGTGAAGCTTTGCAATCGAAGCTTTGAAGCTAGAGCTCTGTAAATAAAGCTTTTGAAGCTAGAGCTCTGTAAATGAAGCTTTTGAAGCTAGATTGACATGAGTGATGCTCATGAATATTTATGTTGATTGACATGAGTGATGCTCATGGATGTTGACATGAGTGATGCTCATGAATGTTGACATGAATGATGGTCATGAATGTTTATGTATAATTGTCATGAGTGATGCTCATGAATGTTTATGTATGAATGCATGAGTAATGCTCATGTATAATTTTAGAGTACTGGTCGTACTTTTGATCACCTAGTGGATGATAATAGCGGCAGGCTGCCGAATAATTTTAGAGTACTGGGCGTACTTTTGATCGCCTAGTTGGTGATAATAGCGGCTGGTTGCCGAATAATTTTGGAGTACCAGGCGTACTTTTGATCACCTGGTTGGTGATAATAGCGGGCCTGGCTCTTTTAGGCATATGGGTCTTCGCCCTTCACACAACATTCCAGCCCATTATGTTGGGCTTGCCTTTTTTTTTTTTTAACCCTCTGATGGGGATTACACAGATGTCTCCGAAAGATAAGAAAAATAAATTACATCATTCAAAAATAAATCTGACCCTCTGCTCAATGGGTCACGCCCATAATGCTATCACCACCGCAATTATGTCTGCTTTTTTTTTTATCTTCTTTTGATTTCTACTTTAGCTTTTGTTTTTCTGCTTTCAGAAAATGGGAACATGCATGATGAAAGTTGTTTCAGAAGTTGGTGGTCGACAGTTGGTTTTCAGAAAATGGGCAGGTTCATGATGAAGAATCTTATCGTGTTGCCCATGCTGTCCATGACCCAATCACTGCTGGCCTTGACCCTAGCCCTGGCCGACTCAGAGAGCTCAACCTTGACCCCGGTGTCATGAGTGGGTGCCAAATGATAAGGAGAACCGAATCTTGTAAATGCAAATCTTGATGTGACCAAAATCTTGTAATTTGAAAACTTGAATTGATCAAATTTCTCAAGAAGGGACTCTGATCCTGACCAAACATCATCCAGGACAAACAGTAGAGGATTTTGTCTTGATTCCTTCATAAATTGTTGCAAACAGTTAGCTACCATGACTTCGTTTTCGAAAGCAGGCAGCTCGGACCCCTTCCGTTGATATAGTTGGTGTACCATAAGGTCCAAGTTGAGCTTTCTCGAGACATTTACAAAGAAGATGTTATTCTTGAATGTATCTTTGACTTCTTGATCTTGACAAAACATTTTAGCCAAGGTGGTTTTCCCACATCCTTCAGCAGCAGTCAGGTCAATGGATCCTCCAAAACGATTGATGGAAGGAGAAAAGAGGATCAAGACGTCGTAGTTGTATAGGCCGTATCGCTGCAAGGAGATCTTGGGATCATCGGCGAGCTTGAAATCTTGCTCGAAGCCTCGAGACTGAAGGGACTTGAAGAACAAGGAGTGAGAGGATTTGACGGCGAGGTCGTCGAGCAGGACGAGGACACGGCGGTCGGTGGGGTGGTACAGTGAGAAGGAGTGGGCAAGAAATGGGAGGGACTGTGGAGAAGAAATGCGAGCAACTCTCTCAGATTGCAAAACTTGTGCGAGACTATAAGTATGGAGGAGGTGAATGCGGGCGGTTTTCGACTCTGATCCGACAGCGGTAGCCAAGGCGGCAGAGTTGAAGAAGGAGCTGCAGAGGCTGATGAAAGCAATTGTCGACTCTGATCCTGTAAACCTTTTCCTCAGCAAGGCTAAAGAAGTAGCCCTCGTCCTCCTCCACATCAGGATCACTAGGGAGGCGCTTCTTCCGGCATTGAGCGGGGAGCATGAGCCATGGAGATTGAGGAAGTGGTGTGTAAGATGGGCCGGAGACATACGATTTTGCAGCGTGATTCCAAGAAGGACAAACAGCTTTAAATAGAAGGGTGTGGACGAAATATGAGGGAAGCTTTTCCAGGAGCAACTGCAGTAATTCTGGTGGGATCTTAGACCACCTTGGTAATTTCGTAGAATTTGTGTTACTTGATCTCATCCTCGTTGGGCCCAATCACTTGCCTCGGCGGCAGGAGAAAGTCGAGGTCTTCGCTATCGTCCTCCTCGAGCTCTCCCCATCGGAGTTTTGGGGGTTGGCTTCTGGATTCGGGTCTTACTAGGGCCATCGCTGTACGTGCGGGGGAAATGAGATGAAGAGATTTGGGGATTTTTTAGGGTTAAAGATTAGGGCTTTGAGAGAGAGTGAGCATCGCCTATCAGCACCACCTTGAACAAGTACTCATCTCCGCTGAGCCCTTCCTCCATTGGGTCTCTCTCTTTGTGAGTATTCTTCGAACTGAATTGCTTGGATTTTTTTATTTTTTTATTTTTGGAAAGGAAAGGTGTTTTTTGTGTGTTTCAGAGAGAGACTAAGTGAGAGAGGAGGTGGCTCCGTGGGTTTTCTAGGAAAGCTTTGGGTTTTTGGGTTTTTGCAGATTCACGGCGAAGGTGAAAAATTGGGAGAGAACCGACATAACTTTTCGTGTCGATTCCCACAGACGGCGTTAAATGTTGATGCACAAAACCGGAGGTCTTGGAACAACGTAAATCAGACCATGAATCTGCAAGAAAGTAAAGAACACAAGATGTATCGTGGTTCACCCTAATGTTTGGGTTGATGCACAAAACCGGAGGTCTTGGAACAACGTAAATCTGACCGTGAATCTGCAAGAAAGTAAAGAACACAAGATGTATCATGGTTCACCCCAATGTCTGGGCTACGTCCACATTGATATTGTATTTCTCTGAGATGATTATAAGGGAGAGATGGAGCTTCTCTATGAGGATGAGAGCTATGAGAGGGTGAGGGTGTGGCCTAAGAACTGGCCTCCTCCATTTATTACATAATTACACTTGAGTCCCCCGAGTATTTATACGAGGTCTAAATACGGATGCCCTAAGTATGATACAAACAGGTTAAATCAAGAAAGTAGTCTCATGCGTTCATGTGATACATGGTGGAACTCGCATTATGGTATTATAGGTAGTATTATTGTTATGTTTGAAGCCGTGGTGGAGGTGGTTGAATGGATTAAAAGTGATCGCAACCAAGATAATCTCGGTAAAGCAACTAGGTTATTCAAAGACATACAAACTTTTGATTTTTGTGTTTCACCTTTTCTTGATGAGACTTATATTGGGAATTACTAATAAGTTATCACAAACATTGCAAGCAAAGACTACGATCCTTGAGAGTTACTAATAAGTTATCACAAATATTGGGAATTACTAATAAGATATTGTGAATGAGATGACGTTAGTGGAAGTATGCAAGCAAAGACTACAATCTTTGAGAGATGATGACTTTGGGGACTTGTTTCATGATGTAGAAAGGTTTTGTGAGGAGCATGATATTTCATTCCTAACATGGAGGATTTGCATTTTGTACTTGGAAAATCAAGGCGTAAAGCTCCCAAAATCACAAACTTCCATTACTATCGTGTAGACCTCTATTTTCAAGTTCATGATAAGCAACTAAAGGAATTGAATGATTGCTTCAATGAGGTAAACACCGAGTTGCTTCTTTGTATGGCATGTTTGAGTTCGGTGAATAATTTTGTATCTTTTGACAAAACAAAAATTGTTCGTTTAGCCCAACTTTATTCTCAAGATTTTGATCGTATGGATCTCATGAATCTTCCAATTCAACTTAACAATTACATCCATGATATGACGATGCATAATGAGTTTTCATCATTGAGAGGAATTAGTGATCTTGCAAAAGAGTTAGTGAAGACCAGGAGGTGTGAAAGCTATATGTTAGTGTACAAACTTCTTACATTGGCTTTGGTGTTACCGGTTGCAACCACTTCGGTAGAGAGAACTTTTTCTACTATAAAGATTGTGAAAACATCATTGCGAAACAAAATGGGAGATCAATGGTTGAGTGATAGCATGATTGTTTACATTGAGAGATATATATTTACTTTTATTGATAATGAGCTTATTATGCGACGTTTTCATGACATGAAACCTGGTCGGCAACAATTGTAATTTATTTGTATTGATTAATTATGGAAGACATTACCATATAAAAATTTGTAGTTGTTGCCATTTTTCTTTAATCTTGCACTCTTTTAAATTCGCCCCTCCTCCTGAGAAATCATGCATTCGCCACTGCTTACATGTATATATTTTTAAAACATTTTAAAAGACCTGCAGTATCAGCGTATCACGTGGACACTTGCTAGCTTTAGTCTAAAGTAGGGATGGGCAAATACCCATTGGTTATGGGTAACCGCGGTTACCCGCCCATTTAAATTAAACGGTTACGGTTATGGGTAACCGTTTAGATAAATAAACGGTTATGGGTATAACCGTTTACCCGCGAAATTTAAATGGGCGGTTATGGGTATTAACCACGGTTATAAACGGGTAACCGTTTACCCATTTATTTTATATATGTAAACAAATCATGTTCTCGATCCAATAATACTTAACACCCAATAAATTAGCAAGAAATTCATTGATCTTTCTCTCAATAACACTACTATAAAGATTGTAGTGTTATTTTCTACTATAAAGATTGTGAAAACATCATTGCGAAACAAAATGGGAGATCAATGGTTGAGTGATAGTATGGTTGTTTACATTGAGAGAGATATATTTACTTATATTGATAATGAGCTTATTATGCGACGTTTTCATGACATGAAACCTGGTCGGCAACAATTGTAATTTATTTGTATTGATTAATTATGGAAGACATTACTATATAAAAATATGTAGTTGTTGCCATTTTTCTTTAATCTTGCACTCTTTTAAATTCGCCCCTCCTCCTGAGAAATCCTGCATTCGCCACTGCTTACATGTATATATTTTTAAAACATTTTAAAAGACATGCAGTATCAGCGTATCACGTGGACACTTGCTAGCTTTAGTCTAAAGTAGGGATGGACAAATACCCATTGGTTATGGGTAACCGCGGTTACCCACCCATTTAAATTAAACGGTTACGGTTATGGGTAACCGTTTAGATAAATAAACGGTTAAGGGTATAACCGTTTACCCGCGAAATTTAAATGGGCTGTTATGGGTATTAACCACGATTATAAACGGGTAACCGTTTACCCGCCCATTTAAATTAAACGGTTACGGTTATGGGTAACCGTTTAGATAAATAAACGGTTAAGGGTATAACCGTTTACCTGCGAAATTTAAATGGGTTGTTATGGGTATTAACCACGGTTATAAACGGGTAACCGTTTACCCATTTATTTTATATATGTAAACAAATCATGTTCTCGATCCAATAATACTTAACACCCAATAAATTAGCAAGGAATTCATCGGTCTTTCTCTCAATAACACTACTACAGGAATGATGATTCTCATCATCAAGAAATTGGCCAAATTAATTTAAATTCCTTGCGGGTAACCGTGAAATTGACAGAAATGTTTTGACAGAAATGTCTTCTAAACAATTTTTTTAACCCAATAATACTTAGCAAATATTATATTTACCTTTATTGGTAACAGTTAAAAATATCGTCCGTAAACTATTATTTCAATTATTGGAATGGTATAAGGACTTAAAAAATTAAAATATGAAAATGTATAATGAATGTACCTATAACGGTGTTTAATTGTCAAAAAAAAAATTATGACAATTTTTTTTAATTTTCAAGTTGTGAAAAAACATGTAGACGGGTGAAAAAAGGGTAATGGTAAAAAAAAAAAGATAAACGAGTTAAAAAGAATAAATGGGTAAACGGGTATTAAACGGTTACGGTTAAATGGGTATGCGGTTATGGATATGGTTAACCGTTTATAAACGGTTATGGGTATGAGCATAAACGGTTATGGGTAAATTAATCGCGGTTACCCGCCCGCATAACCATTGCCCATCCCTAGTCTAAAGTAAGGATTCCAATTACATTGATTAAATGAAAAGTGATTTGGGGTGAATTTCACTTTATTTACGAAGCTGCTACTGTCGCTCTCTGTGTTCATCAACACCACTACTCACCAAGGTCATGGAGTACGGCCGGAAGCATGTCGAGGGTTGAGACGGCGATAGCACCGACATCGGCAAGAGCGGCGATTAGACTCTCAAGAAGTTTGACGGACTTCATCAATGAGATCAAAGCTGATCAGAATGTACTCTATGATCTGATCTTGGTGAGTATCGTGATCCCAACTCTTTGTTATTATTAACTCAATTTCTTTGTTCGAGTCACTGTACAGTTTTCTGTCACTCAAAAGCAGAAGTCGCTCCGGCACTGGATTCTTCAGCGGCTGCACCAGAAATGGTTTCATTTGATTAGAAGTCTTAATCTGTTTGAATAATTATATATATTGTTTGGCTCTCTGCTATACAAATTACCACAAAACAAGATTTAGTTACAAGTAAATAAAACTATAATTCTCTCTTAATTAGTGCTGCAAAATCTGTCTTGGGTCAATAAGCTTCCAGCATTACCCCCTCTGCTGTGTTTAGATATACAGATACTGAAACGCTTCACAGAGAGACAAAGAAAGTGAGAGAATCACTTACTTATCTTTGCTTAAATGAACCTATGAATCAGCAGGAAATCATTTAAATTGATTGCAGACTATTTTTCAAGATTGGTTGTGGGAATTAGTGATAATTCGGACAATGATTTGTTTAAGATTTTTAATTTCTATGTTCATTGTATCTTTTCCTAATTCTATTCTCACTAAGATTCTCTGCATGTTCTTCTAAATCACTGATTGATTTTCAATTTATTACTTCTCTAAAATAATTGAATACACCGATATTTGTGGCCAATATTGTGATAACATTTGCAATGTGATTACTGGATTCAATAGTTTTCTGAAGAAGCCAGGACAGAGCAATTGATCCAGTTATAAGAAATAAGCACTAATAAAAACACTGCTAAGGCCGCTCCATCATCTGTTAGCTTGAGAAGTGATGAAAGCGCAGATAAAAGAGAGGTATCCATTAACAAACCCCCCGACCTCTTTTTGTTTTAATTTAATAGCCACATATATGTAATCGTATGATGCAATATATTTCTCTTTTCACTCTTTTCCCCTCGTTATATGTAGTTTAATATAATTGAATAGCTCTATTTAATTTAAGATTTAGTTGGAAGTGTTTGAGATTTAATTAAGTGAAAATTTAGTTTGGTTTCATAGATCAATAGTAGAAAAGAAATGTAAGATTCAAATAGTGGAGAAAGAAATTTTACGATTTTAGAAGTTGAGGTCTATGAAGATGATTCACTGGATAGGAGCATTGTGATTTGTGGGTTTTCATGTCTGAATTAGTTCCATTATGTTTGCAATGCGAGTTCCTGAAATGGTTTGGCTCTTCTTGGACCCTGCAATTAAAGAAGGTTATTGAAAATCTTTTAGTAAGTTTGGGGCGTTCGTATTTACTGAAATTTGTTGCAAGAAATTGGGGGATGGATTTGGTTTCAACGGAATGTTATCCTTTTTTATTCTTATACTGCACAGAAAGAAAGAAAAAACAACGGATTGGGTGCAAGTATGTGTTTTTTTTTATTTATTATTTATTTCTTTAGTGTGAAAATCAATTGAGTTTTTGTTGCTGCAGTTGAGTTGCACTTACTCTTGGTCTACCGCCAGCATTGGTCTTCAATTCACTATTAAATGTGGAAGAGGAAGTCCACCCTGCCATATTGTTAGAGCCTTAGAGATGAATGGTTTTTTTTACTTTTGAACAAGTTTTTTGGAAACAATATTATTTGAATTTTTTATATTCTTGTAGACATTGAAATTTTGGTAAATAAATGTTGATCGATAAATCAAAGTTTCAACGCTCATGTATTACATAAATTTTCCACGTAGCGTGTGACTCGACGAAAAATTGAAATGAGTTGGAAAAGTCATCAAAAAGGACACGTGTCAACACTTGGCATAAACGACTTATTTCATCTGGGATATTATATTCAAAATTGGGCATTGGAAATTTCTATAAATACAAGCACATTTCATTCATTTTGGAGAGAGACCAAAATCATTAGACAAAATTCTTGAAGCTCTGAAGCTCTCAAGCATCCAGGTTCCCGAAGAATCAAGAAAGCTCTCTTCGTTCTTCATTCTTCGTTCATCGTTCATCCTAAGATCAAGCCCAAACGGCCATTTGGATCAACAATCATCCACCAATTCAAGATCAAGCCCCAACGACCCTTGAAGAAAGTGTTCTTCGTTCTTCGTTCATCGTTCTTCCAAGATCAAGCCCCGACGGCCATTGGATCAACAATCCACCAATTCAAGATCAAGCCCCGACGACCTTTGAAGAAAGTGTTCTTCGTTCTTCGTTCATCGTTCTTCCAAGATCAAGTCCCGACGGCCCTTGGATCAACAATATCAACAAATCCACACATCCAACCGTTCTTCAAGATCAAGCCCAATAAGCCCTTGAAGATCCGTTCATCACTGTTCTTCAAGATCAAAAGCCCCTTGAAGATCCGCTCATCACCGTTATTCAAGATCAAGCCTCAACGGCCCTTGAAGAAACACTCATCCTCAAGATCAAGCCCCAACGGCTCCTTGAAGATTCGCTCAAATCCACCTTCAAAGATCAAACCCACGGCCTTTGAAGAAACTTCCAACAGTTCATCTAAAATCAAGCCTCGACGGCCCTTGGATCAACGAAACATCCACAAATCAACACCTTACGGAGATCGAATCAGAGGATCAAAATAGAGAGAGATTGTAACCCAAAATCATCAAATACAAATACTATTTTGTGCACGTTGTTCTTGTCTCTTTCATTTTAGGAATTTTTCGTGTTCACAAATTTGGCACGCCTAGTGGGACCATCTCTACCTTTCATCTCTTTCTCCGTTCAAGGAATCCAAACACACCTCAAAGTCAATGGCATCAAGCAAGGGACAAGCCGTTCTCGCAACCACTGAGGGAAGGATCATAAGCACTTCTGCGGCAAACAGACAATCCATTGGTGCCACAACCGTTCCTCAACATGCCACTTCAAAGTTGGTGCCGCTAAAAGAGCAAGCGGAGCATCAAAGGTGTGAGTCTGTCATCAACCTGACCTCGCTGGGGGCACCGAAGCATGCTGCTGAGGCACACAAGATGACATCCCAAAACAGCCAACGACGTTCTTCGTCAGCATCTTGGATGTCTAAAGGAAAGTCACGTCTATTGGTTGCACAAGTCATGACCATCGGCGTTACCTCCATCGAAGAACAACTGGCTCAAATGAATGAAGCGATCGCAAGGCTAACACGGATTGTTGAAGAAAAAGACTTGCAAATCGCTGCACTCGTCAGCCGACCGGAGCCACAGGACGACGAGAACCCCGACCCAGAGAATGATCCACTAAAGAGAAGAGATGACGAAGAAGATGAGTCTCTGGTGGAGAAAAACGATGTGAAGCCGGAGCCAGACCAAACAGCGGCACTCATGTGATCTCTTTCTATCCAGCAGCTGCAGGAGATGATCACCAACACCATCAAGGCACAGTACGAAGGGAGCTCACATACCTTCTTGTTCTACTCGAAGCCCTACTCCAAGAAGATTGATGCCTTAAGGATGCTGATGGGTTATCAACCGCCAAAGTTCATGCAATTCGATGGAAAGGGAAACCCGAAACAGCACGTTGCCCACTTTGTTGAAACTTGCAACAACGCAGGGACCGAAGGGGACTACCTCGCCAAGCAGTTTGTGCGCTCGCTGAAAGGAAACGCCTTTGAGTGGTACACAGACCTAGAGCCTGAGTCCATCAACAGCTGGGAGCAATTGGAGCGGGAATTCCTCAACCACTTCTACAACACTCGCCGCACTGTGAGCATGCTAGAGCTAACAAGCACCAAGCAGTGGAAGGACGAGCCAGTCATTGACTACATCAATAGATGGCGCACTCTAAGCCTCGACTGTAAAGACAGGCTTTCGGAAACCTCTTCAATCGAGATGTGCATCCAAGGCATGCAATGAGGTTTGCAATACATCCTTCAAGGCATCAAACCACGGACCTTTGAAGAGCTAGCCACCCACGCCCATGACATGGAGTTAAGCATCGCCCATCATGGGAAGAAGGAACCGATCACTGACTACAGGAACGACAAAATTCTTGAGACAAAAGTGGAGAAGGCTACGTGGAAATCCACAAAGGAAGCAATGACGGTCAACACAACTCCCGTCAAAATCCCTACACGAGGCAAGACGATTCAAACCGAAGTTTTTCGTGATCAAGAGATGCGTAGGCGCACTTTGAAGGAGCTTGAGGAGAAGACTTATCCATTCCTCGACTCTGATGTGGTTGCCATGCTGGATGACCTGTTGGACAAGAAGGTGATCGATTTGCCTGAGTGCAGACGGCCAGAAGAGATAAATCGTACCGACAGTCCAAGATACTGTAAATTCCACCGTTTCATCAGTCATCCAACTGAAAAGTGCTTCGTACTGAAAGATCTCATCCTGAAGCTAGCACAACAAGGGAAAATCGAGCTTGACCTCGAAGACACGGTTGCGGCATACACTACTACTATCGTGTTTGGATCACTTGATCATGTGCCTCTCCGAAGCATGCATGACCATTCCCGTCAATGTTCAAGTCACAAGATACCTCTTACACAACCATCACCGGAGGCAAGCAACCAAGATGCATCTACTGGTGATAAGAAAGGGTGGACATCGGCGACCTACAAAAAAACGAGGAAGCCAAGACCACAAGCCACAAGGCCAAAAGAGGAGCCTAAACCCGCCCCTCGAACTTCAGTCTTCGAAAGGCTGAATTATTCAAAACCTAGAATTTCGGCACTTGATCGCATCAGTGGTCGAGACCAAACTTCCATCTTCAAAAGGCTTGAGACGCCAACACCGCAAAGATATGTCTTTGAAAGGTTATCAAAACCCAAGAAACAAAGCGGCACATCTAGATCTCCTCCGCAACGGTCGGCTTTGGACAGACTTGAAGAAACTAAGAAGCCTTCTAGAAACAGGAAGACAACGCCAAAGGGAGAAAAACTCGACAGTCTAGCAGGAAAAGACGATGTTCAAAGCTTGATTCCTTCAAGGATGAAGCGCCAAGCAACTTTGGAAGTCGACACAAAAGGACCATTGAAGGTAATGAGGCGCACCATCATCTACATTGGCCAATCTTCACGGCAACAAACCCAAGAGGACCACACTGAAGAGGAGGCCCAAGAAGAGAAAGAAGACGAAATCCTGGAAGAAGACGTCACTTCCGGCTCTGTCAACTCAAAATCTTCACCTCAATCGCTGGGGCATGCTCCAAAACCATGCCAGTCAAGCCGAGTGAAGTTGAAGGATGGACTTATGTCACTCCGAAGAAACTGCACTAGAAGCATATGTCTTTTCCACAAGTTCACCAATGGGAAATGGGGCAAAGCAGCTCCTGTCCACCTCCAGAACAATGTGAAAGTGTTGGAGATAATGAAACTTTGACACGAAGATCATCCATCCCATCACGATGTGTGACATCTTCCCAGAATACTTCTTAAACTACTCAGTCAAGGCTCCTTGCTATGAAGATTGCGAGGAACGACTCTCTCAGATCGCTTGACGAACCAACACAGCTCCTCGCCTGCATGAGCCTAAACTGCATGGCACAACGCTCCTGGTCTGAACGAGCATAAAAGGCGACACCAACGCTCCTGGTTTGCTCCTGGTCTACACGAGCATAAAAGGCAACATCAACGCTCCTGGTTTGCACGAGCATAAAAGGCAACACCAACGCTCCTGGTCTGCACGAGCATAAAAGGCAACACCAAAGCTCCTGGTCCACACGAGCATAAAAGGCGACAACAAACGCTCTTGCCTGCACGAGTTGAAACTGCAAACGGCACCAAAAGCTCATTGCCTGCACGAGTTGAAATTACGTATGGCACCAAAAAAAAATGTATTTGAACTACGTTTTGACTTGATCTCTTTCTTTGGAAGGGTACGTAGGCAACTCGAATATTCAAAATTTGAGTTCAGTCACACCAAAATAAGGAATAAATTTTTTTATTAAAAGTTTGATTTTATTACAATTTCTTTGTACAAATATATATATATATATATATATATATATATATATATTAAAATTGGGTCTTTCTGGCCGGTCCAAAACTCCCTTCTTTCCAAAACCAGCAAGCCCAGGTACGAATCTACCCAAGCATATTCGCAGGCCCACCATGCGGTCACCAATCTGCGAGCCCATCTACACACAGGTCTTAGCAGCTGAGGAACACAGCCCAAATACCATGTGCAGCCCATGCTAGAGCCAGTTTCTCGACCCAATATGAGACAAACCCAGCAAGCAAGCCACCTCTTTTTCTGAAGCATTTCCAGCTCGTGGCTTCAACAATTATTAAAAAGGGACCCATCCAGGGTTTGGATGGTCTCAAACCCGCAAAAGCTCTGAAACTAAATTCAGGTCAGATCCAAATCAAGACCACCCGCCACAGCACCTGTCCACCATAAGAGCCAGCGACAGCAACGGATCTCTCGGGAAGACCCGGCTCAGCAACGCCGAGTGCGAGGACGCCGTCGTCGCAGGAAACGCGCCACAAGCAACGTGACGCCAGGATTCACCGCCAACCTCATCCTCAAACAGACGCAGCAGCCACTTGGGTGTCCAAGGATGTTTTCAACGTCTCTCTTTCCCTCTTCAGAGATGCAACGAAGAATAATAGCCTAACGCCTAGGAAATCCGGCGCATCACCAACCTTGGTGTCGACGCCAACTTCGACTGCATAAACTCCCTAAAGTCTCTGCCTCTCTCGGTCCGTGCACCCCTCAAGCCTACCTGCTGCTCCTCCACCGCAGCAACTATCGAGCACGCGAGCTTTATGCTCCGCTCCACCAAGCTCCTCAACGCCACATTTTCTGCTCTACAAGTAGCGGTCGTGGTCCCTGGACGACGAGGCGTGGAACCACCGCAAGAGAATCAATGGCAGATCGAACCTCCTTCACCACCAACAAATTCAACTTGATGACCCTTCCCCCAAACACTGGTTTCTCATTCAAACTGGACCAATCATCATCTTCATCACCATGGTGTTGGCATGGCTTATGTGCATCAGTGCTCTTCGCTTGTATAATATAATCCACTGGAACTGGTTTCTATATTGAGCAATGTTGTTCGAATGATAACTCAGTTACGTGGGAAAGCCCAACAACTAAAGAAGTCAAGTGCATATAGGCAGGAGATGATATGCTAGGAGTCATGGCGGGCGCTGATAAAGTTCTTGCAGAGCGAGGTTATTGATAAACTGAAGAATAATGGCATGCATTTCCCTCCGTGGCAAAAAGCTGAGTACATGAGCGCCTGGTGCTTCTTTGTTGGCAACCCTTCACTCCGAATAGGTTCAGACAAGCTGACTGCGATACAAGCTGCGTCTCACCTCCAACGATTTCCTCCGCGTGTGGCGCATCTCGGGGGATGAGGACGACTCAGCCTCCTCCCTGCCTACTCTAACCTTGCTTCTCCATCTTCAGTCCCTGGATCTCCCTCCGAGGCTCCAGCTCCAAGCTCGACCCCGTGCCCTCCATGGCTGAGGAACCGGTGCTCCGAGGCCCTCTCTTTCTGCCCATCAGCTTCAGCAGCACGTGCAGCCCCTCCTCATTCGTCATCTCTTGGGCTCGGCCTAGGTTTTCACCCACAAACCCAGCCTTGCAGAGCACCATATATAAAAAAAAAATGGTGGAATCTTGGTGGACAGCACCATGCAAAAAAAAAAGAAAAAAGAAAAGAAAAAAATAAAATAAAGTTATAAAGGTTTCAGTGCATCAGGCACCATACAAAAGAAATAATAAAAAAATAAAAATTATAATTATATATATGGATGGTGCATCAGGCACCATGTGCAAGAAAAAAAAAAAAAAAAATATATATATATATATATATATATATATAATAAATGGATGGTGCATCAGGCACCATCTGCAAAAAAAAAAAAAAAAAAAAAAAATTATTTATGCTTTTGGCACTAAATATATATATATATATACACACACACACACACACACACAAAAAGAATGAAATTAGGCTCATTTATTGGTTTCTCTGAAAATTTACAGAAATGTACATTTTACATCGTAAAAAAAAAAAAAAAAAAAGCAAACAGGAGGGAGCCTTCACGAAGGTTGATCGTGTGAAGCCTCATCACTCGGCGGAACCCCAGAAGGAGGAGGCACCGAAGGTTGATCATTCGGAGCTTCATTACGCGGTACAACTTCAGAAGACGAAGGCAAATGCTGTTGGAACAAACCCACAAATCTCTGATGATCAAGTAAAATCTGACCATCAGATTCCTGCATCTGGTCAATCTTCCTCTTCATGTTTGTAGCATAGTTATGTGTGAGCCTGTGCAACTGTTTATTCTCATGCTTGAGCCCTTTAATCTCCTGTTTGAGACTCATCACTTCAGCCGCCAATGATTCAACTTGACGGGTTCGAGCAAATAGGCGTTGGGCCATATTAGACACAGAACCTGCACACTGCACACTGAGAGCCAGAGAATCTTTAACAGCCAACTCATCAGACCGTTTGGAAAGTAGTCTGTTATCTTTGGGAGTGACAAGGTTCCGGGCCACCACCGCAGCGGTCATATCATTCTTCATCACCGAATCCCCAACGATAAGAGGACCAGTAGGGGATATGAAGGATAGACGCCATATGTTGTCTGGAGAAGGAGGGACTGCCTCTTCACCAAGGTTCAAGTCAAAACGACGGTCGGAAGGTCCAGACATTTTCAAAGGTGTTAAAAAAAAAGAGAAGGTCGAACGAATCAAGATCTTAGAAGTGCAAGAAGGGAGTTTCTACAAGTGAAAATTCAAGTGTGCTTTGAAACGAACTGCGTGCCTCTATAAAAATCAGCACTCGACGGGATTTCAGAGATCGAAGAGGCGAGCTCAGAATTCGAAGAGGCCAATTCAAAAATCGAAGAGGCAAGCTCAGAAATCGGAGAGGCATCTTGCTTTTCCAGACGCGTCAGCACCCGTCACACGCAAACTCAGCTCTGCGGAAATCACGGGCAATTTGTCGAAGTGCCGATCCCAGATATCGAAGAGGCGCCAGTCTTTTTCAGCCTCGTCAACACCTGTCACATGCACACTCAGCTTGGCGGAAATTACGGACAATTTGTCGAAGATTTCTGATAAAGAAGAAAGCACGTGAAGCCATACTGATCAATCACTCAATGGTTGCCGACACGAGTGAAAGAATAGTACCTCTACAGGGATTAAAGGACTTCCTATAACTGTCCACCTTCACCCTCCATAGCAAGGCAAACATACAAAACATTTCTTCATCTCCGAGAATGCCTTCCCAACGAAGCCTCTCGAGTCACTCAGTGTTCCTTATTCTTTGGGGTACCTCAGCAAACAAATGACACCAAAGCAAAAGTATCTCATATCACCAGGGTAGAAAGCAAGAGTATCTCATATCATGCGTTATCCCTGTCCTTTCCTTTGTCCTTGTTCTTACCTGCAAAGACAAAGATAAAGAAAGCAATATGCCGGAACCTCCACTCAAACTCGGGTAAGGAACTGACTGCTTGGAACCCTTCCCTGATTGCCTACCTAGCACTGCTCTCGAGTACTCGTCTCCCACTGCTGCTGTACTTCCAAAGAAGCTGCCACATCTGCCTGAAGAACAGATAAGGCAAGTGAAAATGATACCTTGCAGCACGTGGAGACAACGTGCAGAAGAAATAAGACAGTCAACTCAGCAGAAGAAGTCTGAGATGAGGAACTCGAGAAGCTGCCACATATGCCTGAGGAACAGATAAAGGAAATGAAAATGATACCTTGAAGCATGTGGAGATAAGTGCAACAAAGCACGTGCTGATTCATCCGCTACTTCTTCAAAATCAAAAGTATCTCATATCATCAGGGTTGCAATCACTCTGGACGGTGAACTCGTTTTGACCCTCAAATTCTTGGGTCGACTTACTAGGCGTTGTGGGCCGCATGTGCCGATTCACCACCCTTGAATCAAATCCTTAAAGATTAAGTCACCAACTGGAAGAAGAGCCCATCAATCTTGAAGATCATACCGTTGACCAAACTGCTCAGGTGTGAATTAGAAAGATTGAACAAAGCAACAAGTCGTCACCTTCACCTCGTGCCTGCTTGCCATGTGTTTGAGTCAACCTTCAAGAATCAAGCCTTAACGGCCCTTGAAGAAGCTTCCAGCCAAATTCAAGATCAAGCCTCGACGGCCCTTGAAGAAATCACAAGTCCGATTCAAGATCAAGCGTCCACCATATTTGAATCAAATTCAGTTCAAGAATAAGCTGTGGAAAATCAACAATTGGAGGAATCCAAAAAATCCTCCAACCCAGTTCAAGATCAAAGTTGTGGAAAGTCAACAAGCGCAACAAAATACGTGCCGATTCATCCACTACCAAAGCCAAAGATCATCTACCACATTAAGCTTCCAATTTCAACATTCAAGATCAAGCCTCGACGGCCCTTGAAGAAATCTCCAACCCAATTCAAGATCAAGCCTCAACGGCCCTTGAAGAAATCTCCAGCCCAATTCAAGATCAAGCCTCGACGGCCCTTGGATCGACATCTACATTAAGGGACTTCAAAACGCATCTCCTACACGCGACAAACACGTGTATACGACGCGCCTTGAAGTGGGGGCATTTGTAGACATCGAAATTTTGGTAAATAAATGTTGATCGATAAATCAAAGTTTCAACGCTCATGTATTACATAAATTTTCCACGTAGCGTGTGACTCGACGAAAAATTGAAATGAGTTGGAAAAGTCATCAAACAGGACACGTGTCAACACTTGACAGAAACGACTTATTTCATCTGGGATATTATATTCAAAATTAGGCCTTGGAAAATTCTATAAATACAAGCCCATTTCATTCATTTTGGAGAGGGACCAAAATCATTAGATAAAATTCTTGAAGCTCTGAAGCTCTGAAGCATCCAGGGTCCCGAAGAATCAAGAAAGCTCTCTTCGTTCTTCATTCTTCGTTCATCGTTCATCCTAAGATCAAACCCAAACGGCCCTTTGGATCAATAATCATCCACCAATTCAAGATCAAGTCCCGACGGCCCTTGAAGAAAGTGTTATTCGTTCTTCGTTCATCGTTCTTCCAAGATCAAGCCCCGACGACCCTTGGATCAACAATCCACCAATTCAAGATCAAGCCCCGACGGCCCTTGGATCAACAATCCACCAATTCAAGATCAAGCCCCGACGACCCTTGAAGAAAGTGTTCTTCGTTCTTCGTTCATCGTTCTTCCAAGATCAAGTCCCGACGGCCATTGGATCAACAATATCAACAAATCCACACATCCAACCGTTCTTCAAGATCAAGCCCAATAAGCCCTTGAAGATCCGTTCATCACTGTTCTTCAAGATCAAAAGCCCCTTGAAGATCCGCTCATCACCGTTATTCAAGATCAAGCCTCAACGGCCCTTGAAGAAACACTCATCCTCAAGATCAAGCCCCAACGACTCCTTGAAGATTCGCTCAAATCCACTTTCAAAGATCAAGCCCACGGCCTTTGAAGAAACTTCCAACAGTTCATCCAAAATCAAGCCTCGACGACCCTTGGATCAACGAAACATCCACAAATCAACACCTTACTGAGATCGAATCAGAGGATCAAAATAGAGAGAGATTGTAACCCAAAATCATCAAATACAAATACTATTTTGTGCACGTTGTTCTTGTCTCTTTCGTTTCAGGAATTTTTCGTGTTCACAATTCTGACAAGCAAGTTAAGTCAAGTTTTAGTGATTTTGATGCATACTGGGTTTATGAATATTTTATAGTGATTTTGATGCACCAACCTTATCTCAATGTATCACTTTTGACATTTTATTCAGATTCCTTTGGTAATTGTTAGATGTTTTCATTCTCGGTTTATTTAGTTAGTGAAGGTATTAATCTTCTGCAGATTACGACTTACATTTTGTTGTTCATCTGGTTTTGTTTTTCCGATTTGTAACACACCACGATCAGTGGCTGCCAAGCTTACTTGAAAGGGTTTGGTATTTTAATTAGCTTGGATCTAATTTGAAAATTACGTTTCATACACCAGTATTCCAAATATGTTGCAATTTATTTCATTTCTGTTATATTTTTAGGCAACTGAACACCTATGTACAGAGTTGATTGCTCAATTGCCATAATATACCAAGCATTTTCTTAGACAACTTGAAACTATGCAGGTAAATGCAGAGTTGAATGCCTTTTTACAGCATATTTTCAGCTTTTTAATTTATTTTCAAGCTGGTCTTTAATTTTTTTCAATTAGACTCATGAAGTTTAATTACACTCTTCATTTTCAATTATACCAATTAGGATCATAAAGTGATTCAAAGAGCTCCAAGAGCTTGATCCACCCAATTGATACATTTCATGTAAAACTTCTTTCAAAAAGCTAAAACATTTTTCGGTGTAAATAAAGTTGGTCAAGCAGGCCTTTTGTTTTGATTGGGGTTTTGGTTTGGTACTTTCATTCTAATTTCCATAGTGTATAATAGTTAACCTACTAAAAGTGCTTTCTTTTGGTCACTGTCTAATATATTTTGGCCAGTTGACAATCCTACGAGATTTACTTAGGCGCACATCAAATCTGTGTATTATACATGTACCTAAGATATAATGCTAAACATCTTTGTATAGTTGTCTTATATTATATAAAATGATTTAAAGTACTCTCTCTCTTTGCATGAAAACTATGTATCCATTTCATCATGCATTTTTTGGTGAAGCTACTATGTTTTTGTAATTTTTTTTTATTGAGGAGGAGGAACAGAGGCTAAAGTACCTCCAATTTGTTCAAGAGGCTTCAGCTCATGCCACAGTTTGCTTCACAAACCTCTACGGTTACCTTCCATACAATATGTTGTGTGTTTCGTTGCTGCAAGTTTGTAATTTTACTTGCTACTTGATTATAAAAATGTAAAACAAAATCTGTCTGTGATTACAAATTTGTATTTGAGTTTAGAAGTTTTTCTAGTGTAAGGCATATGTTGCACAGGCATGTAAATGTTACAAATTGTTTCTGGTTTTGGACATTTGAGGGTAAAATGTGTGTTATTTGCTTTGGTAAAATGTGTGTTATTTGCTTTAGTAAAATGTGTGTTATCTGTATTGGTGCATTTGAGGGTGTGATTCCCTTCCTACTGCCTTTTTAGTGCATCTTTATATGCAAATTATTTATGCCTATTGCGAATAATACATTCAATGCCCGTAGCAAAACGCAAACAGATTTTCTAGTAAGTTCTAACATATATAAAACAAAATTCATGTCCTTAGATTAATTTTTGGAAAATATATATTACAGTAAACAGTGAAGCCATGTCTTGATTAGTATATCAAACATGCTCACAGTTTGCAAAGACAAACCGTTTGACCATTTCATATGATTATTCAAATTAGTCACTTTTACTTGTGCACGTACAAGATTATGGTTCCGTTAAACCAATGCAAAACAGAGCAGAAAAGCGCGAAAACACATAATTACATTATGTGCAGAACGTACCCAAATGTATTTCTAACAAAAGTAAAATTCATAAATAACTTAGTTGACATACAAGATCTACCCCAATCAAACAAACAGTAGGTGTTCCAAAAAAAAAAAAAATGAAACAAACAGTTGTTCATGCCAAGCATCGAAACCTTTTTGTATGAATGATTTGATTCCAAATTTCAACAAAAAGTTATAACTGCACCCCCGTGCACGCCACACTGAAAAGGTATATACGACAGTGTAGAAATCTCATCTCAATGTGATAAAATCTGAAGGGTGCGTTTGTTGCACCGGACTATCTCGGACTAGACTAGCTTTAGGGATTAAGTTGGATTGGCTTGGTTTAGACTAAACAAGATAAAAATAGTGAAGTGTTTGGTGCAGAGCCGGATTAAGTGTCGGACTAAAATATTGACCCAATTTTTTTGTTAATAGGAGAACAATAAATTAAGAAAGAAATGCAACGCCACATTGTATATGGGCAACGTAAAACACTAGAAAATGGAGATGAGAAAAGCATGCCGGTGATGACAAAGACCACACACTGTATATTCCTTTGAGAACGAGACTTTGAGGCCCTAACAAAATTAACCTAGAACTCAAAATTAAACCCAAAAAAAAAGGAAATGAAAGAAATTAATATCAAAATTAAACCCATAACTCAATGCCAAATCCATGTAAGTTTTCCCACCAACCAAACAAAATTATCCTAGAACTCCAGAACTCAAAATTAAACCAAAACTCCAGAAGGTCCAAGAATGCTCAAGAGTGTGCAACTGCAGCGCTATTCCTTCCCGTGGCTTTGACGACACCGAATCTTTGGTCGTCGACGATCTCTTCTTCTTTGAGCTCGTCGTCGTCCTTCCTCGACGACACCAAATCTTGGTCGGACAAAAGATGAAGGTGGGTCACCGCCGACGGCTTGGCCATGGTGACGACTCCGCAGAAGAAGGCGGAGCGTGGATGGACTGGGGGGTTTAGCAAGCGAAAGTGGGGATTAGATGTTGGCCTGGTTTCCTTCTTCTAGTCCTTGCTAATACCAAGCGAAAGCGTGGGATTAGGCTGAGAGGTTTAACGAAGTGCGCAGGGACTCGTAGTCGAGGTGAGTCCCATTTATTTTAGTCCCACAACCTACCAAACGTAGGCTTATAGTCCTACTTAAGGTAGTCCAAGCCAATCCCTCCTAAAGAGGTGCAACAAACATGCCCTAACAGTTATTAAGTTCCAAACCATTTGACATTAATATCTCATATTAGAGAAACGCCCCCTTCTTCCAAATGATGGCTAGATTTCTTCTCTTTGAGATTTTTTTTCACATCCATATTTTCTAACTGTTCCATAAATAATTTGTCTTTAGATTGTTGGAGTAATATTTGAAAATATGAAAATAATACAAGAATTTTAATGATAATAATCATAATGAAAATCACAACATAAATTGTATACAACATTAATATAAACAACAGAGAGAGTAAGAAATATTAACAAACTTGGAGATTGAGACTTGCATAAATGCAATGTCCTAAAGACTGAATTTCGCCCCTACTCTTGTGCTTGTAGTTCGGTAGGTGTTTGTCTCTCAGAATTTAACAATCTATAATCCAAAGCCGAAGCACTTCAAATCTTTGAACCCTGGTGGAAATAGAGTGGGAAAACCTATTTCTCAAGAGTAAGAATTTACTGTTTTTTTTTTTTTTTGTATGTATTAGATAGGCTTTGTATGTATTGGATAGGTGGAATGCTTGAGTTTATAGAATTCGAGCCATCCATTTTGAAACATTTGATTGTTACTTAAAGTTTCAACGAACAGATGCAACTCATGAATTTGAATTCAATTATAACACTTTGACTCTTTATTTTCATTCACAAATATATATATATATATATATTATAAATTAATTTCCAACAAACAATAAATTTGTCAGTATTTCTTACTTTCTCTGTTGGTTATATTAATCTTGTAAACAATTTAAATTTATGTTGTAATTTTCATTATGATTATTATCATTACAATTTTTGTATTATTTTGATATTTTTTAGTATTGCTCTAACATTGCGTAGTATAATCTCTGTAAAATAATCTTATAAATGAAGTTAAATATTTTGTCATAGGAAAAAGAAAATTCAATGATCTAAACCAGAATTATTAAAGGTTAACAAATTATTAGAATCTTTTATTTTTTCGTGCAATGCAAGCTATCAAATTATACACGACGAGATAAAGAAATAAACATGGCCTAGTCTTCAAGGATTCTTAAATTCTTAACGTAAAGGTCATGACTATAAACTAAAGCCGACTGTAAAAAAAGGCTTCCGTTATGCTTTAAGCACCTTTGCCTTTGCCTTTTGCCTTTTTTTTTTTTTTTTTTGGAATCACACATTTGCCTTTTGTTTGCCTTGCCTTCTACTTTAAGCACATCTGGTTGTTTTTTTTAAGGAATGTGCTATCTACATATCTTATTTTACTTCTCACACATCATTTGATAATTTATATTCATTGATCTTCTTCAATTCATCTAATCTGACGGTCGAAAATTAAAAAGATGTATGAGAAGTAAAATGAAGTGTGTGAATATCTTACTCAGTTTTTAATTGCTCCTCAATACGAACCTGGAAGCATAAACTAGATCCAAAATCAGACTTGTAACGAAAAAACTATGCTCGTTAAAGTATGACGATAAATGATAAATTTTTACGCGGACTTGTGTGAAACTCGCACATGTCGTGCAAGTGAAAACTGTCGGTGGGTTTTATTTACTTTAAATAAAGGTTTTCCCGTTGAGGAAGGTACTCACCCACCAACGAAAATCACTCCTGCTTTCTCTCCCCCAACCCAAGACTTCCTCTCTCTTTCTCCTCCCTCACGCTGTCTCTCTTCCGCCCACACTGTGCACACACGGTGCGCAACTTTTCCGGTCACCATGGCCCAAACCAAGGGCACCACCAGTTTCGTCTCTCCTCACGTGTCCAGACCACCATTGGACTCGCCTCGAGTTTGAGAGCAAAGCCCAGTATTCCAATTGAACGTCAAAGCATGCACGGCGGCGAGCGGTGAAGAATTCTGCAGAAACTGGTGAGATTTCTGCAACTGGGCTCGGCTCGAAGGCTCGGTTCACCGGCTTGATGACAGGAAAGCCCAGTATTCCTATCTAATGTCAAAGCATGCACGCCGAGCGGTGAAGAATTCCGACGAATTCTGCAGAAACTGGTGAGTTTTTTACAACTGGGCTCGACTCGACGACCCGGTTGACCGGCTTGTTGAGGCATAGGATTCCAGCATTGAGGTAGTAGCTCCGAGTCCTCCCCTCGATGTACCAACTTTTTCTTTGTAATTGAACTTTTAAATAATATTTCTTCATCTTGTATTCTTATCAGTAAGATTCTTATTTTTTTAATATTTTAAATATATATTTTATTTATGATTACTTTATTGGTCCAAATTTGCATCCATGTTTACAAGTTTTTAGTTCTTATCATATTAGTTGGTAATATCTACCGTATTAAGTAGTACTACATGCATAGAGATGGATCAGGACATTCAAGAGCTTTTATCGAGGCGTGCGTCGGTGTTGAGGCCTTCCCATATTGGTAACTCTGAGTCCTCCCCTCTGTGTACAAACCTTTTCTTTGTAATTGAACTTTTAAATAATATTTCTTCCTCTTGTTTTCTTGATTAGTATGATTCTTATTTTTTTAATATTTTAAAAACATATTTTATTTATGATTAATTTATTGGTGCAAATTTGCATCCATGTTTACAAGTTTTTCTTTCTTATCATATTAGTTGGTAATATCTACTGAATTAAGTAGTACTGCATGCATCAGATAGAGAGATGGATCCGGAAATTCACGAGCTATTATCGAGGCGTGCGTCGGCGTTGAGACCTTCCCATATTGGTAACTCTAAGTCCTCCCCTCTATGCACAAACTTTTTCTTTGTAATTGAATTTTTAAATAATATTTCTTCCTCTTCTATTCTTGATTAGTATGATTCTTATTTTTTTAATATTTTAATAACGTATTTATTTATGCTTAATTTATTGGTGCAAATTTGCATCCATGTTTACAAGTTTTTAGTTCTTATCATATTAGTTGGTAATATCTACTGAATTAAGTAGTACTGCATGCATCAGATAGAGAGATGGATCCGGAAATTCACAAGCTTTTACCGAGGCGTGCGTCGGCGTTGAGACCTTCCCATATTGGTAACTCTGAGTCCTCCCCTCTATGCACAAATCTTTTCTTTGTAATTGTACTTTTAAATAATATTTCTTCCTCTTGTATTCTTGATTAGTATGATTCTTATTTTTTTAATATTTTAAAAACGTATTTATTTATGATTAATTTATTGGTGCAAATTTGCATCCATGTTTACAAGTTTTTAGTTCTTATCATATTAGTTGGTAATATCTACTGAATTAAGTAGTACTGCATGCATCAGATAGAGAGATGAATCCGGAAAGTCACGAGCTTTTATCGAGGCGTGCGTCGGCGTTGAAGCCTTTCCATATTGGTAACTCCGAGTCCTCCCCTATGTGTACAAACCTTTTCTTTGTAATTGAACTTTTAAATAATATTTCTTCCTCTTGTATTCTTAATTAGTATGATTCTTATTTTTTTAATATTTTAAAAACATATTTTATTTATGTTTAATTTATTGGTGCAAATTTGCATCCATGTTTACAAGTTTTTAGTTCTTATCATATTATATCTATTGAATTAAGTAGTACTACATGCATCAGATAGAGAGATGGATCCGAAAATTCACGAGCTTTTATCGAGGCGTGCGTCGACGTTGAGGCCTTCCCATATTGGTAACTCCGAGTCCTCCCCTCTGTGTACAAACCTTTTCTTTGTAATTGAACTTTTAAATAATATTTCTTCCTCTTGTATTCTTGATTAGTATGATTCTTAATTTTTTAATATTTTAAAAACGTATTTATTTATGCTTACTTTATTGGTGCAAATTTGCATCCATGTTTACAAGTTTGTAGTTCTTATCATATTAGTTGGTAATATCTTCTGAATTAAGTAGTACTGCATGCATCAGATAGAGAGATGGATCCGGAAATTCACAAGCTTTTACCGAGGCGTGCATCGGCTTTGAGACCTTCCCATATTGGTAACTCTGAGTCCTCCCCTCTATGCACAAACCTTTTCTTTGTAATTGAACTTTTAAATAATATTTCTTCCTCTTGTATTCTTGATTAGTATGATTCTTATTTTTTTAATATTTTAAAAACGTATTTATTTATGATTAATTTATTGGTGCAAATTTGCATCCATGTTTACAAGTTTTTAGTTCTTATCATATTAGTTGGTAATATCTACTGAATTAAGTAGTACTACATGCATTAGATAGAGAGATGAATCCGGAAAGTCACGAGCTTTTATCGAGGCGTGCGTCGGCGTGGAAGCCTTCCCATATTGGTAACTCCGAGTCCTCCCCTATGTGTACAAACCTTTTCTTTGTAATTGAACTTTTAAATAATATTTCTTCCTCTTGTATTCTTAATTAGTATGATTCTTATTTTTTTACTATTTCAAAAATATATTTTATTTATGATTACTTTATTGGTGCAAATTTGCATCCATGTTTACAAGTTTTTAGTTCTTATCATATTAGTTGGTAATATCTACTGAATTAAGTAGTACTGCATGCATCAGATAGAGAGATGGATCCAGAAAGTCACGAGCTTTTATCGAGGCGTGCATCGGCGTTGAGGCCTTCCCATATTGGTAACTCCGAGTCCTCTCCTCCGTGTACAAACCTTTTCTTTGTAATTGAACTTTTAAATAATATTTCTTCCTCTTGTATTCTTGATTAGTATGATTCTTATTTTTTTAATATTTTAAAAACATATTTCATTTATGCTTAATTTATTGGTGCAAATTTGCATCCATGTTTACAAGTTTTTAGTTCTTATCTTATTAGTTAGTAATTTCTACTGAATTAAGTAGTACTGCATGCGTCAGATAGAGAGATGGATCCGGAAACTCACGAGTTTTTATCGAGGCGTGCATCGGCGTTGAGGCCTTCCCATATTGGTAACTCCAAGTCCTCCCCTCTGTGCACAAACCTTTTCTTTGTAATTGAACTTTGAAATAATATTTCTTCCTCTTGTATTCTTGATTAGTATGATTCTTATTTTTTTAATATTTTAAAAACATTTTTTTATTTATGCTTAATTTATTGTTGCAAATTTGCATCCATGTTTACAAGTTTTTAGTTCTTATCATATTAGTTGGTAATATCTACTGAATTAAGTAGTACTACATGCATCAGATAGAGAGATGGATCCGGAAATTCACGAGCTTTTATCGAGGCGTGCATCAGCGTTGATGCCTTCCCATATTGGTAACTCCGAGTCCTCCCCTCTGTGTATAAACCTTTTCTTTGTAATTGAACTTTTAAATAATATTTCTTCCTCTTGTATTCTTGATTAGTATGATTCTTGTTTTTTTAATATTTTATAAACATATTTTATTTATGATTAATGTATTGGTGCAAATTTGCATCCAGGTTTACAAGTTTTTAGTTCTTATCATATTAGTTGGTAATATCTATTGAATTAAGTAGTACTGCATGCATCAGATAAAGTGATGGATCCGGAAATTCACAAGATTTTATCGAGGCGTGCGTTGAGGCCTTCCCATATTGGTAACTCTAAGTCCTCCCCTCTGTGTACAAACTTTTCTTTGTAATTGAACTTTTAAATAATATTTCTTCCTCTTGTATTCTTGATTAGTATGATTCTTAGTTTTTTAATATTTTAAAAGCATATTTTATTTATGATTAATTTGTTGGTGCAAATTTGCATCCATGTTTACATTTGTTCTTATCATATTAGTTGGTAATATCTACTGATTTAAGTAGTACTGCTTGCATCAGATAGAGTTCACGAGCTTTTATCGAGGGAGGCGTTGAAGAGTTCCCGTATTGGTAACTCCGAGTTCTCTCCTCTGTGTACAAACTTTTTCTTTGTAATTGAACTTTAAAATAATATTTCTTCCTCTTGTATTCTTAATTAGTAGTATGATTCTTATTTTTTTAATATTTTAAAAATATATTTTATTTATGATTAATTTATTGGTGCAAATTTGCATCCATGTTTACAAGTTTTTAGTTGTTATCATATTAGTTGGTAATATCTACTGAATTAAGCAGTACTCGCATGCATCAGATAAAGAGATGGATCCGAAAATTCATTTCTCTCACCGGCATTCATTGACTTTGAAGGAAGAGAAGAAGAATGATGGTCCACTGGAGTTCTGTAACGGGTGCCTGGAACCAGTGATTGGGCCTCACTATGCTTGCGACACGTGTAATATGGAGTGGTATCGTGGCTTCCGTTGGATTATACATAAGCAATGTGCAGAGTTACCCCGTGAGATCTCCCACCCGATCCACCCCAATCACCCTCTTATTCTCACCGACAAAGAATTCCACCGCGGCATCCAATGTGGTGCGTGTAGCCAATTATTTCCAAGAGAAGTCTTTGTAGCTTACTATTGTTCCGGATGCAACTTCTGGATAGACATCAAATGTGCTTCCAAGTGGCAAAACCAAAACGACGGTCATAAGCACAACTTCACCACCCTTACGGGCCCCATTAAATTCACCTGCGATTTCTGTGGCCAAGGGGATGACGATCTTCAATACAACTACATCTGTAAAATCTGCCAGCTCATTGTCCATCGCAAATGCTCTTGGTTACCACTCCCAGTCAAAATACCATGGCACCAACACCAACTCAAACTTACCTGGTGGTTCCAAGACAAGTACCCCAATTACCAAGATTTCTGTGACATCTGCGAAGAAAATGTGGACGGAATCCGTGCTTTGTATTGTTGTCATGATGATGAATGTCGTGGCTATGCTGCCCACAGTAAATGCATAAGAATTTCGGTGCTCATCCCCGTCGATGATAATGATGAACCATCCACATCCAAATGTCCCTCAGCCATTGAGACCACCGCTGATGATAAAGCCCTGCAGATCGAGCACTTCAGTCATCCACACATGTTAACCCTCATCGATGGCCAAGAGGTGGCTAGACAAGACGACCAAGATGAAGGAATTACTTGTAACGGTTGCACGCTACCCATCATGAGGGGTGAGTCTTATAGGTCATGCGCACAACAGGCAATAGAAAAGCCATGTAATTTCTCTCTCCACATAAATTGTGCTAAACTACCCCAAAAGACGCTTCTCCCACTTCACGAACACGAGCTCACACTCCTTCCAACAGCATCTTCTGTCGGGGGCGTGTTTATGTGTGACATGTGCGCGTCCTTGAGCCAAGGTTTCTCATACCATTGTCAAAGGTGCGACTACTACCTCGACATTTATTGCAGTCTTCTTTATGAGCGTAGGACTCTCCGTTGTGATGCTCATGTTCACACCCTCCGGTTCAGCACAAAGCTCGTGTCCTGCAACAGTTGTCGTACTCGTAAAAAGAATTTCTGCTTCAGATGTGGCAGTGAGAGATGCAACTTCCAACTATGTATTTCGTGTGTTAAATTACCTCTTACGGTCAGGTACAAATACGACGATCATCCTCTCAAACTCACTTATACTAGTGTAAAAAATGACCTCGATGAGTACTATTGTGACAAATGCGAAGGAATACGAGATCCAAAACATTGGTTCTACTCCTGCCCGGATTGTGACTTTGAATGTCATCCTGATTGCATTAGAGGGAGGTATCCGCAAGTCAAGTTAGGGGGCTGTTACAAGCATGATGATCACCAGCACAACGTCGCCCTTGTTGATAAGAGAAAAAGCGAGATTCCTAATGATAGGAGAGAGCACTTACTTCCTTGTTCCAAGTGTTCTGAGATTTGCCAAGGATTGGTATGTGAATGTTTGAAGTGTGGTATTAATATACACCGAGAGCACAAGGAGTTCGCTCATAATGAACTGGGAGGGAGAGGTAATAAGAACAGGAGAAGTCGTCGTTATTTGTTGAAGGATAGTTCTGAGTAGCAACTCTTCAACAAAGAGTTTCGTTCTCAATACTTTGTCTTGTATTACGAATTGGTTCAATTTGTTTGCGTGTTACTGTAAGTTTGTAAATTTATCACCCAAATTATTTGATGTTGATCTGCAAACTCATCAATGCAACGAAATTTGTATTGAACAACTTTTCTTGTTTTCGAACTATGGCATCCAACTTGGTACAAGAGAAAGATGCGTGCAAGTGTGCCCCTGATGGATGCTGCCAACGTACAAACAGAGTGAGCGTTCGTGAGTGCTCGAACGAAATAGAAGAGAGATGAATAAACTGGTTTTAATCATGTGATAGTTCAAGTAACTTTGTTTAAGTAACAAAATGCTTCTAAGTTTCGGATGTGAATCATGTGATAGTTCAAGTAACAAGTAACTTTGTTTATATCAATCAGAGTCGTATGTTCAGTTGGCTAACTTGGTTTGTTGACAAATGACGTAAATTAAACATAACACGGTAAACAAACAATACCGAGTACAATCTATTTGTTGCTTAAGCATCAACGTTTGAGTCTTTGACATATCATGTTTCCCTCCTCTGTACACACAGAGAGTATAATATTATCTCCATCCCCATTACTTCGAACGGAATCTCCTAAAATAGGAACCACAAAGCAAAAGCATATAAAATTTCTATTTTGGAAATGTTGCTTTTCGTTGTTTGCCAGCATATCAGAGTGTGTAAAAGTGTGTGAGTGCAGGCGTGTTTGTGAATAAGAGCACACTTTATCAAGGACCATAAAGCATGGTGGAAGAAAACAAACAATTGTCAAGGCAACCTTCAAGTTTTTGCTGTGATAATTGAAAAGGACAACAACATATATTCACAGAGAGATGACTGTTATCAAGCTTCAAGGGAACGACATCCATGACTCGGCACAGGAACATATAATTGCATAAGACTTCAATAAAATTAAAATAAAATCTGTTAACCCTTAAACTCACCTGATTTTCCTTTGTTGAGTATTTGAGTATCCTCAGCTATCAACTGCGACAAAGTGTCAACATTAAACTTCTGCTAACATGTTCATCAGAAGTCAGAGTACGAAATTATCCATTTGCTGTTAGAGAGAGAGAGAGAGAGAGAGAGAGAGAGAGAGAGAGAGAGAGAGAGAGAGAGAGAGAGAGAGAGAGAGAGAGAGAGAGAGAGTTCAAGATGATACCATGGAAAACCATTACAAGGGCCACATCTCTAGTCCACATGTTCAACGAATGTGCAACAAAATCCATTCAAGACATATAATACATCATCACAAAGGACATGTCTTTATTCAGACATTGGGTCTACAGGTCTATCTCCAGCTATAAGTTTTCAGTTTTTATTCTTTTGAGCAGCTAGCCTACATCAAAGGCACTAGTTTAAACTGGATTTTGATAATTTTGACGCTTCCAAACTCCTCCTTCCCTATCTCTTATTTTGTTAACTAGTAGTCAAATCCAAGCATATGTGCACATTCATCACATACATATGCCCATATTTATTTTCCTTTTCAGGCAAAAAAGGAATATGCGCGGAAAAATGAATGCATTCCGTCTGATTTCAAAAAATGAATTTGGTCAGATATATTCTTTTTACAGCTAACAGAAAGCATGTCTCTGGCGAGCAATAGAAGCAAAAAGCACGGAACAAGCAAACATTGTTATCAGAACCTCACAGTCAAAATCATCCACTAGCAAAGAAGGAACTCAGAAATTATAGAAATGCAAAACACATAACAAAGACAGTATAAGGAATGATAGGTGAACCAACAAGGAGGTGAGCAAAGAAGGTGTGTAACCATCACAACAGCAGAACTGAACTCATTTGCACTCAACACCAGCTGCAGCAGCTCGGTGAGGCTTATTTTTCCGCCTACTCCCATTTTTCCGGAATCCAACAGACTTTTTCGGGTCATCAAGACTTGATTTTGTTTTAATCATTTTATCCTCTTTGACTGATTTTATAGTTTCTTTGACCTGAGCCGACCTCTTCCTTTTCCTTCCATTCTCTATGGCGGATTGGTCTTTCGTGTCTTTGCTTGAAACATGACCTTTTGCATCATTGCCATCTTCTGTCTTCAAAGCCACTTCTCCTTCTCCAATATCGTCCTTCAATGTCCTTTGTGGCCTTCCTCTTCTCCTGCTTGGTAGAATCCATTCCTCTTCACCACTTCCAGTATCCTCATGAGCAGCAATAACATTTTGTTTCTTTGCTTTTCCTCTACTTGTACCCATAGTAAAAAAACCTCGCAAAGAAATTTCCCAACTAAAGGAATTTTCGCGAACACAAACCAATGATTTCCAAAAACTGCACTGTGTAGCTGAAGGAACTCCACCTATCAACCCGCAAAGTTCATTCGACAGAATACAAATATAAGCTATCCACAAGCAGAAGACGACTGAATCAGATCCATATCAGCGCCAATGATAAAGTTAATTCCTATCACTCTCTTTTGTTTCTCTTGAATTCAATAACAAGAAAGAAAATGCAGGTCCAAACCCTTGATCTCGATAATTCCAAATATCCAAAACCAAATGCGCAACTTAATCCTGCCAGGATATTCAAATATCAAACGATTGTACTGGCTCAGTTTAATCACATTAGTATAGAGAAGTCGAAAAGGAAATAAACGGAAACACTTGGAAACAGTAACTAAGTATCACGAAACAGCTCAGCCCGTTGTAAAATTCAACCCAAACAACTTATTTACTAGTAACTGCAGATCAACAAGAAAGACCGATCCTTTTTGGATAAAAAACCAATGGCAAGGCAAACCATTCTCGCTTCACTTTTATAAATCCAAATCCTAATCCCAACTTTGGCTGCAGAAAAAAAATATGCAAGAAAGAATCCATATATTTGAACCTTAAGACTTATGCTTTCAGTTTCAGATTATGATGAACTAACTCCACCCACTTTGAAAATTCTCAGGTCCCAAACAATTAGAAATCCACGATGACAAAAGCAAATTATTTTCTTTTCTCTACCATTTATTTTCACATAACAAAACAAAAGCATTCATATGAGAAGATCAATATATATATACATATATATAGACACATATATGCAACATGGAGAAGTGAGAAGAAGGAAGGGCTGACCTGAAAGCAAATATCCACTTTCTGCATCTCATGCACAAAACCCATTTCTCAGATTCTGATTAGACCAATCAAGAAACCGACAAAAACCCATCAACAGCATTCTTTTTTCTATCACCGGTGATGAAGTTAGCAGAACCCAAATGAAATTGAAAACTATGATCTGAAATAAACAAGCAATGAAGACCCAGATCAGAAAACGATGTGATTAGAGAGAAATGTTTTGAGAGCTTTAAAGGGAGGAAGAAGGCAGAGGGAAGGAAATTAGCGGTAGTATTTACTTTTAACGAAAAATTATATTTTTATTTTTCTCTCATATTATTTACTTACATATTTATTTGTCATTTTTCATTAAGATTAAAGTTTTTTGGACTTTTCGTTAGTTTTCCTAAGAAGTTAATGGCGCGTCAGATTGAGGGGAATTGAATTGAGAATGAATTGGATTGAGGAGGAATTGGAATGAGGTGGAAGCAGAATCAGATTACTGTTGAAGTTGTTTACTAAAACTGTCTGGGATCGGAGATAAATGATGTTGGTTTTATATAAGTTGTTTACTAACTCATTGGAATCAAAATTAAAACTAGCTTGATTACTAAATTGCCCTTATATAAATAAATTATTTTTATACTAATTAATCAAACTAATTTATTGTTCAAAAAAAAAAATCAAACTAATTTTATATACCAAAATTTATCTATATAAAAAATAATTAAAGAGTTTCTATTTGTTAGAAGATGGTTATTTCCATTTGCCCCCCACCACCCAAAACCCCCGTGTCTGTCTTCCCCATACTGCCCTTTTCATCCTGAAGGCTACATTTTCCCAGCCTTAATAGTCCTTCCCCATCCCCGCGTTTCCTTGCCCTCCACCCCACTTACCCCCATAGCCACCGCCCTTAGCCCCAATTTCTGAAACCCTCCATCTCTCTCCTCCATGCCCTCCCTCTCCGCTTTCTCAGTTACTCCCGCCATGGTTTGCAATGCAGTTCAATCCAACGCTTTTGTGAAAGCCAGTGAGTGGGTCGAAGTTCAGAGATCTCATATATGCTTCCTGAGCGGGTCGTCTACTACCGATCGTAGTGGGTATGATGTTTGGCTTATGGTTTTTTTTTTTTTTTTTTTCTTTTCATTTTCTCTAAATTTGAAATTTTGATTGTTGAAGTCGAGGATGGGTGCAATAATTCTACATATGGTGGCTGTTATATTTGTGGTGGTTTTAGGAGGGGTTGTGATAGGCATGGTGGGTATGGTTGTTATTGTGTCCGTTCATGGTGGTAGATTTGGGAAAGACAGAAGATTGAGATGGTGATCTGGGGTTGCAAAGGAGTTGGAAGGTAAAATTGCAAGTCTGCAAGGAATGTTTCGTAATTAGAAAAAAACTATGGGTTAATATTGGTACAAAAGGTGGATTCCTGACAGGCTTCATTTCGGGGAATTCAATTACCACCTCAACGCCGATAATTGAATTCCAAGGAGTTTGATTCCCTATATTATGTGGGTCCCACACACTTTTTTCATTCCCAAGTGTTAGTAAACACCTCAATCATTTGGAAGAAGTGCAATTCCGATTCCTTACATTTAAATCCTGTTACGTAAACGCGCCATATAGAAAAGAGGGAAGAGGAGAAACTGGTGAGAAAGTAGTGAGAGTTTGGTTTTGTCGTGCTCTTCCTAGTTCCTAGTCCAAGTGTCGTTGTATAATGAATAGTATGCTTAGGTCACAATCGAATCTAGTTGGGTATCACTTTGCACTTTTTTCTTTTTTTAAAAAAAATTGTAAATATATATTTTTTAATACAAGCGATATTCACGATTTAGTAGCAGCACAAGATTTTGAGTGTAAAGGTGGATAATCCAGTTGAGCTATATATTAACTAGTGTTTGAGTACTAGTTAATTTTGACTGGTGTTTGAGTACTAGTTAATTCTTAGCTAATCTATTTACTTAGTACTGGATTAGTTGACACTAGCTGTAAATTGAATTTGATGTATTAAATTTTTTGTTTCACTGTTATTCACTTTAATTTAATATTACAGACACAAAATCACGCCTTTTTTTTTATAAATAGAAACATGGGTAAATTACATAGTAACCCCTCAGGTTTGAGGTTTATTACAACCTCATACAACATCTTTAAAACATTTCACTTTCATACCTCATATACCATTTTATTTCAAAATAATACCTCCGTTAGATTTTCCATCCATTAGTCTGTCAAGTGCTGACGTGGCTGCCACATTTGTGCCACGTGGCTGCCAAATGTGTGCCACATGGCAAAAATAATTTTTTTTTTAAAACTTGAATCTTCTTTGAAAAAAATGAAGCAAAATCTCGAGAAATCATCAATATAAGTTATGAAGTATTTGTTTCCTTCCAAGGTTTGTGTGGGAAAGGACCACAAATGTCCATGTGAATGATCTATAGAGGCTGCTTACTCCTAGTTGAGCCTTCTTTTCTAGTGTTTGTCAATTTTCCCTTAATGCAATCCACACAAAAATCAAAATCATTGAAGTTTAATGAAGGCAAAATTTCGTTTTTAATAAGAAGCTCCATTCTTTGTTTGGAAATATGACCAAGTCTCTTGTGCCATAATATTAAAGATTGTTAAGTTTTGGCTTTATCATTTTGTACATTGAAAATACATTCAATTTAAGTTGAAACATGCCATCACTCGTGAAAGCATTGCCTACTTGAGAATACTCATAAAAAACGTGGAAGCCCCTTTTATTGTTAGTAAAATAAAAACCAACAACACTAGCTTTGAAATAGAAATCAACTTCCTTTTCATGGAAGGAACATAAACAACGTTATCTAGCTCTAAATAAAACCCAAATTCTAACTTTAGCCTAACACTTTTTGACTTCAACTCTTCTCCCATTGCCAACTGAAACCTTGACTTCATCCTTATTTGGTGTTCTCCTTGTTGTGAAGTCCTACAATTTATTTATAACATGTATAGAAGAGCCCGAGTCAAGCCACCATTCAGTGCTAGGTATATTGATTAAATTGGATTCAAAACAAGCAAAAACATTTTTACCTTTCTTTGCTTCTTGTTTGGCAAGCCAAGCCTTATATTTGGGATAGTTTTTCTTCATGTGGCCTGCCTTTTTGCAAAAATAGCACTTGAAAACTGAAGATTTATTAAGTTTGAAGTTTCTTTTAGGAGAGGGAGCAGGCTTGGTAGAGTCATTTTTGGCAGCATCGGGGACATGAGGTTTTGCAGCCCTAGTGGCACTTTGGACAAAGTTCACAAACTCGTATCTCTTTCTCAAATTTTTCTTTCTTCATTCTTTCTTCTTCACTCACACAAATAGCTATCAATTCATTCACATCCCGTTTCTCACGTAAACCATTATAATAGACTTTGAGTTGTGTATAGTTCTCAGGCAAAGAATTCATAATGACATGTACCATAAAAGTATCAGAAATTGGTACCTCGAGTGCATTGAGTTTTCCAACTACATCCACCATTTTCAATATGTATTCACGCACACTTTGAACCCCATCATATCTCATGGTAGTGAGAGCATTCATGAGATTACCTGTCTCGGTTTTTGGCGACTCCCTATACTTTGCCTCAATGGACTTCAAAAAGTCTTTTGCATTTGTTGCAACAGGAAAGCCACCTATTACCACATCTTTCATGCTCATTTTGATGATTAACAGGGCGATTCTGTTGGATTTGTACCATTTTTCGTATTTGGATTTCTAACTGGATGTGTTGTCACAAGTATGTGCTGGAGGCCCCTCAGTTCTTAATGCCAGATCCCAGTCCATGAATCCTAGAACAATTTCGAGACCTTGTTTCCACTTTCTGTAATTGACACCAGTAAGAGGCTCAACTGTGTTAAGGTTCAGTGAGCTGGGATTCACTGTGGAAGACATTTCATGATGTAAAGAGTATTAATCTTTAACCCAAAACTATAAATCACATTTTCAATATCTTTAGACTGATGCACATGTGAAACATTGCTTTATTCACATCACTTTTATAGTCAATATTCGAATTTCTGCAATTAAGATTACAAGCCTTTGTGGTTTAATAATAATAATTTGATTCATATATTTATATAAAATGACATGCTGCTTAAATTCGAAGCATGAAAGAAATATCATCTTTAGATGGTCAGTGATCATGTCTTAAATTTTAAGCACCATCACTGGTACATGTATCGATTGAAAAATATAAAATCCTTATGAACAAGGACATCTTTTAGTCATCCTTGAACATGTTTTATATATTTTTTTTCTTGATGATACAGTTCCAGATCCATAACTTGCGAGACAAAACAAAATTTCTTGATGCTTTTCGCATATGGTCAGATGATATGTCAGGGCTCTGATACCAAATGTTAGTTATACCCTTAAGCTATATATTAGGACTGACTCAATATCAACATAACCACTAACCTGTGGAAGTCATCGTCTAAAGAGCTAAGGCAGGGAACTAAAGTTCTTCTGCAACTCTACACTAACCAAAAGCAAGGCTCACTCAATGGGGCTAGAGTATTTCTGTAAACTTGTCTATTTAATGAGAGTGCAGGGACCTCAATTATATATTGTATGCGATGGTCTTTGATTAGGAGTCCTCCCATCAAGAAAACCTTATCAAAGATAAACCTTATCACTGAAAATCACTTATGCATAAATCAGCTAGAAGAGTTCTAGTTTATCTAAGAACGTTTCTGACTTGAATGCCAAAGTAATACAACTCTTGAAAAGTCTACCACATGTGCTAATCCTAATCTCCTTGTCGTCCCAAAAGACTTTGTACAAATCACAAAATGTTTGCTCTCAAATATAACTTACAAAGAATTGAAGGAAGATGAATGCACAAGGGAGATGATATGGTTGCTTCTTTCTCTCTGCAAATCACAAAGGAAATATTCTTCTCATTCATTGCTTCTTTCACTCTCACACAAATCATATAAAATGGAATAAAACCGTTAGGAGCTCTTAGTTGGATCACCCTCTCTCTAGAAACTGATTTCTACCACTCATCTAGCTAACAACTAGGATCACTACACATGGCACTCATGGCCTTACATATTTGAGCCTTACACTTAGCAATCTTAAGCACAAGTGAATACACAATTAAACACATGACTTATTCACTAATACTAATAAGCTCACAGCTTATAATTCAACACTCCCAATTAAGCTTTGAGCTGATTTGACTCCAAACAAATCTCTGAGGTAGTTGAATTGATCCTTGGTCAAGGCCTTGGTGAAGATATCTGTCAAATCTTCATTTATGGGACAATACACCAGATCAATTATGCCATCCTGCAATGCATCCTTGATGAAGCAGTATCTTCTATCAATATGCTTTGTCTTTTGATGAAAAACTGGGTTCTTAGTGATGACAATTGCATATGTGTTGTCACATTACAGTTGAGTTGCTTCAATTTGAAGTTCTCCAAAATCCTCTAGTACAAATCTTAACCTGATTGTTTGAGTTGTAGCTTCTGATGCACTGATGTATTCTACCTCTGCAATTGAAAATGCAACACAATTTTGTTTGACAAATGCCCATGAGAACACTCCACTTCCAAAAGAAAAGGCATACCCTGAGGTACTCTTGTTGTCTTCAATTGATACTCCCCAATCACTATCACAGAATCTAATTAAGACTGCATTCTTTCCTTTCACATACTCCATACCATAATCTAGTGTTCCCTTTATGTACCTAAGTACTATTTTACCAGTTCCATAATGCTTGTTGGTGGGACAATGCATGAATTTGGCAAGTAGACTATTTGCATATATGATATCAAGTATGGTAGCAGTGAGGTACAACAAACTTCCCACAATGATTCTATATTATTCTTCATTTACAGATCCACTTCCATCATCCTTAATTGTTTAGTTGCTACAAGTGGTGTAGTCATTGATTTGCATTCATTCAAACCAAACTTATTCAATAGAGAATATGCATACTTCTTTCGATGAATAAAAATGTTGGAATTAGTTTGAATGACTCTCATTCCTAGAAAATGGTAAAGAAGACCCAAGTCTGTCATCTCATATTTCATCATCATGTCTTCTTTGAATTCTTTCAACATCTCTATGCTACTACTTGTATAGACAATGTCATCTACATAGATAGAAACAATTGTGATATCTTTTTCTCCCCTTGACTTGATATACAGTGTTGGTTCACTTAGACTCTTTTCAAAACCACAATGTGAGAAATATGCATCAACTTCCCCATACCAGGCTTCAGGTGCCTATTTCAGTTCATAGAGAGCTTTATGAAGCCTATACACTTTATCTTCTTTGCCTCTCACTATAAATCCTTCTGGTTGATCCGCATACATTTTCTCATATAATACTCAATTCAGAAAAGCAGATTTAACATCAAGCTGATACAACTTCCAGTCATTCTGAGCAACTAAGGCAATGAAGGTCATGATAGTATCCAATCTAGCAACTGGAGCATAAGTCTCATTGTAGTCCAACCTAGGTTTCTGAACATAGCCTTTGGTAACTAACCTTGCTTTGAACTGAGCCATCAAGGTTTAATTGGTTTTGTAAACCCACTTAACCTCAATAACAGGCTGCATTGTTGGTTTATCAACTAATTCCTATGTGTCATTCTTTCAATCATTGATAACTCATCCTGCATTTCTTTTAACCAGGATTCATCTTAAGCTGTTTCTGCATATTTTTCTGGCTCCATAATGCATAGGTTGCATTAAGTAAGGATATCATCAAGTTTTCTCCATTTCAGAGGTGTGTGATCATAAGCTTGGGTGTTTCTTTCATCTTTTCTTATACCATTTGAATAGTCATCTGGAAATGATTAAGTGCTGGTGCAGCCAGATTCAATTGAGCATATGTTTCCCTCATATGAAGATAGAGACACAGGTGTTGATGGAGTAGTCTCACTTCCACCAACTTTAATTCTAGGACATATATTAAATTGCTTCTCATCATTAAGCATAGTCACAGATTGTTCAAGGTTTTCTTTCCAATTCCATGAAGCTTCTTCATCGAAGTCAATGTCTCTTAATAGAATGAGTTCCTTGGAGACTGGATCAAGAACTTTATACCCCTTTTCACAGGTTGCATAGCCAACAAACACACCCTTGGAACTTTTTGCATCTTGCTTTTGTCTTAGTTCAGCAGGTACATGTACATAACACAGAACCAAAGATCTTGACATGTGCTATGCCTGGTTTTTTGCCACTATAAACTTCAAAAGTAGTTATATGTCCAAGTGCCCTTGTAGGACATCTATTCAAAATATACATAGCTGTGTGAATAGCTTCAGCCCACAAGTAGTATGGCATACTCCTGTCATGAAGCATTGCTTTAGCCATTTCAATCACAATTCTATTCTTCCTTGCTACTACTCCATTATGTTGAGGAGTATAGGCCATTGTGAGTTTCCTTTGAATCCCTTCAGCCTCACATAACCTAGAAAACTCAGTTGACAAGAATTCTCCACCTCTGTCACTTCTTAGACTTTTAATTTTGAAACCACATTGCAGTTCCACCATTGACTTGAATTTTCTAAAACAAATTGAATGCATCAGACTTATATTTGAGAAAGTATACCCAAATCATCCTTGTACAATCATCAATAAGCAACATGGAATATTTGTTTCTAGCAATAGATTCATTTTGCATATAACCACATAAGTCTACATGAATAAGTTCCAGGGGATAATTTGCTCTTTAGGCCTGTTCTTTTGGGAACCAATCTCTGTATTGTTTTCCAAGTTGACAACTTTAACACATTTCTTTTGTTTCTTCCAGATGTGGAAGACTATGCACCATATCTTTCTCTCTAAGTTGCTTAAGCCTTCTAAAATGTAAGTGACCTAACCTTCTGTGCCAAGTCCAAGTAAAGTGATATATGCTAGCCTTTAAAACAAGCTGATTGCTCTTCAATGAATAACATCTATTTCCTTTCATTTTAACCTTGATAACAAGATTGTCAAGTGAGGGTCCATCAAACACACTACACATTCCTCCTTCGAACAATAGATAATACCCATGTTTATCCATTTGTCCAACAATCAACAAGTTTTCCTTCAAGCGTAGCAAATACATGACTTCTCTAATGTATTTCTTGCCTTTGTTGGTGTCAATTTCCAATGAACTCATTCTAGCAACATTTACCAATACTCCAGTAGGAATTTGCACATTTCCTGCAATATTTGTTCTTATATCAACAAGGATATCAGCATTCCCTGTCATGTGGTTGCTACAACCACTGTCAATTTACCAATTACCATTGACATTTGTCTCAGAAATAGCACAATTTGCATAGAAAATATTTCCTGTCACTTTTACTTGATTTGCAGAGTTTGCTTTACCCACAGTGCATTCTCTGGCCCAATTACCAAATCTATCACAATTGTAGCATTTTGGTTTCCCCTTACGTTTGCACTCTCCAAAATGAAACTTAGCACACTTTGCATTGAGGTTTTGCACCTGCTTGACCCATAGGCTGTGATGAGTTCAAATTCTGTGCAGGTATGCCATATGGTTTTGCACCTGCTTGACCCAGACTGAGTATTGCTTTTATTCTGTCCATTGTTACTCACAGATAAAGAGGCAAAAGCCTTCTCAGTTGCATCAGATGAGTGAATCAAAGCGTTGCTCTTGGCTTTTCGAAATTGCAACCACTTCTTGTAGCTCAACAGTTTCAAGACATTTAGTATTTTCAATAACAAAATATATATGATCATAAGCTTTACTGAGACTAATCAACACTTTCTGTACTAATCTCTCATTCGAAATTGTCTTTCCAAATGTTTTCATTTGATTAATCATCTCATTTAAACGAGTAAGATAGCTAGATAAAGATTCACCATCTCACATTCTAGCATATTCAAACTCACGTATGAGATTTTCAAGTTTTACCGATCGTACCTGATCACCACCATGGTATTCTCCATACAACAGATCCCAAGCCATTTTAGATGAATTTGCATTGGCGATTCAAGGGAAAATTTGATTGGAAATTGCATTTGAATAATTCTGAGAGCTTTAGCATCCTTCATAAACATCGAAGCAGTTTGTTCATCATCATCATCCACTGCTTCAGCTTCATCAACCTTCTTTTTCTTCTTCAAGTCATCAGGGAGTGTAATCCTTTCCTCTACCAATTTCCACAATCCATGAGACTTGAAAATCGTCATCATCTTGATCTTCCATAACTCAAAGTTCTCACCAGAGAAGATCGGGGTCCTTACTTCTAAACTTCCAGATCCGGCCATCATGAGCTTTGATGTATCAAAAACACGTAGTTTTAGATCACACAAGGAACTCTGGCGAGCTTCACCAAACTAGGATAAGCTCAGCTGAAGCCCGATTTCCCAGTTCCGGCAACGTCCCAAATTACATAGTTTACACCCAGCTACAAATGATCCAACCTGGCTCTGAGGCCATGTTAATGTGAATTGAAAAATAGCTCAGTAAATTGATATTTCTAGAAGAAAAGAAATGAAGGAAGATGAATGCACAAGGGAGATGATATGGTTGCTTCTTTCTTTCTGCAAATCACAAATGAGGTATTATTCTCATTGATTGCTTCTCTCACACTCGCACAAGTCATGTAAAAGGGAATAAAAATGTTAGGAGCTCTTAGCTGGATCACTCTCTCTCTAGAAACAGATCTCAGCCACTCATCTAGCTAACAACTAGGATCATTACACATGGCACTCATGGCCTTACATATTTGAGCCTTACACTTGGCAATCTTAAGCAAAAGTGAATACACAATTAAACACATGACTTATTCATTATTACTAATTAGCTCACCAACTTATACATTAATTAACTCATGGCTTTGTTGAATTCTTTCTTGGCAATCAATCTTTTGCTGATTCATTTTCAAAGGAAATAAGCTGAACTCACAATATTCAAAACACCTTAATTAGAATAAGAAGAAGAAATAGAAGTACTTGTAGTTAATGTTCTTTCCCAACAGCAAAAACCCTTATAAATATACATTTTTTACAGGATACAAATACCACCATTTATTCCACAAGACTCCAAGTGTAAGATTTGAATATAAATATACATAGTTGTATTGTAGTCCATTTAATTATTCTATAAAGGATATATAGATACGACCAATGCTTATTGATGTAAACAAAGTTGAAAAACATAGAGATAAAATAACTCTTACCATTATAAATAAATGTGCAAAAAGAAGAGTTTAGAGAATCATCATGTTTTCAACTTTGGTATAGTACCAATAAGAAGAGTTTAGAATCATCATGTTTTTCAACTTTGGTATAGTACCAATAAGAAGAGTTTAGAATCATTAATGATTTTCATTATTCCTTTTTCGGACTACTTAGTTGACACACCCCGACCAAAAATCAAGGCGTGCTGGCCGTCACGTGAGGGTGACATAGCCATGTGCACAGTGCGGGAGCGATAAGGATAAGAAATATACGAATAAATAAAACCGAAAGTTAACTAAAGTGCACTAATAAGCAGAACGTGTTAGGAATGAGATACAAGTGTAAATACACCTAATTAGAGCATAGAAAGTATAGGTGCAGTCCAGTAGGACAAGTACTAGTTATACAGTACCAGAAGATATCCTACGAATATTATATTTTGTCAGAACCGTCGAGATCCTCAAATGCCACCAACAGCAAGTCTACCTAAAACATGGAGGGGCCCAAAACAGAAAGTGTGAGTGATAAAAAACAAAGCTTTTCAAAATCATTTCATTATCAAACGCTCTAACCCTTCGCCGTAAAAAATGTATAATTTTCCCAGAAATGAAATATAAATATATAAGTATATATACACATATATTTCAATTCATGCTTCACATATCTATATTCATAAGTATGCCATGCCAAAATATAAAACAGAATAAGTAATTCAGGTGAAAATAAATTCATGGAAAATAACATATTAGCCGGAACCCCTACAGAGGTCTGTACAGCTGAATTCATAGCTCATTAATCAATCTAGCCGGAGTCACTACAGGTGACCTATACGGCACTACACTGCACACGAGTCGGAACCACTGGAATGGTCTGTACGACAAGTCTGGTGTAATATAGTTATGCTCAATGCTACGCTCTCATGATAACTGTGCAATAAATCGCTAGTCACCTACGAGTCAGAACCACCTATAATGGTTTGAACGACAAGACTGTGCACCTAAATTGGATCCAATGTGAGCATATGGTGCGGGAGGTGACATCATAAACAGGCTTGAACCATATCTCTTACTAGATCAAAATTTCCTAGGGTGCAGGTTTATGAGCTTTCAATCACATCTCATATTATCAATATCTCATATAACAAAACATAACTCACCTGGTACTTACCTGAGCGTCCACCGCACCAATTCATATTATGCATCATAAACTAATTCACATGCTGAATATAAATTTATATGCATGGCATTTCAAGCATACTTTCATTTAAACACATTTTCTGGGAAAATATCAAGTATATAAATATATACTGAAAACCAAAGGCACACTCACTGGTATGTCAAATGTTCGTAGCCCCCGAGCCACCCTTGACTGCGCTCGTCCTCGGGATAAGTCTCCCATATATGCGAAACAACTATAAAAACGTTAATTAAAGCACATAACCAATACTAGCTAATAACTTCTCATACATTGCTCAAATGAGGTATATAAATATACCAACGTGACATACGCAACCTCACGAACATCCCCATATTTTTAGAAAAATTTTCCGACCACCCACGCGCCGTCACGCACCAGCCAAGGCACGGCCAGACGCACCGCCCACGCGCAGGCACGTGCCAGGCACAATGACGGTAACCCTAACAACGTTAGGGAATATTCCGTTAAATAATAGAATATACCGTTAAAACTAACCTGACGCCGTTAGAATATTCTGTCAAAGTTGACGGAATATTCGCTCGTCCTCTTCCTTCGACTCCGGTGACTGTCGCCGTCCCCGAAAAACTGGGAATTTGAAAAACCTTGATATCTCAGTCATTTCTTAACCAAAATTCATGAAATTTGTTTCAATTTAAAGCTTATCACTAGAAGAACACATCCTTACCAATTTCAAGGCTTGAATTCCATGAAAACTCTTCGGAGAAAGCTCGATAATCCGGCGTAAACTTAAAACTCGTCGAACTCAATTTCCCGAATTCCAAATCGGTTGGTTTTTCTTCTCCGAGCTTCGTGAGGATGATTCAAAGCTCCCTATGTCCTTAAAAACTCCTAAAAACCTCACATTAAATTAGTGCATGAACAGTGCATGAAATCTGGGGTTCGAGTTCACGGGGTTTTTGAAGCTTTCACGGCCTAAAAATGGTATGGTTAAGATCCTAAGGTTACAATGAACTCAAACATGGCCTCTAAAGGTTTGATCTGCAAAGCTTTGTGAGGGTTGGAGTTTGTCCGTACTGTTTTTACGGAAAAATAAGAGAATCGAAAGGGAGGAGAGAAAGAGTACATGGGAATGAGAGAGAGAGAGTTGGGGTGTGATGAGAAATTTAACTTAACACACAAATTAAACCCTCTTTTGACAATTGTAGTATATGTATAAGTAGGGATCGTTCTAGGCCGAGGATTAGGAGGGATTGCTAATTGACTCTAAACTGACTTAAAGACACAAAAACAAACTTAAAAGCGTTAGGATAGATTTAAAAGACTCAAAACTAGTTCACAAGACTCAAAATAAGCTAAGAACACTCAAAACTGCCTAAAAACACCAACTAGGCAATTTCTGACACTAAACACAATTTTGGACGAAAGTAAGGTTTGGGCTTGACTCAAAACACTTAGATCACAAACAAAACAAGTTTAAAACAATTTGAAACAAGAAAGTAAAGGGGGGAAGGTTTTGTTTTGGACGAAATTAAAATAACAAAACAGGTTGTAACTTAAAAACAGGTTTGAAAACAATTTTAGGAAATTAGATGGATGATGGGCTAGCTAGAGGCTTTTCCTCCACACATGACATGTATGCAAACAACTCGATTTCCAGTTACTACTTCATTGAATTATGAACGACAATGCTCCAAATTAACCGTGACATCACTAGTTAACTTTCAGATTTTCCTTGTTTTATTGGATTGGATGACATCATTCGACAACCTAAAGTATTCTTCAAAAGTTCCCAACATGACATCATAATAGAGATACGATCAAAGATCATTAAGTTCAATGAAAATCATAAGCATTGACAAAGCACTTGCAACTATGACATCATGTCACTCATGCTAGGAATTAAACTTAACGCGATCGTGATCAACAACCTTCACTACATATGAATATAAGTTTGTAACGATTATGTGAAACTTCCTTATACTCTAGCATCAGATTTATGCATGCCAATTAAGTGTCGACCCTCAATCAACAAACACAAATAAGTTATCAATTAAACAGTTAAGCCAATTGCATTCACGATTCAAGAATTCATAACTAGAATTTATCAACTCATATTGCACACATAATCATGGCTTTGAAATCACCCTTAGCCAAGAGGGGTTTAGCCACTCATGTTCACAACAAAACGAAAGAAAATGAATTTAAACATTGTAAATATAGAACGAATTACACCTCGAATGCTTTAACAATCAAGCTTGAACATCCAAGAGTTCTTCGTTCTTTCTTCACTCACGGCACAAGGTTTGGTGTAAGGTTTGGGTGGTGATTTGTATGGAAGAATGGCTGAGAGGATGAATGGGTGTGTATGGATGAGGGTTGGCTGCGGCAATGAGTGTTTGGATGTGTTTTTGGTTGTGTTGAATGGTGGTGGAGGATGGATCCCCACGGCTTTGGATGAAAGGTTGCTGGAATTGTGTTTGGGAGAGTTTGGATGGTATGTTACGGCAAAGAAAGGGGAATGGCTGAATGTGTTTGTGATGTTAGTGTGTGTTGTTCTTCCCTTCACTCTCCATTTATAGAAGCTCAAAAGCAAAGAATCACTCAAGTGGCCTTAATAAACAATACAAACAAAGACCAAATGATGCAAAAACAGCTAGTGCACATGCCCTTTTGTCATGTGTCTTGCCTTAAACAAAAGGCAAATATTCCTCTCTTGCCAATTCAACTCCTTTGCAGCTGTCCATGTGCCTTCAAACTTGATTTTCTGCACTATTTGCCGTGTCTTCCAGCTCACTTCCACATGTACTAGCTGTTAGACAAATTTCACACACATGTTTTGCATCATTTCATTTTGCAAACACCAACTTTCGGCCACTTTACACCTTTTCACACATGCACCAGCTGCTAGACACTTTCACACACATGCTATGCATCATTTCAGCTTGCAATTATGTTTGTAGTTGCTGGAAATGTGAATACAACTTGTAAAGCAATCCAACAAATGGCATATTTCACTTCTTTTCCTTTCAAATTGTTCCTTAAGTGTATGTATCTGCACACTTCCAAACTTCAACTTCATTATTCATATTTTGCATATGTTGAAACCCTTTTTAAAACACCAAAAACGTCCATCCAACTTGCTCCATATGCATGCAATCCATTTCAGCCCAAAATTGCTCCAAAATGCACCAAAATGCACTTTCTTGCCAACTTTGTTATTAGGACCTACAAACACACGAAAATAGCTTAAAACACTCTTATAAGCAATAACTAGCTAAGTAAATGCAAGAAAACATGTTAACTAAGTCGCATAAATATGCTCCTATCAGGGTGTGTGTATGGTCCAAAATTTTTTGACTTCCAAACAACCACAAAACCATAACAACTTTAAGTCCTAATTGGTTCCAAAATATTAGGGACTTAATGTATTAGTTCACTTCTAAACTTAAACCACACAATCACACAAAACGTCCAAGGGCAATTTCGTCTTTTCACACCATCGATAACAATAATTCGGGACGGGTTGTGACAATCTACCCACCTTAATAAAATTTCATCCCCGAAATTCCAAATAATAACATACATTCCACTAATAACCATAAAATAAGCTTGGATACATCTCTCTCATCCGATCCTCTGTCTCCCAAGTGGCATCTTCCACTGAGTGATTTTTCCACAAGACTTTCACCAAATGCATTGTCTTATTCCTCAGCTCCTTATCCTTCCAATCCAAAATAGTCACTGGCTCCTCATCGTAAGTCAAATCCGAATTAATTTCTAGAGGTTGAGGATGTATCACATGAGAAGGATCTGAGACATAATGTCAAAGCATCGAAACATGAAACATATCATGCACTTTGGATAACTCTGGAGGCAACTCAAGCCTGTAAGCAACCTCACCGACTCGCTCGATGATCATATATGGTCCAATGTACCTAGGACTCAGCTTGCCTTTCTTTCCAAACCGAACAACACCTTTCCATGGTGATAGCTTTAGAAATACCCAATCACCTACATTATACATCCGGTCAGTGGCATGCTTGTCTACTAAGCTCTTTTGTCGATATTGGGCCGCTTTCAGGTTAGACTTAATTACCTGAATAATCTAAGTAGTTTCATCCACAATCTCCGGGCCCACCAAAACTCTTTCGCCAACTTCTGACCAGGATAATGGCGTTCGACAAGACTTGCCATAGAGTGCCTCAAAAGGTGCCATACCAATACTAGAATGGTAACTGTTGTTGTAGGCGAATTCCATCAAATCCAAACAATCATGCCAACCATCACCAAATTGCAGCACTGAAGATCTCAGCATATCTTCTAATGTCTGAATAGTCCTCTCAGATTGTCCGTTTGTCTGAGGGTGATGTCGTACTATAAAGTAATCTCGTACCAAGAGCTTCCTGGAACGCTATCCAGAACTTAGAAGTAAATCTAGGATCCCGATCCGAGATAATATCAACTGGAACACCATGGTACTTCACAATCTTCGATATGAATAACTTAGCTAATTGGCTTAATGAGTATTTTTCCCTCACTGGAATAAAGTGTGCTGACTTAGTGAGCCGATCAACTATCACCCAAATGGCGTCATAACCATTCTGTGTACGAGGAAGTTTGTACACAAAATCCATAGTAATATTTTCTCATTTCCACTGTGGAACGGGAAGTGGCTGCATCAACCCAAACGGTTTATTCCTTTCAGCTTTAACCTGTTGGCAAATGGCACACCTACTCACGTACTCAGCAATTTCTCTTTTCATACTCGTCCAATAATAAAATGGACGAATGGTATGATACATCTTGGTACCTCATGGATGCATTCTATATGCCGAAATATGTGTTTCATCAAGGATTTCTTTCTTTAATTCTACATTATTCGGCACATACATTATGTTCTCTTGCATAAGCATGCCATCAGTTTCTCGAATTTTGAAATCTTTCTTCTTGCCTCGATTTCTTGCTTGAATTATTTCTTGGGTCTTTTCATCATTCATCTGGGCTTCAAGCACTCGATCAATTAAAATTGGCCTAACTTGAAAATTAGCAAGTAAGGCTTCCTCTCGATCTTCCGCTCCTAATTCCACTCCAGTGGACCTCAAATCCGCAAGAAGAGGAACATGACAATCATAGATGGCATTAAGTCTAGCTGAAGTCTTCCTACTAAATGCATCCGCCACTACATTTGCACGACCAGGGTGATACTCAATCGTGCAATCATAATCACTAAGTAACTCAATCCACCTCCGCTGCCGAAGATTTAGATATCTCTGAGTGAAAAGATACTGAAAACTCTTATGATATGCGAAGATCTTACATTTCTCACCATAAAGATAATGTCTCCAAATCTTCAAAGCAAAGATAATAACCGCTAACTCCAAATCATGAGTAGGGTAATTCTTCTCATGAGGTTTCAACTGTCTCGAAGCATAAGCAATCACCCTACCATGTTGCATCAATACATAACCCAGGCCATTCAAAGAAGCATCACTGTAGACCTCGAAATTACCACTATCATCTGGGAGTACTAAAACAGGTGCATGAGTGAGATAATACTTCAACTGCTGAAAACTTTGCTCACAATTATCATCCCACTCAAACTTAACATCCTTCCTGGTCAACCTATTCAATGGTAAAGCAATCACTGAAAAATCCTTAACAAACCGTCTATAATAACCTGCAAGGCCATGAAAACTCCATACCTCAGTGACGGTTCGAGGTTGCTCCCAATTCTCCACAACTGTCACTTTTTGAGAATCCACTCGAATACCTTGAGCTGATATAACATGTCCCAAAAATGCCACTTGATCTAACCAGAATTGGCATTTGCTAAACTTAGCATATAACTGGTGTTCCCTCAAACTTTTCAACACCAATTTAAGATGTCTAGCATGCTCAGCTCTAGACTTAGAGTGTACCAGAATATCATCAATGAAAACAATGACGGACCTATCCAAATATGGCTGGAATACTCGATTCATTAAATCCATGAAAGCTGCTGGGGCATTAGTTAACCCGAATGACATCATAAGAAACTCATAATGACCATATCGAGTCCTGAATGTTGTCTTAGGGACATCTTCACTTTTAATCTTCAACTGGTAATAACCAGACTTCAAGTCAATTTTAGAGAACACACAGGCACCTCGGAGTTGATCAAACAAATCATCTATACGAGGTAACGAATAACGGTTCTTAATTGTTACCCGATTCAATTGCCTGTAATCAATGCACAACCTCAAGGTTCCGTCTTTCTTCCTCACAAATAAGACTGGAGCTCCCAAGGGTGAAGTACTAGGCTGAATAAAACCTTTATCCACTAATTCTTTCAACTGAACTTTCAATTCCCTTAATTCCGCAGGAGCCATTCTATAAGGAGTCAAAGATATAGGATCCGTACCTGGAAACAGATCAATAACGAACTCCACATCTCTGTCTGGAGGCAATCCATGTAAATCATCAGGGAACACATCCGGAAAATGCCTGACCACACGCACATCCTCCACACTACTCGGAGTATTATCATTCAACACCACATGAGCCAAATATCCCTGACAACCTTTCGACAACAATCTTTTGGCCTTCATGGCAGAAATAACACCATGCCTCACTCTGCAAGGCTCTTCGACAAATGTAACTTCAGGTAATCCAGGACGATGAAAATTGACTGTCTTTCCATAACAATCTATCTTGGCACGATTGTAGTGTAACCAATAAGTGCCCAAAATCACATCAAAATCAACAATGTCTAACGGAATAAGGTTAGCTAGCATAACAACATCCTCCACCATCACTAGACATCCTGGATATACCCGATCAACATAACATCTATCCCCTCTAGGCATAGAAAACTCTAATTCATTATCAAACTGGCATACCAAACTGACACACCCCGACCAAAAATCAAGGCGTGCTGGCCATCAGTAAGCCATTGTTACAATACTGCCACACAATAGTATGATTACATGAAAGCATGAGAACTTCCTGGAAACAGTAAGCCATTGTTACAATACTGCCACACAAACTTTATGAAACAAAAGACAACATAGGATTATATCCCTTAAATGGAATATGATCAATGTATGAGTGCCAGTCAATTGATTGTAGTCTTCTTATCATCTTCCCATTCTGCCTTCTTTCTTACTCAACCATTAGTCTGATTTGAAGTTCTTGATTCTGACTAATTCTCTTTTCAGGGCTAACTTATCTTGGACTGAAAACTTGTATTCCCAGAACCTTTAGAAGTTGAAACCTGATCAGTATCGTCGAGACTATTTGATGGGCCAGCTTCATGGCATGTGACGTCCGCGTTCTGAGTCTTCAACAAGCTACTACTTGTTTGTTGTTGCAGATCAAACATCTCCTTGAGCTGCTTTCCTTGTTCTTCAATTTGTAGCCGCAACTTTCGTTGAATCTGCATTTTGAAATAGTTGAATGAAATTTGTTATGAGGATTGGAGTATTAAGAATGATTTTCTACTGCTACCAAAAATATTTGGAGATCATTTATATATAACTTGAGAAACCACAGAATTGGATCTCATGAATGCATACCTCCAACTGTTCGTGAAGACGCCGCTGAACATCTAATTGCAGTTGGAGCGCCTCTTTGATTTGCAAGCCACTGCCAAAAAGTTCACATCATAGGTTTGTAAGAAGCTGGAGGATATAAAAGGAAAATATCAAGGCGAATGCCAAAACTAAAACCAAAAGGGTGTTCATTTCGCAATGGTAGACTGAAAAACCAGAATAACAATCAGGGTAATATAACAGGTTACGTTTTCATATCGAGATGGGGTTCAAGATTCAAAGTAGTTTTTTTCTCAGATTTTCCTGTAACACAAGAAAAGTACTCGGGTCAAAACTATTGTTAAAATAAGCCACGCCAATTGATCATTAAACTTTATAGGCACTTGTAGTTTGTAACAAGAAGTAAAAGTCTTATTCACTAGGAACGGATGTATGATTTGAACAATTTGATATTTACCTTCGGCAGGGTATGGTAGATATTTCGCAATTCGATATTTCTACACGAAGAATAAAAAGGGGAGAGGAAAATAAATCTTACTTCTAGAAAAGGAAAAAAAACAAGAATTTTTTAATGGATTCCTTTAAACCTGCAGATGACTTTTAACATGAAAGATGGTTAATCCATCCAAACACATCATCTTCAGTATTGCCTTCGGTGTTGCTTCTACAATGGATCAACAGATAAAGAAACATATCAATTATTCGATCATAGTAAATTGCACAAAATTATACCAAGTTACTTACTTTCAGCACCCCCAAGACGATTTACACACTCAACGAACTTTTCGTGAAGATCTTGATTCCAACGAATTCGTGTTTTACTGGAGAGTACAGGGCTAGTTGAAGGGGAATTACCATATGCAGTGGAAACATTTCCGGAGGAATATCTTGGCGACTGCTTTCCTTGTTGAGAAAAGAAGCTCGGTTGAGTTACCGGGGAAGTATTGAATGAAGTATAACAGCCCTGTGAGCAAGAAACTAGCACATGTGGATATCTTGAGGTGGAGTATATGAAAAATCAATGCACAAAAACAGCAATAAAAAAAGATGATGATTCAAGAAATATTCATATTACTTGATCCTGATTTTCTTTAGAAGGAAGGGATAAGGACGGTCTTCTAATTGTAGTAGTTTTATGATCTCCATGCAACTTATTTGATTGATGTGCAAAGAGCTTACTGCCTGAAAAATCGCTTCCCGGGATTTGGTTAAACTTCTCTGTGGATTTATGGTATTGATAGCTGCGGGGTTGAGTTTTCACAATCGACTGCAAAGTGTTTCTGATGTCGAAATCCGGATCAGTTTGCTCGGATGAATTCATGGAGCTGTAGCTTTCATTATAAGATTGACGACCTGAAGGGAAATGAGGATTATTACCAACTTGAGAGTCATACTGTGGAAACCCTCCCATACAGCGTTCAGTTGCATAAAAAGCAGAAGCCGGAGATTCGAAGCGGCTCGTAATACTGCTGGGAGATTTAGAAGGCCGAAGATTTTGAAGCAGTGACACTCCATGATCCATGGTGGGTTGCTGAACCCAAATTCCCATGTTGTTCCAAGCCTGTTGTTGCTGCTGACCAAAAATTTGATACGACTGATTACCAACTTCAAAATTGCACTCACTGATTAATTCATGGCTTTGTTGATTTCTTTCTTGGCAATCTGTCTTCTTCTGATTCATTTACAAGGTGTGATTCGAAACACCGTTAACAAGAACAAGAACTAGCAGTCCGACTTCTGCTCAATATCATTGCCCAACATCCGAAACCCTATCAAAATACAATTTTTCAGAAAGAAAAAGAACAGCAATGTTAAATGCAGATTTATGGAATATAATGCCAACATTTATTCCACGAGACGTCAAGTGTAAGATTTGAATATAAATACATGCGCAGTAATATTATAGTCCTTTTAATTGTTCTAAAAAGGATAGGTACGACCACTTATTGATATAACCAAGGAAGAAAAACATTGATAAAAACGCAACTCATCCCATTACAAACAAATGTGTCGACAAACTATGTCCTAATAAGGAGAGCTTAGAATTATCGTGCTTGACGTGTCTCATCACCTAAAGAATAAAACAGAAATCTTCAAAAACAAATGGATAAAGGGTTTCAGAAGACAAAGCTAATGATTCCCAACATGTTACTATTTTGTCGTCAAGATTTGGAATTGGAGAATAATTTTAAGACGGCATCTGTGTATATATAATTATATAAGAGATACTGGCATAAATTCACGAACCAGATCTATGGTTATTGTTCCTGTCATGGATACAAATGAAAGTCATTTTTTGGCCACCCCAGAAAGATAAAATTAAATAAAATGTGCCCATATTTTATCTCAAAAGAAATGTAGTACTAATCCAATGTTCTGATCAAGAAAAAAGATAAAAAAACAAAAAGATCCCAAGAGAAGTTGCATCATGTAATGTGGATATCTAAAATTAGGATCCCTGAATTACAACAAAGTTATCTAAAGGGTATATTACTCAAAAACTAGAAGCACAATAGACTTTTGTAACAATAAAGATTCCCAAAACGTGTTCATAACCTCATGCATTAATAAAATGTATTTTTTTTTCATTCCAAATGATATTTTACACAAGTCTAAAAGGAGAATATGAACCCGAGATGCACTGGGTAGAAAACTTTAAATACATTTTATAAAAAAAAATAAAAAATTATTAACAATTATGTATATCTCTGTCTCATATTAACCTCTCATCTATAACATTTAAGATTTAATCATGACACGAGGCCTTAAGATTCGATTTCTCCCTCCTCAATATGCTTGTATATAAAAAATTTAATTGAAAATAGAATTTCTCAATTGCAGTCAAATTTTTCAACAGATGCTAGCAAGATAGTTTCATTGTAGTAAACATGCATTTTGACAAGGGGATAAACTTTTTCTATCGATCTATATATATTTAGAATCTCCGACTGGCCTCCTTAACCATCCAGATGAAGATGATCATTTTTTATTCCTATACATGCACATAGGGAGAATCAAATGCGTCTTAGTGATTATTATTGATATTTTTACAAGTCGGGTCGGAAAGCAGGATTCCTCGGTGAGACAATCAAATTCTTGAGATTTTTTTATAGTGCTCGGGAGTATTCGATAATCCAAATCTAACTGAAAGACTATCGTTAAAAATAAAAATAAAACTAAAATTCAAAGATAAATTCTCGAAATATTCCCTAGTCCAGAGCACCATATAAAAAGACATAGCACTTAACTTAATTCGAGTGAGTGTGAACCTATATGGATAACACAGGGACGATCGAACTCCACTTGTTTGGCAAACTAGCTAGAAATAGACCAAATCCACTTGAGTGTTGAGAACCTAGAACATTGTTCTATGTCTTAATCAGAAGAGAATTCAAGTTATGGAAAGCAGAAGCACTTTCTCAAGGTGCAGGATCTATCTATCTATAATATTTGCCAACGTTGGGATAGTTGTTTCCTTCCTATTAAACTAAACATGGTAAATACCAAAAATATATATGACAATATTTGGGAATTTCTTATATATTCATTAATCTCCAAAGTTGGTGCAAAGATGTCACGCATGCCCAACTTGTCAAGCGAGTTGGAAAACCCACTATTAGACACAGCCTTAGTAAGAACATCAGCAAGTTGATCTTCAGATCTCACAAACAGAAACATAATAATTCCAGCATCCAATTTTTCCTTAATGAAATGTCGATCAATCTCCACATGTTTTGTTCGATCATGTTGCACTGGATTATGAGCAATCTCAATAGCAGCCTTGTTATCACAATGAAGTTTCACAACACCCTTGGGTTTAAACCCAAGATCTCTCAACAATTCATTCAACCATAACAACTCACATACACCATGAGACATACCACGAAACTCAGCTTCTGCACTTGACCTAGCCACCACTTTTTGTTTCTTGCTTCTCCAAGTAACTAAATTACCACCCACAAACGTAAAGTATCCAGATGTAGATCGCCAATCAGTGATAGAACCTGCCCAATCTGCATCTGTATACCCTTCAACATTCAAATGACCATTCTTGGAGAAAACCAGGCCTCTGCCAGGAGCCATCTTCAAGTACCTCAAAATACGGGTTACTGCATCCATATGAACTTCACTAGGTGAGTGCATAAACTGACTTACCACACTAACTGCATAAGCAATGTCAGGGCAAGTGTGAGACAAATAAATTAATCTCCCCACAAGCCTCTGATACCGTTCCTTATGAGTAGGAACTTGATCTGGAAATAAGCCCAGACGATTATTCTGCTCAATCGAAGTATCAACAGGTTTGCAATCTAACATACCTGTTTCAGCTAACAAATCAAGAACATACGTCCGTTGAGACAGAAAAATACCATGTTTGGATCGTGCAACCTCGATTCCAAGAAAATACTTCAATTCACCCAATTCTTTCATCTCAAATTCAGTAGCTAGGTACTTTTGAAGGCGTTGTATCTCCTTCTGATCATCACCAGTCACTATCATGTCATCAACATAAATAATCAATGAAGTTAGCTTACCATTTTGTCGCTTTAGAAACAAAGTATGATCTTAATGACTCTGGATATACTCAAACTTCTTCATTGAACATGTAAACCTCCCAAACCACGCTCTAGGAGATTGTTTCAAACCATACAAGGCCTTTCATAACCTGCATACAACACTTTTCCAGGAGATGTTCCAATACCAGGTGGGAGATCCATATAAACTTCCTCCTTAAGATCACCATGAAGGAAAGCATTCTTAACATCAAACTGCAACATAGGCCAATCCTGGTTTGCTGCTAAGGACAGAAGAACACGCACAATATTAAGTTTGGCAACATGAGCAAAAGTCTCCTGATAGTCCACCCCATAGGTTTGAGTATAACCCTTAGCAACTAATCTGGCTTTATACCAGTCAATAGAACCATCTGCTTTATGCTTAATAGTAAACACCCATCTACATCCAACGGCTTTCTTCCCGTTTGGTAAAGGAACCAAATCTCAAGTAGAATTCTTTTCTAAAGCTTCCATCTCAACTTTCATGGCATTAACCCACTTAGGGTCAGACAAAGCATCTTGCAATTTTGTTGGAATTGTTACACTAGATAGCTGACATGTGTAAGATGCATATGGTTTGGACAAACGATGAGTAGACACATAATTGTTTATAGGGTATTTGGCTTTGACATGCATATCAAGCTCATATTGTACTTTAGGTTTTCCACGATTAGCTCATGGAGGTAACTGATAAGAAGAAGAATCGTCAGAATTTACCTCATGTATGCCACCATCTTGTACCAAACTGTTAAAAGAATCATCGATGGACGAACCATCATCAGGCAACTCGTTAGACATATCAGCAGCAGGCAACCGATCATCAGAAGGTAATTCGTCAGACATACTAACAGGCAACTCGCTGGGCACATATGATCTGTCGTCAGTAGAAATAGTTCCGAGAATGACAGGTGACCGATCACTATCTATAGCTGACTGATCAGTATCACGTAACATAATAGGTTATGTTCCCAACTCTGCCTGTAACACATCATCCATACCATCTATTCGAATTTGCACTTCACTCCCCATCTCCCCCTGAAGTGGAGAGTAGGAAGAGGGCTTCACAAAATACGAAACTTCCTCATGGAAGGTGACATCCATGGTAATATAAGTTTTTTGAGTCGGAGGATGATGACACTTATAGCCTTTTTTATTGTTAGCAAACCCAATAAAGACACATCGGAGAACACATGCATCAAGTTTACTCCGCTGATGAGAGTAGACATACACATACGCAATACACCCAAACACTTTCGAATGAAGCTTTGATACAGAAACAAGAGAAATATGTTTTTGTAGCACATCAAACGGTGTCTGAAAATCAAGAACCCTACTTGGAACACGATTGATCAAATACACAGCAGCCAAAACATCATGACCCTACAAATGATTAGGAACACATTTATCCAACATCAAGGAGCGAGCAACCTCCATTATTTGACGATTCTTCCGTTCGGACACACCATTTTGTTGGGGTGTAAATGGAGTAGTCGTCTGGTGAATAATACCATGATCCCGAAAAAAGCATGCCAAAATTTGATTCACATATTCTCCTCCGTTATCAGACCTGAAGACCTTAACTTTGGTCTGAAACTGAGTAGATACCATTGTAAAAAATTCTTGAAGAAGTAACAGAACATCACTCTTATTCTTCATCAAGAACACCCAAGTTAATTGAGTACAATCATCAATAAAAGTAACAAACCAACGGAATCCATTAGAAGTAACTTTCGCCGGACCCCACACATCAGAATGTATCAAATCAAATGGCAAAGTAGCTTTAGAATCACTTACGGGAAAGGAAGCACGATGACTCTTAGCCATGACACATGTTTCACACTTGAACTCTGAATCACTACAAGTGTGAAACAAAGAAGGAAATAGATGCTTCATATAACTGAATGATGGATGTCCCAATCGTCGATGCCATAACCAAATTCGATGTCTGTCATCCACTTTAGCACTTAAAACTTGATGATTATTTGAACCGGAAACAACAGTATCCTCCATAGTCAAGATGTACAAACCCCTTATTCTTTTACCACAACCAATTATCTTCTGAGTTTGAATGTCTTGAAAATAACAATACGTAAGGTAGAAGTGAGCAGAACAATATAAGGTATCAAGAAGTTTTCCAACCGACAAAAGATTGCACTTAACATCAGGAACAAGTAAAGCACGAACCAGTGATAAGGTTGGAGTCAGAGAGATAGTGCCTTCACCCTTCACAGGGGAAGGTGCTCCATTTGCACTAGTAATATACGGATCACGAACATAGTCACATAACTCATCAAACACTCTAGGGTCACTAGTCACATGATCAGTGGCCCCAATATTAATTATCCATTTATTTGTTCCACCAAGATGCATAACAACACTATGATTATATTGAGCCATTGAACAAAATCACGAACAATAAAGGCACAAAAGATACGCAGCGGAATGAAAACAATTTACCAGAACACCGTAGCAATCACTGTTCACGGCACTGTAGAGGATCACTGTTCACAAGCAGACTACTGTTCACGCACTGTAGCAAAGTGATGTATTGTAGCGCGACACTATTCACTTTTTTTTGTTTTGTTTAAATGAAGGAAATCACGAAAAATATGGGCACAAAATTAAAGCACACATGTCACCAAGAGCGAACTGCTCTGATGCCATATTAAACGAAACATGGTAAATACCAAAAATATATATGACAATATTTGGGAATTTCTTATATGTTCATTAATCTCCAAAGTGGAGTATATATATATATAGGAGTTGCAATTTGTATTACATATGTACTTCACCAATGTGGGACAATAAACTACTATTTACACTTTAACTAATATATAACTCGCAACACTTCCATCCGATTTCGATTTTAATTTAGGACCGTTTGATAATCATTTTATTTTTAATTTGTTAGTTTTCACTTTTTGTTCTCGTGAGAAAAAGTACATGGAGAAAAGCAATGATCAAGAAGGGTGATGGAGAGAGGGAAGAAATAATGAGGGAAAATGAAAACAAAATCTTTTCAAAAATACTATTATTAACACATTTTTCATAATATAATTGTACCGTCACTTAGTATTACGGTTTAGTGGTATTCTTTTTCACTGGTAAGTGAGAGGTCTTAGGTTCCATTCTCGCCAAATGCGAATTTGAACCACATTATTGCTAACTCATTGTAAGGCTAAACTCATCCTATCCCCTTAGTATAGATAATATCGATTGTTCAAAATAAATTAATAAATAAAAAACATACATATGTTTGTGGGTCTTACCTCTTAAATGGATCATACCATATTTTCTTTTCAACGAGGTAAGTGTAGCATTGTTCAAACCTTTAACATGAAAACAACTTAAATACTTTTTTGTGTTCATTTTGTGTGATTTTTCTTATCTTCTACATCTCTCACATCATTCTTCATCCATTGCTCCCTTTCATCCCTCATTTTCCCTCTATCACTAACATAAAAAATAAAGAAAAGTGTTGTTGACACTCCAAAAAAGTCGTTTTGCACTTCTCATAAATGAATTTTTATTACTAATAGAAATTTTTGAAGTGTTAGATGACTTTTTTTTAGTGACAAACATCTCCCTAAATTTAATCTATATTAAAGCTGAAAATACAAAAAACACTGTTCATAAGAATAGTGTACTTCCGAAAATGCCCCTGCTTTAATTGTGTAATTTCAATATTAGTCTAATCTAAATCTGATTGAATATGGACCGTTCATTTTTTTGGGCAATGTGATAAGAAATCAGTCCGTCCATATTTTTGAATCTTCTTCTCTCTGCTGATCATCATTCTTTCTCTCGCTCTCTCAACGTCCCGATAACCCCCAACCCCACCCACGAACCCAGGTACACCCAAAACAATCACCATTCTCATCCTTTCGACCTCACGAACTCAAATCTGAGCCCATTCTTACTTTCTAGGTCAAGATTTCATGGCTTTCATGTACGATTTGGTGAAGGTTTGAAGAAGATTGAAGCTAAATCCGTAACCTAGATTCCGGCGAGGTTTTCTGGCGAATCCGCTAGCTTCCCTATATTTTTGAGGCCCTCACAGTCATCCAATTTCCAAATCTTAGGTATATTTTGATTCTACGCCTCTTGGGTCTATATATTGTGATTTATGTCAAAATTTGGGTTAATAGATTCTTCAACTTTGATTTGGATCAAATTTTGGGTCTTCATGTTGTAATTGATGTTAAAATTCTAAAATTTTGACAATCTTTATTTGATTCATCAAATTTTGCACTATAAATGATGTAAGAGTTAGTCTTCAGGGGTTTAAGAGAAGGGTGGTTTTACCGGAGTTTACATCTGCTTTAAAAAAAACGAAATTATATTACTAATTAAATTTCATATATAACAAAACAATAAAAATATCATAAGATAAATCGTAATATTAGTAAATTGGTTTACTACAATTGTTAGTATCTATAGCAATCCTACGAGATTTTTATTTTTTTGCCCTCAAATTGTAAATTTGCCATGTCTACCACTTGCATTATACAGAAAAGACTTAAATTTTTCACTTTTATACCGAATTAAGTATTACGCTACTCCAATGTTTTCTAATGCAGATGTATGTGGCGTTTAGGAAACCAGAGCTTTTGCCAACGCCAAGAGTTGTAGCTGGTTCAACATGAAGAAAGGTTAATTTTTTTTACAAAGTAAGTTCCAATTCCTTAGTGGTTTGGCTTTACAGTAAATACCAAGTGAATTTTTCATTTGGTAGATTTTTTTAATGGAATTCATTAACGTGGTAGATTTATGTTGTTTATAGAATACATATGAGTTTTCATGGTTATCGATCGTTCAATACCTCTATATGGTTACAGAGGGTTGAAGGTAATCTCTATACATTTTGTAAATGCACTCCCTAGCTATGGCATATCAGCATTCTCAATTTTCTCATGTAATATATGTATATAAACACTATTCTTTAGCACATACTTTTTCAAAATTTTCTACACGTTTAACATAATTTTGTAACCCGCGGCATCGCGCTGGTTTAGCTGCTTGTATAAACTAAAATTCAAAAACAAAATGGTAAGCCTTAGTGTTTGAGTGGTGTATGTAAAAAGTGTCCCTAGCTAAGCTAGTAGAATTTAATGGGAATATACTTGAGCTTGAATAACAGTCGAGGGTTGAGATAAAATCCTGCCCTTCTGCCGTTTAGACATTTTATTTAGCTTATGAGTCAGTGGTAGCTATAGATCAGGAGCTAGGTTAGATGACCAAGTGTGATCATGTCCCCGCTCAATTTTTCTTGATTTGAAAAGTTCATATATTTATTAAAAAGACATCAAGCATACAGACTCACCTGCGTTAATATTTCTTTCCTTTACATAACAGGTCAATCAAATATATATAGTTTGGTGTGAGTTTGACAAATTTTGTTTTGAGCAAACTTTAATTTAGTGTTATTCAATCAAATAAATTGTCAATATGATTAACATAAAAATTCGGTTAAAACCGGTTACAATAGTTGATATAACGAATAAATACACGCCATAATATAATATGTTATCACTAAATAAAAAAAACTTACCATTAACAAATATTTTGCTTATTTTATAGCTCAAAAGTTGCCCTTATTAGAAATTCTTTAGTTCCGTCCCTGATTGCATGCCATCAAAAGATTTTATAGGTTAGATTAGATGACTAGGTGTGGCAATGCGAGATAATAGTGTTTCAACGAATTGAAAAAAAAAAAAACAGTTAATTCCTTTCTAACACAGTTGGATATGCATTAACAAAGGGCAAAGTGACTCTTCAAGATCTGAAGGGACAACCTCCTCATGGCTTCACTGGTCAATAACCTTGCATATTCCAACTACTACATTTAACAGTCGCGACGAAGAACATTTGGTCGCGCAAAGAGAAAGTTCGTTGCATAAATAATAACGCGACGAAGGCATGGTCGCCAAAAAAGATCTTGCGCAACAAAACTAACAATATTGGAACAAAGCCCTTCGTCGCAGGAAAGACAAGGGTACAAAAGATTGTTGCCGTGGTGTACTCATTCGGACAAGAGAACAGTCTTGCTAAAGGCATCGCACGACGAAACGTTTCGTCCAATCATTACTACAAAATTATCTATAACTGGCGGTTCAAAAACCGACAAAAAACGTATATTACTGTCGGATTTTAAGCAAAATCCGACAGAAAATGGATGCAGTGACGGATATAATAAGCGACAGAATTGCCTGCGTCAGGAAATGAATTTTCCGACAGAAAATACTCTAAAACCGACAGAAATCCTGTCGGTTATAAATAAAAGAATTACTGTCGGATAAAACTGACAGAAAATACTAAAACCGCTAATTACTCTGTTGGATAAAACCGACAGATAATTTATTATAAAAATAAATAAAATCATTCTTGTCGGCTAAAACCGACAGAAAATATGTTAATAATTAAAAAAAAATTATTCCGGCATTTTCCATATCCCCTGCATGCACCATTCGGAACCTCGCCGGAGCTCGATCTTGGAAACCTGTTGTGGGATTTTGAAGAGAGCGAGAGAGAGAGAGAAAATATCAGAAGAAATGAAGCAAGAGGGAGAAGAAGAAGAAGAAGAAGCAACAGCAAGAGAGAAAATACCAAATACACAATACCCATAATATCAAACAAACAACTTACATCCGCTCCGCATTGGGGCCGTACAAGGACATGTTCAAAACAGCTTACGAGCAAAATTCTGGTAATCGTTCATTGGAGCCACAACATGTCCAAAAGGTTAAAGATGCAAGTCCGCATGCAAGGAAATATGTTCGAAGTGCAAAGGAAGCACATGAAAGAAAAACAAAACACATTGATCATGTTCAAAGTAAAAGAAGACTTGGTGCTAGTGAACCAGATGTTTCAGCAACTAAAGATGATACCAGAATTAAAATAGTGCATGCTAGAGATGAATATGATTTACCACTGAAGGACGGCTTTTCTACTGTCGCTCCAGATGCCCACGGTAAAAATTCCAAGGATGTCAAGTCCACAGAGTCAGAGGAACGTGTTACAGATAGTGAAAGTAAAGATAAAGATATCAAAAAATGAAGCTTTAATTTGGACAATACTCGATCTGGTAAGAGGAAAGACAGATTTGAAAATTCAAAAGGGGATGCAGATAACTCTGAACAAAGAACAGATGACGGTAGACCTATGAAATTGCGAGAGTCAAAAAGGGCTAAGAGATCTTTTGATGGTGACAGAAGCTAGAAAAAGCAAGTTTTACCTCCCTCAGATCAAGCAAAGAATGCACGTGATGGAGGTAGAGCTTCAAATCAAGAGAGAAAATACCAAATACACAATACCCATAATATCAAGCAAACTGAACCATAATCTCTCTTCCATCAAGAACTCTCCCTGAAATCAAATTCAATTAATTAATTACAAAACCCTATCTTCTAATTAAGCTCATAAGAGGCCTATGAGAGAAAGAGAGGAACCATCGAGCTTCTCCACTGCCTTATGCGCCTCGTCCTGATACTTATATCGGACAAAAGCAAATCTGCGAGAATCGCCAGTCCTCCGGTCTCGGGGAATGAAGACATCGACAACCATGCCGTACTTGTCGAAGAGCCGGAAGAGGTCATCCGCGGTGGTTCCTGGTAAACACAAACCAAACAAAGAGAGAGAAAGAGAGTTAGGGCTTTCAGCAAGGGGATGGAGAAGGAGGAGAAGGGTAAAAGGGGAATTACGGAAAGTGATGTTGAGGACGAGGACGAAGTAGGTGTCTCTGATGTCCGGAGGTCCGGATCGACCGAAGTGCGACATCTTTGAGAGGGATTAGAGCGGCGAGCGTGTGTTAGTCTGCGGCCGGACTAGGGATCGGGAGCTCTAGGGTTTGTGATTTGTGGTGGGGGATTTTGGGAGCACAGTGAAAAGGATTTAAGATATTGGGCGGATGTGGGTATAAAAAGAAATGAACCAAAAGGGGCCGGATGTTGGTATAAAAAAAAATTCATTACTGTCGGTTAAAATCGACAGAAACATTTTTTAAAATATAAACCGACGGAAAATTTTCATTCCTGTCGGTTAAAACCGACAGAACAAAAAATGGCGGCAATATTCCCCCCCAAAATTCCCTCCCAAATTTTTAAATTCCCCCCAAAATTTTGTTACTATTTTAAAAAATAAAATAATAATTGTTTGGTTTAATAAATAAATAAATAAAATGTATTTAAGTAGAATAAGTTTTTAAAAATTAAATAAATAATTGTTTTTTTTTGTCGAAAATAAATAATTGTTTGGTTTAATAGATAACTATTAACTACATCTTGTAAACTTTTTTTTTTGTCATGTTCATTGTTAATTTGGATAATCCAATTAAAATATTCCAAAAAAAATTGAACATTTTGCTATTATTTACTAATTGTGTGTATCTTGTAAACGTTTTTTATATTTTCCATGTTCTTTATAAAATAAAAAAACCTTATTTATTATGGAATCTGTTTGGAAATCACCCTACTGTTGCCATACAACAACAACAAAATGAAATCTTATCTTACTAAAATAAATAAATTATATAAATAATAGAACGCCACTCAATTTTGCTACACTCCTCGACCCTATAAGAATGCAATGAATAAATTTGATCTTCAATTTAAAATATTTACACTATTGGATACCACAAAATGTTACTTTATACTTAATGGAAGTATAACATTAACTCTTAAGTGTTTATTTAATCTACCATTTTGATGTGATACACATTGTACGAAACTTTTTTCAATGATCTAACCGTCAAACTTGTTTGTACACACTCCGAGATCACATACGTAAAAAATCACAAAAAACAAACGTTCAAGATTAGGTAATGGAACAAAAGTTTTCGACGGTTATAAACGAAAAATCACAATTTAACGGTTATTTTAGCTCTGATTTTGATTATTTTTTACATCTATACTCCTCGACCCTATAAGAATGCATTGAACAAATTCGATCTTCAATTTAAAATATTTACACTAGTGGATAATTTTTTATACTTAATGGAAGTATAACATTAACTCTTAAGTGTTTGTTAAATCTATCAATTTGATAGGATATGCATTCTACGAAACTAGTTTCAACAATCCAACCGTCAAATACGTTTGTATATACTCCAAGATCGCATACCTAAAAAATCACAAAAAACAAACATTCAGAGATTAGGTAACAAAACAAAAGTTTTCAACGGTTATAAACGAAAAATCACAATTTAATGATTATTTTAGCTCCGATTTTGATGATTTTTTATAGCTACACTCCGCGACCCTATAAGAATGCATTGAACAAATTTGATCTTCAATTTAAAATATTTACACTAGTGGATAATTTTTTATAGTTAATGGAAGTATAACATTAACTCTTAAGTGTTTGTTAAATCTATCAATTTGATAGGGTATGCATTCTACGAAACTAGTTTTAACGATCAAACCGTCAAATATGTTTGTATATACTCCGAGATGGCATGTGTAAAAAGTCACACAAAAAAAACATTCAGAGATTAGGTAACGGGACCGTGAGTGAAAAAAAAATATTTAAACCATTTGTTTATTTATTTATTTATTTTTAATCAAGATAACATTTTAAAATAATAAAATAGTCAATTTCTGTCGGTTATAACCGACACCATTAACTTAAAAACCGCCAGAATATGTTAAAAATATTAAAAAATCAAAAATAAAAAATACTGAGGGTTATAATAATTTTATGGCGGTTAAATCCGCCAGGAATTTATGTCGGATATATCCGATAGAAAGTAACTTTAATCCGACAGTAAATAAATTATGTGTCGGATATCTTTTATCCGTCAGAATGACTTATTAACCGTCAGGATCGTCCGACACCTAAAGCTAATATTGTAGTAGTGAATAAACATTCAAGCAACAAAAGTGAAGAAATTTTAACATTATTTTCAAATGTTTGTCGTATAAATGTTTACGCAACGAAATATTTGGTTGCATTTAATATTAGGATAAACTGCTGATTTAGTCCTTAAACTATTACCTTAGTGAAAATTAAGTCCCTAAATTATTTTTTTGGTAAAATAAATCCCTAAATTCATTAAAAATTGCTAATTTCATCATTACTATTATATTCAAAACTATTTTATTCAATTTTTCATCAACTTAAGTCACTTGACACACTTTAAAGTGTAATACTGTTATTTTCTCGCCTATAAACTTTTAACATTTCATATAGGCTGCGAATCTAACTTGTAATTTATCATCCACAGTTAACTTATACTATTTCTTATGAAAAACTACAAATTTGCCCTCCAAAGTTAACTCCATACGCTATTTTTTATGGAAAACTACCATCTACCCTTCAAGGTGTATCATATGCAATTAACATGGCTTAAATTGACGGAAAATTGAATATAGTAGCTTTAAATATAATATTAGGGATGTAATTGACATAGTTTTATAACTCAATAACTGAGTTTTCTAAAAAAGTAGTTTAGGAATCTAATTTTCACTCAGATGATAATTCAGGGACTAAATTGGCAGTTCACCCCTAATGTTATGCTACGAAGCCTTTCGTCGGCCAAAGTTTTATTTTTTATTGTTTTTTAATTTTTTGGTTCTGGTTACATTTTTTTAATTAAAATAATAATATAACCTTTTTAATTAAATTGTAACAATAATTAATAAAGGAAAAATGATTTAATTATAATAAAAAAATTGTACGTACAAGTCAAAATTTTTAAAAGGAAATGGGAAAGGAAAGCTATACAAAAAGGGACTGAAATCTTCTTCGCTTAGTATTTTGTTCTCTCCCTCTGTGAGAGCTTTTCTCTCCACCCCGTGAGAGCCTTTTCAACCTGTTTGCTGATCGTCACCAATTTGTGCTTTAATCTTCTAAATCCTATGCCATCAATTTCAATTTCTTTTCACCATCATTTCAATCCTACATTTCCTTCACCCTCCGCAAACCCATTTGATTTTGGATTTGTAGCCACTTTGTCGCGATTTTCTCAGGATGTGTTGTCGTGATTTTCTCGGGATGTGCGTAGAGCTCTGGTTGCTCCGGCTCGGGTGTTTACACCACCACCTTCCACGGATTTGTCTTCGAAGGCTTTGTTGTCTTCGGAGACGTTGTTGTTGATGAGTTCTCTCATCAGCTTATTGTGTTTCGCTACAGATCTATCATCTATGGTGCTTTGGGAAGGTTGTTGGAGTCGTATGTCCATCATTTTTGTAGAATTGCTTGGCTGGATTTGGGCGTCTATGGGGCGGAGGATCTGCGGCGACGCATCGGTGGCTTTCGCAAGAAAGTTAGGGTTTTTTGTTTATGGGCTCAAACTTTTGGTTTGGGCTTTGTTTTGGGGTCCATATTTTCTTTTGGTTTTTTTTTGGTCATTGGACCTCAAATGCTGTAAATGTTGTAAATTTGTGTGGTTGGTAATGTATCTTCCACTTTTAACCCAAAAAAAAAGGGACTGAAAGTTTATTTGGTCGGCTTTGGCAGGGTGCTGCATGTCTTACGGCTGGAGAGGCTTGAAGGGAGGCCAGATTGGAAGAAATGAATCTGCAAAGGCAAAGGCAGCTACTTTAAATTTTTTTGCAGTTCTGCCTCTGTGGCTGAGCAATATGCTCATAAAACATGAACCTTTTCGCGACGATGATTCGTCGTGCAAAACATATAAGGATGACATTTTCAGCGACAAATACTAAATTTATTATGCAAATGCTCTTAGTGCAAAGAATACACTCGTCGCATAAGGTTATATAGCGAGCAAATGTTTGTCCCACGAGATGTTGGTGCCAAATTTTCCCATGCTTTTCCCAACTTTTGCGCAACGAGGCTAAAATCTTTGTGGCACAATTTACTTATTCATCGCGCTAAATAACTTTGTGAGAATAATTGTATTTTTCATCGCGCAAAGTTAAAGCCACAAAGGACTTTCGTCCTCTTAATATTTGCACGACGAACAACTTTGAATTTAAGAATTTGTTTGGAATTTTGAAGTTTATATTAGCTTCAAAATTTCAAACAAATACTAAAATTCAATATTTATCTAAATAAAAACTTAAATCAAATTAACCACATAATTACTTAAACTTAAAATTTAATCCAAATAGAAATTAAAGAAACATTTAAAAATACCGTCCACAAATACATACTTAAAAAGAATATTATTAATCCATAAAAGTAGAATAACACTTGTACTACGCTGGCCCTTCAGGATTTCGCTGGAGTTTTGCATATCGTTCAACGACAAACTTCCACACCTGAAAACACCCCTTGAAGATGCCATCCATGAACTTCACCAGCTTTGGGTCGGTTGCATCAATAATGTAATTAGCCTAGTATGCAAAAAAAACAAAAAAAACAAAAAAAACAAAACAAAACAAAATTTAATTATCAGTCATTCTAATATACCATTTAACAAAAATAGTTATTAATTTACTAGTTCCCACTTACAGATAACGCATCCAACCTAAACTTCTTCAGCTCATCCGTCACCATCTTCTAACACTCCCACTCCTAGAACAGTTGTTTCACACTAGTACCCCGACGTTGTGCCGAAGCATGGCGTTCGCCTCCATCTCAGATCGCTTGAAATCATCATAGATGATTCGCTTAGGCCACCCATCAATCACCATTCAGGCCCCCCACCGACAATCTTTTGTTTTTTTGTTGACGAAAAAATTATAAATTCATAATCAAATTAAGCAATTCATCAATTAATTTTTATCAACAAAACTAAATAAAACTATTAAATCCACACAAAATTTAGTCTTGCCTGTCCGCGATTCTTCTCCTTCGCATCCTTTCGTTGTAGGAGTGGCGGAATCGACCATATCAATTGTACAAAAAAAATTGGGAAATCGAAGGGTTTGGGGAAGAAGAAAACGGGGAGGGGAACTTTAGGGTTTTGGAAAAATATTTGTGAGGAAGTGAATATGTGATTTTAAAGAACCTGTCAGACCTTTGTGCGATGAAGAATTCGTCACGCAAAGTCCTCAGTAAATACTACGCGTTAAATTTTTGATCGACTCACTTTACACGCCAAAGGATTTGTCCCTCAAAACTTTGCATGACGACACCTTCATCCCACAAACCTTGTAGTAAATACTTAGTTTTAAATTAGCAACCTACCATTTCGAGATCGTTTTGCGCAACGAAAGACCCGTCGCTCAAAGATTTTGTGGGAAAACGTTTGTTGCGCGAGGTTTGGGAGCCAAATTTCTCCCTACCTGCGTTTTTTCTCACCCTTTGCATGATGAACAGTTACTGTCGTCGTGCAATACCTTTTGCGCGAAGGTGTTTACTTTTTTCTTTTGTCAACACGTTTTTCATAACGAAATGTCTTCCGTCGCATAAAGTCTTGTCACTCAAATAATTTTTTCTACTATTGTCCTCTGTGTTCCTCTGTGAAACTATACGTGCTGAAAACTTTTTGTATTTGACGATCCTAAAAGTATTTTATGGAACTATCTCATTTATATATGGGTTTTTATCATAAATGGTTCCTGATATTGACCTATCTCATTAAGATGGTCTATGAAATTGAAAATCAATCAATGTAGTCCCTGAAATTTACCACCAAACATCAATGTCGTCCTTGCCGTTTAATTCTATCAATTTTTCTATTAGTATGCTAACTTGGCATACATGTAAGCTCACTATCCAACGTGGATTTAACAAAAGAAAGTTTAAAAAGTGTTTTAAAATTCATTAAAAAACCGGCCAAGAAGAATGAACCCAGCCGCAATTCCCCACCCCCTATGCGATCTCCGCCATCCCCAACCCCAAGCAGCCGTCTCCATTTTTGCACTTTGAAAGCATTTGTGTCGCTTCTTACTTTGTCATCTTCACTTTCCCTCTAATCATTTATTGTCATCTTCACTTTTTAATCTTTTGCTTCTAAGCATCTCGCTCAGTTGTTCTGTTATACTGCATACAAATGACATTGAACATCCATCATGCTTCATCTTATTAATGAAGTAATTTCCTGAAGAGGGGGCGGGGCGCGTGCCACCCCAGAGCTTGCGCAGCTTCCATGATTTCCGATCGACTTCCTATTACTGCAAACCCGGGTGCGAAGACGACATATAAAGCTTCCGGCTTTTGATTTTTTGTCTCTATATACGAGTCACTATAAAACATCTGAAATGCGAGATCGATTTCTCCATCTTGATTGTTTTTATATAATAAAAAACTTGAAAAATAAAAAATGGAAAAAAAGAACAAGAAGATGAACAATTGGGCTGGGAGTGTAGCGGTTGCTAGGGTGGGAGGGCAAGAAGAAGATGAACAGTTCATATTCTTTATTTATTTCTTGTTTTTGCTTTTTTTAGTTTTTAATTATACAAAAAGAAAAATTGTTTTAAATTCTTATAATAATATTTAACAAAAAGAAAATTTCTTTTGTTAAATTCACGTGACATAATATCATTGGATGGTAGACTTACACGTGTGCCAAGTCAGTATACTAACAGAAAAATTGACAGAATTAAACGGCAAGGACGACATTGATGTTTGGTGGTAAATTTCAGGGACTATATTGATTGATTTTCAATTTCAGGGACCATCTTGATGAGGTAGGTCAATTTCAGGGACCATTGATGATAAAAACCCTTTATATATCATCGCATATGGGACAAATACAACTCACGAAACTGTCTCATGAAGTTGTTTTTATCCAAATGCACCGTATACTGCTGTCTCATGCATCTATTACACAAAAGAACCTAACCCTAGCCCAAGGCTCGAATGTACGCACAATCGTCTTAACTGAATTTGGATAGGGCAAAAAAAAAAGAAAAAAAAATTTGGATAGGGCGGGAATAATTAAGCTGGTGCCATTCAAGGTCACCTCGATCAAGTCGAAAATTTGGATTGTTAACAAAGCTTTGAAAACCACTAAAGAGGAATTTAACCATATGACTATACGATCAAATTGATTCGAATGATTTTGGTAAGGATGATCTTTGTATGAAATTAAAAAATTAAAAAGTTTCGATTATATAATTTAGACTGCGAAAATGCATTATTCGCAAGAGGAGATGCAAGTACTATCCCAATCAAAGTACATAAATGACGCACGTCCCTTCAAAACTTTTAACCAGGAAGTAAAAATTGACTTGCAAAAACTTCACAGACGCAAGAGGAGATGCAAGTACTGTTTGGACCAAAAACTTAAACTTTGGGCTCCAGAGAAGGGCCGGCCCAAAGGGAGGCCTGAAGGAAGAGTCGGTCGAAGCCCAGCAGTTTGGCCGAAGCCCAGCCGAAACCCAGGAAAGAAGGAAAGGGCCTCTTCTGACTTGATGCAGCTCATGAAGGCCACTTGCCCACCTACCCAAAGGCCAAGTGGTATAGACTGACCAGCTACACAGCCCATAAAGTACTTTATGGTGGCATTACATGTAAAAAAGCTGATGAGTCATCACCCTCAAACCGCATTCGGGCAAGGCTGCTGCTACAGGAGGACATGTTGGGTTGTCTATAAAAGAAGGAAGAGAAATCAGGATTAAAGACACTCAAACAAACAAACAAACAAAGCACAAACTCTGCTCAAAACCAGATTTGCCTTCAAACGATAGCTGTAGTCAGCCAAAGCCTTCATCTCTCTCGGGACCGACCCTCACTTAACCCTTTTTGTAAGCTCTGCTACCTTGTCTAGAACACTTGTCGTAGTATCGATCTCCCTCTGAAAAACTCACCTCTCAAACCCCTTTTCCTCTAAACTCTCAGCCCCCTGATAAACCTCAATCCCAAGAAGTTGCAAGACGCCCAGTTTTGCCTGACAAGGTGAAAACCTTGCATGTCCCTTCTTGGTTTTGTCTTTTCATTTATTAAACTAGCAATATGTTGTGTACTTTCAGCTGTATTCAAGTTGTTTCTAGTAAAACGATGATTAAGAAACTCTCTTAGTTCTTGAATCCGATTTAAAGATGTCTTTACTATTTAAATCAGATCTAAGTTCTAATCTCCCGGACATATAAGAATGATCATGTAAAAGTCCTTGGTCTCAAGGCATAAAAAAGAACTTTATGTGGACTTAACCCATCCACGACAATCCTTGATAAACAAAGAAGTCCGAAGTTACTTGGGGCCCAAGTAATCGACTGATCTAGTAGTTTTACCGCTGTTATATTATGATTATGCTAGAACATTTGAGTATGGAATGAGTTCTGATGGGAAGCCTCAAGGCCTATACCTGAGGCCCCACAAAGGCACCTATTTGGATTCGTTCTAAGCTCTGCGGGCTAGAGCGTTTAAGTATGGTATGAGTTCTGATGGGAAGCCTTAAGGCCTACACCTAAGGCCCCACAAAGGCACCTATTTGGATTCGTTCAGCTCTGCGTGCTAGCTGGTCAGAAGTATAACGGTGGTAGTACTATGTGCGACAATGGAACCAGCAATATATATGTCCAAAAGCTGGATTGGTTATGGATTGGAAGCATCAAGGCCTATATCTAAAGGCCCCACGAAGGCACCTGTCATAATCAATACGGTCTCTCGGATATATATATATATATACATAATTGGATTCGACATCCGTTCTACGTCTGCCATGCTAAAGATGGCAGTGGCATGCCTGAGCATTCCAAAGTTAACCTTGATTGTGAGCCTTAAGGCCTACACCTAAGGCCCCATGAAGGCACCTTTCAGAGTTAACTCTGTCATTCTCTTTCAGCCTTGCCCGACAAGCCGTGCCCGACGAGCCTTGCCAGACAAGCCCGACAGCAAGCTCTCAACCGGCGCCAAACCTCTCCTGGGGAGCTGTGCGCTCGTCGGCCAGGAAGCATCCCCGACGGAAATTCCTGACGCGAACATAGTTTTGGCACGCCCGGTGGGATCTTTACTTCTTGATATTATATGTCCACGAGAGAGAAGTTATAAACTTAGCAACAAATCCAATGGGAGGTCTTCTACAAATGGCAGATCAATCAGAAAATCCTTCTTCCCCATCAGGACAAGTAGTCCTAGAAAGCCCGACCGCATCTGAGAAATCACAAGGAAGGGGAACTAGTGAAGAACTACAAGCTACTATGATCCAAGTGCTAAAAAGCATGGAAATAATCTCCTTAGAAACCAAGGGGGAAGTAAGCAGACTCTGTACACTAACAGGGAATCTACAGAGAATGCTTGATTTAGAGTTCTCTACTCCAAAAGGGACTCAAGGAAGCGGGATGAGCCAAGTTATTATGAGAAATGAACCAATCATTCCCTTATTCCCACTATTGGAAGAAGAAAATGATAGAGGAAAGAAGAAGGTGATTCCTGAAGAGAGTCAACCAATAATAGAGCCAGCTCTGGAGAAGGAGTTTCCCAGCTTCCCATTATTATCATTTAATAATAGGGGGCAGAGCGAGCAAGAGAGAACGACGTACGGAATGCCAGTTATAATGGGAGAAACTAGCGGAAAGGAAGCCACCACTACTGCAGATAAACCTCCACCTTACAGGCCACCCTCGTTGACTAACAAGGGATGAGGGGCTAACTAGAGAAAGCCCGAGCCTAGGAGAGAAGCAAGCACGGGCAATGACCGGAACCCAAGGGTTGAACCTACTCTTGTCAGTCATAATGATAATTCAGCTACTCAACAGCTGAGGGAAGAATTAGCTGAGCTAAGAAGGACAGTGGCTCAAAACGCTCAACCGCGGGGTCGCCCAATATTCAGGGTCACTTACCAAAAGCCGTACCCTGAATATATTGATGAGCTAAATCCATTCCCTCTCAACTTCAAAATGCCTGCATTCCCAACATTCACAGGTGAAGATAGCAGCGTGTCTTCCAGAGACCACATTTTCAAATTCTCCAATCATTGTGTGGCATATGAGGGCAATCCAAATTACAAATTGAGGTTGTTTGGGAATTCATTAGCAGGATTAGCATCTCAATGGTACTCTCTATTACCCCCCAACTCTATTGCCAACTGGGGACAAATGGAGATGGTTTTCCATGAACAATTCTACAGAATAGAGCCAGAACTGACCATCAATGACCTTGTTGAAGTTAAGCAATACGATCATGAATCTACTGAGGACTTCATGATGAGGTTCAGAAGAACAAGGATGAGATGTCAATTCCCCGTTAACCAAGCACAGCTCATATCTATTGCTCAAAGGGCTCTGAAATTACCTTTGAGGAAGAGATTTTAAGATACACAATTCAACGAGCTGCAAGAATTGGTAATAGCTGCCACTAAGTATGCGAGGTTGTTGCAAGAGGAGCAACAAGTGAAGCATGCTTCCAAAGTTCCTTCCTTCTACAAAAATAAAGCTGCAATTCATCGAGTGGAAGTAGCAGAAAGCGGGCCAGAGCATGAGGGTAGCCATGATGAAGAAGACATTGATGTGTGTGCCGTCAAAGATTCGTGATGAACGACGGTGGTTTCGTCCCCATGAAACCACCCAAGTACTAGAGTTATTCGTTCGATCTAACCAAGGCGCCTGAGATCTATGAAGAACTGGTGCGGGCAAGAGTAATCTTGCCCGACAGTACCAAGAAGATGCCTAAACCAGAAGAACTCAGAGGGAAGAAGTATTGTAAGCTACACTATACCTTTAACCACTCTATAGTCAATTGCGTCCAGTTTAGAGATTGGATACAGGACTTGATAGTAAAGGGAAAGTTATTACTTGACAAGCCCCAAACCAGTATGTTGGTAGATACAAACCCCTTCCCGGAGGCACCTATCAGCATGATCAACCTCATTTAAAAAAGGGACCAGGATCGTCAGTCGGTATAGCAGAAGAAAATAAACAAGGGGGCAACGAGTTGCCCGAGGTCAATTCAAACAGTACCAAGAGCAGAGCAGGAAGCAAAATACATGTTCATTCCAATAAGAGAAGAATTACAAATCATCCTATTCTAAAAAATTTACATCTTCACATAGGGTGATTATTCGAGAATGATATGTTTGCATAATGGCAAAAATCCTGCTAGGTTCGGTCAAAACAGTATGGCTGTCTACAAGTTGAGACCGGACTTACTCTAACTCCGAGTTTGACTTCTCCACTCCCTCAATTTGGTTTTCAAGGGTATCTAGGAGAGTTTCTTGTTCCGCTTTAAGAGTAACCAATTGTTCCTCCAGCTTTTGGATTTCGGAAGTAACAACTCTGACCCTCTCTTTTGTCGACAAACTTTCTTCCATCAACCGATCAACTTGAGTGGAGGTGCTTGATTCATTCTCCATAAAGCATTTAGCCCGATTAGCTTGTATGTCCGCTCTCTGGTATTGTTCCCTGAGAGCCCTCAAGTTCTCAAAGAAAGAAATAAAGGAATCATGTTGAGGTTTTGATAGCCGACCGGTTTTAAAAGACTCAGTTACGACCTTCTCAAGATCACAAAGAGCCTTGAGGCTGAATGAAGCAGTGAAATCCTTCCTTGCCCATTCCTGAAAGATTCGCTGTTGCTCTGAAGAAATGGAGGTTGCTGAAGATTGTCTTGAAGATTTCAACCGTGTCTCAAGACGCCCGAGTGCTTCAAAAAGTTTGGGCAACTTAGCAGGGTTTGAAGATGGGACAGGAGGAGGATCCTGCGTTACGGCTCCCTCTGATGAAGCAATTCCTATTGAGGGTGCAATCTCCGCCTGCCCAATCTGCTCAATTCCAGAAGAAGGAATCTCAGTACCGCCAGAAGATAAATGAGGATGGGAGCGTTTTGATTTACGGACCAAGTGAGGGGGGAAGTTTCTGTTGGAGCCTGCTGCGAAAGCCAAAAGTACCAGGTCAGAAACAATCTGGATACAGTTTGAGGCAGAAAGAGGCTTTGGAGAAATAAATGTACCTGACTCAGCCCGGGGGTTTCACCAGGAAGAGAGCTAACTCCTTGTTGGGGAGGGGATTCTTCACTACCAGCAGGAGAGGAAAGAGCTCCACCTGAACCTGTGCCAATGCCCTAGAGGTGCCCAGAGATAGCAGTAATTGTCAGTAAAAAAAAAAAAAAAACAACAAGAAGAAAATACGCCCATACCTGAGTTTGGTCTTGAGGAGGAGAATGAGGTTCATCAACTGTCGGGCAAGCAAATACCCGTGAGATTGTTACCTCTAAAGCTACAGGGATCTCAAGAACTACGGGTTCATTATCTGAAACCACTGATGGAGGAGGTGGCTCATATACCGGAGAAGGCTGCGAAGAACGAAAGTAAGAGTTAATTGGGAAGCAGTATACAGAATTTCAAATATGGAAAAAATGACTCACCAAGTTACTATCCTCATCCACGAAGTGCAACATAACTCATGTAGATGGATCAAATTGAGAGGAAGGGGTTGCATCCAGAGTAGTAGAAGAAGTCATAGGCTTCAGAGGAGGGCCATGACTAGGCAAGGAGGCAGATGTCTCAGCCTAAGAACAGATAGGAAGAAAAGAAAGATTCAGGAATTCAGTCCATAAACTATCAAGTTACTCAAGAAAGAAAGAAAATGTGCTTCTGAAGGGTTAACCTGAGAATGAGAAAGGCTGGTTTTTCGAGCAAGTGGTGAGGAAGCTTCGGGTGGAAGAAGCTTATCTTCTCTTGCGGCCTGACTCAAATAAACAGATTTAGGGCTCTATGAAGGCAAGAAGGGTGTACAAGAAGAATATAGGTCATACCTCAAGTTCTGTAAGAGCGGTTTTTTGCAAATCCTCAGCCTTTTTGTGCATGGCAGCTCTTGATGGTTCCTCCTTAGAAGCAATGAGTGGTCTTTTAGATGCTTGAGGTCCTGTTTCTCGAAGAAAACAAGAAGTCATTAGATATGAGAGAGAGGTGGCAGTTTGGGGAAGACAAACAGAAACTTACTTGAAGACTGTTTCTTCTTTCTGCCTGCCTCAGAAACTGGAGCAGATAGGGCTGGTGACATAGGAGGAGCAGTAGTTCTGGCTCTCTTACTCTTTCTGGTAAGGATTGGTCGTGTAGTTTTAGGTAGAGGTGCAGGATCAGGATTCGAAGTTTTAATCCTAGCCGCTCTCTTTCGCTTGGGTGCTTTAATAAATGCCTCAGATGTCTCTTCAGCTCCTGAATCCCCAAGGGATTCTGAAACATCCGCACCTCCCCCAGCTTCACGTCTCTCAGCCTCTGCAGCAGCCTCATGAAGAACTACAGCATCATCGGAGTCATCCTCAGACTCAATGGCTTCCGATTCAACATCCACTGGAGCTGCAGAGTCAAGCAAAAGTGAGGATATAAGAGCTTCAGAGGGGAAGCAAAATTAGATTGAAAAAGAAGTACCTATCAGAAGTGACCGATTGTTCTCTTGGATCATCTCTTTCCAATTTTCAAGCTCGCCCGAGCCAGGGTACAACTTAAGAGGAAGTTGACTGAAAAGACGATCATGAGCCTTTTTCAAATCTCCTCCGTACTTCTTGGACCATCTGCCTTCCCACCAAGAAAAAAATAGTGAAGTACATTCGAAGTTGAGAATAATAGAGTTTCGCGCAGCCTGACTCATTACGTCATGACTGCGTCGGGCGGCTCGGAAGATCGCCTCAGAGGGAATTTGTAGTCGAAATGAAGTGCCGTAATGGACAGAATCGAAGAACGGGACGGGTATGGCCTGCCTGAATCCTAGCTGCCTGCTGCAAAAGTTAGGATGATACACCTCCAGACCTCGTTCATATCTATTACCCCGAACTCCCAGGCCAGGTCTCTCGATTGAATACAGCTAATGAATTTTTCCCTACAGGAGGGGGTTGCATCCTCACCAGGAGCATCTTGAAAAATTTGGTCAGAAAACCAAGGGTATCTCCTCAGAACCGATGCACCCCATTCTAAATCTGATCGAGTCCTACAAACTCTGAAGAAATAGAAGCAAGCAAAGGTGGAGTGATCTATAGGGGCAGCTTCAGCCAGGACTTGGGCAGGGGCCACACCCTCTGGGAACTCCAAATTGGCAGCCCGAAACTCTGGGAAGTACCATTGAAGCCAAGTTTGTATCATCCAGATAGGCTCATTCAGGTTAGTCTCAAATGGCTCGCCCTGAGTCATTTCAAAAAGAAGGTGATAAAGATGGGAGAGAAGGAATGAGCCAGTGGCCACATCATCGAAATTATGAAGAGCTTCTACCAAGGGGATCCATTCAACCCTCACCCTTTTAGACTTGTTGGGGAAGACATGCCGGTTGAGCCAGTATAGGAGGAAATACATGTGCTCTTGATCTTTATCCACCCGAGAAGCACTTGCCCCAAAGTTATCCTTTACAAAAGGAATGAAGCCTTTGAAGGAGGTCCCATAGCTCTTGAAGGTTGCAGGGTTGTAGTTCAAAGAAAGGAAGGTGGTAGATGAGCTTGAGCTTCCAGTAGTAGAGGAGGAGACCCAGTCTTGAGTGACATCCGTTATCCTGCCCGTTGGCCTTAAACCAAAGACCTGGGCCATGTCAAGAATGGTTGGAGACATGGGGCCCATACGGAAGTCGAAAGTATTCGTGCCCGAATTCCAGAAAAGGAGGGCAGAAGCAAGTAATTCAGGCTTGGGGATAATGGAAATTTTCGAGAGCATGATTAATTCGTAAATTCCATTGTTCATCCATTTCTGCTTAAAAGTGGGCTCCAATTCATCAATCCATTGAGCCCAAGCAGGGTCGTTCATCAGAGGAAAACCTCGACGGTATGACGACCATTTGGATGAAGAGATGCCCGACTCAGCCAAAAAGGGATTTGGGGAAAACCAATTATCCTTGGGCATGTTGCTTTCTATAACAGAAGGGACCCGGGAGATCCATGCGGGACCCAATTATTGTACCCCATGCACATCAAAGAAAAGCTCGGAATGCAAACCTGCCCGAGGGCGATGAAGCCCGTTGAGTAGACGACGCATGGTGGCGATTCCTTCGCCAGATTTGTAGGATGGTTGAGTTTGGCTAGATCCCGAGGCCATTTGATGCAGCTCATGAAGGCCACTTGCCCACCTACCCAAAGGCCAAGTGGTATAGACTGACCAGCTACACAGCCCATAAAGTACTTTATGGTGGCATTACATGTAAAAAAGCTGATGAGTCATCACCCTCAAACCGCATTCGGGCAAGGCTGCTGCTACAGGAGGACATGTTGGGTTGTCTATAAAAGAATGAAGAGAAATCAGGATTAAAGACACTCAAACAAACAAACAAAGCACAAACTCTGCTCAAAACCAGATTTGCCTTCAAACGATAGCTGTAGTCAGCCAAAGCCTTCATCCCTCTCGGGACCGACCCTCACTCAACCCTTTTTGTAAGCTCTGCTACCTTGTCTAGAACACTTGTCGTAGTATCGATCTCCCTCTGAAAAACTCACCTCTCAAACCCCTTTTCCTCTAAACTCTCAGCCCCTTGATAAACCTCAATCCCAAGAAGTTGCAAGACGCCCAGTTTTGCCTGACAAGGTGAAAACCTTGCATGTCCCTTCTTGGTTTTGTCTTTTCATTTATTAAACTAGCAATATGTTGTGTACTTTCAGCTGTATTCAAGTTGTTTCTAGTAAAACGATGATTAAGAAACTCTCTCAGTTCTTGAATCCGATTTAAAGATGTCTTTACTATTTAAATCAGATCTAAGTTCTAATCTCCCGGACATATAAGAATGATCATGTAAAAGTCCTTGGTCTCAAGGCATAAAAAAGAACTTTATGTGGACTTAACCCATCCACGACAATCCTTGATAAACAAAGAAGTCCGAAGTTACTTGGGGCGCAAGTAATCGACTGATCTAGTATTTTTACCGCTGTTATATTATGATTATGCTAGAACGTTTGAGTATGGAATGAGTTCTGATGGGAAGCCTCAAGGCCTACACCTAAGGCCCCACAAAGGCACTTATTTGGATTCGTTCTAAGCTCTGCGGGCTAGAACGTTTGAGTACGGAATGAGTTCTGATGGGAAGCCTCAAGGCCTACACCTAAGGCCCCACAAAGGCACCTATTTGGATTCGTTCTAAGCTCTGCGGGCTAGAACGTTTAAGTATGGAATGAGTTCTGATGGGAAGCCTCAAGGCCTACACCTAAGGCCCCACAAAGGCACCTATTTGGATTCGTTCAGCTCTGCATGCTAGCTGGTCAGAAGTATAACGGTGGTAGTACTATGTGCGACAATGGAACCAGCAGTATATATGTCCAAAAGCTGGATTGGTTATGGATTGGAAGCCTCAAGGCCTATATCTAAAGGCCCCATGAAGGCACCTGTCATAATCAATACGGTCCCTCGGATATATATATATATATATATACATAATTGGATTCGACATCCGTTCTACGTCTGCCATGCTAAAGATGGCAGTGGCACGCCTGAGCATTCCAAAGTTAACCTTGATTGTGAGCCTTAAGGCCTACACCTAAGGCCCCATGAAGACACCTTTGAGAGTTAACTCTGTCCTTCTCTTTCAGCCTTCCCCGACAAGCCTTGCCTGACGAGCCTTGCCCGACAAGCCGTGCCCGACGAGCCTTGCCCGACAAGCCCGACGGTAAAAGCAGAAGCCCGACAACAAGCTCTCAACCGGCGCCAAACCTCTCCCGGGGAGCTGTGCGCTCGTCGGCCAGGAAGCATCCCCGACGGAAATTCCTGACGCGAACAAGTATTATCCCAATTCTTTTTAAGGAATTGTTCTTCCATGAGGCATGAAAATGCCGTTAGTAAAACACCATCCATCCAAGATGCTCTATATTCGAATTCATAACATTCTTTTGCCATTATTCCCTTAGAGAAACAGCGAAGACCCAAATGCATATGGGTTATGATCCATTTGGGTCAAGCCTGAATGGAAAAAGTGTCACTCCATTTTCAGCAGGAAGTGGAATTTATTTGAACCAGTTAAGTATGGTTGGCTGGGTCGGACCTAGAATTACACATCTCTCAGAGGCTAACCTTGTATAAGGTTTGAGTAATCTCCATTAAGTGAATAACCCTAAGCCCAATCTCATCCCAAGCCTCAACTTTAATAGATGTGTTCACTGAAAATTTAGATATTTAAAAGGTAACTTGACTTTTGAATGCACCACAAACATTTGGATTTCTAATTTTACAATTGAAAATTAGGAAACCTAATGAAAATGACTTGAAAACTTTGAGTTTTAACGATAATGACAAAATAAAAGGTATAGTGAATGTATCAGGATTGATTTTTAGTGTAAAAATGTGGTTTTTTGTTAAAGTGAACAGTACTAGGAACTTTTCGTTAAAGTTCCCTTGAAAATTGACCAGTACACCAAAGAAGTTAAGGGGCATATTCAATTAAGATTATGAAAGATTTTAAAAGAATTAAAAGGTATTCAATTCGAATTTTAGACAAATTTATGAAATGTCCAAATGACATACCCCAACCCAAAATGTCCACTAGGACTCCGAATCGAGCTGTGCTGGCCGACACCTGGAAGGTGACGAAGCCATAAAGTGTGATGATGTGGAAAATTGTGAATAAATTTAAACCTAAGAGTGCCTAAATACTAGAGTGCACCGGTATAATTTCTAGAAAAAATATCATAATTATACCACCAGACAGCATCTCATCAGCAATATCAAATAATCATGTGGTTAATAACTCATACTAGTACGCAAGTCGGAGTCACCTATGATGACCTGTACGACTTACCCATATCTCATCACATATATGTTGGAAATGTGCCCTAAAGCCAATCATATGATGATACTTTACGGACATTTCACATGTTAAACTAATCTAGTTTACATATAAAGGGCAAACATTATTGTTTGAGCCGTCTCATATAAATGTTATATGCTTAAACGATAAAGTCCAAGGAATATGTGATTGGGAGAATGCAATCTAATGAAGTTAGATTAATGAGACCATTCTTTCGTAGACACATCCTAAACGTTCCTGATCATATGATTGCCAATTGGGCATTGACAGTCCGTTAAGATCAGTACGTGCTATGTCTTCTCTCAGAGAGAGTGACTAGTCTCGAGTCATTGGTGTGTGTGACATCAAGACAAGTACGTAGGTACTCAATAGAGAATGAGTTCACTGAACACGATCAACGAGGAGTTCTCATACTCATGTCACATGAGAACTCATGGTTGGGATAATGCAAATTAGTCTTTTGACCTGAGGCATCACAGTTGTCTTGTGGTTAAGTCCTTGATCTTTGATTATGTCAAAGTCACCCCATCGGGGTGTCCATGACATCATTGGGGTTAAGCCACTTAGTTATGGAGACAAGTGAATGTGCAACAAGGGATCTCTAACCTTCAAATGGTTTGAGGGAGAATACTCTATGATATGATTAAAATCTCTGGCCAGAGTATGAATGAGATTAGGGAATGCGTTCCAAATCACATTCAAGGTAATCATATAAGCAAACGAATCACATTGGATAGTAGACATGAATAAATAAACTATCAAACCAAACAATGTGGTCAAGAGTATTAGATTAGAGAAAGACCGTATTGCATTTGTAATCCTAAACTGAATAGGTTCTCTACTTCTTCTGATTAGCTTGGGTAACCATGATATGCTGCTAGGTGTCTCTCATGGTTTGTGGAAGCCCTAAACGTGTGTAATCACTAAAGGGAGAATTGAAAGTAAGTTTCAATTCACAATCGATGTAAAATGGTTTTAATCGCCCACTGCCTCGCTAAAAGGAACCTAATGGATAGTACACCGTGTAAGGTAAAGATTGAAGAAACAAAGGAGATGAGTAAGAATAATTAAATGGTTTAATTATTTATGGCAAGGATTAATTAATATGTTAATTAATCAAACGAATAAGTTCGTTAAAGACCTCGGGATAGTTTTGGACCTTAAGGCCCAATGGGCTTCGAACGTCAAGCCCATTGACTTAAGTTGTATGACAACTTAATGAATAAAGATTCACAAAGGCCCAAAAGCCCATATCCCTTAAATGGCCGGCCATTTTGTGTAGAATTAGGGTTTTTGGTTCTTTAGGTCATTTAAAGAAGTGACTATATAAAGAACTTTATAGCCTAAAATTCATAAGTGTTGGTTTTAGAGAAAATTGGTGAGAACACAAAGCTTCCATTTCTCTCTAAGAGGCCGGCCACCTTGGAGGGTGCATCTAGCAATCTCACTACTCCAAGGTCACTCATTTCTTCTTCAATCAAACCTTGGTGTAGAATCTTTAGAGGTTCTCTATTTTGGGAACTTGGAGAATCCAATTCTTTCAACCAAATCCATGGAGCTAAGAAGCAAGAAATGAAGGCCCTATCTCTTGGGTGATTATCCTTTGCATATGCAAAGAGGAATCTACAAAGGTAAATATTTCTCAACTAACAAATGTTGATTTAAAGTTGAGTCAATGTTCACCAATCTACTAGGCTTTGAATTTCATGGTTGATGTTTTTGTTTTTGAGTGCATGCAAGCATGATTCCGCCTTTAATTTGTTAATTGCATGTTATTGATGTTGCTCAAATGAACATGTTTTTCACAAAATTTCCTTCAATATACTAGTTCATCACATATTTCATCACTTAGGTTAGCTTATCGTATTTTCATCACATATGCTAGCTCGTCACATATTCATCACATATGCTAGCTCATAACATATTCATCACATATGCTAACTTATCACATATTCAGCACATATGCTAGCTCGTCACATATTCATCACATATGCTAGCTCATAACATATTCATCACATATGCTAGCTTATCAAATATTCATCACTTATGCTAGCTCATAACATATTCATCACATATGCTAACTTATCACATATTCATCACATATGCTAGCCTATCACATATTCATCACATATGCTAGCTCGTCACATATTCATCACATATGCTAGCTCATAACATATTCATCACATATGCTAGCATCTCATCACATATAGGCTAGCATCTCATTACATATCTCATCATAAATATATGTTAGCATCTCATCATATATCATCACATATATGCTAGCATCTCATCACATATAGGCTAGCATCTCATTACATATCTCATCATAAATATATGTTAGCATCTCATCATATATCATCACATATATGCTAGCATCTCATCACATATAGGCTAGCACCTCATTACATATGTCATCATAAATATATGCTAGCATCTCATCATATATCATTACATATATGATAGCATCTCATCACATATAGGCTAGCATCTCATTACATATTTCATCATAAATATATGCCAGCATCTCATCATATATCATCACATATATGCTAGCATCTCATCACATATAGGCTAGCATCTCATTACATATTTCATCATAAATATATGCTAGCATCTCATCATATATCATCACATATATGCTAGCATCTCATCACATATAGGCTAGCACCTCATTACATATTTCATCATAAATATATGCTAGCATCTCATCATATATCATCACATATATGCTAGCATCTCATCACATATCGGCTAGCATCTCATTACATATTTCATCATAAATATATGCTAGCATTTCATTGTATATCATCACATATATGCTAGCTCATAAGTCGGTGTCACCTTTAGTGACCTGTACGACTGAATAAATATCTCATCAACATGCTAGCCAGTCAATATCTCATCATCCATATCTCATCACATATCTCATCAATATACTGGTCAGAGTCACCTCACGTGACCTGTACAGCTGAGTCAATATCTCATCAACATGCTAGCCAATCAATATCTCATCAACATACTCACTACCATCACTATCATCAACATGTACTCATCTGAAGCTTACCTGGGCGTCCGCGGCATCATTTAGCACTTCGAAGCATTCACAATAATTAGGTTCAAGTAATACACATATGAATATGTCATGATGCAATCTAAAACTCAACTATAACATAGTATTCCTAAATATATATATATATATGGCATAAAATGCATAATCCATAACGCCCTACTCCCGAACTACTTATTTTCGGAGATAATTATCAATGATAAGCCCAATTAGATACTAGTTTAATTAACTATCATTACTTACATTTCCTTACTTCAATTTCCTGATTCTTCATACATTAATTTATGACCAATAATTAACCACCAAATCATAAGGTTAAATCTTATATTTTCCACCAATGTCCCTCACATTACTCAATTCCCTAAACAAGGCTATTGTCTCCGTTATTTAGTCTCCGTTATTTAGTGGCTGCATCTAACGTCTCGTTAGACTGCCTACGTACCCTAAAGGGATCAAGCCATTCGTAGTTCACTATAATTAATTGTAGGTAACATGCACAATTCACTTTAGAAGCGTTTGAGAAACTATCAATTGTGTACCTATGATAAAAGGAAAAGACCCACTCACCTGGAGTCCACGCTATGATTCTCTATCACGTGCATCGAGGTGTCTCGAATGATTGACGCCTGGAATAATTTTAGAATCACATTTCAGAACTCTCATCAATAAAATATGTAATTCACATAAAACACATCCTCAAAGACATTCTAAAATAGTTTGAGACCCATTGACCATAAGTCAATCGTCGATCAAAGATCAACGGTAGGGTCTACAACCCTGTATAACTCGATCCGGAAGATCCGCATATTAGATTTTCAATCCACAACTTCCAAAGATTCGCATTATGCTTCTAGAATAACATACTAAAATTTCATTGCGATCCAACGGTCGGATCTCCGCCAATTGCCCAAAACCAAGTGGCGGTTAACATTTATTTTATAAACTTACACATCCAATTCGGGAAGATCCGTAATTCGGATTCCTGATCTGTAAGTTTCTATGGTACTCAAATATTATGTACTATAATGTATTAAAGTTTGGTAATGATCCAACGGTCGGATCGTCAATTACTATTCTAATCAAGTGGTGGACCTTAACGGGACTTTGCCGGATTCTGCAGTTTTTGCAGATTTCCTGGGCGATCTTTGGAACTCCATAGCTCACTTGTTTCTCAACCAAATTCAACCCATAATATACCAAATCAAAGCTAGAGAAATGTAGAACAAGATTATACCAGCTTGGAGTCCAAATGGTGGCCGGAGGTGGCCGGCAAATGGTCTGAAATACGGCTGTCCGCGGGAAAACTGGTAACTCGCCAGGATTTCTGAGCAACCTTTCAACGTCCATAACTTTATCAATACTCAACGAAAACAAGTGATTCAAAAACGAAAATGATAGTTCTCGATGAGACGAAGAGATTGGAATCTTACACGATGGCTATCTCATCGTGATTTGGCCGAAAAACGCCTCGAAAGTGGTGGAGGTCGTCGAAAACTGGGCAAACTTTAAATAGTTATAACTTTCTCATTTCCCTACCAAATCACACGATCCAAACATGAAAATTCATCTACACAACATGAGGAATCGATTTATACTTGTGGCCAAGTCCAATTTAGCCAAGAAAGGCTCCAATTTCATTTAAACCCGCCGAAACCCTAGAAAAGGGTGTGCTTTGATTTGGCTTCCAATCGAACTCCGACGCCTCTAACACTGCTTGAGATTTGTTCCTGGGGTTGAGGGAAGCCTTTTTGTGGTGGTCATGGACGGTGAAACTTGTCGAAGCCATCGGGAAAAGGGATAAAGCCGCCTGAATACCCGTGGGTATGTGGCTTCGAACTAGAAAAATTGGAAAGAAATTAGGAAATCTAACACTACCAGGATGTAGGGCTCATCAAGGGTTTTCCATGGACACCAAAACGGAGTTTGTATGAAGGAGATATGGTCGGGTCAAAAATGGTAGGTCGCGGGTCAAAAATGACCCATTACGGGTCCCTCATTTCCCCTCCTTCTCCTCCTCCTGATTGGGCAGCTCCTAACCTTTTTAAAAATCTGATTGGTGGCCACTCCCACAAGGTGGGAGTTCTAATAATTTAAACTAAACTTTAACTAACCAATTTTAAACGTCCGTAACTATACCGTTATAATCCGGACTCGCAAACGGTTTTCGCCTATGCGTTCGTACCAACGAGTACTATACAAATATGCCAAAAGAATAAGTCATACGTTCCTCTAGACAACGGTCAACAGAAATCAAAGTCCTCGCCTCCAGGGCATTTTTCGTCAATTCACGCTTTTAAAATTTATAAAATTGTAAAATTTGGGACGGGTTGTCATAATATTATCACATCCTGGCCCGGGTCCACCACATCCCGGGCCCGTTTCACCACCATAGCACGATATTGTCCGCTTTGGGCTTACCATTCCCTCACGGTTTTGTTTTTAGGAACTCACGAGTAACTTCCCAGTGGGTCACCCATCGTGGGAGTGCTCTGGCCTCCTTCTCGTTTAACTTCGGAATTCCTACGAAACCCGAAGCCAGTGAGCTCCCAAAAGGTCTCGTGCTAGGTAGGGATGGGAATATACATTTAAGGATCACTCCCCTGGGCGATGTGGGATGTTACAATCCACCCCCCTTAGGGGCCCGACGTCCTCGTCGGCACACTTCCGGCCAAGAATTGGCTCTGATACCAATTGTCACATCCCGGCTAGGGTTCACCACATCCCGGGTCCGTTTCACCACCGTTAGACCCGGCAGTTTCTGACACGACACGAAAACGACACGAAAATAACAGGTTTCGGGTCAACACGATAACTTATCGGGTCATTATCGGGTGACCCGTTAATAACGGGTTCTTAACGGGTATACACGTGGGTAACCCGTTTTGACCCGTTAAGAAAAAATTTATTTTGATAATTTTAAAGTTTAATTACTAAAAGATTTATTATAAAATACAATAGCCATATTAATATATACAATATATTCTATATTAAATATATAGTTTTGTATTATTATTCTATACAATTTATATTTAACCGTCGATTGCCATTTACGTTTTATTCTTCTTACTGAATTTCATTTTTTAAATTTTCTTTTTTGAAAACATGATCATCTGGCGGATGTAAGAAGATGAACGGTTCAGATCTTTGATATCACGTTTTGATATTTACGGTTAACTGAAATATGAGTCGATGTCATATAGTTTGTAGAAACTTTATAAACATCAAGCAATATTTTCACTAACCGTAAAACTCTGAATATAATATCAACGATCCAAACCGTTCATCTTTCTGCATCCTCAAATAGATCAAGTTTTCAAAAAAGAAAATATGAAAAAACAAAATTTGATGAGAACAATGAAGCGTAAATGTAAACAACAATCAACGGTTAAATTTTGATCTATGATTTATATGATTATAGTGGCCAATTTCGAAGTTAAACTCTTCATAAAAGTTGTAAAGCTTGTCATTACGAGCGTTTATATATTTTTTTACACTTCTACATTAATTAAAAAACTATTAAAAACTTTAGGTAAGTGAAAATATACTTAAAAGAAAAAATGCGTTTTTATGTTTTGGATGTGACAATATGGTATGTATATACTTATTTAGTATTATGTTTTTCATTTGATTATTTATTGGTTTAAAATATATTTTCCTTAAAGGGTAACAGGTCAGGTCATATTACCTGTTAATATTATTGGGTCGATTTCGGGTCGGGTCATTTTACCTGTTTATTTTAACGGGTGTTACACGACACGACCAGTTAAGATATCGGGTATGACACGAAAATGATACGAACACGGAAAATACGACACGAATGCCAGGTCTAACCACCGTAGCACGATATTGTCCTCTTTGGGCTTACCATTCCCTCATGGTTTTGTTTTTGGGGAACTCACGAGCAACTTCCCAGTGGGTCACCCATTCTGGGAGTGCTCTGGCCTCCTTCTCACTTAACTTTGGAGTTCCTACGGAACCCGAAGCCAGTGAGCTCCCAAAAAGCCTCTTGCTAAGTAGGGATGGGAATATACATTTAAGGATCACTCCCTTGGGCGATGTGGGATGTTACACCAGAGGTATTAAATCATAAATTTAAAGTAATTCTTTAAGTTCAGGTATATTCAATCAGGGTTTGAACTTTGATCTTAAAGAATTTTAAAAAGTGAAGATTTTGATGGATTTGGAGGAATTTCATAGTAATAGGCTTTAAATCATGCCTCTCCCCCTAACAATCAAAGAACGGTAGGAAATGCATGTGGATTATGATTTTTTTTTAGAGAATTCATTTGATTGTTACGTGACATTATTTTTGCAATGGGAGCTAAACACGAGAATGCTTAGTCCAAAATTTTGATTGTTTAGTCCAAAAAATATTGAATCTGAAGTAGTTGTTTTGACAATTAATATAGTTGATGTGCAAATTAATCACTGTTCTAAAAATCCCCGCCTAGCGCCGCCTAGGCGCTAGGCGGCTGGTCACCGCCCCGATTAATGCCTAGGCGTTTGAAAATTAATAAAGGGCGCCTAGACCAGTTGAGGCGCCCGCCTAGGCCGCCTAGCCCGCCCAGACCCGCCTAGGCACCTGCTTAGGTTGCGACTCACTTTGATAGAAAATAGATAACTTTCAATTTGCATTTAATTTTTTTCAATAAATTGTAAGAGACTTGTTGAATACTTAAATGGGCACACACTATATGCTTGTTCCCCATGTTTTCATTATGTTCCAATACTTTATAATACATATGTCATTCTATTTTGTAGTTTATGATGAAATTATATATATTTTAAGTATAAACAGACACTTATTTACACGAAATATAATGGATTTACTTAAATCCGCCTAGTCCGCCTAGGCGCCCGCCTAGACCCCGCCTAGCCGCCTAGGCGCTAGGCCCCAGCCCGCCACCCGACTAGCGCCTAGCGTCTTTTAGAACCTTGAAATTAATTAGCATGGTTTTGGAAGAAAACTATTGTCTAAAATTTGATTTTGGGGTGCCACTTAGTACTATGGTCTAGTAATATTCATCTTCACTTGTAAGTAAGAGATCTTAGGTTCGGTTCTCGCCAAAGGCGAATTTGAATCACATTATTGCTGATATTCCTCTTAATGTAGATAATATTGTTTATTAAAAATAAAAGTAAAAAAAATTGATTCTGGGGTTACAAAATTTGGGCTTTTAGTACTTTTGGGTTGGGATATATTAGTCTTCTTGTGGTAAATAAGCCCTATATTGAAGATTCCTGCTTCGGTTTAATTTCTTAGAGCTGAAGATAAGCATAGCAAGGTATGAAGACGCGCGTTTGCTTGTTATAAGAGCCACAGGCACACAGCTGGATTTGATTCAACAAACTTCAATAATGCATGGTTTGTTCATTGTATCCCCGATTGGAATTGGTGAGGGCATGGTTGAAGTTCAGAGTAGAAACTTGTCATCATCTTTTGCTTTTCGAAATTACATATATACCTTCAAGCTTTCAGTAATGACCAACTGAATACAAAGTCGCAAGCTCTCTGACTTAATCAATTATTGCATGAAATTTGAAGTGTTTTAGCTGCTTCTCCAAGGCAAAATATACAATGTGCTGAGTTGCTGATGCACATACCTGACCACATTATATCAAATTCATGTGAGCATGAACCAATCAAATCAATGGCTGAAAATGATGTGGGATTTTGATTATATCATGCAAGCTTTGCCTTTAACTTTCCCATGTGTAAATCATTGTCGAAGGTGAAGTCATTGGCACATTGATTTGAAAACTTACCGTCAGCGGTTACATTTCCTAAGGCATTGCATGGGAGACTAGCCTTTTGATATCATACAGCTAATTACGTGTGTGCGCCGAATTCCGAATGTCGAAGAAGGACAGTTGTTTGAGGATCCAGCCTCTTTAGCCCAAGATCTTCTCTTGGTATGCAAGTTATTGCTGTGAGTGACCTTAGAACAAACTCGGTTGATTTGTTCTATTATTGTGTGCTTACTACTGTGATTTCTCTGTCTGAAGTCAAAAAACGTAAAGATACAAATTTACACTTTTGGCCAAGTATAATTCCTTTGAATCTGTCCTTGGGGAACTGGATTTGAAGAACGAGCGTGAATTTATTTGAACTAATGGGGAGACTTAATCCGTATCCAGCTTATCAGGTGATCAAGATTCAAGAATTTAAGGGATATAGGAGGGGAAAAAAACAATGCAGATCTAGGATTAGCTACGTTGGTTAGAATATTGTACTCCCCTCTTTGCACTCAAGTTAGAATAATCACTCTCAATGCGCATATTTAAGAAGAATTTAGTGTAGCATGAACCATAAAAGAAGTGTAAATATACTGTATCATTTGAAATAAGGAGGTAACTCTTCAAAAAGCAATTAGGAATACCAAAACATTTAAAAGCTTAAATTGTCACCGAGCTCAATGGTTGGACCACCTCCTGCAGAAAAAAATAAAAATAAAAATAAAAATAGCCATCCATGTTAGTGAAGCATTTCTCCAAATTACAAGAACTTTAATTTATCAGACGACTTGGCTGAGGATGAAACAGATTGACATGTTTTGTTTTTAAAATGCAAGTGACTAATAATTTACTTTTCATTTTTTTTGCTTTTGAACTTTCGTAGATCATCTCTAGCTAGAAGTTGAATTCTGGAGGAATAGACTTAATTAATTAGCAGTGAAATTGAAATAAATTGTTCGTTTATCAAGTTTTATGTCCAACCCTAGACCTAGCTAGATGTTGCTTATGGGACATTTGTAAATTGCACAAGTGAAGTAGAGTCCGAAAGAGTTTTCTTATAACAGATAAGATAAACCAAATGAAAGGCCGGATCATTTTCTTGGAGATCCTAAGGATTTCGTGATCATGATCGTTCATCATACATCGTGCGGTTAGAAATCGTTAGGTACTGTTTATATTTAATTTTAAATTTTAAATTTTAAAATGATTTCTGACAACACGATATACGATGAACGGTTACGATCATAAAATCCGTAAGATCACCAAAAAAAGGATCCGGCTAGAATCCTTTTCCCAAATGAAAGAGAAACTCTGAAATTGCTCAGAACATATAAAGTTGAAATGTTGAATTGCATTGGGCTTTCCTTGATGGGACAAGTGATTCTGAGGGAATATATTAAAGGAAAGGTGATGCATACCAATCTTCAATGTGACTGAATGTATCCTTTGGTACAGACAAAAGTCGTTTGGGGCCTAACATTTGCTCCATACTGTAACTGCTTCCTCTTTGCTTTTTCTCTTCTCTTTTGTTGATGTTCCTCAGATTCTCAATGCACCTGCTATTGTCAGGAGAAACACACAACAATCTTACCATGTACTTCTGTGTGATTCCTTGGAAGGATTTGACTTATAACCAACAACTGATAGAAGAATGTTATTTGAATTATTAATCCTGCTTTATAGCATAGTATTAACTATTTGACATGATCCAGTTGGTATTCATATGCCTTTCATCTAAGGAAAAGATTTAATGTCCAACTCCCACATACAAATCTTATAACATCTGAAAAGTTTCATACTTTGTTCCTTAAATTTGTAGTTTATTAGCATCTGTTTAATACGTGTGTGCAAAATATGTTTGTGTTCATTTAAGTGATTCATGTTTGATAGTCATTTCGTTTTTTTGTTTTTAATTTTTTTTCAAGACAAAATGAAAGAAGATACATAGGAAAAAAAAAGAGATGAAAATGCTGGATGTACGTAGGCTGGTGGGATAGATATGGAGAAAATGTCTAATGATAGACAAAAAAATGAAAACAAAACACGAAAAAGTTTATTGACAAAAGAAAAGCTTATCAAATGGACCCTTATATGTTTTCGTCTATAATATAATCATATTTGAGACAACTCTGTCTGTTTTGGTAAACCATGTATAATTCTTTTTAATTTATTGTGAATCAATCTACCTCATTGATCCATTTGTTACCTGCACTAAGTAATTAAAGGGTAATGACAATGGCAAACTTGAAGTCATTGGCTTCTCAAGTCAAAAGTGTAACTTGTCATGCAAAATCAGAATTATTAAATATTAATTCCTACATTAAAAAGGGGGACAATAGCTAAAGCTGGAACTAACTGTTCTACACGATAATGTTTGGCATGGACTTTTTACCTACCCAGAAAATAATGGAATACAGACATTATGGGGATCAATCAAACCAAAAGAAGATAACAAACCTACTATTAACGGATGCAAATCCAAAGACTGATTGTAATTTGGAAAGTTGTTCCAATTGGTTAATTAGTAAACTTGCCTCAATAGTTAAATACCGTGGTTAGATTCCACATCATACCTTAAGATTAACGCGAAATAAATTATGTTGAAATGTATCTAGTTTTACAGCCTTGAAGTTTCGAAGACAAGACCAAGAGGCTGGAGCCTCTGCAATGGCTACGTCGGCTAGTTTATTTAAGAAAGTAATGTATAGTTTTTTACAAGATCACTGGACAGAATTTTTTTTTTTTTTTTTTTTTGAACAAGCGATATTAACTACACTAAGGGGAGGGGGTGAGCTTAGCCTCACAATGGACTAATAAATTGGTTCAAAATTCGTCTTTGGCAAGAGTTGAACCTAAGACCTCTCACTAATCAGTGAAAGAGGAATACCACTAGACCGTAGTACGTAGTGGCAGATCACTAGACAAAATTAAATATAGTCATATAAAACAAATGTAGGGCTAGGATTAGAACATGTGGATGATTGAGATTTACACATCCAACTATTGCTTTGAATGACGTATTACCTGCAAATTCTTGTAGATAAAAGCAAGGTTCTAAAAAACGCTAGGCGCTAGTCGGGCGGTGGGATGGCGCCTAGCGCCTAGGCGGCTAGGCGGGATCTAGGCGGCCTAGGTGGATTTAGGTAAATTTCTTATATTTTATATGAATTAATTAAACTTACTATATCAGATGTAAATAATTATTGAATAATATGTTATTTCTTATAGAAGAACATACATATGTGAATGTTTTATGTACATATATAATATGTTTGCCTAGGGAAAAAACAAAATATTATCTAAATAATTTATATAACATTTATATACATATGATATAGATATACATCCCAAACTTTTAAAATATAAAAACCCACACAAGTGGGTGGTTCTGATGATAAAACCATCTGACCCTTTATAATATATAACTTATAAAAATATCAAAAGCTCACGGGGTGGTTTTCATGATTACAACCATGAAAAGCAGGGATTTCAATTTTCAACTTGCATGAAAAACATGGATTTCACGCAACCTTTCACGCAACCGGTCCTTTCAGTTTCAGAACCTTAAAATTGGTTCTTTCAGTCTCTCTCCCTCTCACTCTCTTCCCTCATCTTCTTCTTCGCCCTTCAGAACCTCAAAATTGGATCTCAAATCCAACTTGCGCCACCACAGATATTCAACTTCTCTTCTAGCAAACAGAGAGGTAGACGGCGAGACTCGGGGAGATAAGAAGGTTGTGAGTCTAACGACTGAAGTTTCTTTTCCAGGTCGCCCAGACCGCCCAGCGTCCGCCGAGCCCGCCTAGCCCGCCTAGCCCGCCTAGCCCGCCCAGGCGGCCGCCTTACACCGCTTAATGTCCTTGCCGATTTAGTGAACGATTTCTAGTTAAACACGGCGGAGCACCGCCGCCTAGCGCCTAGGCGACGCCTAGGCGGCCGCCTAGACCGCGTTTTAGAACACTGGATAAAAGTATGTTTTATTTTCGATGATGGATGTTGGATGAAATGCTCAGTGTTGCTGCTATGTTTTGCAAACTGAACTTACAATGAAATTCTTCTTGTTTTTTTATTAACCATTTGTTCAGGCAAAGATTTCTCTGGAGAAGGTCTATGGACCTTAGCACAGCTCCCCAAAGGATTGGCACTTTGTCTTGTGTGCTGCAATAAGAGCTTGTTAGTTCTGAAAGGTGCCTTTGTGGGGCTTTAGATGTAGACTTTGAGGCTCGCAGTGAAAACTAACTAAATGCTTAGGTGTGCCATTGCTATCTCAGTATAGCAGATGTAGAACAAGTGTGTTTTAAGTTGACTACTTGCGCCCCAAGTTACTCAAACTTCTTGTTATCAAAGGTTTGTCGCAGATGGGTAAAGTCTGCATTAAGTTCTTCTTATTGCCTTGTGACCAAGGACTTTTAGTTCATGATTTTGTATGTTCAAATGGAGGGAATCCAGAGCCCTTTAAGTCATTTGTTTAGTTGCAAGTTACTCTTAATGAAAACAGATCTATTAAGTTAACCAGATCCAGATGCAAGTGGGACTCTTAAAATAGAAAAACAGGTAGAAATGACTTGAATACATGCTGAAGAGTGCATTAAGTAATAGATCTACTAATTTAAAAAATAAACAAAGAGACTTAGGCAAGATTTCACCTTGTCTGGCAAGGTTGAACCTTTTATTGTCACACCTCGACCCGGCTTCCACCACATCCCGAGCTCGGCTCCGCCGTAGCACGATATTGTCCACTTTGGGCCCCGACCATGCCTTCACAGTTTTGTTTCTGGGAACTCACGCAAGCAGAACTTCCCAGTGGGTCACGCCCATTTCTCGCTTAACTTTGGAGTTCCTATGGAACCCTAAGCTAGAGAGATCCCAAAAGGCCTCGTGCTATAGGGAGAGAAGTATGTACATATAAGGCATAAAGAATCCTCACCCCTGGGTAATGTGGGATCTAACACTTACAGCCACTTCTCTTGGAGTTTACAGGGTTTGTATGTTAAAAATAGATGAATGGTAAATAGGTTTACACAAGGGAATCGATACTACAACACTGGGAGGTAGCAGAGCTTTTATATTAGACAAAAGATAGCTTTTGTAAGGAAACTATTGCTAAAAGGACTGAATCTGAGTTGATTTCAGCTTTTTGGATGCAAATCTGGCTTGAGAGCAAAGTTTCTAAGTTTGTTTGTTTGATTGGTTGAGTATCTTTGTATCTGTTGTCTCTTCTCCCTTTTATAGGCGATTTGGCCCGAGGGTCAGAGCTTTGCTTTTGCCCGAAAGCTCTTGAAGGGTAGTGAGTCATCAGCTTTTTACTTGTAGTGCCACTGAAAAGTGCTTTTTGGCTGATAGTAAGTTAGTCTCCATCACTTGTCATCTCAGTTATAGGCACGTGGCTTGTGTCAGATGGCTTGTCGATGCAATTGGTAGAGGCACTCTAGTTAATGAAACCAAGAAAGGAAAGAGGAACATTGAGAAGTAATGCTTGTGCCTGGACTTGATGAGAACCTTCTCAGTGTAGGCAAAATGATTGAGAACATGTACTTTCTCTTATCTGGTGATTCCATGGTTGAAATTTATGATGATGGATCACTGTCCAATTTGGTGGCTAGCATACTAATGAGAGAGAACAAAAGCTTTTCTCTATTCCTACAACCCTTAGATTCAATTTTCATGATAGCAAATGTTGTTGAAAATGCTTAGTTATCGGCATAGAAGGATTGGTAATCTTAACTATCAAAGTCTCAAGAACTTAAAGAATCAAAAGTTGGTTTATGGACTGCGTGAGATTGAAGAAATGAAATAAACATGAGAAGGTTGTGCAATGGAAAAGCAACAAAGGGAACCACTCCCTACATCACAAGCTTGGAGAGCAACTGAACCAATAAAATTGATTCACATTGATGGTAGTCCAATGAGAACTGCAACACTTGGAAAGAATAGGTACTTCTTGACCTTTATTGGTGATAAAAGTAGAATGTGATGGTTTACTTGCTGATACACAAGTCTGATGTTTTTGTTGTGTTCAAGAAGTTCAAGCAAATGGTTGAGAAACAAAGTAGTTTTGAAATAAATTAAAAATAAAAAAATAAAAAATAAAAGTTGAGAAGAGACAGAGGTGGAGAATACACCTTATTGAAATGTTAAGTTCTCTGATGATGTAGGCCTAGAAAGGCAATTAACAGTGGCCTATACCCTTAACAGAATGAAGTGGTTGAAAGGAACATAAAAAATCGCAAAAAACAAACATTCAGAGATTAGGTAACGAAACAAAAGTTTTTTATGGTTATAAACGAAAAATCACAATTTAACGGTTATTTTAGCTCCGATTTTGATGATTTTTTGCAGCTACACTCCTCGATCCTATAAGAATGCAATGAATCAATTCGATCTTTAATTTAAAATATTTACACTAGTGGATAAATCTTATTTTATACTTAATGGAAGTATAACATTAACTCTTAAGTGTTTGTTAAATTTATCAATTTGATAGGAAATGCATTCTACGAAACTAGTTTCAATGATCCAACCATCAAATATGTTTGTATATACTCCGAAATAGCATGTGTAAAAAATAGCAAAAAAAAAAAATTCAGAGATTATTCTGGCGGCCGCCCAAAATTTTGCTTTGTTCGTGTCAGTTATATCCAACAGGGTCATGCGTGAAAAAAAAATATTTAAACCATGTGTTTATTTATTTATTTTTAATCAGTATAACATTTTAAAATAATAAAATAGTCAATTTCTGTCGGTTATAACCGCCAGAAACTAAAATAATAAAATAATCAATTTCTGTCGGTTATAACCGCCAGAAACTAAAATAATAAAATAGTCAATTTCTGTCGGTTATAACTGTCACCATTAACTTAAAAATCTCCGGAATATGTTAAAAATATTTAAAAAAATATCCACTAGGAATTTATGTCGGATATAACCGACATGATTTCATTGTTATTCGACACTAATTGAATGATGTGTCGGATATCTTTTATCCGACATAATGGCTTATTAAACCGCCACCATCATCCGACACCTAAAGCTAAAATTGTAGTAGATCTCGACAGAAATGACAAATGTCAAGTCCAAGGCTCTTCAGTTGAATGTGTTGGAAATTTCTCAAATTTTCTTGCCATGCATGATCTTTTTTGTATCTTACTCGCAAGGTCAATGTTTCTTAACAAGCAGCCAAAATACACAAGAAATCCTCTATTATTGTTGGAGTTTTGTTTTTCTAGACTTCAGGTCACTCCTCAATCTTAATACAACAGTAGAAGAGAAAGTACAATAAAAAATAAATAACCACCTATATATATTAAATTAAAACTAAACGGTGGGTGACCAAAATTTTCTTAAACCTTAGGATTAATTAGGAGACCATGTCTGATTATTATTGTTATCAAATATTTGTGGATAAAGTTAACATAGAAAGTTTCATCCCCTATTGACTGATATTTTCTTCTGTGCAGTGAGTCAATGCTTCTTTCTAAACCCTATTAACAAACACTATATTAAGATTGGTTTATATTTAGCAACTGGAGGGTAGAGTTTTTTTTTTTTTTTCCCCAAAACAAATGATATTATATATATTAAGGGAGATGGGATGCGTTAAGCCTCACAATGGGCATAGTTAATTGTGATATTAAGAATAAATAAATCTTGGTCACAAAGAGAAAAGGGACTCATGGTCACTAGTCTTATATTTGATATCAAGAATAAATAGAAATGGATGTGCGTTTAATATACTATCCTCAATCTTTAATGTTAAATCTAATTGTGAGTGACTATGTATCCTTGATCATGAGGGCGACCAAAAGAATGAAACTATGTTTCTATATAACACAATAACTGAAATATATAATCAAAGCAAAATTTTCTTTTTATACAATCTAAAGTGTGCCCCTCTTAACATAAATTCTTAGTTCCACCATTAGATTAAATAAATTATGTAAATCATGATAAAATCGATTATTTTAGAGGCTGTGCTGTACAAAATTTGATAGACTAGCATATCAACCACCATATAGGATTCACTGAAAATATGATTAATTAACCGAAAATTGCAAAATCTGCTCTAATATATGCTAAATATTTTCAACAAGAGATCTTATATTTCATGGTGATTAGATATCTTCATAGAGATGATGTTACTTGCATCATATTTACCTACCATTGTTTTAAGTCAGAATGGGTTAGTTACCACATGCTAATCACATCTCTCACAAGTCATCACAAAGGTGAGATCTACTTGCATAAGTATATTAATTTCACATCTCCCACACGCGATAAGCAATATAATCGTTTGACCAAAAAACGATAAGCAATATGATCAGCAATAATGTAACAATATAAGCAAGAATACATAATTTAACAATATTCTATGTGAGCTGCATATGTATGGATTAATCCATTGGTCAAACAAAGAGAATTGTCATTTTTCTATTATAATAGTTAAGAGTGGGATTTAAAATTAGGCAGTGTGTTCGTTACTATATTTGGATGGGTGACTTTTAAAGTCCTGTTCTAAAAATTCTTGCATGGCGCCTCCTAAGCCCTGCCTAAACAGCTGGCCACTGCCTCAATTAATGTCTATGCATTTAAAAATTAAGAAAGGACGCCTATACCTGCTGAGGCGCCCGCTAGCCCTCCCATACCCGCCTAGACACCTGCCTAAGTTGCAACTCACTTAGATAGAAAATATATAACTTTCTTTTTGCATTTTATTGTTTCCAATAAATTGTAAGAGACTTATTGAACACTTAAATAACCACACATTATATGTTTGCTCCCCATGTTTTCATTATGTTCCAAAACTTCATAATATATATATATATATCATTCTATTTTCTAGTTTATGATGAAATTATATATATTTTTAAGTATAAATAGACAGTTATTTACATGAAATACAATAGATTTATTTAAATCCGCCTAGTCAGCCTAGGCGCTAAGCCCTAACCAGCCACCCGATTAGGGCCTAGTGTCTTTTAGAACCTTGGTCACAAGAGACATTAAATACTCTTGTTTGGTGGGATTAACCTCCTGCTTTTATTTTGCCATATTATCATCGAGATTATGTGGGTCTTCCAAGTTACTGCTTTTGATAGGTTTTATTTTATTGTCGTTGTTATTTTGTTTCTTTGTTTTTCATGGTCTTCTTTTGTTGTCATGGTTAGGCTTCATGTTCCCTTGACATATTGTATTTTTCTTTTCTATTAATGAAATTATCAATTAGTCACTTCTTATGATAGCAATATTGGAGTGGGATTCACTTTGTGACCTTAATTTAACAAAAAAAAGTGCACAACTCAAACACTACAAAGCTATTACAGGAACATTACAGATGCATTACAAGACACTAAACAAGGGGCTTGAACGTTCTCTCAAATATATAACACCTAGTCATTTTCAAAAGGGTAATGATAGGGAGAGAAAATTTCTAAACTAAATTTTGTAAATTAAATGACGTGGTTTTTAGTGATTGGATTGTTCCTAAAGTATCGATCGATGTACTTATTTCTTATTAGTGACACATCATTTAGTTTGCAAATTTAGTTTAAAAAATTAATCTCCCTAGCATATGACCCTTTTCAAAATCCCCTTCATCTAATTTTTATTGTGTATCATATCTAATTGGGGATAAATACCATTGAACTTAAAGTCTCGTCCAAACGCACCCTAAAAATTAAGGATGCTCTAAAAAGTTGTAATTCTTTGCCAAGTGCATACTGGTTGTGGCTGTGCACATCTACATTCCTAATATTTCCTTTTGTGCACAGTAGCATTATAGTACTTTTAACATGAAAAAAGCCTAAGTTAGGGATGTTCTAAGAGAAAATGATCTTTTATCTCTTAAACTTGATATTTTTTGTCAAGCTATTTAACTTTTGATTATTGAATTTCTATTCTCAATATTAAGAATCTATATTCATATTATTTGCTCAATATTGAAGTGTTTCACACACGGAGCTAGAAACACTTTTTAGCGGGGGCAACTTTGAATGATGAAATTGAATTGAAAATTCGATACAATGTTATCAATTTATTGTCCAACTATATGATTTTGGATAGTATTTAAAACGCTAAAATTTGGGTAATTGGTGTTTATGAAGGGTGAGAGAGTAGGAAAAATATAGAATGTGAGGGTAATATATTTTTAGTTGGAGCAATTTTTCATCACAAAAGAAGTTGATTGGGGGCATCTGCCCCCAGATGGTTTCGTAGGGTACACAACTTGAAGTATTAATTGATTGCATCAGTAGGCGGGAAATTACAGTACTGCCAAGTGTCAATGAAGAAAATTGAGACTCTACCATAAAATTAATTGGCAATATGGGGAGTAGCCCAACCTCTTATAAGCCCTTGTGTGGTTTGTTCCCTCACTAATGTGGAACTTTATCCTACTCACATGCCCTCTCACATATTGCGAATTTTCAAATCTAACACGCGGACAACACAAATGGAGTAACGTGGAACACATGTCGCCATTGACAATATTGCTCTAATATCATGAAGAAAATTGAGGTTCCACCGTAAAATCAATTGACAATATTGAAAGTAGCCTAACCTCTTATAAACTTTTGCATAATTTGATCCCTCACTCATGTTGGACTTTGTCTTCACATTCTCGCATCCAAGTACATTATAATATTTCTTGAGCTCGTAATTTCTGCGAAGCTTGAGCCTCAATTGCCGTTCTCGAGCTCCTGCATTTTAAAATACACTCTCTTTGGGATCCTGGCGTCACCACACCCTAACTTTACCTGTCCTCATCTTCTTCCCAAATAACCCCCAACTTAACTTCAAATTACGAAGGCTACCACCAGTTCAAACAATCTAACCGCGACTTGTATCAGCAGATCTTGCAAGTTTGGAACCTTTGCCAGCTTTCAAATTTGAAGCCTTATCAAAATTGCAAATCCTTAAAGGTTCAAGGGCCATATCTCCTAGGTCACAAAGTTGAATGGCACATCTTTTAAATAATCAAAAAGTCAAGGGGCAAACATGGAATGAAGATCCTTTATAAATCCCTTTCCGTTAGGGCCCTTCAGCCAATTAACCCCACAGCCACTCCGGCACACACTTTGCACACACAAAAATGGTTAGAGTTGGACCCTCCTCCAATCTAAAATCCCTCCACCCTCTTCAAGTTTTCTCCACCTTACCACCACCACCAGCTTCTACCTTGAGCTCCACCATGAGGATCAAAACCCTAATCCACACCCTCATTTTCTCACATGTGTGCCGCGTAATTCGGTGCCTCAACAAAGCCAGGTCCAAGGCCTTATCAATTCTCATCCAGGTTCTCAGAGATAGCCAACCCATGCAGCTCATCTACCCTACAAGAAAAACCAAGAACAAGAACAAGACCAAGAAGATATTCTTCGGCTCGTTTAGACTGCACTACAACTGGTGCTCCTCTACGCATGTGTTGCCCGTGCCTGCGCATGTCTACGATGGATTAACAGCAACACATTTGTACTATGATTCCACATGGAATTCAGTAATTTCAACTGATGGTCAGCAATGTGAGGATAATCATGGTCCTGAGTCGCAGCTCACTGGGTACCTCCAATGGCTTGAGGAGAAGAAGGTCCATGATAATAATAATAATTCCATGGACGACGATCCGACCGATGCTAATGAGATCGATAAGCTAGCTGATTTGTTCATTGCAAGAAGCCATGAGAAGTTTATATTGGAGAAGCAGGAGTCCTACAGGAGATTCCAAGAAAGGCTTGCCAGAAGCATGTGATATACTGTTAAGTGATTAGTGTGTGTGAATTGCTTTTTTACCTTTCTCATTCTTCCATGTAACATCTTTGGAGTGAGGAAAGTGTAGTAGTAGGGATGGTTGAGTTTTTTTTTTTTTTTTCCTTTTTCTCTAACTTTTTCTCTTTAAATTAGTTACTTGGTTAGCTTATGTCTTTTGAGAATGGTGGGGATGGAGTTAGAGAATTGTACATGATGGGGTTGTGGGTATTTGTGCAATTCTTATCATATGGTGATGGAGAGCTGAAGATCCTGATTGCGGTTAATTTTTAATTAGAACTTAATTTGCAAGTTTAAAGTGGGTGTGCTTTAAAATCCTTTTTTCACATTATTTTGTGGCTTGTGTGTGTGCGCGCTGTTTTTACACAAATTGCGTGATCTACTTACTAGTCATGGGAAGCCATCTGATAATTCTCACAAATTCATGATGAATGAATATTCTAAGCTTTCTGCCTCTTTTTCACTAGCTAAGTAGTTAATTAAGGATAATCATATCTTAAGGTTACCAATATCTAATTTGTAGAATTTTATGTGAAAAGGTAGCTATTTACAGAAACTTCCAAATCCCCATATCTTTTGAATTATTTCCTTGTTTAAAATTTGGGGACAGCTTATCCTAGATCTCGGGGAAAAATGTAATTAGATGGTTCTCATTTTGTCAAAGACCTAGAATAAACCAAAACTGAAATACTTGCCCGCCGATATCTTTGTTTTTTTTGTTAATTACCAACTTCATTAATTATTTCACTGTCCATTTTCCAGGCATCTGATTATTTTTCAGAGTGAGTGAGATTCTCTCCTCTCCAAAGATTTTTCAATTTGATCAGTATACGAGATGATACATTATATGTCACTATACAAATAGTAGAATATGTGTGTCAAAAATTTAATAACTTAAAAAATAAAATTTCTAACCACTTATATAAAAACATGTGGTATACCAACCGTGTTCCGATCACAATGAAACATTTCCTCTCCTTCTCCCTTCTTCTCACATTTTGCTTTTTGTCTTTTTGTAGTTATTAAAAATTTAATATAAGATATTGATATGATTTAATTGTAACTGTAAAAGTAAAAAAAAAAATTTAAATAAGAGGTAAAATAATCCTTCTCCTTATTTTCCTCCTGATAAAGCAAAATTTCTACCCACTTTATAGACACCCAGATATTTGTTATGGAGGGTACGGCTTATATTTACTTAAAAAGCTCATCATTTGGTGATATTTACTAATGATTTTCTTGAATTTGAGACTCGACTGGGTCAACAACCTCACTGCCTAACTTACCCACCTGTTGCCTGTCTTTATGTTCTCTCTCCCCTTACGTGTCAGCAGACATAAGCGCGCAGTTGTTGGATCCCAACTCTTGTTTCGTCTGTGAATCCAGTCATGTCATGTCTTATATATTTTCATAAAGAATAGTTTTCAAGTAAGAACTTGTAGTTAAGCACGTGGTAAAAAATTACTCTCCCATGATACTACTAAGTGATCTAAAGAATCAATGATAAGTCTTACATATAAAAATCTAGATAATGAATCTTTACAACGGTAAGATTTTGCATAATTCAAAATTTTAACCAATAAAAGAACTTGTGCAAATAAAATCACAATTTTTCGTGTATTGAACGGCCAATTGAAGACTAGAATTTGCAAACTTCAATTAGGAACATTTTCTCTTGAATCGGTGTGTAAAGAGTAGAAAAGAAGAGTAAATAGAAGAAACCTCTCTCATGTTGTGATAAAATTCTGATTTCCCACTGTATGAACAAATACGACAATTCTCGTAACAAATTCATCAGCCTCTAGCTAGCTTACGCTATTTCATATAAAGGGGGGTATCTTAATCGATCTCATGCAACCATCGAACACATGCACATGACGACAAGAGTCATATATAGAGTCAATGAGGACAGAGGCAGATGGCAACCTTCAGCAAAAAAATAATAGGATCATATGGGAAATAATTTAGTAATTTAGTGTTTTACAAGTGAAATTAAATAACCAAAAAAAAAATTTAAATACTAATGCAGCAGCCAATGGACCAGTATACGATCAAGAACCATCCATTCACTGCACAATAGCATGTGATTTGTGAGCTCCGCAGGCGCCTGAAACCACGCCTTCGAAAGCAGATGAAATGTGGCTTCCAAGTCATTTCTTAATTGACATGTGTATGCATTGGTAAAAGTGATTCTTATGAATATAGTAACTAAACTGTTTAATTATGCAAAGTATGACATATGGAAGCTTGCTTTGCTTGGATTAAAATAGCTATGCCTTTAGAGCATCTCTAATAAGGGATGCCTTTAAAATGGAGCATCTCTAACAAGAGATGCCTTTAAAACGGACATTATATATATATATATATATATATTGATTGGAAATCTCTCCAATTAATGGAAGGACTTAAAATATTCATCTGCCCATCTCTAGAAAGTAGGCTCTGTGAGTTATAAGTTATAACATCTTCTTTATTATAGAATCCACATTCACATCTCTTAGAGATGCAAAATGAGATGTACATGTAATTTTTACATCTCAAATTTACATTTTTCCACTAGAGATGCTCTTATAAACTTATTAGAACTAGGTGCTCCAGATGATGATAAAATTAAGGAGTGTTTTTACTATCAAGTATCAATCTACAACACATGATACATTGCAATATATTTGTTCACTATTTTGTTGCTATTATGTCACTTCTATCTATTAATATCAATAATCAGGAATATACCAATGCCTACGTATTGATACCAGATACCAGCCAATCACTATCATTATACCAAGTTAATTACTACAACCATTTCATTAGGTTTTTGGTTAATTAGTTTGATAGTTCAATATAATCGACTATGTTAGCTGCAATCACTACCAAGTTAATTACATACGCTGCTCTCAGATTCTTTCTTTGTCCAAAGCTCAAACTTAGGCCCAAGGGGCCCTTTTTTGTTCAATTTTTTTGAAAACTAGTTTGGTAAATGTTTTCAGTTTTCTTTAAAATGAGAGCTACTTTGTTGAGTTTTCAAAATTGGCTAGATTTTGGTTTCAGTTTTCGAAAATATGAAAATTGAAAACGAAAAATTGAAATTGTTACCAAACATGCCATACCTCCTCCCTTTTATTTTTGTCAGGCCCTTGAATTAGACTACCAAAAATTAGTTAGGTTGATAAATTTCAGTGGGCGTACATATCATTGAAAATCTAATGACGAATGAATCTGGGTGATATATCAGGTTCTACATTTTGTGGCACATAGATTGAGTGTAACATCATTTAGGTTTGTCTTGTTTGATTAGTTATATAATATACCTAATCAATAGGTACATGACCTTATCAGATTGAATCTTATCTTATGTACTCTGAGAGAGAGATATATATGAACAGTGTCTTGGAGAATCACGAATTAATATGAATTAGTTGACATGCATTACTGTTAACTACGTACTAACGGAGTAGTAGACGTAGACATGAGCCAGAGAGAGACTAGACAGTCGAGCTTGGATGCTTTTGTTTTGGAATAGACATTTGTGTTTATAAGGCATCAATATTGATGCCTCTTTAGTCTATATATTCGTTGTTTCTTTATTCCAAAGCCCTCTTTGCTGTTACTTTTATTTGAAGAGAGATAGAGAGAGAATAAAACTTTGGGAGAGCCATTGCATTTTGATTCTTTTGGTCTCCTAAAAAAACCTTATATATGTACTAGCCTTTACATAAAAGTGAATGCCTGGAACTTCCTGGGGATTTTATTCCCTTCTATAGGATAAGATGTGTGTACTTGTAAGTAGTGTGTTTCCTGTCTTATGGCCCACGTGCATACATGCATGCCTTACCCCCTGAAGAGTTAAGTACTCTTGCTATATATGTGTATAATTAGGAGTGAGTGTGTAGAAAATGTACAAATACAAAGTTGATGCACATGACATATTGTAGCTAATATGTTACCTAGTACTCGAGAGTTTGCGGACGATTGCTCGCATTTGAGAGTCTTTGATGTAGAACAAATGGTAAAATGGATCGAAGCGGAAATGGACAATAGGAAGACAAAAGGACGCAGCGAAAATTTGTAGATTTGGCGTCCGAGCTCCGATTTTGGACACATGATACCTTTTTGAAAAAGGAATGACATCACGAGTCCAACACACAACTTTGTTGTGATATACGTTGGATTTTGGCCATCTGGGGTCATTTCAGCCTCCAAAATAGTGCTTAAAGTTTCATAATAAAAATCGGACTCTTCGTTTGTCGTCCGATTAATGTTGTTTTAATTATTGGAAGTCCTTTGAGTTTTGTCACAAAAAAAAAAAGTCATTTGAGTTGCTCCAAACGTTTGTAATCTTTATTTAAGTCATCTGGATTTCTCTCAATTTTCTAGTGAATTCGCGACTTTTTTCTACAAGGGATTATGTTGATAATGTTTTGATCGCTTTGTGCTACGTCAGTCTTTGTCTTTGGGGTTTAGGGTTTTATACATAAGAATGAAGTCAATACCCAAAGAAAGAGAACCGGGAATAAAGTTTGGGGAGTCTTCCTCATCATCTAACAAGTACCTTGTAGTATGATATACTCCTGCTGTAAGAAAATAAAATTAAAAAGAATTAGTTTACTTGAGTTATGCTATTTGCGTGACAATTATGTGAACTTCGTGAATTTGGAAAATATATCGACTAGACTTTATTTTTTTCTAACAACGATCAATATCAAAAAAGGTTAAGAATATATACAAACTGCAGATCCATCCCAATGCAAATTATAATGACCGGTCCCTAAATTATGGTATCTTAATCCTCAAGGTGAGAAATGATCAAAAATGCTCCCGGTGGGTATATGTTGACTTAGCAGTCGGGACACATGTGAATTTACAGGACTTTAAAGTTAGGAGTTTTTTTTTGTAAATTACCTTCATGTCTAGATAACTTTATTGGTTGTTTAGGTTCATGTGGGGGGGGGGGGGGGGGGCAATGACTTTCTTTTATTCTGGGGTGTTCTCTCTCTCGGGGAGGGGGAACTCTCTCGCTCCCTCTCCCTTTCCCGGAGTTACACCCATGGAGCACCACCATCACCTTCAATTATCAGATGAATCAAGTTTCCAAAATCACCACTACCTTCTTCTCGTCACCATGAGCTTAATCTCGGTTCTCGTTTTGTGAAAATCGAACATGAGACAACGGTTCTAGGAGCTCCACCGCGGGCTCACTTTTCCATACTAGCACTAGTAGAAAAAACACTTTGCCCAAGGGTTTGCGCGACGTACCTTCGTCGCGCAAAATCCGTCGCGCCAAGTCAGTGACGCTAGAGTTTGCTCGACGAAGGTATAACCTACGTCGCGCAAGGCCACTTTGCTCGACGTAGGTCCTGCGTCGCGCAAAGCAACTTTGCACGACGTAGGCCCTGAGTTGCGCAAGGCTACTTTGCTCGACGTAGGTCGTGCGACGCGCAAAAACACTTTGCTCGACGTAGTACCTGCGTCGTGCAAAGCTGTCTTTGCGCGACGTAGGACCTACGTCGAGCAAAGTTGCCTTGCGCAACTCAGGGCCTACGTCGTGCAAAGTTGCCTTGCGTGACGCGACCTACGTTGCGCAAACCCTTTTTTTTTTTTTTTTTTTTTTAATGTTTTGGTCAAAACTATTTTTTTTTTAATTTTTGATAAATATTGTAATTAAATTGTAAAGAATAATTAATTAACCAAGCAAAAGTATTTAATTATAAAAATGTATACATACAAGATGTCCAAACAAAAAACAAAAAAACTACAAGTGAACTAGGTTTAAAACATCAAGCTACTGAGTATCAGGGAGGGTGAGGTGGCTCTGAGGTCGAAGGTGGATCAAGATGAGATGCTGGTAGCGAGACTTATAGGCCGGCCGTCTGTATGGCTCGTACAAGGTCTCTCACCGTCTCAGCATAGGTCCTCACCTCCTCGCTCTGGACCCTCATCTGCGCTTTCATCTGCTCGTCCTGGGCCCTCATCTGCTCCTTCATATGCTCGCCTCAGCACGGGGTGTAGGCTCTTGAATCAATGGAGCACTCACGGGTGGAGCAGTAGATGCTGATAATGCGGGAGACGCATTGGTCACACTCCGACGACGAGTGATCAACTGCGACATCTATACACTTTTTGAACCATAAAAATATAACATTAGAAACTAATCATTTCTTGCATTTGAAACGAATCACCACTTGGACTAATAAAAGTGAATATATTCTTGTGCCATGAAGTAAAGACACAGGAAAACCAAATGTACAGAAACACATGTTGGACTTCATCACTTTGAAGTTCAAGTATGAGCGCTACATGAAGTCATCTAAATGGCGTTTAATCCAGAACTTATGAATGAAATTATTCAACTCTCTTCATATCATGCCCTCCTTACACCTCCCCACTAGATAGAGAATGGAAAAACATGTGTTACCCCCCCCCCCCCAAGAAAAAAAAAAAAAAACCCATCCTAATTCCACTAAACTTTTTCAAACAATTTATTCTCAATAATGTTCAAATTAATATAAATTACCTTATTTTCCCCAAATGAAAGTAGAAACCACCATTACTTTCAATCTAAATGGCGTTTAATCAACTAAACTAGCCTTATTTCCCCAAATGAAGGTAGAAAGCACCTTTAGTTTCGATGAACACAATATACAACTATGCACATCAATGATTTCAGTTTAAATGTACAAACCGGTATGAAGAGAAAACACACATGACAGTTCGACATTTTAAAAGTGTCAAGCTTTTACTTCTACGCAACATGGGTTAACCAACTTACAGAACACATAACACCATCAACAAGCCACAATCTTGTCGCAACTACATAAATACAGAACAACTAGATATATATATATATATATATATATATATGTGTGTATATATGTATATATGTATATATATATGTATATATGTATATATGTATATATATATCATTACAAAACACTGGAAAAATTTTGACCATGAGGCTTATTATGATATCGCTACATTATTAGCCATATTTCCTTATAAATGTTATTGACTTTATATAACTGACCAAACCTTAATAAATTAGGTCACCATGTGCATCTAGGTGGATACTCCATTTATATAGGAAAAGCCAGGGTATCACATGGCTGGACTTAGTTGGATTTTAGAACATTGTTGGAAACTTTTCAGCCCTGAACCAAAAGTTTATACATTTTAGAACATTGGTGTCCGACCAGTGAAGTGAAGGGGGTTGAGGAGCAAGTGTGCGCTAAAGGTTGAAGTAGATGTGCAAGTGTGCATACTTTAGATAAACACAATGCCTGACATACGACACTCTAGATCCACAAGCTTGTGGCGAATGCAAGCCTAAACGAATAGTAGTTATAACATACAAATTCCTAAACGAATAGGTTGACCGTTGATGGCAATTCTTTCTTGCAAAACTAATAGTTGGCAATTCTTTCTCTGCCTTTAACGTAAAAAAGAAAAGTTTACCCTTTTGTTTTGAGTTCTTTGAATAGAAATCAGTAGACAAGTTCTTACTCAGGGAAAATGGACGCTTTCACCTTCTATGTTTACTTAATTTCACAAATTGGCCACCAAAACATATGCACTCTTCTTTAGACAGTTTATCAATACTCAAGTTCGATAGCATCAATACTCACCTTCTATGTTTACTTAATTTCACAAATGGCATTGTAGATCAGCAAATGGGCTTTCACTTTCGACAATTTTAGCCACAAAAATAACTAAATCTTAATACTTTTCGGTCAAACACATCTGGTAACAGGACATTATTAGCAAATCACTTAAACCATTTTGCTAAAATGGCAACAACTACATTAAATCAAAGATATCAAACACACATAATCATCCAAGTTTCATTCTTTACTTCATCATACTACCACCCAATATCTCTGCTAATCATCATTCTAAAATTTCTTTTCCTGGACTTTCTCGGTAACCAAACAGCTGAATTATGAGCTTATAATCAAACAGTCCAACCTCGCAAATTCACAATCTTTTCATCCAATTCAAACTCAGGATCCAAATGAAGGAGAAAGAGAGCAACAAGACTTACAGTTTTGGCAATCACAGCACCCCAGCCTTCATCAAAGGCCCTCTTCATCACCGTATAGTTAGTCCAGGGCGGCGACCCGATAACGAACGGGTTGGGCATGTGCAACCCATTAACAGTAACACTAAGATCAGGCTCCGCCTTGCTCTCGAAGGCCAACACCCTGAACCAAACTAAACCAAATTCATGTTCATACACAAAACACACATACATCAACAAAATACTCAGAAATCAACATGCAATTTGAGCCTAGACCCTAAATAACAAAAACCCAACGAAAATCAGAAACCCTTACCTTGATTTTGGGACTTGATTCGCGTCGGCTTCGAGATTTGCGTGAAGGTCTGTCGTTTGGGTTCAAGGTTAAGAGGAAAGACAGGTCTGGGTTCGAGATTGTGAAGAGGAAAGATTTGGGGTTCAAGATTTGTGAAGAGGAGAGAGGGAGATAAAGAGGGACGGTTGGGTTAGGTTTGAATAGAAGGATGACCACCTGAGAAGGAGGAGGGTAATTATGTGATCAAGAGGGACGGTTGGGTTAGGTTCGAATAGAAGTAGGAGGTTTCTGTGTTCAAGAGGGAGATAAAGAAGGGCAAAGTGAAAAAATTTGGAAAAATTGAAAAAAAAAGCGCCTATTTTTCATTATTATACCGCCAAAATTATCAAACCTTGCGCGACGTAGGTGTATAATTAGACGTCGCGCAAAGTGGTTTTGCACGACGATCATACTAAGGCGTCACGCAAAGTATTTATTTGGAAAAAAACAATTATTATAAAATTTACCGAAAATGTGACTTTCCTCCTTTCAAATTCAAATTTTTTTAACATCCCCCACAATAATATATTTTTCTAACAAAAAACCACAATAAATTTTTTTTTTTCATATATATCAGTCAATTTCTTAAGTATTATAAGTAAGAAATAAATAAATTAAAATAAACTTAGTAAATATATATACCGTTGAACTTCATGGGAAAAGCATCGTATGAAATTAACTAGTTTCAAAGATCCAACCGTCAAACTTGTTTGTATATGCTTTGAGATCGCATCAGCCAAAAATCGCAAAAAACAAACATATAGAGATCAAGTAATGGGACAAAACTTTTCGACGATTATAAACGAAAAAGCACGATTTAACGGTTAATTTAACTCCGATTTTGATGATTTTTTACAGCTACACTCCTTAATCCTATATGAATACAATAAACTAATTCGATCGTCAATTTAAAATATTGACACAAGTGGATACCACAATATCTTATGTTATACTTAATGACAATATAAATAAACTTCAAATGTTAGTGAATCTAATGTTTTGATGTGATACGCATTGTACGAAACTAGTTTCAACGATCCAACCGTCAAAGTTGTTTGTATATGCTTCGAGATCATGTACGCCAAAAATCGCAAAAAAAAAACATATAGAGATCAAGTAACGGGACAAAACTTTTCGACGATTATAAACGAAAAAGCACGATTTAACGGTTAATTTAACTCCGATTTTGATGATTTTTTACAGCTACACTTCTTAATCCTATATGAATACAATAAACTAATTCGATCGTCAATTTAAAATATTGACACAAGTGGATACCACAATATCTTATGTTATACTTAATGACAATATAAATAAACTTCAAATGTTAGTGAATCTAATGTTTTGATGTGATACGCATTGTACGAAACTAGTTTCAACGATCCAATCGTCAAAGTTGTTTGTATATGCTTCGAGATCATGTACGCCAAAAATCGCAAAAAAAAAACATATAGAGATCAAGTAACGGGACAAAACTTTTCGACGATTATAAAAGAAAAAGCACGATTTAACGGTTAATTTAACTCTGATTTTGATGATTTTTTACAGCTACACTCCTTAATCCTATATGAATACAATAAACCAATTCGATCATCAATTTAAAATATTGACACAAGTGGATACCACAATATCTTATGTTATACTTAATGACAATATAAATAAACTTCAAATGTTAGTGAATCTAATGTTTTGATGTGATATGCATTGTACGAAACTAGTTTCAACGATCCAACCGTCAAAGTTGTTTGTATATGCTTCGAGATCATGTACGCCAAAAATCGCAAAAAACAAATATATAAAGATCAAGTAACGGGACAAAACTTTTCGACGATTATAAAAGAAAAAGCACGATTTAATGGTTAATTTAACTCCGATTTTGATGATTTTTTACAGCTACACTCCTTAATCCTATATGAATTCAATAAACTAATTTGATCATCAATTTAAAATATTGACACAAGTGGATATCACAAAATCTTATGTTAGACTGAATGAAAGTATAAATAAACTCCAAGTGTTAGTGAATCTAATGTTTTGATGTGATACGCATTGTACGAAACTAATTTGAACGATCTAACCCTCAAAGTTGTTTGTATATGCTTCGAGATCATGTACGCCAAAAATCGCAAAAAACAAACATTCATATATCAAGGTTTGGGATGTTAATTAGACCATCTCCGATCAAAGAGAATTTGGTCAATATTAACCTTGAAATTGAACAAAATAATCTCCAACCAAAGAGCTTTTACAAATGGGCGTATTCGGGGCTCGAATCAGCCCCTAGAAGGCCTAAAAAGTGCCACCCCCAAGCAGTTAGGCATTTCTTTTTTAGCTTGTTAGTTATTGACATGGTGAAAAGGTACTTGGGCATACTAAAAAGTACGTGATAAAAATATAGAGAGAGTAAGATTTAGCCAATAAGATTGAAGACGGAAAATTTAAAGATTTTGTGTTATATACTTTATGTTGAATATATTTTGTGTTTGAAAATTTATAAAATTAGTTTGTTATTATTCCTTAAAAAAATTATATTTTTGAGGCCTATGTAGCCCTCCATAGTTGGAGATTGCCTTAATTAGTAGTGTATCCGATTCAAGTTTTCGTTATTAGTAATATTGTTTAGTGCTTGGGGTAGAATGTCAGGAGGTTTGTGAAGGCCGGTCAAACAAAGGCATGGAATAAGAACCTCTTGAAGGAGGAAATAGAGGAGAGGCTAAGAGATTTGAGATGATGCTACTTGAAAGAGTAACATTTCGATGACGTGAAAAAGTTCCAATTGGTCATCTACAAGAGTCGAGCTTAACACATCTTACTTAAAACAAATATTTGCAAGTAGATTTCATATACCAGAATAAATTCAACATAAATTATATAACACAAAATCTTCAAAAACAAAATAAAGTATTTATTTTGTACTCATAAGCCAAAAATTTTAAAAAAAAAAAAAAACTTGCGCGACGTAGGTACATGCGTCGCGCAAAATAGCTTTGCGCGACGCACGTACCTACGTCGCGCAAGTTTTTTTTTTTTTTTTTAAATTTTTGGCTTATGAGTACAAAATAAATACTTTATTTTGTTTTTGAAGATTTTGTGTTATATACTTTATGTTGAATATATTTTGTGTTTGAAAATATATAAATTTAGTTTGTTATTATTCCTTAAAAAATTATATTTTTTTTAGGCCTATGTAGCCCTCCATAGTTGGAGATTGCCTTAATTAGTAGTGTATCCGATTAAAGTTTTCGTTATTACAGTAATACTGTTTGGTGATTGGAGTGGAATGTCAGGAGGTTTGTGAAGGCCGGTCAAACAAAGGTATGGAATAAGAACCTCTTCAGGGAGGAAATAGAGGAGAGGCTAAGATTTGAGATGACGCTACTTGAAAGAGTAACATTTCAATGACGTGAAAAAGTTCCAATTGATCATCTACAAGAGTCGAGCTTAACACATCTTACTTAAAAACAAATATTTGCAAGTAGATTTCATGTACCAGAATAAATTCAACATAAATTATATAATATAAAATCTTCAAAAACAAAATAAAGTATTTATTTTGTACTCATAAGCCAAAAATAAAAAAAATAAAAAAACTTGCGCGACGTAGGTACATGCGTCGCGCAAAGCCATTTTGCGCGACGCATGTACCTACGTCGCGCAAGTTTTTTTTATTTTTTTTATTTTTGGCTTATGAGTACAAAATAAATACTTTATTTTGTTTTTGAAGATTTTGTGTTATATACTTTATGTTGAATATATTTTGTGTTTGAAAATATATAAATTTAATTTGTTATTATTCCTTAAAAAAATATATTTTTTTTAGGCCTATGTAGCCCTCCATAGTTGGAGATTGCCTTAATTAGTAGTGTATCCGATTAAAGTTTTCGTTATTACAGTAATACTGTTTGGTGATTGGAGTGGAATGTCAGGAGGTTTGTGAAGGCCGATCAAACAAAGGTATGGAATAAGAACCTCTTCAGGGAGGAAATAGAGGAATAACATTGGGTAATATCAACCAAAATTTCAATACAATCATATATAAAAATGGATGAATAACATAGAGGTTTTTAAATCACCTGAGTGTGATCAGGCGACTATGGAGGTTTGCAGGTGAGGAAGAGGGGAAGGCAGTTATGGAGCTTTTGACTTGTATTAGAACATTGGAAAGAAAGATAAAAATGTAGATTTTCGTGTTGACTTTGCGTGACGACGCCAGGCGTCGCGCAAAGTTGGAAAAAAGCGGTAAAACAAGCTTGGTTTGGCGCCAAACTGTTGCGCGACGCACAAGACGTTGCGCAAGTAGTCTTTGCACGATGGTACTTTGCGCGACGAAGGAGTGCGTCGCGCAAAATAGTTTTGCGCGACGAAGGTACAACTCCGTCGCGCAAAACTGTTTTGCGCGACGCACTCCTTCGTCGCTCAAAGTGTCGTCGTGCAAAGACTACTTGCGCAACGTCTTGTGCGTCGCGTCGCGCAAACATACTTTGCGCGACGAAATTTTCTGCGTCGCGCAAACATCTTTTTGTACTAGTGTAGATTCCGGCATTTTCCAGCGAAGGTAAGGCCTCTAACCACCATCATTATATTCCTTTCATTGAGTAGATGAATTTTCATATATTGTGGGTGTAAATGGTTGAGAAATGGCAAAGATATGAGCTAGGTAAATCTATGGGTTTTCCAGCGAGAAAACCCAGTGTCCGGCAAGTGATCCGACCAGTGCAATGGTGAGGAATCAAGTCGACCTAACCTAAGAACTCAGTCTGGATCTACCAAACCGGATCCAACCTAATCCAAACTAGGATTCTACCCAACGTGATTCAACTCGGATCCAACCCTGATCCGACCTAAATCTAGGTTGGACTATTCTCTGGAATATTATGGTAGAGAGTTTCTCGTCGCCGTCTACTACGGAATATTCCATTGACGTTGATTTTTTCGAATTCGGCCCCGGGACCCCTCCTAGGGTATTTTAACGCACTGATTCCAAATCCACTGTCTGTTTCTTCAAATTTGACCATTTAAATATAGTTTCATGATTGGCCTCCACTTGGATTTGTAGTAGGCGAAGATCTGATTGTTTGATCGTTATGAAATTGTAATATGTTATCTTAGAAGTAATGTGTTGACCTTAGAAACTTGCAGATCGAAAATCCGATGTGCGGATCTTCGGAGTGAGAATAATTAGGGTTGTTGACTTTGTCAAAAACCATTTCGACTGAGAGATTGACTATGGGCCAACAAATCCCGAATAATTCTCAAGTATCGATGTTAGCATCACTAGAGGCCGCTAAAGCCTAGCGAGCGGAACCTACCCATCGTCACTCTATTTTGGTTAAGTGAAATATTCATTTCTACTAAGTACAATATCTAAATGTTTGCGTAGTATATGTTGAATTTCTTGCATTAAGAATGCCCTACGATTGCCTTGATCCCTTTGCAGGGTACGTAGGCAGTCTAACTTGAAAGTTAGATGGAACCATAGGATTAAATAAATTAAATAGTGTATCATTTCTCCGAGCTTGGGATGTATTGGGGTACACAGTTATATTCTCAACTTTTCATTACCTTGAGATTACTCGATAATGACATAATTATAGTTACTTGCTCAGCTTGTCATTACCTCGAGATTACTCAGTAATTACATGATTATATTATCCAACTTCCACTAGCTATGGCTAGTGGATGATATTGTATGGCCATGCCACTTGTAAGTAGCAGCTTAATATATATGTACCTATCAGCTTTCAGTGTATACATCACCCAATAGCCATAGCAGTGATTATATTCGACATCGAGGTGCTTTCCAGCGACTCTAACATATTCTACCGAGTATGGTATTTACTCAATGTGTTGGGTAATTATGTTCTGAACCCATTCTCATGCATGAAATTGAGGGTCTAAGACCCATTAAGTGTGACCTTTGGGGAAATGTTGAAATAAATATGTTTACTTGCAGGTGTTGTGATTTGGGCTTATCCCTATTTTAGAGAAAGTTCTGTTGAATTCTTTTGGTAGGATATATTAGTTGATCATTGTAGTCATGATTTCATGCATATTATGGCTTTGTCAACCATCTAGGTGATCGCCAGCAAGCCTCAATTTAGGGGCATACTAAAATCCGAATCGGGGTGTATTAGAGCATCCCTAATGGGGGGCTTTATCCTCCATGATGTTACTACATATTAAGCCTTGGTGAGAAATTTTGTCCCCAATGAGCCGTAAAATAGGACTAGATCCACCACTTGGGTTAGCAACTTCCTTTCTTGGGTAGCATAAAATTGGGCTACATCTAGCCCCAAAAAATAGTGGGTCCCACAAAAAAAGTAGCAACACATGTGAGCCAAATTCTATCACACTCCCTCCACTTGCGAATACATTTATACTCTCCTTTATTCTTTTTTTAATTCTTTTTTTTTAACATATTTTTGTTCCAAAGATCCTTCTACATTTTGTTTGTATGTTTAATGCTTAAGACATAAAATGATATAAGTTATTCTACTAAAAAGGCTCACTTTTATTAATCTGAAAATTTAGATCTCCCCCTTAAAACTTTAACACATCATATATATATATATATATATATTCTCTATGTGTAAACCCTTTTGCAACCAATCTAGCCTTGTGTCTCAATCATTCCTTCAGCATCCCTCTTGGTCTTGTATACCCATTTACAGCCAATCGGTTGAACATTAGCATATGAGTGCATCAAGGACCAAACTTTGTTCTTGTACATTGAATCAACTTCTTCTTTCATTGCCTTTTGCCATAGAACAATCTAATGACTCTTCACTGCTTGCTGAAAGGTCACAGGATCATTGATATCATCATATCAAACTCTGCCTCTTAAAGATAAACATAGTCTTCTGAGATTGCAGATTTTCTTATTCTGCTAGATTTCCTTGGTTGTGGTTATTCCAACAAGATATCAGTATGTTGATCACTAACAGTATGATCCAAATCGAACTGATTTGTTTCTTGAGTCTCTGAAGTTGGATTGTTATTTTTAATGGGATTTTCATGCACATCTATCACGTCTTTTTCAATATAAGGATTAGTAATGTTGAATTTCTAAAGCAAAGGTACTTGAGTATAATTGAGTTGTGATGTATCAATATCCGACTGCACTATTTCTTCAAATCCAAAACTGTCTGGAACCATATCAGATACATCTTCATCTTCTAGAAATATGACATTATGAGTTTCTTGTATTCTTGTGTGTGTTTGAGTGCAATAGAACTTGAAACCCTTTGATTTTTCTGAGTATCCAATGAAGAAACATGTGGTGATTCTGGAATCTAATTTTTTTTCTGACTTGGATTGTAGAATCTTGCTTCTGCTTTACATCCTTAGACATGAAAGTGATTGAAGCTTGACCATCTGTTATTCCATAGTTCAAATGGTGTTTTTGGCACAGACTTATATGGCACCCGATTTAAGATGCAATTTGCAGCCTTTAATGCCTCATCCTAAAGAAAACTAGGAAGTTTTGACCTTGAAATTGTGATTTTCACCATCTCTATTAGTGTCATATTTCTCCTTTCTGCCACTCCATTCTGTTATGGTGTTCCAATAGTGGTATATTGTGCCACAATCCCTTGACTTTCAAGATAACGAGCAAATGGACCTTTTTGCTGTCTTGCTTCTGTATACCTGCCAAAATATTCCCCTCCTCTATCCGATCTAACAACTTTAATAACAAGGTTTAACTGTTCTTCAACTTCACTCTTAAAGATTTTGAAACAATCAAGGACGGCTGATTTCTCACTAATAAGAAAAATATAACTAAATCTTGAGAAGTCATCAATAAAGTTCACAAAATAGGTATTTCCACATATGGTTTTGATAGGAAAAGGTCCACAAATATATGTGTGTATGATCTCAAGCAAACTATGACTTCTTTGAGCATCTAACTTCCTAACATTAGTCCTTTTGCATTTCATACAATCAATACACTCAACTGCAGTTTTAAAATCAATGGTAGGGATTAACTGTAATCTAGACAATTGATGGATTATGTCCTTGGAAATGTGACCCTAGTCTCTTATGCCAAAGCATAAATGTTTGATCAAAACCATGCATTCTTTTAGTTGCAGTGTTCAAAACATGCAAATTTTCAGTTTCATCAGTGAATTGCAACTTCCAAAGATGATCAAGTAACAACGTTTTTCCCTACAATGAGCCATTTTTGAAAAATTTTATACTCTCATCACTTCCTATAAAAGAATACCCTTGTCTTACTAGTTTTGATGCAGAGAATAAATTTCTCCTCATTTTAGGTACATATAACACATCATTCAACTGCATTATTATTCCAGTGACTAATTTCAATTAGACAGTGCCTATAGCTTCAATTGACACTTTGGTTCCTGATAAGCTCATATTTATACATATTTTACATCAAATTCTCTCGTCTTTTCTTAGTTAGTTTCTTATATTTTTGAGTTATTTGCTTTGTTTTTGTGTTTTATAGAATTTATCTAGCTAAGAAAACAAAAATAGCACAAGTGTGATTTTAAGTAATAAATTCGTTGCATCATATTTTATGCTTAAAGATGTGCAGCTAATATACTTAATATTTCTAATGCCATAAATTTCAGGCTGGGTATTTAAACAGGATAAAAGCCTCGGGCAGCAAGAGAAAAAAAAAAGAGATGCTGCCAGGCAACTTGGCAGCAAGAAAGGAAATAAATAATTGGAAGGGTTCCTTTGCTGCTGGCAAGGAGGTGTCTCGGCAGAAGAAAAGAATAAAAAAGAATCATAAAGATGAGGAGTGTGGGTGTGTGCAGAAAAAGGATTTAGGTGTGAGGAATAAAGAAATTAAAAGCAATGGAGGAAAGAATAAATAAAGGGGAAGGAAGCAAGCAAGGGAATATAGAGGTCAGTGGGTAGGAAATATAGTGGGACGGAAAGCATGACATGCGCGTAATAAAAAAGAGGGAAATAGCTGGCTGTGAAGAAAGGATTAAAAAAGTCGCAGCATGGAATAAGGGAGAGATATATAGAAGAGCTGCTTGGCAGCGAAAAGGGGGGGGGAGCACGCTGCCTTTGGCAGCGTGAAGGAAAGAGGAGTGAAGAACCGTGAGACGCGCAGCTGAACAGCAGAAGAGAAGACAGACACAGCTGCCTTTGGCAGCGGAAGCAAGAAACGGACGCGTGGAGCTGTTCTCCACGGGCAGTCAGCACAGGAGGTCAGCACGGAGGTGATGAGGAAGCTGCTTTGCAGCTGGAAGGGCAGGAGACGCGCAAACTGTGCAGGAACGAGATAGACACGAAGACACAGAGAAGCAAAGCTGCCTTCTCTCGGTTTAATCCTCCAAACTTATGTTTATTTTATGGTTTAATTTATGAATAATGTGTAATTAATTTCTGTTTAGTTAGAGGGAAATTTGAAACCATGAATATTTGTTTATTATAATTTGATTTACTCCAGTTATGAATTCTTGATCGTTGGATGTGGTTTATTTTTCTGTGTTGATTAATAACTTGTTTATGTATGTGGGTTAAGGGTCGACACTTAATTTGCATGCTTAGACTTGATGCTAGGATATAAGGGAATTTCACCTAATCGTTATGAACTTATATCCATGAGTAGTAAAAATCGCTAGTCACGATTGTGTTTAGTAAACCCTAGGTTGGATTAACATGCGTATTCCATAGTTATGAATGCCTAGTCAATGCTTATGATTTCCATTGAACTTAATGATCTTTGATATGTCTCTCTATCATGCGTATTCCATAGTTAGGGAACTTGATAAGAATAATTTGGTTGTGATGCGTATCCCGTCAAATTCAATGAATCTAGGGAAATCTGAAGGTTAATTTAAGCGGACCTAATAACTTGGAGCATTGTCATTTATTCGTTTGTTGAAATCATAACTGGGAATCAAATTGTATGCATTTATTCATGTGTGGATAAGGAACCCTCTAACTAACGTTTCGTCATTTTATTTCTATAAAATATATTTTCTTTGAAGTTTGTTTTTAAAGTTTCTGTTTTAAATTAAATTTCGTCAAAAATCAATTCCCCAATTATTTTAAAGTGTTAGATTTGTTAGAAATAAATTTAGTTTGTGTTTTCTTGAGTCTTGAATTATTTTGAGTCTTTGAATTTGTTTTGGTTTATTTGTTAGTTTTATTTTGAGTGATTCTAGTTAAGTGTTTTGATTTTAGTTTAGTGTTTTAAATTTTGTTTTTACGTTTTTAATTTAATTTTACTTTGGTTAGCATCCCTAGTTAATCCCCGGCCTAGAACGATCCTTACTTACATCATTACTACAATTGTCACAAATAGGGTTTAAATTTGTGCGTTAGTTAAATTTCGCATCAAATTTTTGGCGCCGTTGCCGGGGATTAGCAAATTTGCTAATCCCTTGTTTATGTTTTTGTTTGTGTTTTATTTTTATTTTTTTTTTATTTTTTATTTTTGGTATGTGATTTTTTTTTTTTTTTTTTTTTTTTAACTTTTGGTATTTGATTTAGTTTTCTTTCTTTGATTTTAGGTACAAATGGAGCGAGACATGGCACTTACATTGATATTAAAAAAAATAATAATAATAATAATAATAATAAACATCCATATAAAAAAAAATAAAAAAAAATAAAAAAAATAAAAAAAACACACAAAAATACTTATATTTATATATATAATTAAATAAACTTAAAAGCATAAATATTTTACAATAATTTGAACTAATAGCTTTCATTGGTCGTTGGTAGGTGGTGCCTCGGAGGTCGACGGAGCCCCAGAAAGACGAAGCGCCAGAGTTGGATCATTCGGAGCCTCAATACTTGGTGCAGCTCCCGAGGACGAAGACAACATAAACCTCGGGAGTAACGCCATAAACCGTTGATGATCACTCTGAATCCGCACTTCGGACTCCTGCATCTGATCCAGCTTCCTCTTCATGCTTGTTGAGTAATTAGTTGCGAGCATGTGCAACTCCTTATTCTCATGCCTAAGCACTCTGACCTCTTGCCGAAGACTAGCCACTTCAGCCATCAACGACTCCACCTGACGAGTTCGTGCAAGAAGACGCTGGCCCATGTTTGATACTGAGCCTGCGCATCGGACGCTGTAGGCCATAGAGTCCTGAACAGCCAGTTCGTCGGACCGCCTTGAAAGTATCCTAGTGTCTCTAGGAGTGAGCAGATTTCTGGCCACCACCGAAGCGGTTGTTTCATTCATCATCATGGAATCCCCAACTGTAAGAGGACCATTTGGGGATATGAAGGACGGCTGCCAAATATTGGTTGGAGAAGACATATCAATATCTTCCCCAACATTCAAGTTAAGGCGACGGTCAGAAGGGCAAGACATATTTGAAGATGTGAAGAAAATGAAGAGGTCGAACTGATCAAGATGAAAAAAATGCAAGAATGGAGTGTTTACATGAGGGAGCTCAAGTGTGTTGTGGAAAAAAATTAGCGCCTCTATAAAAAGAAGAAATCAAGAGGCGCTCATCAGAAATCAAAGTGGCGTCCTCTCGCAAATCGAAGAGCCGGGTTCCTTTCTCAAAAGTCGGACTCCGTCTCAAAAGTCGGACGCCGTTCTCAAAAGTCGGGCGCCTCTCTCAAAAGTCGGGCATCTCTCTCAAAAGCCGGAGCAGTCAGGAATCACGAGGCGAGCAGCTTTTCCAGATTTTTCGTCACTCGTCACGCGCTGTCAGCTTTGCGCAAATTACGGGTAGCTTTTTCAGAAAGCGCGTAACCTGTACTGTTCATCCATCCACCGGCTGCCGACAGGGGTAAAGGAACAGTTTCGGTTGTGAAGAATCATTCCTATAAACGTCTACCTTCGCCTTCCACAGCAAAGGCACACCCTCTCAGCACTTCTTCATCTCCGAAAATGCCTTTCCAACAAACCCTCTCGAGTTACTCTGTGTTTCTCATTCCCTGGGATACCTTTGCAAACAAGTCATCAAGAGCTAGAGTATTTCATATCATGAAGGTTGAAAGCAAGAGTATCTCATATCATGCTTTCTCCCTGTCCTTGTCCTTGTCTTTGTGACAAGGAGAAAGCGAGCAATCAGCCAGCATTCGGTGTCAATCTTCCGATCTAAGAACCGACTGCCTGGAAATCCTTCCTGATTGCTTACCTAGCATTGCTCTCGAGTGCTCATCTTCAACCGCTGATGTACTTCCGAAGAAGACGCCACATCTGCCTGGAGAACAGATAAGGCAAGTGAAAATGATTACTTGAAGCATGTGGAGACAATGTGCTGCTTCATCTTCAAGATCAAGTCTCATTTTCCTTGCTAAGAAGTTCTCCAGCCCAGTTCAAGAATACACATGTGGAACGATACTTCTTCAAAAGCAAAAGTATCCCATATCATCAGAGTCAAAGGCAAAGATATCTCATGGCATGCTTTTCCTTTACCCTTGCTCTTGGCTACGGGACAAGGAGAAAGAAAGCAATCGGTCGGCACTTGGACAGATTGAACAAAGAAATAGACCACCACATCTACCTCGTGCCTACCTGCCATGCAGAAGAAACAAAAAGAGAAGAATGTAGCCTGCAGACTCAATCAACCCGGCAGAAGGAGTCCGAGTTGAAACCAAGAGCTCGAGAAGCTTCAACAATATATGGACGCAACAGACCACCACCACCAATCAAGTCTCATTTTCCTTGCTAAGAAGTTCCGAGGCCAGTTCAAGTTCAAAGTTGTGGAAAGTCACCAAACAGGACCAATGATCACTTATTAGTTCTATTCATTGTCTTTTATTTTCATTTTCAATTTTTCGTTTGTTTTTTTTTTTTTATATTTTCTTGCGTGCTTAACTGTTTTATTTCTTTTCTTTGCAAGAACTTTTGGTTATTTCCACCCTTGAAGTTGATTGCAGAATTTTAGCTTGGGGGTCATCGCTTGATTTTACTGCAAATTAGGGAAGTTTTCAGTCCTATTGCTTTATTTTGTTCTTTATTTTATTTATTTTATTTTTATTTGCATTTTATTATATTTTCTGACATTGGGGACAATGTCTAGTTTAAGTGTGGGGGTATAGAGTATAAAAATGACCAGATTGAAAATTTTTGTACCTTCGACTTTGAACTGGTTTCATTTGTTTCCATGTTATTGCTTTGTGTTTTCTTAATTAAGTTGTTGTTTTTAAAAAAATACATAAAAAATAAAAAATAAAATAAAATAAAATAAAAAATCGGAAAATTTAAAAAAAAAAAAAAAAAATTTCAAAAAAAAAATTTCCTTGTTTTCCTTATTGTTTTGAATTATATTTTTGTTAGTTTCCCGACCCAATGATATAATTGGATAAATTTGAACCATGATGATCAAGAACTTAGTTAACATGTGTTGTGTGAAATTCCTAATTCTCGTGTTAGTTTTGTACATATTTGATCATCTTTGAGAAACTAAACGCATATAGCCTTGTTGATGTGAAACTAAAGCATGATTTAAAGCTCCATATGTGAATTTAGTGACCATATACATCCGATGTGAGTTTTTGAGCCTATTGAAAGTGTGTGCATTTTTCATACACTCTTATTCTTTCATGTGTGATGAACTTATGTGAGATACTTCTCTAGAACTTGCATAACGATCTTTCGAAATATTTGTCATTGATTGCATGAACTTGAAAATGATAGAGGCATTAGGTTTACCACCATGGCCCAAATAACCTTGTTTCCCAAAGAAAAATGATATCATTAGATTGCCAATTTGAGCCGTATTTGTGAACCTTTTATTTCTTATCACCAGATATATCTACCCTTATGCCTGAAATATTTTTTTTCCTTACCCTTTCCAAGCAAGCTAATGAGTAATGTGAAATTGTCTTATGAGAAGTGTTTGTGAAGTACTCGGAGGGTGTTTGGCAAAAGAATAAGTGTGGGGGTTTTTCATATTTGTTTGTGGTTAAAAAAAAAAAAAAAAAAAAAAAAAAGTTTGTTTACGAAGAAAATAAAAAGTGTTTAAAGTTTCAGTTTAAGGTTGTGGTTGGAGGTGACTAGAAGAATAGCTGGAAAGCTTGAGTTCTTATAAATCTAAAGAAAAGAATTGCTTGCAATGTAGCTTGGAACTTGTGTTTTCCTATTCTTTCGTTTCAATAACCCTATCCCTAAGCCTCATTACATCCAATAAAAGTCCTCTTGATTTAAGTTTTGCAATTATGACTGTGGAGAAGTGATCTTTATGCAAGCTTATGGTAGAAATTTCACATTTGATTCTTTGAGCGAAACACATTTAAACTAAACACATGTGTGATTGAGTGTATATCCAGTGAGAAGGTCGCTAGTTTGCATATGGTGATTTTAAAAAAAATAAAAATTTGAAATTGCATTTTCATGGCTATCTCACACACTACACTTCAAGGATGATTCAAAGATTACTGCTAATATTTGAATAAGGAAAATGAACTTGGATTAGCTTGTTGGTGTTAGCTATGGTTCTTGATGATTTATGTTCTCGAATGAAATTCTATGAGGGTCACATAGGGGGAAGCTAATAATTTTTCATGTTATTACTTTTTCTATTTTCTCTGCTTTGCTCGAGGACTAGCAAAAGCTAAGTGTGGGGGTATTTGATAAGCTCATATTTATACATATTTTACATCAAATTCTCTCGTCTTTTCTTAGTTAGTTTCTTATATTTTTGAGTTATTTGCTTTGTTTTTGTGTTTTATAGAATTTATCTAGCTAAGAAAACAAAAATAGCACAAGTGTGATTTTAAGTAATAAATTCGTTGCATCATATTTTATGCTTAAAGATGTGCAGCTAATATACTTAATATTTCTAATGCCATAAATTTCAGGCTGGGTATTTAAACAGGATAAAAGCCTCGGGCAGCAAGAGAAAAAAAAAAAGAGATGCTGCCAGGCAACTTGGCAGCAAGAAAGGAAATAAATAATTGGAAGGGTTCCTTTGCTGCTGGCAAGGAGGTGTCTCGGCAGAAGAAAAGAATAAAAAAGAATCATAAAGATGAGGAGTGTGGGTGTGTGCAGAAAAAGGATTTAGGTGTGAGGAATAAAGAAATTAAAAGCAATGGAGGAAAGAATAAATAAAGGGGAAGGAAGCAAGCAAGGGAATATAGAGGTCAGTGGGTAGGAAATATAGTGGGACGGAAAGCAGGACATGCGCATAATAAAAAAGAGGGAAATAGCTGGCTGTGAAGAAAGGATTAAAAAAGTCGCAGCATGGAATAAGGGAGAGATATATAGAAGAGCTGCTTGGCAGCGAAAAGGGGGGGAGCACGCTGCCTTTGGCAGCGTGAAGGAAAAAGGAGTGAAGAACCGTGAGACGCGCAGCTGAACAGCAGAAGAGAAGACAGACACAGCTGCCTTTGGCAGCGGAAGCAAGAAACGGACGCGTGGAGCTGTTCTCCACGGGCAGTCAGCACAGGAGGTCAGCACGGAGGTGAGGAGGAAGCTGCTTTGCAGCTGGAAGGGCAGGAGACGCGCAAACTGTGCAGGAACGAGATAGACACGAAGACACAGAGAAGCAAAGTTGCCTTCTCTCGGTTTAATCCTCCAAACTTATGTTTATTTTATGGTTTAATTTATGAATAATGTGTAATTAATTTCTGTTTAGTTAGAGGGAAATTTGAAACCATGAATATTTGTTTATTATAATTTGATTTACTCCAGTTATGAATTCTTGATCGTTGGATGTGGTTTATTTTTCTGTGTTGATTAATAACTTGTTTATGTATGTGGGTTAAGGGTCGACACTTAATTTGCATGCTTAGACTTGATGCTAGGATATAAGGGAATTTCACCTAATCGTTATGAACTTATATCCATGAGTAGTAAAAATCGCTAGTCACGATTGTGTTTAGTAAACCCTAGGTTGGATTAACATGCGTATTCCATAGTTATGAATGCCTAGTCAATGCTTATGATTTCCATTGAACTTAATGATCTTTGATATGTCTCTCTATCATGCGTATTCCATAGTTAGGGAACTTGATAAGAATAATTTGGTTGTGATGCGTATCCCGTCCAATTCAATGAATCTAGGGAAATCTGAAGGTTAATTTAAGCGGACCTAATTAACTTGGAGCATTGTCATTTATTCGTTTGTTGAAATCATAACTGGGAATCAAATTGTATGCATTTATTCATGTGTGGATAAGGAACCCTCTAACTAACGTTTCGTCATTTTATTTCTATAAAATATATTTTCTTTGAAGTTTGTTTTTAAAGTTTCTGTTTTAAATTAAATTTCGTCAAAAATCAATTCCCCAATTATTTTAAAGTGTTAGATTTGTTAGAAATAAATTTAGTTTGTGTTTTCTTGAGTCTTGAATTATTTTGAGTCTTTGAATTTGTTTTGGTTTATTTGTTAGTTTTATTTTGAGTGATTCTAGTTAAGTGTTTTGATTTTAGTTTAGTGTTTTAAATTTTGTTTTTACGTTTTTAATTTAATTTTACTTTGGTTAGCATCCCTAGTTAATCCCCGGCCTAGAACGATCCCTACTTACATCATTACTACAATTGTCACAAATAGGGTTTAAATTTGTGCGTTAGTTAAATTTCGCATCAGTTCCTTCCCCAACAAAAACATTAAAACAGTTTGTTTTATTTTGCTCTTTAAAACCATGCAGAGAATTTGTGATATGCACAGATGCACCAGTATCAAACCACCAAGAATCAACAGGAATATCAATGAGATTTGACTCCTCACAAACATAGACATCAGTTCTTCCTTTAGATCTCAGTCAATCCTTGAAAATTTCACTATACCTTTGGTTTTGCAATGATGACATCTAACCCTTTCAATATTCTTGTTTTTCACCTTAAATTTTGTTAGACTTAGAGGAATTGGAATTTTTAGCAGGCATCACAGATTTATCAAAAGTATGAGGGTTATAAGTTATACCAAAATTTGCCTTCTTCTTTCCTTTGGTAGATTGCACAAATTTGACAGACTCAGGTTCTTTGCCCTTTTCTTGCTTTTGCCGATTCTCCTCTTGCACACATTGAGCAATCAACTCATCCACAGTCCAAGTTTTGTCTTGAGTGTTGTAGGATACCTTGAGTTGGCTATACTTTTGTGGCAGGACTTGCAATATCATGAAAACATTTCTCACAAATGTTGACATCTATGGAAGTAAAGCTTCTTAGCCGCATCAGTCATCCTCATGATATGATCTCTAATTGAGCCTCCCCCTTCAAATTTGTAAGATGTCAAGAGGGACATGTGTTGAGCAATCTCAGCTTTCTCAGATCCCCTGAATTTGTTCTCAATGGCCTCGAGATAATCCTTAGCAAGACCAAATTTCTTGATTCCTCCACGCACAGTGTCTATCATTCCACTCTCTAATATGGACAAAGCCACCTTGTTTGCTCTAGTCCATCTTTCAAACTTGGTCTTCTCAGCATTGGTAATTTTATCATAAAAAGCTTCAGCTTTTGGATTGTCAAGGGCAATGTCATACTCAATCAATGTCAAGAGCAATTCAATCTCTCTTTTCCACTTCTTATCATTGCTTCCACCAGTGAGTATAGGCACTGCTGCCAAATTTAGTGTCTTGAGTGAAACTACATAATTGATTAATGAAATCAAAACTATGAACCCTTTTAAAGATTCCTAATTTCCATATTTTCACCTCTAAATTTAGCCAATTGAATCAATTTCGTCATATACATATTAGATTTAAGAATATACATAGAGTAAACAATTGCAATGATATCCACAAACAACACTAATTGTTCTAACTGCAATATTACTTGTCATATTTCTGCAGATTGTACAATATAGACCAATAAGACAAAACTTAATTGACTGATTTCTTATTAGTTATACCAGCGGAAGCAATTTGTAACAATCTATGCAACAATTTAACTCAATTCTATGTCGATATCCAAGGTAATCAAAAATGCAGAATAGATTCAAGTTTTCTTTTAGCATGACTATATGCAGAATAAAATTTAATATTGAAAACTCAGGTGTGAAGCAAATCAGAATTCATACCTTTATTTATGCAGTTTGAAAGACTTATTGCTCGACGTCAAGATCATAATCAAAAGACTTATTGCTCGATATCAAGATTATAATCGTAGTATGGAACAAGAAAAGAGAAAACCAGAAGGAAGACCCATTTCGAAGAACACAAGTGGAACAACTTTCCCAGATTTGTAACGGTCGAAAATTTTAAATATCAAACTTTATAAAAACGACACCATTTTTTCCCTTAAAATTATAACAGCCATATTTATTAAACGACACCGTTTTACTTACATTCGAATTCTTATAACCCTAGATTCAATGGTTTCATGAAGGATTGAACTTAATGGTTAGAATCCTAGGTTCTGATACCACATGTAAGAATAATTTTGAACGACTTATCAATCTAAAGAACATGGATACAACCAATCAAATCACAACTTCACTCAACCAAGAAAAAAACTTAAATATGATAAAAGATCGAGCACTTACCTACAGAATTTGAACCAGATGAAGAAGCCATTGCGACTTCTCAAGCTTGTAGCCTTCTCCTCTTTAGCAAAGCACAATGGTTCTTCCGAACAATAACACTTGGAATACTATGAACCGTATATCGCAAGAGTAGTGACAAAAGCCTTATATAGTACTCCTTTTACCATTCCCTATCAGAATAGACTTAGGATTCAAACTCCACAATTGATACACAATCATACCAATCCTAAACGAGTTCCAATACCGAGTGTTAATCCCATAAGGATTACTCAGAATCTTACATTACTTATTCCACAAGGGAACCAAATAAGATATAGCTTTTGACTAAGACTTTTCCATATCAATCTTAAACACTACAACTGATTCCTTTCATAATTCATACTCATAAACTTACAGCATATTCTCTACATTAATGGCAAATAGAAGCCAAACAAACACCTCAACACCGAAGTGCATCATGTGTATAAAGCTTAACATGAAAAGGCCTTCAAACCAAAATAGAAAGCAGATAGGGGATGAAATATCTTCATATAACCTTAGCTCAAGAATAGTCGTTGTGTTTACTACGAAGAACCTCATAACCCGATGAGAATAAAAAATTCTCAAAAGAAGAGGGATACTAAATCAACTTGTCATCTTGCACAGTCAACGGCAGAGAAAGAGGTAAAACTTGTTGCATCACAGAAGGAAAAAGATCCAAAAAATAGATTGGGAAATACCAACTTTGAGCTTGAATAACATTAGAAACCCGAAGAAGAGCAGTAGAAGAAATCACTATAGATAAAGGACTAATATCAGCTCCTCCAACCATTTGTGAAACAAAAAAAGAAACTGACATTCCATTATTAATAGTCCAACGTCTATGCTTATGCAAAAGCACGCTTAAACCATGCCACACTGAACATCACAAGTACACATCTTACTTTTTATAAAACGCAAGAGAAAAGCAGTGACGAGCATAAAAGAACCCACAAAGAAGAAGACTGCAAAAGTCTCCCAACCAAAACAAAGTAACGCCGTCAAGTTCAAAGTAGCTAAATCACACAAACCAAGCCCACCATCACTCTTAGGCTCACACATCATATGACAAGCCCCAGACCAAATAAAACTACATGCATAAGAAGAAAGATGCTTCAAAAGACTAGCTGGCCACTGACGAAATGAAAAATTATGTAGAAACAAGTTTTGATAAACAAATTGCACTAACTGAACACACTCTGCAATTGATAGAAGTTTACCTTTCCATCCACCATGAAAGACGAGCCATGGCCTTATCTAGCAAAGCTTAAAAGTGAACCCTTTTCGATTTACTACGAAAAATAAGAACACCAACACAAGTCAAATGAACCATATCCAAAATCAAGATATCTCTCTACTTGAGCCCTACGATGAGAAGAAGTGGACCCACGATAAAATGTGTTTTTATTGGCATTAACAAGCAGCCCAAAAGCACGACCATACTCATCTATGGAATCCCGAAGAGAACGAAGAGATTGAACATTTTCACGGCAAAAAATAAAAAGATCATCTGAGTATAACACATGAGTTAGAGAACAACAACCCCTTGGTGCCGAAATTGAAGAAATTTGCCTAGTACAGTACAAGAAAGTTAAACCCATGTGAACAAGAAAAAACCCATGTGGAGTGTCATTTACCAAAACTGAAAGAGGCGTTGACTGTAATTATTCACTCATACCACAAAAATATGAGAGAAACCAAAACTAGACAACACACGGAGAAGAAATTTCCAATTCAAAGTATCAAAGTCTTAGCAATATCAACTTTGACGCCCACATATAAATGTAAAATAAAAAAGTAAAAAAAGATTTGTTATTATTCATTGAGACAACTATAAAAAACGATGAGAAGGGAGGATCAGGGTGTTAAAGATCAACACCAGCCCATTAAGATTAGTCGGTACAAAGAAACTAGATTATTCTAGTTCAAACATGCATGAAATTGTTCTAGAAGATTCTAGCTAGCAACATTGAAGGTGGCCGGTGCATGAATATGCTAGACAAGTCTAGCAATCTATTGTTGGTGCATGAATTTGAAAAAAAAAAGGCCAAGTCCACCGACTTAGGCTAGAATAACTAAGTTTGTGGCTAGGATGAATTTGAGCCCATGTTAACCGACTAGGTAAGTCGGTTAGCAAGCCTATAAATATAAGGTAGGTGTATTTAAACAACTAAGCAAGAAGAAGAAGAAGTAAAAGAGAGCCAAGTGAGAGTGAGAAGCAAGAGTAGTCTTGTAGGAGTGTGAGTGGTCTAAAGTTTGTCTCTAGAAAGTGAGTGAGTGTCATAGCTTCTTAAGTGTGTCCTTGATAGTTTGTGTGTTGTAATCTTTTGTGAGTGTAATACAAGCAATTTGTTTACTTGTGTTAGAGTTGTGTACTCTAAGTTTTTTCCTCAACAATTGGTATCAGAGCAGTACGATTGGGGACCGTCTCTAGTGAAGTTTTTTAGAATCGTGAGAAGTTTAGTACTTCACAAGATTATTCGTTAATCTTGTTCGGCTTATCGAAGTTCTACTGACACGATGAGAAATCTTCAAGTTGTTGGAGGAATCAAGAAGTTGAACAACAAAAATTACAACACATGGGTGACGTGTATGGAGTCTTACCTACAAGGCCAAGATCTTTGGGATGTCGTCGGCGGTAATGAAGTTACGCAGCTAGATGAAGACACCAGTGGCACTTTGAGGAAGTGGAAGATCAAGGCAGGTAAGGCCATGTTTGCCTTAAAAACCACAGTTGAATATGACATGTTGGAGCACATACAGAAGGCCAAGACACCAAAAGAAGCGTGGGACACCTTCGCCACACTCTTTTCAAAGAAGAACGATACAAGACTGCAGCTTCTCGAGAATGAGCTATTATTAGTGGCCCAACGAGACATGAAGATTGCCGAATATTTTCAAAAGGTAAAGTCTATTTGCCGTGAAATTTTTGAGTTAGATCCTAGTGCTACCATTGTAGAATCCAAGATAAAAAGAATAATTATCCATGGATTGAGACCCGAATATCGAGGCTTCGTTGACGCTGTACAAGGATGGCCGACCCAACCATCACTTGTTGAGTTTGAGAATTTGCTTGCCGATCAAGAAGCTTTGGCAAAGCAAATGGGATGGGTCTTGTCAAAAGGTGAGGAGGAAGCGCTCTACACCGAAAGTAAAGGGAGCTTCAAGCAGCGTGCTGGTGGAGGATCTAAAAGAAATGGTGACAAGGAAAAAGGTCATCAGAATAAGGGGAGTTCTCGGCGAGAGGGAGCTCCAATGTATCACGACAGCCGTGGTCAATCCCAAAATAATAAAAGGTTTGAGGGAAAATGTTACAATTGTGGAAAGAAAGGCCGCATGGCGAAGGATTGCTGGTTCAAAAAGCCCGCAGAGAGTAACGTCGCCAACTCAGAGAAGAAAAGTGAAGATAACTGGGATACCGTAGCATATCTAACTATGGAGGAAGAATGGGACACTGAAGCATCTTCTTTGTGGTGCTCAGAAAATGAGGTGTTGCCTGACTCGAGAGAAATTGAAGATACGTTGCAGGAGAAAATGGGAGATCAAGCTACCCAAACCCAATCGAGTCTAGATGAGCTCGAGGAATTGCTTAATGGTGACGATGTCAAGCAAGAAGTGCCTAAGAGTATTTCGCAAACTGATGTGTATCAACTACCAAGAGAAGTTATACCTAGTGAAGTAGAAGTATTAATTCAACGATCACAACTAAGGAGGTCAACGAGAATATCGAAGCCAAATCCCAAAGACGCTAATGCAGCCATAGTAGAAGAAGCAGTTGAAGCTGAGATGCGTAAAGAAGCATCACAAAATCCTGAGTGGCGTAAAGCTAGGAGAAGAGGTCGTTGCGTTAAAGAAACATCAAACTTGGGATCCAGTGCCAAGAGATGTGAAACCCATATCATGCAAATGGGTGTTCAAGATAAATCGTCGACTGAGCGAGAAGAAAAGAATGAGCTAGCATTAAGGGGGAGTGTTAAAGATTAACACCGGCCCATTAAGATTAGTCAGTACAAAGAAACTAGATTATTCTAGTTCAAACATGCATGAAATTGTTCTAGAAGATTCTAGCTAGCAACATTGAAGGTGGCCGGTGCATGAATATGCTAGACAAGTCTAGCAATCTATTGTTGGTGCATGAATTTGAAAAAAAAAAGGCCAAGTCCACCGACTTAGGCTAGAATAACTAAGTTTGTGGCTAGGATGAATTTGAGCCCATGTTAACCGACTAGGTAAGTCGGTTAGCAAGCCTATAAATATAAGGTAGGTGTATTTAAACAACTAAGCAAGAAGAAGAAGAAGTAAAAGAGAGCCAAGTGAGAGTGAGAAGCAAGAGTGGTCTTGTAGGAGTGTGAGTGGTCTAGAGTTTGTCTCTAGAAAGTGAGTGAGTGTCATAGCTTCTCAAGTGTGTCCTTGATAGTTTGTGTGTTGTGAGTGTAATACAAGCAATTTGTTTACTTGTGTTGTCTCTCCAACACTTGTGTTAGAGTTGTGTACTCTAAGTTTTTTCCTCAACACAGGGGCGGTTGTGGTTTTGGTTTTCTATAGTGTTTCCGAGGTGTCTTCGCTTTTGCAAAATTTAAGAAGCAACATAATTCAAGAAATTGGTAAAAATTCTATTGTTTTGCTTGTTGCTATTTATGGGTCAATATTGGAGTTTCATCTATAATGTTACATCCCACTTAGTAATACAAATTTTATGCAATATTTTATTGTTGCAAAGATCCATTAAATTCTTAATGCAAGATTTAACAATTGATTTTCTAAACCACTCAGTGATACGTACTATGGAAGAAAAATTGTAATATTAGCTAGAGTAGGAAATGAAACTTTATAAATTTCCTGTGAAAAGTAATAAGTGAACACATAATAAAAGTTCATCAAGGATATAATCAATGAAGCAGAAAAAAAATTGAATTCTAGGCTTTAATTAATTTATCTACCTCAAGATAGTTCTAAAGACAAACTTAATTCAGGTGTTTATGTACAATACAAATTCTTACATTGTTCTCTTTTGCCCTAATTCTCTTAGCTGCCTAGCTACATACCACAATGAAACTTCATAACAACACAACAAACATAACTTTTTCAAAAATAGTACCATGAAATTAACAAACTAATTTCAACATAAATATAACATATCATATGAAACAATAAAAAGGACTTCTCCATTATTCTTGTACATCTTGAGATCTCTCTTTGGATTTGCATCTGATGCGCTTGCTACCTGTTCCGGATGGGGTTTGAGGTACGTACTTGGTGGCTTCCTCCTCATGCTAGACTCCACAGCTTTCTTGGGCTCTTTCATGGCTCTACTAGTACCACTCAACTTGTTTAGACTGTTATTACCACTTCTGGTGGAAACAGAAGCCATAGGAATCAAAAGCAGCTTTCGTGATAGAGTTTTTCTCTCTCTTCTGGGAAAGATCTGAACTTCACGGCAGAGACAAAAAGAGGAGCACAGCAGGATTTCAATGAGTATCAAAGCAAAGAGAGAAGTGTTGATCTTCATAATTGAGTTACTGGTTCAAGTGAATTAGAGATATTGGAGATGTATATTGGTACTTGTTAAAATTGTAGTGAGCGTGGGGAGTAGGTTTATCTGAAAAGGGCACGCAGCATGCCTACTTCACGTGGTTTGCCAAAACTTGTAGCTTAAATTATTTCAATTTTATTGGACGAAAAAAAAAATCGTTAGCTACAATCCATGGCCTGTGTGCATATAGGCCGAAAGCTGCAATGACTAAGTAAACAATCTAGCTCGCCATGACAGAAAAAGCTACAATAAGATTATACCACTTCTTCAAGCCAGTTGGACAACTTATTTTCTGCCCAGAAAAAAAAGAATAAGTTTTACGAATTTTCAAAGCTTAGATGTCCAACAAAACGAAAGAAGCTTAAACAGGTAGAAAACTAAGTGTTTTTTGAGTTGATTTAGTTATATTAATTTGTTCTGAAATAGGTAGAAGTATGTTTTGGATTGGTATTCAGTTCTTATAATGTAAATAGGTGGAAGTGTCTTTTGGTTAATTCTTTGTAGATGGAACTTTGGCTGGAGGCAGATTAAATTAAAGATAGGCAAATGGAACTACGTACATCTCACATGGTCGTAAGACCCCAAAGTTGAAGGTGATAGACATATATAGCTGGATATTTTAGACCTTGAATTTGTAGTCAAGATTCCTGTAAATATATTAATTTCAGTTAGCATGGGACTTGTGTCCAGTGTGACCCTCCACCATTTTTCAGTTTAAGGGATTTTTTATCAATTGAAAGAGAGAATTCGAACTTGAGGGATCTTCTATATAATATTTCGAGAAATATAACTCTATACGAAGAGTTAGTTGGTAATTACGCAACAATACTTTCAGCTGGGAATATGCCGGATCTGTAAATGGACTAGTAGTTACAGGTTGTTGTGTTTGGCTCATATACTTATGAGTTGGCAACAATTTTGATAGTGTAAGTTTCTGAGTGCTACAGGGAAATGGCAGTAGCCACTTTGTGTTTGGCTTTCGGTTGTGGCATGGATGTCTTGTTTCAAGAGAAGACATGGTGACTACCACAAGCAAAGTTGGAAGCAAGACTTGACTTTGTGGTTGCTTGCACACAATTGTGCATGTTTTATTGTGTATGTTTTATTTTATATGCATTAAATGACAAATGGAGAAAAGTTGTACTTTATAGACTAGGTATAGACTTTGATGCATGCTAGGTAGGCTAGGTGATAATTATGTCATGTGAACTTAAGACTTTTTGGTCTTGTTTGTTGGCATAGTTGCTAGTGTATGCCTATAACTAGATGCAATATTTGTGCATTTAGTAATGCATTGAGAGAGCATCCGAAGGAGAACACAAAGGAGAGAAAATAGAGAGTGAGAGTGAGAAACTCTTGGGGTAGAGTGAGGCTCTTGGGAAAATTCTGTGAGTGTACAAGGGATTGGGGTTTGGGTTATGTCGATTTAACTCAAGTGTATCTTGTACTAGTTATTTTCATAGTGAAGAGCAATATCTCTCCGAGGACGTAGGCAGGTTTTTGTCGAACCTCGTAAATTTCTCAGTGTCTTTATTTCTTGTAATTTAAACTGTTCAACTGTGGGTCTGTAGTTTGGTGAGATAATCTGAATCTCACTTCCGCACTGACGAACGGCCAAGGCACAACAATTGGTATCAGAGCTTTGTTGGAAGCTTTGGTTCATTGACGGTTCAGATTTGTTATTCACCATGATGACTACAAACATGTCATTTTCAGTTGAGAAGTTTAATGGGAAAGGCAGTTTTACTCTCTGGCAGATTAGAGTAAATGATGTCTTGACTCAACAAGGCTTGGCTAGAGCTTTGAAGGGAAAAGATGGGAAACCTAAAGAAATGACAGATGACCAGTGGGAGGAGCTGGAGTCGTGTTGTGTTAGCACCATTCGACACTGTATAGCTAACAACATTATCAATAATGTTATGGATGAAGATTTTGCGCTTGCACTCTGGGAGAAGTTGGAAAAACTCTATATTGCTAAGAGTTTGACCAACAAGTTACATCTAAAGCGGAAGCTGTACAAGCTAAAGATGGATGAAGGCGGGAATCTCATGGACCACATGAATGTGTTCAACGGATACTTGGATCAATTGCGGAAAGTTGATGTTAAGGTTGAGGAAGAAGACAAAGCCCTGTTACTTCTTACCTCACTTCCAGATTCGTATGAGAATCTTGTGACAACCTTACTGCATGGAAAAGATACAGTAAGTTTGGAGCAGGTGCAGGCTTCTTTGGTGTCTTATGATACACAAAAGAAGAAGACCATTGTTGATGGTGGGCACGAGACTGCTTTAGCTGTTCAAGGTTGGAATCGTGGAAGAAAATTGGGAGGAGGATTTAAGGGAGACAGTAGGTTCAAATCGAGTTCCAAAGGCAAGGGTTTACAATGCTACGATTGCAAAGAATTCGGGCATAAAAAGAAAAATTGTCCTTTGAGAAAAAGAAAGGATGATCTTGGTCCGGGTTGTAGCAATTTTGTGGCGGAAGACTTCGAGTTTGCCCTCTAGATACTCAAAGCAACACTTCTCCTGGTGATGTTTAGTCTCAAGTGTTGCAGGGGTTTTGCAGCAGGTGGAGCTATGGGATTCACAGGTGATGAGATGGTCCTGAAGGAGGAGAAGTGTGAGGAATATTTGTCTGGCTCGACGGGTGTTACTGGAAATGGGTGTGTTGCGAAAATTAGATAACAAAAATTAAACTCATTAAGTCTCGAATTTTAGTGCTCGCAAGTATACGAATCAGATGATTGTATAGCATATAAGCACGGATATCGTCCCACAGAGATCGAATTGATTCTAAAAATCTTACTAACTAAATTGAAACAAATTGTAATTGAGAAGCTTTAATGGAGAAGAGAGAAAATTTGAAATTAAACTAAAAATGAAATATGACTTGAAAATAATATGCATGAAATAATAAAATTAAAAATATAAGAAAATAAAACCTAGGGCATCCGAATTCACCGTAACCAATTCTACTTAATTCCCTTAATATATTATGCTCAAGTATTTCCCCAATATTGATGATCGATTTTCCCTAAATTATTCAACGGCCATGGCATCTGGTTGCATCAAAAGTATCCTTACTTGTTAACCCTCTATGGCATCTAGATGAATTTAAACAAGTAAGAACCCATTAAGCTCTATGGAAATCGTTGGAAAATCACACAAACCCTAATTGTATGGCATCTACAAATAGGTGGTTATGGTATCAATTGCAAGAAGCTAAACCCAAGTTAAGTATGACATCTACTCTAACTTGCATCAAATCAACCTAATTTAAACCTAGATGGTGATCAAGCATCTAAATAAAAATCAAGCGCATTACGAATAGCAAAAGATACTCAATAAAGATGAAAAACTTGATAATAACAATGCCACAAGGCAATTAAGTATTCATGATTAGCCTACATCGTAGCCCTAGAAACGAAAAAAAACCCTAAAGCTCTTCTCCTTTTTCACTTCTTTGCCGCAGTCCCCCTTTGGAATATGAATTGTGTTTTGTGGATCCTCCCTTACAATGGAGAACCAATCTCCATATATAAAACCAACGGCAAAGGTTACTAAAGGCCAATTAAAATGACCATTAATCCTAGGTTAATGGACTTTCAAGTCCTTATTAAAGAAAAGAAAAATAAACGGAAATAATAAAAACTAAAAATTATGTCGCTTCTTAAATCTATTGAATAGCACTCCCATGTCCATTTGATTCCCAAAACCATTGCAGTCTCATCTTCTTGTTGTAACGCATATGCCTTGGTGCAGTTAACTAGCCTCTTGCTCCATTGGAATTACTCTAGACACCCAAAAAGCTCATTTTGCACTTCATTTTTGCATAACTCCCGTATTGAATGCCTATAAATTAAAACAAAATAAATTAGTGCATTTAACCCATTCATATATACAAAATCCAAAGGAAATATATGATAAAAATATATGAAAATATGTACCCATCACACTGACAAGTTTCCAGGTTGCAGACAATAAAGAAGAGGAAAAACCTGCTGGAGGAGACGAGGATGTGTCGAGATCCTGTCTGAAGCTAAATGGTGATTTTTAGCTTGCAGCAGCTGCACATGCATTGGCAGTGACTGAATCGGAACAGGACCAACGAGGTTGATTCAGGGTGTGTATGCTGGTACGTAAGGCCAATGGAGGCTTTGGCAATGGATGCAAGGATTTTTGCATGGTATATTCGCCAAGGTGGAGATTGTTGTGTTTGGCTCATATACTTATGAGTTGGCAACAATTTTGATAGTGTAACTTTCTGAGTGCTACAGGGAAATGGCAGTAGCCACTTTGTGTTTGGCTTTCGGTTGTGGCATGGATGTCTTGTTTCAAGAGAAGACATGGTGACTACCACAAGCAAAGTTGGAAGCAAGACTTGACTTTGTGGTTGCTTGCACACAATTGTGCATGTTTTATTGTGCATGTTTTATTTTATATGCATTAAATGACAAATGGAGAAAAGTTGTACTTTATAGACTAGGTATAGACTTTGATGCATGCTAGGTAGGCTAGGTGATAATTATGTCATGTGAACTTAAGACTTTTTGGTCTTGTTTGTTGGCATAGTTGCTAGTATATGCCTATAACTAGATGCAATATTTGTGCATTTAGTAATGCATTGAGAGAGCATCCGAAGGAGAACACAAAGGAGAGAAAATAGAGAGTGAGAGTGAGAAACTCTTGGGGTAGAGTGAGGCTCTTGGGAAAATTCTGTGAGTGTACAAGGGATTGGGGTTTGGGTTATGTCGATTTAACTCAAGTGTATCTTGTACTAGTTATTTTCATAGTGAAGAGCAATATCTCTCCGAGGACGTAGGCAGGTTTTTGCCGAACCTCGTAAATTTCTCAGTGTCTTTATTTCTTGTAATTTAAACTGTTCAACTGTGGGTCTGTAGTTTGGTGGGATAATCTGAATCTCACTTCCGCACTGACGAACGGCCAAGGCACAACACAGGTTACTCCAAACATACATTAAAATAGTAATTAAGAACTTCTCCATTTTTGTTCACTAGCTAGGGTTGGAACTTGGAAGCCGCTAATTAAGCATGTGATAGTGAATTAACTATTACTGTTTTCTGACTTTGTTGCAGAGCAAGAAAGGTTAAACTATAAGACTCTCATGTGACTCAACACAGTGATTCGAAATCAATCGTTAATCGGTTACATAATCAGTAGTTTCTGGTTTCTTTCATGATCTTTTTGTTCATGTTAACTACTTAACATTATAGCTGGGAATTAATTAAGCCATATTGCTTATTTCTCTTATATAAACCAACCCCCACTAGTGAGAACCTGAAGAAATCCTAGATTTGGATAATATCATCTGCCTAGTGCCACCCTATAAGCGTAATTATAAAATGGGACACTTTGGATGCGGTCTCTAACTACCAATGTTCTTTGACTGAAACCTTTGTGGTTTTTAATTTTTGATCGAAGTCCCTAACATTAATGTAATAATGTATTTCTATATAGGTTATTATATTTTTAATTTAAAAATGAAATTTGTAGTTATTTATATTAATGAGATTTAAAATAAAACCCATGATTTATGGAATTAAAAATATCAAAGATAAATTATACTCTCCAATATATATTTTGTGTGTGTATATATATATATACACACATGGGTACGTTCATAAAAAACTAACCAAAAAATTATTGTACCAAAACAAGGGTACATTTTTCAAAAACACAAAAAAAAAAATATTAGGCTTAATAACATTATTAAATTTCTTCTATTAAACTTGACATAAATACATTCTCAATATGTACTCATATAAGTTTGAAAATGGATTAGAGAAAAGATTGAATGAATTTTATATAAAAAATGGGTACATTTTATATTATCAAAAGGGTACATTTTTTCATATAACAAATTGGTAAATTTAAGAATGGGTACATATCAAATTTTTAAAAAATTTAATGGGTACAAACTTATTCTAATTTTATTTTTTATATTTTGGAAATGTTTGAATTGAAAATTAATTAGGAGTTTAATAAGAGTGTGAGTATTAAAACTCTAAATCAATTACTAATTTTTATTATTAAAATTATGTAACTTACATGTAATTCATTAATATATTAATGATAGAGACTTTGATCAAAATCTAAAAACTAATAAGGTCTTAATCAATGAACATTAGAAATTAGGGACCGGATACTAATTTTTCCTTATAAAATTGCATGCTACTATTATTTTTAACTAACTACCTTGGCTTAGCTTGATTGTGAGGAAGATTTGAAATTCCTTTGATTCCATATGATTCTTCATATATTTATTCTCGACCGACCCGACCAATTAACTTGTTCTTCTCTAAATAGATTGAATACTATGAGGTACTTTGGAGAAGCACCAAACACCAAAGAGCAGAGAAATCAAGCTTACTCCGTTCATGGGAATAAGCATGCACATGTACATGACGCGCCAAATACTTGAGGTAGCTAGTTTGGTGACGACAACAGTTGAGACATGATATATCTTCGTAAACTTCGAAAGGAGTGCGAAAGCCGAGAGTGTGATTCATCAAATGACAGGCAACCAAAATAGCATGGCTCAAAGATAATTGGAAACCTACTTCTTTACATATCCAAGAGCAAAGACCGAGCCACTTCAAGTAATGACCACGATTCTTCATTCAGACACGTCATTTTGTTGGGATGTGAACGGAATAATCCTCTCATGAATAATACATTGTTGACAAAAGAAACAACTCAAGATATTATTCCCATATTTTCCAACGTCAGCTGATCGGTGCACTTTAACGTGGGTCTGAAATTGCGTAAACATCATTGGACATAATCATGGAAAAGTCACTTTTAATCTTCTTCGAAAACATCCAAGTAAATCTAGTACTGCTATCTATAAACGTAACTAATTACTTTAGTCTAAAGAAGGCTTTTCAATTGCACTGTACTAATGAACAGTGTTTTGAACCACATTTCAGTTTATTTACAAGATTGCCACTCGGATGCTTTTAACCAATTTTCACTTAATTTACAAAATTGCCACTCAGGCTTAAAAACCTATTTTCAGCCGTTGGCTGCATTTCACGTTTGACTCGGCGAGAGAGAGGGGAGGGGGACATCACGCCTGACAAATTGGAGAGAGCCAACAGCTGGGTGTGCCTCTGGCGAGCTGAGAGAGGGGGATAGAGCGACTACAGAGGAGGGAGACACAGGGCCTGACAGATTGGAGAGAGATGGGAGCTACGGGTTTGGACTGAGTGAGAGAGATATTTAGGTAGGTGCTCTGCCAGGCTCTCTCTGCCGCTAATCTTGATGCACACGTGTTGATGATCGTGGGAAGGGAAGAACGATGGTAAAGCTGGCCTTTTCCATTTCCTTCTCAAACCCTCATTGCCTCTTCCGTCTCCCACACCCTGTGAGAACGACGGTCTCGCCTCCATCCTATCCTCCAGTCGCCGCGACGACAAAAACCACCTTGGAGCCAGTATAAAGGGGTATGAAGTTAGATCTGAAACGAATACCTTTGTATATTTGGTTTTGTAGTTAATTTCACCTTCTGGGTTTATGCTGGGTTTTAGTACAATTTTAAACGGAGGTATAATCTGGTGAGGTTTCTCAAGACCATGCAGAAGGCAGGGCTTTATGCTCACCTTTGCATTGGCCCTTATGTTTGTGTTGAGTGGAACTTTGGGTAATTTTTTTCTCTAGATCTATAATTTTGGCTTTTTTTCTTTCTTATTTTTTAGGATTTTCCACTCATTCTATTTTCCTCTCCTAATTTTAGTATTTATTTTTTCTGATTGTGTGGTTTGTAGGGGTTTTCCTATTTGGCAGAGGCAAGTTTTGATTTTTACTTTTCTTTTTTCTCACAGGGGGCTCTCGGAGAAGCATGTAATGGAGACACCACTTCTGTCATTATCTTTGGAAGTATTTGATGGTCGACTGGATGATCCTATTAGCGTGTCCATCCGAGGAGGTTTGTATTCATCTTTCCACTGTTTTTGGAAAAATGTGTAGAAATCATAAAGATGCTTCTGAAGATAGGTAAGCAACAATTTCTAAAATTTTAGTGTAATCTTTTTTCATTATGAAGTTGTTCTAATGCTAATTAGTGATTTCAAACAAATTATGTGAAGTGAAAAGTGAAATTTTGTATGTTAAGCCACCACCACCTAGAACAAAAAATAAACACCCGCCACTGCTTTTCAGCCGTTGTCTCCTGCGATCTATTCAAATCTCCGATCGAAACAGGTATTTACTTCCGATTCCATTGATTTCAGATCGTTCAAATTTTCATCATAATTCGCAATCAATCTCCCAAATTTGTTGGATTTAGGGCTTTGTATCTGAATTATTGCTGAAATTGTGTGATGGGTTGAATGCAGAGAGAAACTTAGGGAAAGATGAGCGACGTATTCGAAGGGTACGAGCGTTACTACAATGAGCTCACCGCCAACCTCAGCAAAAAGTGTACGGTAGCTGGTGCTCTCAATAGAGGCCAATTTTTTTTCTCACTTTTCCTTATTTATTTATTTTTGTGAATTTAATATATACATGTAGTTGCGTTATATTTTGGATGATTTATGTTGTATTCAATTGTGCTGGTGTCCTCTTCAACGATTACTTTTGTCTCGAAATCTTCCGTTCTAGCTCTCCATACAAAACCCAAATCTTTGGTTCTCTCTAACTTCCTCTTTCCTCTTTTTTTTTAGTTGATGTTAATCTCGCGCCGATGGATCCCTTCAATTTGAAATGGTATACTATTGCTACTTCATTTTGCAGCTTTATTATTTTCATTTGATTTTTATAATTTTTTGTATTTTACTTGCATTTAATTTGTTGAGATCTTTTGAATTCGGCTGCTTGAGTAATTAGGGATTTGGTTCCTTGGAGTGTCCTTAGGAGTAGCAGATTGAATCGATGAGATCGAAGGCTTTGCCGTCTGGTATTCCGAAGTTGTTGCCGGATTTCCGACGAATTTCCAGCCCAGTTTGTGCGTGGCCTGTCTTCAGATCATAGTGAAGCGAGTTTTATTCAACTCAGGTGCTGTATTTGAGTTTTAATTTTGGATTTTTGTTAATTTGGACGACACCCTAACAGTTTGGTTTTGCGGTGAGTTGTGGTGCTTTGTCAGGGCTTTCCCAGCTAAAAGGGGATTTTACGTTTTGTCTCCTCAGTTGATAGCTAGAACGCCACTGTTACTTTTTGGGTATGTTTTTTGTCCTACTTTTTCCCAATTTGAATATGTATTCATAGTTGTCGGAATAAAACATATCTGTAGTTTTTGGGAAGAGCTGATGAATGATGGTATCTGTTCCTTCCATGTTAGAAGCATTTCGGGGTTTTATTTCATCTTATTTGCATGATTACTTGCCACCACCTCCGCTGTTTTTTGTAATTTCTCGATTTTTTTTGCCTGAACCAGATCTATCTGATTGGTCTAATTCTTAACTTCGTGTGGTTTAGTCTTAGATTTTGAATATTGAGAAATTTGGATCTTCATGTGATTTACCATGCAGGATATTGAGTCTGTATGACATCAATGAGGAGGACATTGATGGTGTCACTGATCGTTCTCAGCTTTCAACAGTAACACAACCATCTCCACTCCAGATGCAGCTACCCATATTAGAGTTGCCAAAAGTTTGTTCTTCTCCATTCTGTTTATTTGTGATATTCATGTAATTTCAAATCCAGCATAGGGACATTAGATGCTAATAATTGTGTTGCGTTTATCTAGAACCTCCAAGGTGTTTAGTGCTCCTGCCTCCACCTTTCTGGAGTTGTTATTGCGTCTACTTAGTTTGCCTGAGTCAGCATGAAATATCTTAGTTGTATCTTTATGATATTAAAGCGAGCCTGTTTATGCGTGTTCAATTAGGTCTAGGTTTCTTCTTTATATAATGTGGTTGTCACCTTCGTTGGAATTTCTGAACTTTTTGAGATGTGAGATATCTCCATAAAAATAATGCTCATCATATGACGGGTAATTTAGTAGAACAATATTGATACCATTGCTTGAGTTGCGGGCATTCTGTTTTCCTCTTCTAGAATTGTGACTCTAGGAGCTTTTTATGATTCACCGTTTCTATTTTGCTTCTGTGATGATATTTGGGTTGGGATTCCTATTTCAGTGTTGTTTTCTCCCATCTCTATAGGATATCTTTGCCACAATTATTCACCCCGAAAAAAATTATTTGCATTGATTGTTTCCATCACTGGTCAGCGGACACAGGTTCTGTAGATCAGTTAGCATGTTTTGTTCCAATGTACTGTCAGGAACAACTGTTCCTGAGAAGTTGAAGAGTACCATTCAACTTTTAAAGTTTTGGATTTCGAAAGATTAATCAACTCCATAAGCTATTAGTAACTTGATTCCATAGAGACACCGGAGGGTCCTAATAAAGCCACTCAATCTGCAAATGTCAAATAAAGCAACTTATAAGTCTTATATATCACTCACCCAACGCATATTACTTTGTCTGCAATGGTACTGAAATATTGGTATACATCCCAACAGTGAGCATACATTTTCAAATATCTACCACTTCAAGTCTCTGTGTGTGTTGTTTACCCCAGACTTTGCACATCAATTTGGTTCTGTTTTCTTGATGGTTTGATGCGTTTTGTGTTGTGTTTTTCGGTCAATTGACTCGGTTCATATGATTAATTCCCATGGTTTCCATGCCATATTGGTTGAATTTATTTTAACTATATTTATTTTTGGTGCAGCCATATCCTCATATGAACAACAAGTGGAAGGTTTACAGGACATTAACCAATTAATTGGGCTATTAGTTCCTTTACTTTGTGGTGTCCCTATTGTGAGTGAAAAAAATGTTCAGGTACTTTATAGTTAGGAAGATTTAATGATGCTTTTTGTATGTACTTTACTTTATTATGTTTTGATAAACGGAGGTTCAGCAACAGGTTACTGAAATTATCACTTATATATATAACCTCCACCACAAAGTAATTTCCTAAAGAAATGTGTAGTACTTTGTCTTCTGGGTTAGTGTTCTCTAATTTAGATTAGACATTAGGGCTTTGAGCTTGGTAAGGTTTCTTTTCTTGATGCACCTCATTTTTTTATTTATTGTTTTTCTTTTTGGAGTTTTTGATTTACAGATAAATTCAACATTTAAATTCTCTTTTTGTGATCCTGCAGATTTTGTCTCTGTAATCAGATGGTTGATATCGATGTCTGATTTCGTTCTTCTTCACTTTCAAGAAGCACCGGTGTTTATTGAAGGTATATAATCCGTTTAGACATTTAGTTTTCAATGTTTCAAGTATTTTGCGTTGTTAGTTTTCTGTTACTTTTGTTGCTGCCTGCCTTTTTTTTCTATTTTTTTTCTATTTTTTTTCGTTTTTATCCGCTTCTCTTTTACTTTTGTGCAACCCATTGTCCTCAGTTTATAATCTTTCGTTGGATAATTTGATCGCCTAATGTATTCTCAAGTGATATCTTTGGTTTTAAACTGTTCTAAACAATTTAATCTTTAAACTGTTCGATTTTAACCCCAACATTTTATTTTCATTCTGTACGCATTGGAACCAAATTTAATTGGTGCTAAAAACGTACAGAGCCCTTAACTATACCATGAATGCAATGTTAGCCAATAAATAATTATAAAAGTAACTTTGTCATGGGCTATAATCATATCCAGCATCATTCCATGATTGTTACCAACCTTTAAAATCAAATTTAGCATCAGTATGTTTTACCTCTCTGTTTCAATCTCAACCACTAGCAGCTACAATTTTGTATTAATCACCGTTATCGATTGTTCTTAACATATGATCATCAGATCCCAATATGTCGACCGTCGTTTTCCCTACCTTATCGTATGTGAAACGATTATATTTGCACTCACTTTTATTTATTGGAAACGTATTTGTGTCTCTCCATATCCAATCCTTGGTGCAAAATGTTTACAATTTGAATCTGTTTCAGCTTCCTACAGCCAAATTGGAATCAATCTGAAAGAACTGGGTCTATTCGCGGTCTTCAAAGTATAACATTGATCACTCTCAACTTTAAATTTCTTTTTCAACATTTTTTCCTTTTGCATTTCTAAAAAAAAAAACCTTTATTCAATATATACTGATATGGTCACTTGTAGCAGAAAAAAACTTCATCTTTTTTGTCAATATTTAAGTTTTTTTTATTTTTCTTCATGAACCAGGTCAGCCCATAACTCTGTAACCATCCACGTATAGAACTTATCCATTTTTGTCATTGTGGTATCAATACAAATTTACACTTATTTTTTGAGGTGGGATTGGTCTTAAAACACAGGAATCAGAATTTAATTGATCCCTTTGTTCTGTACACAAAAATTCCATCGACCCAAAAAACTCACGTGGAAAACAAACGTATTTACTTTTTTTTTTTTCTGCTTCTCCTTATTTTTTACCTATTTTTTCATTTTTTTTCCGCATCATTCTCTCTTTTCATGATTAGTTTTAGCGCACAGTTTTTAAACCTCTTAAACCCTGTTCGTTTTAGTGTTTTGCTTCATTATTAACATTCATTTGGATTTGTGATTGATATCAACTTGGTCAGGTTTTCATTACTTGCAAAGCATCTTTAGAGTAATGCCTTTAAACTGTGTCAATTTTTCAATGAAAAACCTTGAGAACCTTATTCAGTATTTGGCGATTAGATGAAACATCAACATAATTTCCCTCACTTTAACCGATTCTCTGTGATTAAAGTCTGGAAAAATACAGTGAAAAAGATGCAGCTTTTTTATGGGATTGACAATTTTTGGCTTAGTTTTGGCTAAAAAAGAATTAGAGTGTTACTTAGTAAGTTGAGTTAACAAATTTGCAGGATGCAACAGAGCACTTAGGACAAGTTTTCAAACGAGTTAAGAAGATCCAGCTGAAAAGAGCATACAAGATAGATAACTGGTATGCTACTTTGTCTTTGTGTTGGATTTTGATGTTTAGGTTCTGCTGCTCAGTAGACTTTATAGTGTTCTAAATCTGTTTTGTAAATGTGCTAAAAGATTGGACGTGTTATTGAATATTAGCCATGTAGTTTGAATTGGATATGTGATTGAATATTAGGTATTTAGTTTGAATTGATTTGGATATGTGGCTTATTGAATTGGAATTTGGATATGTGCTAATTTGAATTGGATATGTTGAATTAGAGATGTGCTACTTTGAATTGGATAGGTTGAATTGGAGTGTGCTATATTGATATATGATGAACTGATGGTTACAGAACACACGCACACACTCACCAGTCATCACAGACTCTGGGGCTGCATAACCATAGGTTCCCATGACTCGCGTCGAAACATGAGTTTTATCACCCTCAGGACTATCTTTCGCAAGTTCGAAATCCGAAAGCTTGGCATTGTAATCCTAAAATAACTCATTCATTTAACACATGAAAATTGTGCATTTTCATAATTAAAGTTTTAAATTGTCATCATTCTGTTCAAATGCACCATTTCTGTTTTGTTTCCCTTCTCTCATCTTGCAAGCACTCATGGTGTCCATTTCCTTTTAATTTCGGTTAATGCAGGTTTTGAAATTTGTGACCATTTTCATATTTCTATAAATTTTGAGAGAAAAAAGCATGTGAAAAACCACATTAGTCTCTAGGCATAAATCACATTAGTCTAATTATGGCTAGGATAAAAAACCATGTCATAAACTGTGGCTTGGTTACATTGCAATTTCAATTTGGGATTTGAATTTATTTACAAAATTACGATCCTTTTTTAAATTTAGAAAAGAGCATGTTAAAAGACCAATTTTCTTTACAGGAACTTGAATAAAAAGTAGGCCATGAGTGAAAACCAACCAGCAAAGATTATTATGGTGATTCACTAATTTAAACATAAACTAGCTTTGAGAGTCATGCTCACCCATTGTTGGTTTTCCTTGCGAGCATATTTCCTACCCTAAGTTTCCCAAACTGTGTTCTCAAACCGCTGCATCGGCATATCTTTCCAACTTCTAATGGTCTTTGGTGCTAGAACATCTTCTAACTTCATTCTAAAAAAATTGATTCATAAGTAAAGACACCTAAAAGCAGCTAAGTAAACAGTTTAATCAAGAAGCAATTCAGAAGTAGAACCAAATAAGCCACAGTCCAACTTTCGCACACCCTCCGGCGTAATTTAATATCAGAAACCGTCTCCTGAATTCAAGTTTGCCTAGAGCTTCTAATTGTGTGTGCCCATAGTGTCTTTCTTGGTCTACAACCAAGGACTGATTAGTGAGAGCTTCAAAAATAGATAGTTATCATAAACAAACAATTCATCACGATGATGTTTTTTGTAATTTGGGTTTATAGTGCTTCTAAATGCTGTTTTAATTGAGTTTTCTATGTTTGGTCGATTTGTTGTTGCGGATGGGTGATACGTTTTTTTTCTTTCAGTTAAGAAACAGTGCCTTTCAGAGTTTGTAATTTTTTGTTGGGGTTTTTTCAAGCTGCTGTGTTAAAGGTATATGATGTGTTTTTTTCTTTTCGCTTTATTCTTGCTGATTTGGGATGGTTTTTACATATTTTCAAAGGATGTTAGTGTTCAAGCTCTGCTGATATTTTATTCTGTTCATTTTGATTTTGTTTTTCAGTTGGGTTATAGGATTGTTTTGTCTCTTTTTTTTTTCTTTTTTCCCCCTCTGTACAGCTTTTCAAAAATTCAACTGTTGTTCTCAATTTGGTTATTTGAACCGAGGCCAGTTAGGCTGTGCCTTTGGAAGGTCTCACTGCTTTTAAAGTTGAATGGTGCTAACTGAATATAATGCGTTCATTCTTCAGTGTGTTTGAGCGTATGTGTATGCAGTGTATGCAGTGTATGTGAGTGCATGCAGTGTGTGCAGTGTGTCACTTGGGCCATTGGCTTTTTGAGGTATGTTCATTTATAGAGATTTTGTAACTGTATTGTTGAATTTTTAATGTATGCTTGGATTTTAAAGGGGCACCGTATTTATGGGTTGTTGTACGATTCTAGGGAGATAAAAAGAGGGGATTGAGAGGTCATGCTAAGGAGAGTATATTACTTGCCACTGAGGAATATACTTCATATAATAGCAATGTGATGATGTGTGGCATGCTTTAACTAAGGGATATTTTTATGTAGTAAGAAAGCCATATAGAGTCGCATTTTTTTTATTTTTTTTATTTTTGGATTTGGTAACTGAAATTTTGTGTAAACTAATGTTTCATAAGAAACAGAACTTTTTTGGAAACCATCTCTTTCTAATCAAAGACGTTCAGTTTCTTCCCACTCATTGTACAATGTGTTTATATGCCAGCTCACTTGAATGTATATAAAAAAAACTGTTTGTTTATAATTGTGTTGAATTTATCCAACTTAAATGTGTTTTATTCATCCGATTACATCTGAAACAATAGGTTCCCGCAGCAACGCGCGGGCATATTTTCTCGTGAAATCTATTATCATAACCTTCGTGGGACCCCACACTTTAAAATGTACCAAATCAAATGGCAAAAGCAACTTTATAATCACTTAAGTAGCATGATGATTCCTAGTCAGGAAATAAATTTTTAAACCTGAGCTCCAAATCACTACAACTACGAAACAAGAACAGGAACAAGTGCTTCAAATAACTGAAAGATGGACATCTCTAATGATGATGCCACAACCAAGTTTGATGTTTGTTTTCCACTTCGGTACTGTAAACTTTAGAATTACTTGATTTTGATCTAAGATGTACAAACCCCTAACTTTCTCACCACGATCAATTGAGTTTTGATTCTTTGAACTAAATGAGCAGAACAACGTACACATTTTTAAGTTGACCTAGGTATAAAAGTTGCTTTCATCAATCTCCACTACATGCTATGTAATTTGTTTGGGCATTCTTGACAAGCATAATTTTGATTTAATTATGATGCTCTCTTATGCTATTTGAAGCGCTAGGAATACTATGCTTTGGTTAGGTAAATGTGACCCCCCCCCTAACATTGTGGTATCTCGCACCATCTCCTGGTGGCAAAACTTCCAACTTGCCTCCACTCCTACTTCCGCTACTAGCCACTCTTCGGACTCATTGACCGTGAAGTGGGTGAAGTTGAATGCAAACCGTCTCATTGGTGGTGTAGGTGCGGTTCTCCAAGACACTGCGGGCAATTTTGTAGCAAGCTTAGCTAAGTCTTTCCCTCACGTTCCTTCTCCTCTCTTTGCTGAGACTTTGGCAGTCAGGGAAGGTCTTGCCTTGGGGTCTTCACAATATAGATATTGAGAGCAATTCGCTCCAGATCCCCAATCTTTCTGATCTTCTTCATCAGACTATCTCCTATTGGTCTCATCGTCGAGGACTCTAGAGAGCTTTCCTTAGGGATCACTAGAGTTTGTTTTAACCATATAACACTACTACAAAAGTACCCAGTAGTGTCATTTTAAAAAGCGACAAGAAAAACTCATTCCTGTCGGATATTAAGGAAAAATCCAACAGAAACTCATGTAATGGCGGATAGAAGAACCGACAACATTGCTAGCGTCACGAAAAGGCTTTTGTTGTCAGTTAGTTCCCTTAATCCGCCAAGAAAAAAGAAAGCGTTTAAAAATAAAAAAAGGACAGTAGTGTCAACTCCCGTAAGATGATAAAAAAGCAGATTTGTGTCGCTTATAACCGACACCACTAACCATTAATAATTAAAAATATATATAAAAAGCCTATACCAGTTTTTTATTAAATAAAATAAATAATTAACGGAATTTAAAAACACAAACCAATTTAACAGAGTTCAAAATTTTAGTAAATCATATAATATAAACTGAAAACCAACTAACAATGTCCAGCTTCGCAATAAATTATGGATTCTAATACAAAACCCAACTAAGAAAATTCAAGACCAATTAAGCGAATTTGCAAAAAACTATGGATTTTCAAATAAAAAAAAATCACTTTTGCAGTAATTTTCAAATCAAAACAAAACACAATAGAAAAAAAATCACTTAATGCATCGACTCTAAATCAAAATCTAATCTAAAAGAAAAAACAAAGTGTTGACCCTAAAAACTACCAAGCCTACGTGGCGCGTAGGCCGAGTAATCTATAAGCTAACTACGTCCTTCGGTGAATGCGGGGCGTGCCAACTCGTCGGCCGAGCTCGGCCGAGGAGTAAAATTTGTTGATGTTGCGTTAGGTGCGCTGCTGACTTCTTGATCTTGCGATTGTGGCCGAGAAATGAACACGTCTCGGCCTCTTGGGCTCTCGAACCTGAAGACAAGGTTACTATCTTACGAAGTTCACGAATCAAATTCGGCTTTCAATGTGCCGAATGTAATAACTTGTAACACCTCACTTTGCCGAGAATGCTGATGAGATGACCTCGACCAATAAGGATTCAGAAATCCTTCTCGACCGAGACTTGGATAGGTAACCAACCGTCCTCGCCGTAGTGCTGTTGATGCCAACGGAAGATGCTGCGAGATCGGTTGATTCTACGGTGACAGAGTTATCTATGCCGACTTAAGATATCACCGGTTGCTTTCACAGTGCTGTTGATGCCAACGGAAGATGTGTCAGCGAAAAAAGAAAATAAAAATCTCAAAGTTGTTGAGAGAGTTTGCGCAGGGCAGTTGTGTGTTGAATTGGAGGTCCTTGAATGATGCACAGCCTCCTTTATTTATAGCACTGGATACCTTTGAAGTCGAGTCAAAACCCTACTCAAACTAGGTCTTCTTCTCCTGATCAAATACTCACTCGACCAGTCCTATTTTCACTAGGATTGTGCACCTAGTCCTTTATTGAGCCGGATTCACCTCCGGGTTATTAATCTTGTCGAGACTCCTTATCGCGTTAGGACTCGACTCGTAAATGTAATACGACCTAGCCGGCCTAGGTTTAGAAGCCCACGTACTAAACGATCCGAGGCTTCCTTGTCGCCAGGCCTTCCGGGCCGAGAATGGTTCTATACTCGGCCCAAATTGATATTTTGGGCCCAAACATTGCCCCCTCGCTTCTGAGGTCCTCGGCCTGAATTCTTTGGTCGAGTTTCGACCTTGAAGAAGCTAATCTAATGCTCAGAACCCAAGTACTCTATTTCCAAGGCGCATTTATTGAGCATGATTGCACGATCTTGATCCTGATAACCGCCTCGCCACGTGGCATCTTCTAACACGGCCAATCCCTAATAATGACGTCTAAGGCATGCGGTTATCTGAACCGTCATGTCATCATGACCTTATGGCTAAACATAGCCACTCTACTTCAATCCGTGAGCCACTTCTCATCGTACAGACGCCGAAACGTCTTTCGTCATTAATCTCGCCGTCACACGCAATCGTGCGCCCCCAAAACCTGAGACCATCGGTCTTCTTAACTGCATTTCCTGAATGTTCATCATGATCAGCGATTTCTCCGGTCGATTTTAGCCTTTATTTTTAATTTCGAACAATTGCACTTCCTTCCACAACTCTATAAATACCAAAATTCTCTCATTTGCACTTTACGCTCTCAAAAGTTTTCTGAAATTTCTTGCTATTGCTCTCTAGCGCCTTTCTTTTCTCCGGGTCTTTGTCTTCAAATCTTCTAACCCAGAAAACCTTTTACACCGTACCTTTTACCTTCCTACAATGGCCTCATTCATCTCTAAGCTTTCCAGGGAGTGTGATCAGTGTCAGAAAATTCTTGATCGAAGCTCGATCAAGACCATACGGTTTGAAAGTGACATGAGCACTTCTCACCAAATCTTGGGTCCCCTTTTCAAAGCGGCAGTACCATCCACCATTACTGAACTTCTCCAGGAACATTGCCTATCACCCATGTTCCAAGGGTTTGAATGGTCGAGATGGGATGCGGCAAGGCCTCAAGGCTCCTGGCCCTCGACCACTACGACCTGGGCAGCCTGGGTTGTACGAATGGAAAAGCTCTTCGGCGAGCAATGGAAAGCCCTCGGCATCTACGACGCCATTCTCCTCTCGTCTATGGATGTCGTTCTCGACAAGGAGCTCCTCCTAGCAGCCCTATGCTTCTGGTGTTCGGCCACCAACACCATGGTCCTCCCTCTTGGTCCCATTGGCCCCACCATTCTCTATATCATCGCCATTTTGGGAACTTCGGCATCTGGAATCCCCATCGATGCTGCCCTCTCTGGGTACCTGTCGAACCTCGACCTGAAGACTCTTTTCGACATGCGGGCATTTGAGACGTTGAGCAGTGAGGGTTAAATTCCCTCGAAAGAAGACGTTCAAAAACTTCACAAGAACTTCTTCAACTACAACACTCTCTATCTCCATTTTGCCGGCCGGGGATGAGAGGCTCTGCGACAAGGGGAACATGAGGTTTTCCTCTTCTATTGGTACAACAAGTACATTTGTTGTACTAAATCAAACAAATGCTTGGTCGAGAACATGCCGGTGGCCGAAACCCTGGCTAGTGGTCACGCCCTGTCACTTAGCTCCAACATTATTGCCCATCTCTTCCGTTGTCTGGCCGAGGCGACCCTTCACAAGATCGACCCACACCAGAATGGTCTCATCTGGGTCTTTCAACTCTGGCTGCAAGTTTACTTCGCCTCCCTTCGGCCGGCAATCGTCGATTTCTCGCCAACGGAAGCGCTTGGACCTCAGCTGGCTTCTCGACCAACACCCCCTCACCAAGCCGAAGAGGTATTTAGATACTTTTCGCCCTTGATGACATTTCCAACGACGAATTCTTAATATGTCGTCGTCGAGAATATCCTTCTTCCATCAAGCTACCTGCATCAATGTGGGGCGCGGACGAAGATGCCGACCTTCGTCAATATTCGGGGTCGTTCGTGCTTACTCGCGACCTTCCTCTTGGTTTGGATGGGAAACGAGCGGGCTGGGAAGTGTACCATCCTAACTTCCTTGCTCGACAACTCGGCTACCTCCAAGGCTGCCCGGTCCCCCTCCTCTCCACGCGGACCGTCTTAAGCCGTGGACGCGAACTTGGTTCCTCAGAGCAGGAATGCAATACCGCCAAGAGAGAGTTCTAAGGGCAATGCCAGAAATTCCGCCTTCGACCGGCCACTCCAGAAGCACTTAGCACCGATACTTTCGGCGAGTGGTGGGAAAAGTACACCAATGAGTTCTTTGGTGCTCCGGTCGAATGCGTTTTGAACAAACTCTTCGATGGTCGACCTAGGAAGGCCTCTGCCCCCCAAGCCCAAAGTAACTGTTTATTTCGCCATTTTTCCTTCAATCGTAAACTTATTGATTTGCTTTTCCTTTCTCAGGTAGCCGGCCGTTGAAAAAGGTGGAGGTGGTTGCTACAGCTGCGGCCGATAAAAAATCGGTCGTTTCTAAGAGGGCCAAGACCGCCGTGTCCGCTGCGCTGAGCAAACGGCCTTGTCGAGAGGCCGAGCCGGCCATCGAATCTCCGCCGTCTGCCAAGCGGGTCAAAAAGCTGGCGAAGAAATGAGCACGGGAGATCCACGTCATCTCCAGTCAAACTACGGGGGCGACGACTCCCAATGTTTCTCCTCTCCCATCGTCGGCTAAGCCTTGGACGAGAGACAGCCAACTCCGACCGCAGAACCAGTCCAAGCACGGCCTGTTTCTGAGGTCGTTACATCAGTCGTAGCTCCATCGGTCGAGGCTACGCCTGTCCTAGAAAAGGCAGTCCCTGCGACCGAGATGACTTCTCCCGCACATCCAAAACCTTCGATCTTCGTTCTGGAAGAGAGCGAGTGGAGCGACGAAGTTCCATTGGCGAATCGCCCTCATCCCCGCCGTCAACCTCCTCCTGTGTCCGAGGTGGCTGTTCCAGTCGGCCCTTCCACGGCCGACCGTGGCAAACGACCGGTCGGAGAACCAGCAGCGGTGGCCGAAACGCCCACTCCTCCACAGGACCAGGAAGTCCATCCTGCGTCCGAAGCGGCTGTCTTAGTCGGCCCATCCACAGCCGACGACCGGCCGAGGAACCAGAGGCAACGGCGGAAACGCCCGTTCATCCTCAAGACCAGGACCTCCACATTCCTCCGCAGGAAGCTACTTCGGTCTTCGTAACTACCTTCAACCGTATTTCCTTGATTATTTTCCTGCCATAAAACTCTAAACCAGGAAAATACTGTCAGGTGCCTGCGCACTCTTTTCATCGAAGCTTCTATGCGCCGAAGGGTGTTATCTATATTTCTTGGCCGCCTCAGTGGCCATCGAACGTAGATAAGCTCCATCGGCCGTGTGAACTGAGAAGCAGTCTAAGACACTTGGCTCGGCCATTGAGTTCTTTAGGTTCGAGCAACGATCCTGAAGACATGGCCGAGGTATCCTCTTGGCAGGTTAAAAGAACGAAACCTTCTTGCTCTCTGTTTCACGACTTCTTTTGAGATTAACCTGATTTCTATGTGCAGGTTTCATGGGAGGTCGAATTCAAAGCTCTCTTGTCCAGTACTACTGGAGGGGCTGGTCATTCGGCCGCTACAACTGAAACTGCTGATTCAACTGCTCTAACTCGGCTGCAAGAAGTCTTGTCGCTTTCGGCATCGCAAGTCCTTGAGCGCAAAGGTCTTGATTTGCTGGGTGAATGTCTAAACGACCTTGGAGCCGACGGTCAGCTGAGCGGCAAGGCCGTCGTTCAGGCGTCAGCCGCCTTGGAGCGAGTTCGAGAAACTTTCAGTATTTCCGAGAACGCTCTGAGGGCCGAACAAGACCTCCAGGCTGCCACGGCCGTTCAAGATACTCTCCGTCCAAAGATTGACGCTTTAAAGGCTAAAGGAGAGGCCTTGGCCGACCTCGACCGTCAAATGGCCGAATTGTCGAAACGGAGGTCGGCCATTGCTTCCGAGCTTGCCAAGGACTTCGAGACGGGCGGCAAGGCTTACTTAACCGAGTACGCGGCGAACGCAAAACGGGTCGAACAGTTGAAGCTGGAGAAGAAAAACCAGCAGGCCCAGGTCATCATGGGCGAGGTGCGGTGGTTAGAGTTGAAGGCCCTGCTCGGCACTCTTCTACCTTCTTCGCCTTGAATTTATTTTGACTTCTATGTAAACCGATCGACCAGCTCACTTTGTACTCTGTCGATTTTAATGAAATGAATGTTTTACTCCCGCATTTCCCAAGTGACCGGATAGTACTTCTTCAGAAACTGCCCATTGATTGGTAATTTATGAACCAAACCAGACCGGTCTCTAAGATGATATGCCCATTTGCCGTATACTTTATGTACAATAAACGGCCCTTCCCAATTCGGCGACCACTTGCCGAACCTAGGGTCTTTTAATCCTACGGGCAACACCGTTTGCCAAACCAATTCACCCTCGCCGAATGTTTTCTGTCGTACCTTTTGATTATATGCTCGCTCGGCAATCCGTTTTTGTGCCACCAGCAAATTATAAGCGTCAAGTCGTGCTTCTTCCAAATCTTCTAACTCCTGTCTCATGGACTGATTATATTCGGCGCTAAACAAACTACTTTGTTCAATTAATCGCAACGAATTTATGCTTAACTCGACTGGTAACATTGCATCGTGTCCGTAGGTTAATGCATACGGGGTTGTCGCAGTCGCTGATCGGGGCGATGTTCGATATGCCCATAATGCCTCGTTCACTTGCCTTGGCCTGCCCATTTGCTTGTGGATAATACGGTGTAGACTGTTCGAGCCGAATTTTCAAATTTGCCATATATTCTTTAAACCTCTCGGCTGTGAAGATTGTGCCATTGTCAGTTATGATCGTTTCTGGTACACCAAATCTGGTCACAATGTGTTCCTCCACGAAGTCGCAAACTTTTTTAGATGTCAGCTCGGCATATGATTTCGCTTCGACCCACTTAGTAAAGTAATCGGTTGCTACTATTATCCATGCGTGCTTGGCGGCCCCAGAAGATGGCGTGATTTTGCCGATTACGTTCATGGCTCATCCTCTAAACGGCCATGGTTTAATGACCGAATGCAACGATTCGGCTGGGACCCTTTGTATAGGCCCGTGAATCTGGCATTGTATGCATCCTCGTGCAAACTCGATACAATCCTTTAATATCCTTAGCCAAAAATAGCCGTGTCGTCGAAGTAGCCATCGTATTTTTCGTCCGGATTGATGAGCTCCGCAAACCCCTTCATGGACTTCTGTGATTGCCCGAGCACCTTCTTGGGGGCCGAGGCATAGTAGTAATAAACCATCCTCGCCTTTTCGGTATAACTCGTTTTGATACATGACATAGTTCGTGGCGTGAACTTTTGTCTTGCGATCGTGTTTACCATTGGGGTTGTCAAGATACTGTATAATGGGCTTTCTCCAATCATCTGGTATTGCCTCGACGGCACACACATCTATAGGGTCGTCTCGATCTAACAACGAAGGTAAGGACATGATTCTTGTACGTATCACATTGTCGCGCTGAAGGACTTGTTGGTTAACCAGGGCCGGGTATAGCTGTCGTAATATGGGTATTTCTCGGCCTAATTTGCCACCTAGGAGTTGCGCGCCGGAGGCAATTTGAGCCAATTCGTCTGCGTCGGTATTATGAGTCCGGGAGATATGTTGAAATGTAATATCGTCGAAGGATTCGGCCAAATAGCTGGCGACCATGTGGTAAGGTGCCAGGGTGCAACTCATGCAGCGAAAAGAACCAGTAAGTTGGTTAATCATAAGTTCGGAGTCACCGAGGACGAGGGCGCGGGTCGCCCGTAGGTCATGAAGGATTCCAAGGCCGATGATAAGGGTTTCGTATTCGGCCTGATTGTTGGTGCACTCGAAATCCAACTTAAGCGAAAAATACCAGCGATCATGGTTTGGGGATTGAATGACAATCCCCACGCCAGCCGAGGATGACGTACTCGAGCCGTCAAAGTACATCGTCCAGTAGTTGTCGCGCGTTTGAACCATGCCGATTTCGACATCGTTGCCCCCAAACCCATATGGGGAATGGTGTTGAGTAAGGAAATCAACCAATGCCTGGCCTTTGACAGCTTTCTGGGCCACGTATTGCAAGCTAAATTCGGACAACGCCATCGTCCATTTCCCAATGCGGCCTTTGACGATTGGTCGGGTCAGCATGTAGCGGATAACGTCGGTCTGAGCGATGACTTGGGTGACCGATTGGAGCATATAATGCCGAAGCTTGGAAGCGGCAAAAAACAAAGCAAGACACAGCTTCTCGACGGCGGGATAGTTGATCTCTAGTTGATTGAGATTTCAGCTTAGATAAAATATAGCATGCTCTCGGCCAGCATCGTTGTCCTGCGCGAGGAGGCAGCCGATGGACTCTTCGGCCGCCGAGATATAGAGCTTCAGAGGTTTACCGCGCCGATGGGGAACGAGGACATGTGGTTTCGTGAGGGAGACTTTGATTTGCGTAAACGCCGCCTGATGCTCGTCGTTCCACACGAATTTATCTGAGTCCTTGAGTTTCAAAAGCGTGGAGAACGCTTTCATTTTACCTGTCGAGTTAGCGATAAATCGGCGGAGGAAATTTATCTGACCGAGTAAGGACTGGAGTTGTTTCTTCGTCGTTGGGGGTGGAGCATGGATGATTGCGCATGCCTTATTCTCGTCGACTTCAATCCCACGGTGATGCACGAGGAAACCAAGAAAATTTCCAGCTGACACGCCGAATGCACATTTGGCAGGATTCATTTTGAGGTTGTGCTGACGCATGCGGAGGAAAGCCTGTCGGAGATCGTCCAGATGTGTCAGTCGGCGTTTAGATTTGATGACAACATCGTCGATGTAAACTTCGACGATGGTTCCAATTAAATCATGAAAGATGGTGTTCATTGCTCGTTGGTACGTGGCACCAGCGTTCTTAAGGCCGAATGGCATGACAACCCATTCATATGTGCCGAGTGCCCCCGGGCATCGAAATGCAGTCTTGTGGATATCGGTTTCGGCAATAAAAATTTGATTGTATCCGGCATGTCTATCCATAAAAGATACGATCGCATGATTTGTCGCAGCATCAATTAATAGATCTGAAATCGGCATTAGATACTCATCTTTGGGAGTTGCCAAATCCAGGTTGCGGAAGTCGATGCAAATGCGCAATGCACCATTTTTCTTTAAGACAGGAACGATATTTGCCAACCATTCAACATATCGAGCGGTCCAAATGAATCCTGCTTTCAAGAGCCGAACGAGTTCATCCTTGATGCCGAGTTGTACTTCGGTCGAGAATCGTCGAGGCGGTTGACGGAAAAGTTTACACTCAGGTTTAATGCGTAACTCATGCTCGACGAGAGTGCGATCTAAGCCGGGCATCTCGTGATAGCTCCAAGCAAAACAATCTTTGAACTCCTCAAGCAGAACACGAAGTTCGGCTTTCATAGGTTGGGGGAGCAAAGCACTAATAAATAAAGGTCGTGGGTCATCGGTCGTCCCGACGTTAATTTCTTCCAATGGGTCCTTGACTTGGGGCCGAGTGTCTTCCAGCTCGGCCGGGGCAGCTTGAACTTTGTCAATAGATAAAAAGGGACCGTTTTCTCCTTCGGCGAGGAATTCTACGAGGTTAACGCCTGAATTGGGTTGTTTAGAGATGGTATGCCAATGGGCCAGCAGTCGTTCCATAGTAGATGAAACCGCGGCCCGACGTTTTTCCCGATCGGTGTCAGACATCGGGGTCGGAGATAAGGTCCGCTAATCCGAGTCTCGCCGAATCCTGATGGACAGTTTCGGCGCCAACCTCGATAGCTTTCTGAACAGAAATCCGAGTCGGCCGTCCTTCATCATTGAAACCTTGTAGGGTAGCCGACGTGGTCATCATAATACCGTGCCTGGATCATATTAGTCTCGAACGGTTGAGAATCGGCCGGGTGAACAGTGACCGATTTACCGTCCCAAAAGACGAGCACTTGATATAATGACGAAGGAATACAGCTGGTTTAATTAATCCAGTCTCGACCGAGCAGTGCATTATACTCGGTTTTGCAGTCGACGATGAAAAAGGCGGTCATATGATTACGACCGGCAATGTTGACCGCTAAAGGAAGCACTCATTTGGTCTGAGACTTGTCACCGACAAAACTACTCATGGTTATTCCTGAAGGAATGAGTTCGTCGGTGGATCGTCGCAAGGCTTTCATTACAGATACAGGCATGATGTTGACTGTTGCTCCGCAATCGACGAAAATCTTGGAGATTGGGTAACCTTCAATATGGGCCGTGACATACAACGATTTTAAATGTTGAAGGTTAGCCGAGGAGGAACGGGGAAACAAGATGTCTAAGGTCGTTTTAAGCTTATGATCATCGTTAGTGGGTACATCGTCAGGGGTGACGAAATCAACTTGTGTTGCTTCTTCGGTGACCACATCGCCGTCCAAGAAACTTGGTTGGTGCGCGGTCTGCTGAAATTCGGCAGGCAAAACATGGACCATGCTGATTTCCATATTTTCAAGGACTGAAAGGCCCATTGGATCCTGGTCGTCTTCCCTCGGAGCAGAGAGGATTATATCGTTGTGTGCCGGAGCATTTGCGACCAACTCGCTGTGTGTCTCAACATAGTCAGATGTTTGAGTCACACAATCCGACGATGTGTTTTGGTGACTGTTCTCTTCGGACTTGCATACCTCTGGCGTCGGGTTCTGCTCTTGCCGCGTCTGGCGAGTTCGTTCCTCATAGGCGATCTGGGTGTTCCTGGTGTCCAATTAAGCGTCCAATCGTTCCACCCGTTTTATCGCATCGGTCGTCAATCCGAACAATGAAACGGCTGAAAAGACTTCGAAATGATATCGAATGTGTTGAAGATCCTCAAGAGAGAATGGAAGTTCGGCTGTGTCAATGTCTGTGTGGGGGTCGACCTTGAAGCCGAGAACTTTAGCCTCTCGAATGTGCTGGAATCTAGCTTTCATCGTCGGATCGGTGGTTTTCTGGATGATCTGCTCGGTATCGGGGAAGGTTAACGCCAAGTCGAGAGCTTCTTGGCAAGCCTTGGGCAATCCATATAAATCATTAGCAGAATACTTCTTGTGAAACTCTTTCATATATTCCAACGATTCGCCGAGGAATGGAGGATGCAGGTTTCGTCGCACTTTGACGATGGGTTCTCTTGGATGCAATGGGGGCAGTTGGCTTTCGGCCTCTTTCTTAAATTGCTCGAAACGAGCCTTCATTTCACCAGGCCAAAGAAGAAGTTTGATCCGCTTCTCGGCCGCTTCAATGGTAGTTTCGAAGTCTCGATTGTTTTTCTTCCGCCCTTGTAATTCAGCCATGATTGTCGGCGTTGGCCGATCATCTTCACTCCCTGTCATTCATTTCGGCTGCCATTTAGTGGCCGAAACAGGCTGGGCCACTTGACGTCGAGCCAAGCAATCTATTCGCTGATGTCGACGTTTCTAAGACTTGGACAACGCGGTGTACATGCCAGTAGGAGAATTATAGCTATACCACCGTTGATCACGTGGCTCATGCAGCTTGAAGCTTTTTGGATTCGCTGATGAACTTGAGCTACATGAGTTTCGTGAATAACACTCCTCGTTATAAAATGGTGCGTCGAACTCAAGACGCCGCCTGACTAAGGTAGACTCATCTGTCTGTTGCTTAGGGCCGAGTCTTTCGAATACTTTGACACGCTGGCCTTCACTTGGTTTCTTCGAAGATGTCTCCGAGATCGCCGACTGTTGCCGAGGCGTCGGGGTCTGAGGCAGCTTTTTCTTGGGCTCGGCTAAGATAACATGTGCTTTACAATTACTACACAAGACCACCGGCCCGCCACTTTCTTCATCGCTGGAGTCCGACATGGATTGGACTATGGCCGGTCCTGAGAACTCGGTAGGTTGCGTATTGGAAGAGAGATCAATCTTAAGTCGGGGTCGAGAGTTTTTCTTGAGCACGTGTTGCACTGGTGCAAGCTCGATCTTCTCTTTCCCTTTACTTTTAGGCAAACGGGCGTCTACCATGCCAACTGTTGCCGAAGGGAATGGGTCTGTATCGACCGTCATGCGCTTTTCAGGAAATTTTAACTTGCCTTTGTCGATCCAGCTTTGGATATCATCACGGAAAACGACACAATTGTTTGTGGCATGCTTGGTCGAGTTATGATATTTACAATACGTCTTTCCTTTAAGTTCCTCGACCGTGGGAATGTTATGCCCTGGCCGAAGTTTGATGATCTTTGCTAATAGCAACTGATCAAAAATTGCTTCGGCCTTTGTAATATCAAAGGTGTAGACTTTTGAAGTTTTCGTTGTCCCTTCTGTCACCGAGCGAATTTTGGCATCTTTGGAATTGACTTGAGTCAACGCCTTACAGATGTATGGTTTATCTATGACTATCTCGGCCGCGTCCACGCTGACGTACTGAGACTCTTCACCTTCAGTCGACGCATAACTGACCGTGGGATTTTTGTAAATCGTCCCCCGGGACGGGGATTTCGAGATCTTCTCCTCTCGGAGCAAATAGTCATATTGCTCGACATGCTGGGCTAATTCATACATATCTCGAAAGTTTACCCCCAAAAATTTCTTTTTGTATTCCACATCGAGGCCGTTCAAAGCAAGCCGGACAAATTCGACTTCAGGTAAAGGCACTTGGCACCAATTCCTGGCTGATTTGAATCTGGTAAGATAATCCATTGGTGACTCGTCAGATGCCTGAGCCATCCTTGCTAACGAAGAAACTGACATCTCCATCCCTGGCCGATAAAACTGCTCGTGGAATTTCTCGACCAACTCCTCCCAGTTTTGGACGGAATTAGGAGGAAGGTTGATATACCAGGCAAATGCTGAGCCGGTCAATGAGAAGTTGAACAGCCGTAACTTATGAAAATCACTATTAACATCTCCGCATTGCGCGGTGAAACGGGCCACATGCTCCAACGAAGATAGGGACGATACACCGGCAAAAAGGCTAAAATCAGGGATTTTGAAACCTTTCAGGTATCCGAATGTTTCCACGTAGGCGGGGTACGGATGGATAAACTTAGGGAACTTCGGCCCTTTTTTCATGGCCGAGTCGATCATCCGCTGAACTTCGGTCGTATCAACGGGTGTTGCTTCGACTCTCTGGTCAGATCCGTCTGACCTACTATTCGACCCTCCTCCTTTTTCCAATTCAATTGGTTTGAGCCGAGCAGGGATTGGCTCGGCCTGTACAATTGATAACGGATTATTTCTTGGTGGCAAGTGTTGGGAAAGATCGAAAGACCTGCGTATTACGAGTAATCTGGTTTGTTGTTCATTGGAACTGCGTATTACGTCATGCAGTTTATCAATTCCTCGACTAAACGTCTGATCGACTGACCGAGACTGCTCGTCAAGTCGTTTTCGAAGAAACGACCTTGTTGGTGGGTCAGATCCCTCACCACCATCCTCGTCGCAATCCTCAATTATCCCTTCATTGAGAACGCATGTGTTTCTGTTAGGGATTTCTAGACTGTGGATCTGACCGCCAAAATTAACTTCCCTTTCTCGGCGAGTCGCGCTTGTGGACTCAGGTGTCCCGGCGCTAAGGGGATTCTGCGCCTGTGGCACACGTTGTCCTATGTTCTGAATGAAGGAAAAATTTTGTCCTAGCTAAGAACATGTATGAACATTTGAATACATATGCTAACAATTAACTCTTTAAAGTAGGCATGCATCCAAAAACAATTCATGAAACCCATGACTTTCAAAGCCTAGTATATGGTGAATCATAAGACTCTTTAACAACATTAAAGATAATTAAGAATTTAGAGATTCTTTACCCTTGAAGCTCATCCTTGATTACACAAGGGATTCACCCAAGTGGAGGGCCTTCAAGTCACCTCCTTGCTCCTTGGATCTTCCTTGTGATTTTCCTCCTTTTAGTGCTCCTTTGCTTCTTTGAGGATTTGAGGATTAGTTCTCCAAAACACCAAAAGTTTGATGTCTCTATGTCTCTTCACCAAGGATGTAATTTGTGAGAATGAAAATGGATCACTTAGGGAAGTAAATTTGCTAGATAACTATCCCCAAGTAGCTTAGAAAACCCTAATTGAAAACAAAGCTATAAAGATGAATTTATACTTCATTTCTTAGGTGAGTGGCAAACTTGCAATTAAGCAAACTTGCATACCCTCACCCTAAATGGTTGGCCTATATGGTTATTGGGCTTATTGCCCATTTTTGTTTTAGTTGTCATACAACTTAAACATAATGGGCCTTGTGGACCAAAACACTTTTGGGCCCCGAAGCCCTAAAACCAACTTAAAAGCCCAATACGAACATTTCGTATAATTAATTAACTAATTAATTAATCTTGACCATTCTTCAATTAAACCATTTAATTGCTTATCCATTTCATTTAATTTCTTCACATATATCCTTATTTGGTGTGCGATCCATTAGGTTCCAATTAGCGAGGCAGTGGGCGATGTTACTCTTAACTATCGATTGTGAATTGAAACCACATTTCAATTCTCCCTTTTTGATGATTAGTGTTTGCTAATCAATAGGGCTTCCACAAACCATGAGTGACATCTAGCAGTATGTCATGGTTACCCAAGCTAAGTAGAATTGGTTGGAGAACCTATCCAGTTACAATTACAATGCAATACGGTCCTTCTCTAATACAATACTCTTAATCACATTGTTTAAGTGATAGTTTGTTTCATGTCTACTATCCAATGTGATACTTTCATATATGATTCGCTTGAATATGATTTGGAACATCTTCCTTAGTCATATTCATTTGCTTTGGCCAAAGACTTTAGAATCATATTTTAGAGTATACTCCTTCCACCATGGAAGGTTAGAGATCCCTTGTTGTGCATTCATATGCCTACATGACTAGATCACATGACCCCAACAATGCCGTGGACAATCCGAGGGAATGCCTTTGTCATGATCAAAGATCAAGGACCTAACCATTAGACATCTATGATGCCTCAGGTCTAAGGACTACTTTGCATATTGTAACCTTAGAGTTCGTACATGACATGTATGTTTGAACTCTCATTAATCGCAGTTCAGTGTACTCGATTACTCTTTCGAGCACCTATGTGTTTGTCTTAGTGTCCAACACCAAATGACTTGAGACTAGTTCATACTCACGTTTGAGTCAACATAACACATACTAACCTTAGCGGATTGTCAATGCCCAATTGGCAATCCTATGGCTAGGAACGTTTTAGGAATGAACATAAGAGAAAGGTCTCCTTAATCTAACTCATTAGATCACTTATCTCTTATGTCAAATACATCTCTTGGATTCTCTTATTGCTTAAACACATGATACAATAAATAGTGATTAATAATAAGTATTGCCCTTCCGTTAAACATTTAAAAGTTTAACATATTAAGTATTCCAAAAAGCTATTACATCAAATGAGTGGCTTTGTGGGCATACTTCCAACACTGAATTGGCAAATCGGCTGTTGATTTTCCCAGTGCTAAAACTACGAAGTTCATATGATATATCAAGATGTCAATCCGGCTCCATGTAGTCCATTGTACGAGCTCCTAGAGGAATTGAAAAAACACAATGAGGAATGTAAAAGATCTTGGGAAGTGGAAAAAGTTCTTCGTGGCCATAGAGAGATGCAAAAGTCATTTGCTTACATGTTGAGAATAAAAGCTCATGTTACCCTGCAAGAGCAATGGGTAAACGAAGATAGGGCTCGATTTAATGCCTGGCTAGATGAAGAACGTTTTCCTTACGTTTCTAACTACAGCTCAATTCCATTTGAAAAATGGTTAAGTCCAAAGGCCGGGGGGCAATTTTTCGTTCCGGCCACAATCAAAATTCGGCCTCAAGAAATTGCCAAGACGGCCGAAGAAATACCTAGGCCACCTGTTGTTTCAGTCGAGACTGAAATTGTGGTAGACCTAACAGAAAAAGGTCAAATTTATGAGTCACAAATCAACTTGGAAAATGATTCGTCAGATGAGTGTTCCAATGACGAACGAGACCGATACACGACTTCAGACCATAAAACCACATCAATTGATAAGGTAATTGGAAACATGGTCTTAGACGCCAAAACTGCGCCAATTGATATGATTATTGGTGATAAAGCCGATAAGGAGAAATCTCATTCGGCCAAGTTATTTGAATTAAAGCCGAAATTATGCCTGGGGGGCATAATAATTGTTCAACACATTCGGTGGCCGAAAATGAAAAATATTTCACCAAGTCAGAAATATTTGGAGATGATCTTTTATTCGGCTTTGGAAAATGTCAAAGTGAAAATTTTGATGTGAAAAGATTTCGGCTTGGAATAAAACATCGTTGGCCTCCTCCTCTTGATAGCTCGGCCACTTTTTGTTTTCTATTATTAAGCAAAGGAATAAATTATTTTCTTAGTCATCTGGCTAACCAAGCTGATGCATAAGAAAATAAGGGGGTAACAAGACGTAGGCTTCCATGTGCTCGGCTTAAAAAGTTGTTCTTTAGTCGAGCCGAGAAAAGATGTTTGCAGAATACCTTGTGCTAGGTGGTAGGCCTTCATGTAGCTTAATCCTTATTCGGCGAGACTAGTTGGCCGAATGAAAAATTACATATAATTACAGCTTTCTCAACCACTCGACCGACACCATCTCAATTTGACAGAGGTTGGGACATTTTCATTACAAGGGGTTCGGTTGAGTGGGGCAGAGAATGCATGGTTGCAACCTGTAAGGCTTGCTCAATGAAGACAAAATGTGCGGTTTTATATATATATATATATATATATATATTTGTCAGAATGACCAATCAATAACATCCCACCGGGCGTGCCAAAATGTTGACCCTAAAAACTACCAAGCCTACGTGGCGTGCAGGCCGAGTAATCTATAAGCTAACTACGTCCTTCGGTGAATGCGGGGCGTGCCAACTCATCGGCCGAGCTCGGCCGAGGAGTAAAATTTGTTGATGTTGCGTTGGGTGCGCTGCTGACTTCTTGATCTTGCGATTGTGGCCGAGAAAGGAACACGTCTCGGCCTCTTGGGCTCTCGAACCTGAAGACAAAGTTACTATCTTACGAAGTTCACGAATCAAATTCGGCTTTCAATGTGCCGAATGTAATAACTTGTAACACCTCACTTTGCCGAGAAGGCTGATGAGATGACCTCGACCAATAAGGATTCAGAAATCCTTCTCGACCGAGACTTGGATAGGTAATCAACCGTCATCGCCGTAGTGCTGTTGATGCCAACGGAAGATGCTGCTAGATCGGCTGATTCTACGGTGACAGAGCTATCTATGCCGACTTAAGATATCACTGGTTGCTTTCACAGTGTTGTTGATGCCAACGGAAGATGTGTCAGCGAAAAAAGAAAATAAAAATCTCAAAGTTGTTGAGAGAGTTTGCGCAGGGCAGTTGTGTGTTGAATTGGAGGTCCTTGAATGATGCACAGCCTCCTTTATTTATAGCATTGGATACCTTTGAAGTCGAGTCAAAACCCTACTCGGACTAGGTCTTCTTCTCCTGATCAAATACTCACTCGACCAGTCCTATTTTCACTAGGATTGTGCACCTAGTCCTTTATTGAGCCGGATTCACCTCCGGGTTATTAATCCTGCCGAGACTCCTTATCGCGTTAGGACTCGACTTGTAAATGTAATACGACCTAGCCGGCCTAGGTTTAGAAGCCCACGTACTAAACGATCTGAGGCTTCCTTGTCGCCAGGCCTTCCGGGCCAAGAATGGTTCTATACTCGGCCCAAATTGATATTTTGGGCCCAAACACAAAGAAAAACAAAAACTCAACTCTCAAATTTACCTAATAGAGGCAAAGATTAAACCCAAGTATCGATTAGTGAAGAAATCTAAAACAACCAAATTACCAGTCATTCAATCGAAAGTAATCAAACCCAAGTATCGATTTCCATCAATAAAGAGACAAAGATACATACCTGCTCATTGACGTAATTTTTTAGATCGGAAAAGATGTCGGAGTTGTAAGGATTCTTGTCAAGTAGCTGCTCCACTGTGACGCCACATGTTGCTGCTGTAGAACCAATCTCCACCTCCTTTGAAAGCCATAACCTTTTTAAATTCGCGACTTGAGAACCAAACCTAGAAAGAAAATTTCAAGGATGGGCAAGAATACCAGAGAAAATTCTAAATATTTTCTACAAAGATGGTTTTTTTTTTCTTCTGGAAAATAAATAGAGAAAAAAGAGATTCAAAGTTTTGAGGAGTGGAAAGAGAGCCACGGGGATGCTTCGAAGGTAGGGTGAAGAAAGATGAAAGGAGAGCAGTGCTGTTTCGAAGGTAGGTGAAGGAGAAAGAAACAAGGAGGGAGAAGTGGCACATGAAGGAAATAGGGGAAGAGAAGGCTTTATTTAGGGTAGAAAACTAATGTCGAACAAAACCGACAGCATATATTATTTCCATCAGTTAAAACTGACACCACCCTGCCCCCACTGACATCACTCTGCCTAATTCCGCGTGCAAAACTAGCAGGAAAATCCCCTTCCAAATATTTGACGCCAATTACGTCGGATAAAACCGACATTGCGCTATCCGACTCAAGTTTGAAAATATTTATAAAAAAAAAACAAAAACAAAAAGCAAGTCATGTCGGTTATAAGCTACAGTACTGCCAAGTTTGAAAATATTTAAAAACAAAAAGCAAGTCCTGTCGATTATAAGAGACATTAAGTTATCCGACACAAGTTTGAAAATATTTAAAAAAAAAACAAAAAGCAAGTCCTATCGGTTATAAGTGACAGTACTGCTTTGTTATCCGACATCATCTAAACAGGCTGTCGAAAGTGTCTTATCCGACGGTACATTGTATAAAACCGCCACCAGTCTCCGACACAATAAGTCACTTTTGTAGTGGTGTAAGACGTCAAGCAAATGAAGTTGCTCATCAACTTGCCCGTTTCAGTCTTTCGTCCAGCAGCCCTTTTATGTGGTCTAAGGAACCACCAGACTTCATTTTAGATGTTTTATTTACAAAATTGTAATTTTGAGCGGTGACTGCTTCCCTTTTGTAATCTTCTTTCCCTTATCAATATATCTCTCTATCGCCTTTAATTCAAAAAATAAAAATAAAAATTGTTTGGGCATAGGTAAAATTTACTGAAAATATAACTTTAGCCCTTAAAACTTAATTTTCTCTACATAAAATCCGACATAAGTTTTTTACTTGAATAAAACTCATTGACTAGATTCCACATCAGCAAATTCATTAATTATGTTTGACTTCACACATTTAAAAATTTTGAATGCCTAAAATACCCCTATTTGAAGTTTTTTTTTTTTTTTTTTTTTTTTGATAAACCCCATTTGGATGTTTGATGTACATAATTAATGTCATGCAGATTGTAAGGAAGAATTAATGATTTAAAAAAAAAAAAAAAAAAAAAAAAAACCATTAATGTTATAAATTCATTGCCTAATATATAATAACATAAAAATGTCTAATATATGTTATTATGCATGCTTAATTAAGTCAATAAAATTATATCTTACATATTAATGTAAATAAATTATTTTACATACACATATATACATATATATATATACACATATAAATGCCTGATATATGTAAAATTCATGCAAAATAATTGACCTACAAAAAAAAAACATTTGATTCAAATAATGCACCTACTATTAAAATTTTAAAATGTTAGATTGCTTAAAAAAAATAATTTACCCAATATATGTAAAATACATGAAAAATAATTTACCTACATAATAACAAACCCAATATATGCAAAATACAACCAAAATAATTTACCTACATAATAAAATGTGTCAAATATATATATATGGAAAACGAAACAAATTTTTGAAAACGTTCCCAACCATACCTTAATTTTCCTATTTTATTTATGTTATTATTATTAAGAGTTTTCAAAACTAATTAAGTACTTTAATTGGGTCTGAAAGCCGAAGCCTTTTTCCAGTTATATATGACCAACTCAAAACCGCAACGACAAGCTTTCGCAACACAGGACCAGTTTGAAATCGAAACTGTAAGCTTTCTTCTGCTTATATTACTCCCCCTCAACTCCCTTCCCTCCTCGACCCCTCTCTCTCCTCTCTCTCTCTCTCTCTCTCTCTCTCTCTCTTGATTTCAAATTTTCAAGATCTAGACTTAGGTTTTGTGTCGAAGTCCTAAAAGGCTCCACGAAAGGCAAAGCTCGCGACTTTCGGACATTCTTCACGAACGTTAGCCCCTGCACTTTGCTTTCTTTTTCTAGGGTTGTTGGTATTCTTGGCCATTTTGCACATGGACTATGATGTCTCCGAAATCAGTGGTGAGAAAAGTTCGAACCTTTACCGTTTTCTCTAATCTGGGTCATGTTCTTAACGGATTTCGGGTAGTGGGTTAGGGTTTAATTTGGATAATTTGTACAATTGGGTTTCGTTCGAGCCCTGCGGAATGCGGAGTGGGTTTTTCTGCAAATTAGGGTTTTAGGGGTTATTGGGTTTTGTTCAAATTGGGGAGGTTGAGGTTATAATTGTGTGATTTTGTTGGTGTTCGTCTCTGGGTTTTGCTTTTGGGAATTTGGGTTTTGGCAATGCATGGAATTAGGGTTTTTGATAGGTTTCTTTTGCTCTCTATGTGTGAAATACTTAGGGGTTTGGAATTCTTGCGTATTGTAATAGTTACTGTAAAACATTTTCTGCTATCTGTTTGTAAATGGGGTTACAGATTACGTAGGCTTGCCAACTCAAAATGACTCGTAAGTACATTTATTGTGACTCCTTTCATTTTTTTCCCAAATATAATGATCATTATGGATACTGGATAGAGTGGAAGGAACTGAAGATGGGATAAGGAATGAATTTTACTATATTCACAGATTGTTAATATAATAATTGTAATTTGTACGCGTAAATATGTGTGTACGTAAGATGCATGGATATCAACGATGCAAGTGTTATTAAATTCCCATACTGCTTTTGTTTTCTTTATGGATTACTTGAAACAATTGTTTGTTGCCTTTGTCATCTAAGTGAACTTACGAGAACTAGGTAACAAACAAGTTCCCAGCAGTTCTGCCTTAATTTTGTAGACAGAGAATTGAATGTGTGCCAACTAAGATTGAATTCTTGTGAACTTTAGACAATTTTGTTTTTCTCGAGTTGGTGCTTCATCACAGATTCAACCCAAGTAGTTGCAGATTTTCTTTGCAAATTGTTAACTTTCTCAACAAATCGTGTAATCCTTAATTTGATAAATATACAGATTATAAATTATCACTATTTTTTTTTTTTTTTTACTTATGTTCAGGGTAAATATACTTTGCAATCTATAGCTTTGGAAGACTTCCAAATGCATATGGTACCAACTTTCATCTTGATAATCTGCGCTGTTAGTTGTGTCTAAACTGTAACAGTTATCCTCTCTTCTGAGGTAAAGTTACGGGTGACAGATTTCTTGTACGATCTCTATACCTTTATATGGAATAACTGCAGGCACTGATGATGATCTTCCTCCATCTCATCAAAACAGAATTCCTCGAGGTGGTAAAGTCTCAGGAAACGAAAGATCTGCTGTAGGTTCTATCTCATTTTCTAGGATGTATACAGACATGGAGGCTGAAATTCATCACCTTGAGCAAGAAGCATACTGTGCAGTCCTAAGGGCGTTTAAAGCGCAGTCTAATGCGATTACTTGGGTATTTATGGTTGCATGTCACTGTGCTTGTTATCTTGAATCCTTGATATTGTTTGTGAATCAACCTTTAATATTTGTCATGGGTGTGTACGTCAGGAGAAGGAAGGTTTGATTACTGAACTTAGGAAAGAACTGAGAGTATCGGATGATGAACACAGAGAGCTTCTGACCAGGGTTAATTCTGAGGACATCATCGATAAGATAAGGTAAGTCTCTTGAAAGTTGAAAAAGATGTAGCAGAGTGACTCATATATTGGCTGGGAGTTAAGTATTATACTTTTTAATCGTCACATGTTTGTATCAGAGTGTGGAGAGACAAAGGTGGTCATCAAGCTGCTAGGCTTACTTCATCTCAGAATGTAAATGTATATGAACTTTTATCTAGTCCTACTATTTCAGCGTCCCGAAAGAAACAGAAAACATCACAATCGGTAACTTCTTAAGCATTCCGTCTCCCGATGCTGGCTTTAATGTAGCACTTGTTTTGCAGCCTTTGTGTTTAAAAGTAATTTAAGGAGCTCATTTGAGCCATGAGGAAAGTCAATTATAAACTTAAATAATCATTATGGTCATGTGAAGAAAAACAGTTAATTCACCTTAGTTTTGTGTGTTATTCTTAGCATGGTCAGCCATTCCCTGGTTTATCCTCAATGAAGTCCATGAAATACCCTTCAACAGGACCCGTTGGAAGTAGACAATTCACCCGCAGTTCTTCTGGTCCCTTTGTTGAAGCGGCTGAAGCAGAAACATCTGATTCATTAGTTGGAAGGAAAGTGTGGACACGGTGGCCTGAAGACAACAGCTTCTATGAAGCCGTTATCACTTACTACAACCCGGCAGAGGTAGGTTTGAAGTCTCTATAAGATGTTTCTGATTCAGTCCTTCTGTAACAACATTAGTTGTTTTGAAGTTGTAAGTTTAGTTTCTGGTAACATGCACATGTCAGAGTGAAAGAAGCATAGATGAAAGTTCGCCGAGTTAATAGGTATTATTAGTGGTATACTTCCGGTTTGTTGTTTTATTTTTTAATTTATCTTTGATGGGGTTGTGCTCCTACTAAATTTGATATGATAGAAGCTAGAAACTCTCTTAAATTGCATAAGTGAACACTGTACCTTGTAATACCAATATGGAGAGTTGTTTCGTATGTTATAGGTTCATTTGACTCTAAATTAAAAATGAATAGCGTAGACATTTTTTCTAATTAAAAGTTGATGACTTCTAGTCTGAATCGCCTCGTCAGTGTCAGATCTTAAGATTGTTTTGCCTCCTTTTTTAAAACATGCAATAGTCTTGCAACATATTTGCAAAAATTGAACCAAAGTAGTTGTCAATGGTACGTGATGTTGGTATAAATTTAACATTAAATATACATCCACTTGACATGTTTTCATGCTCTTAGCTGACGTTTAAATGACCCGTGTTTTGATAGTCTATCATGCGTCAGATTCTTCAAACATTCAAATAAACTTGTATTTTTTACAGGGTCGACACGCTTTGGTCTATGACATACATACACCAAATGAGACATGGGAATGGGTTGATCTTAAAGAGGTGAGTCTATAAGTTCTATGTGATGTGTGCATCTATTCCACTGTGACATTAACCTGCTAATATTCCTGTAGCTATTTGTCAAACCAAATCATTAACCGAAAAGTAGGAACCACAAGGAGAATGCATAAGAGATAGATTTAGAGCATTTATTTCTTCTGCTAACCTTTTTAATAATAAGCAGATGTGTACATCTTATACCAGCATCTTAGCCCATATTACATAAACGACCTATATAATTGTAGCCCGCCGGTATAATTAAAAACTGCTCACTGGCTTTTATTGACCATTTATTCTTGGCATATATACATTTTCCACATTGCTGGTTTTAATCACATTCTTCTATATTGTTTATGGTAATCGACAAAGTTCTATCCCGAGAAATCAAGACTTCATGTTTTATTTTTAAAAAGGGGAATGGGATTCCATTGACTCGTTACTGATTACAGATCTCTCCTGAGGATATCTGTTGGGAAGATCCGGGCCCATCAGGACGCAGGGCTAAGAAATCTATGAGCCATACCACAAGAAAGCGAGGACCCACAAAGTCTCAATCAAAGAAAGAACTTACATCGCAAAATGGTATAGGGAAGGCGCCAGATGATTTAGAATTATTAAATACTGATACCCTGGTGAAGGAGGTATGTATGATGAACTTTACTAGGTGTTGAGCCCACCCTATCTGAAATTATGTTCGTTATTTTCATTTCACTGCCTTGAATTTTACTAGGTGGAGAGAGTTTTCAATGCAAGCGAGCCAGATCCTTTTGAGCTCGAAAAAGCAAGGAAAATTCTGAAAGTAAGATTAACTCCTTTACTTTCTCTCCCGTTTCTCCTATTCTCAAGTTAAAATTCCAATTTGACGCTTATATGTATCAAATGCAGGATCACGAACAGGCCCTTGTTGATGCCATTCAAAGGCTGGCATATGCATCAGATGGTGAAAGTGGTAATAGATATATGTGTACATAATTATCATTGATCATTCTGTTTTTCTTCTCTTTTGAGCTCAAAATAAGTTAAACGGCCAATTGTTGTACCGTCTAGAGTTTCCGGTATGCAAGTTAGTTTTTAACAGCAGATTGGAGTAACTCATTAGTAGTGTTTGCAATACTGCGCCTTTGTTAAGGCCTTGTAATCTTGTAGTTGATTAAAATGAAAATAACCCATCACCTAACAGTGTACAAAATGACTCGTAAATAAAATGTATCCATAAACATGGGTGGATTACTCGGCTTTTAATTATATGAGCATCACACTAGATCCAAACAGACGTTATGACCGTGATTTGTGATTAATATGTTTGAATTCTGCTTATTCTTTGTAATTTTTCTTCAAAGCAGATAGAGAGCACACATTTCTGCAGAGTCGATCAATGGATGGATAGCAGTGGGAACAAGTATCGTTGCTGAAAGCATCAGAGTATTGACAGAGTCCACAACGGGATGATCTTTGGCAGGTACCCTTTGGAGGTAGCAGGAATACAGGTCGTGATCGAATTTATTAGGCACATCCAAATGTGAAAACATCTCGATTTAGTGTTTCAGATACGGCAAGAAGTTGAGGAGGTACCGTTTCTTTCAGAACCTGTCATATTGTTGCTCAAATGTAAAGTTGATTATAGCAAATGACATCAAGAACTTGTCCTGATTCATTCCCTCCTGTATGAAGCTGGAGATTTACAGCTTACGGTGTTGATCTCTTGTAGCATGTTTAAACTGCGTACATAAATCCTGCGAAGAAAGCAAACAAATTCGCATTCGTGGCAAAATACCACTGAGGTTAAACTCAGATCATCGAGTAAAAATTCCTTCTGGTTTCCCTTGATATGGTGATGATTAAATTGATAAAACACCTGAGCACGAAGCGGGGTTTACCACACCAGGTAGTTGCCCGGAGCTTGCTCTCGTGAAATTGATGCATCCATCCTGGGTGCCGGTAGAGCCAGAGATGTCCAAACTACCTTGTATAAACAAAGTATTCAAAGGCGTACTCGATAGTGGAATACAAATGTCCAAACTACCTTAGAGAATCATACACCATCAGCAAACTGGATCCCAAAGGCACAAGTTGAAAGAGACAGCTAGCAGAAAGTCGAAGGACCAAACCAGGTCTGCATTAAGCAGCTAAACTTGTCTCCAATTTGCAACCAAAATCTAATAAAATGGTTTAACTAACTATCAAAGGTCCTGTGAAACAACAGAATGTCCTGTGCACAAATTTTTTTTTGAATCTTCTACTTCATACCAAAAGATTAAAACGATCAACACAACGATTGGTCTCTACATGTTCCCAAAACTGATCAATCGGAGGAAAAGACATGAACTTACACTAATCACAGTTTCTATGAATCAAATCAATCTCAAAATGCACTCTACAACAGAAACTGTCAAATTATGAGACACAGGCCAAAGGCTCACTTCTAACAACACCGATATTGTCCCCAACTTGGTAATTACCACCTGCACAATCCATCAAGTGTGGAGTTTTATCACAAAATGCCTCGGTATTAGTTGAAGTGAGGTTAGGATATTTAAACTCTTCTTTCCTCAAAGATATGATCGATGTGAAATAAACAGAATCAACCCTCCTAGTGTATATTCTTCTACGCCAAAAACACTTCCAAATAACATAACTCAACCAAACGCTGCGGATTACTAGTCTCATTCCTTCTTGTGTAAATGTCTTTGAAATAAATCAACAATTCAACATACACCAGCATACTACATATCCTACAAGATAGCTCAAATGAGATCTTGTTCTTTCGGGACTCCGGGGTTTATAAGCATAAGACCCATCACCAGAAATCTATAATCTAACTCATTAGCATCTTAATCCAGACCTTAACAAGATCATAAACATCTCTATAATTCAAGCAGCTCCAGTTAAAAATCAAAACTTGATTAATAATTTCGACATCTAAAGCATCAATTGCACATATAAACAAACGGATCATCCACAAAACCCCAAAGACAAAGGAAAAACAGGAGGACCCCAAAATGCAAAGAAATATTAATCAACAAAAATGGCAAAGAAAAAAGCACACCTGCAGAAGAAGACACGAAAACGCAAACGAAATCTGATTCCGCAGATGAATTCTAAGAGACCCTTTCAGTTGCTGCGAATCTGCCGGCGTTTCTGGTATCAAAGGCGACGGCTTTGAAGCCCCCATTTGAGCAGAAGGTTGGATATCTGGTTTTGGGATTCTTTGGGTTGGTTTTGAACGGTCATATGGAATTCCTCCACCTCAATTGTCATGAAAAGAGTGTTTGTAACTGGCAAATGATGAGAGAGAGAGAGAGAGAGAAGGGGATGGGATTGGGGGATGACTTTGTTACGAAGGGATGATATCCACAACCACCATTGTTTGAAGGATTTTTGTGTTGAATTTGCATAATTGCATTTGACATTTTGACAAGAATACCTGGAATAAAAGGGTACCCCTTGAGGGAAGGAAATCAAAAGGAAAGAAAGAGGTCAAGGTCCCCCATTAGACTCTGGCTTTTATTATTATTATTTTCTTTTCTTGTTTAGAAGAAATAAAGGAAAACATGGAGATTTTAATCAAAGCTTAACTGACAATTTGTAAATTATGGCTTGGACAAGTCATTCATCTACATACACGACGACATGACATCATTTCGTTACATAAACGTCATAATCAAAATCGTTCATTTTATTTATCATCATCTAAATAGTACACTTAAAAGTTATTATCTTTTGACAAAAAATATATATAAAAACTCATTCAATGAAGACTGTTTAGCCATCTATACGTGTGGAACAAGTCGTCGATTATGATAAAGAAATGAACAGTTTCAATTTTAACGCTTAATGACACATTACGTGGAAAAAGTTGTTTTAACACCGAAACTTGTAACAAAGGGGTACCTGCTGGTGGTGGAGGGGGGATTCTCTCCGGATCCCTTCCTCCTAATCCACCAAATCAGGAAATCCATGCCATTGAAATTTGATCCAACGACTACAAATAGAAACCCACTTTAAAAATTGTAATAACTTTAATTGTTAAATCAAATTTCAATAGTCTTTCCCCAAGGACGGGCAATTAGATTGGATTTGCTAACACAAAAAGGAAAATATTAATTAAATAGAATTATTGTCAAATGCACTAAACGAGAATCTGTCGAACCAATTTTACCGTCACACTTGCATCATTGAAATCTCTTTCCACACATAAAACGTCACATTTAGACCCTTTTTGTACAGCTTCATCCCTTACGTGAGTCGAACTTTGATTTAATTCATTTACTATCAAAAGTGTTACGTTTAGAAAGTACAATACCTTCCCCAAAATCTTCTCCTACCACAAACGCAAAGGAGCAACGAAAGTCATTGCCCTCATTCTTGTACTACTCCAAAAAGCTCCTCCACTTCTTCGTTCGCAAATTCTTCCTTTGAGTGCCGATAACAATTCTCATAATTTAAATATACGATTATCAACAAATTCCATTGAGAAAATATCGAGTTCAATCTATATAATCCCCATAGCTTATCATTAGAACCCTACAATGCAATTATAAGTATCGTTATATGTACTCTATCATTAGAAGAACAAAAAACTGTTTGTAATATTATTATAACAAGGCAGATTACCAAGAACCAACCATCCCCTTCTTTGCCTGTCGACTGCTGTGCACTTCAGCTTCACCGGCCTCTAGCTCGTTTAGCTGGACCAGTCGTTGTTGCTGCCGCCCTCTTTGAGGGCCGTCCCACACTCCTTTTCGATGGGCTGTCCTGCTCTTTTGCTGCCTGTCTCCCACCAGAACCTCTGCGTGAACCTTGATCTTTCTGCGTGTTTCCTTTGCCATTTCCATTTTTCCTCTGCTCTGCTCTGCCTCCTTTGCTGTTATTCTCAGGGGTCTTTGATGCCTCTAGCAATGATCCGGTTTTGGATGAGGAGCTCTTGATTCTACTCAAGAAATTTGCGGCACTTAGCTTTTTCCCACCTGCATTATTGCTGCTCCTCTTTTCCGTCTCAGCTTTGGATTCTGAATTCTCATTGCTAGACAGCACTCTGCTCTTCTTTTCCGTCTCAGCTTTGGACTCTGAATTCTCATTGACATCTGAGTTTCTGTCGTTGTTAGTATTACTACGGGTCCTGACATTTTTGGTTGTGTTGTTTCTTGTACTGCTCCTACGTCTTTCCTTTCTTCTTCTCTTGGTGACATGGAGTTTCTCAATTTCATCCGAGGACTCCTCTTTTTGTTTCCAATTTATAGCTGGTTTGACATCACGGAACGTAGAGGCCTGCTCTTTTCTTCTTTCTGGTCCCGAAGAAGATGTGGACGCTCTTGCAGTTATGGAGCTGCGTTTGCGACAAGCATTGAGTGGAAGTGATAGTTTTGATTTTGCGAGCAATGAATCTGACGTTTCAGGTTCAGGATTCACAGGGGGAGCTGGTTGTGTCGGAGTTTCTTCTTTAGGTGGCGGATCTTGCTTAGGAGCCAGATGAGCCATTTCCTTTGACACAAGTGACCGAAGCTCACACGCAGCCTTGTATTCTGGAGACTTTTTCCCAAAGAAGACTATAGCATTGTTGCAAATAAGCAACATATCTCGAAAAAATAAGCTTCTGCAGCACCGCGAGTACCAACCTCCTTCAAGTCTGGTTTGCACCATTTCAAAATCTACATGCTGCCGAATCATTTTTGTATAATCCTGCAACATTTGAGAACCATAAGCGATATTGTTAGCTCTTAATTTCCAATACTGTAAAATCATTTAAGATTACTAAATGGACGACGTCACTGCAATTGTTCTGCAGCTTTCAAGTTGAAAGCGCCACAATGTGGCCCACAAAAACAAAAAGAATGTTTACAATTTTGGCAAAACAAATTTTAACCCAACAAAGCGACTATATCTCAAGAGACGCATCTAGTTTGAATCTCCTCCCCCTCAATTAGACTAGTTTAAAATATCATCTTGTAACTTATCTCATCGGTTCAGACAAATCCACTTCACCATTTTTCAATAACCCTCTGTACAAGAGATGGTTTATTTTAAACGAATTTAAACTGCACGGAGTAGAATTTGAATTCAGGTGCACATCCATTATAGGCATCCTGACTACGTCTAGCCTAAACATAGTTGTACTTATCTTTACTTTGTTGAAAGATGTTTGAAGTTCGAATCATCCACATATTAAGGAAAATGAAAAGCGTGCACACCATGACATGGTGTGGTACACCTGTATTGCACTATAATTTTTCCCTATAGGTCCCCTACCAACTATTCTAGCTACTATCTTCTTTTTTGTGCAAAATAATAGTCTAAAGATGGACCCAAAAAAACAGTCAAAAGTTGAAGATATAAGAGCTAAACTGCACTAACGAAACATGAGAGGATTTGAACCCAATATATAAAGAGCTTAAAAAGAGACCGCAACCCACACTTTTACTTCTCACACCCCTTCTCAATTTTTTGACTGTCAGATCCATCAAATAAAGTAAATAAGATCGATAACCACAAATTAATAAGAGTGAAAAAACCTCCTCTAAGATCATCTCCAATCTTTAGGGATAAAGCTTAAAAATTTTAAGCCATAAAATTTTACGCCATAACTCAAAAACTATTTTTCCCCTCCAACCCTTATGGCTTAAAATTTTAATCCGAAATTATTAAATAATAATTTTAGCCTAATTTTTTTTCGGTAACTTTTTTTAAAATAAAATTTATGTAGAATATTCTAACTTATTTTTATGAACATTTTAATTTTAAATTCTGATAAATAATTAAAAATCATAAAAATACATAGGTATTTATAAAGTTTTAAGTTAAATTTGATTTAAATGATTTTTTTTAAATTATGTTAGACGTTAAATTTAATTTTGAATCGTAAAATCTTTTTTTTTTACTATTAGATTTTATCACATTTGATCATAACCGTTAGATTATAAGTAAAAAAAAATTTTAAAACATGACAATTTTATGGGTTCAGAATATTTAAGCCAAACTTAAATCTTGAGAAAAATTTAGCTCAGAAATATATTTTTTTCCCAAGACTTATTTTTGCCCAATGGTTGAAAATGATATGAGGGATTTTAAAGTTTATATTTTACGTTTTATCCAATGAGTTAAAGATTGTGCAAGTGAACTGAACACATGTACAACCAAACAAGGCACGAGGTGGGTCCCTTTTGGTCCTTTTAATCTGCACCATCAGGCAGAATATAACAGCACAAAATATGGAAAAAAAAACAAGATAACGCCACAGCCTTTAAAACAGCGGTGACATGTCGCCACCTTATTGGATAGGGAAGTCTGACCTAAATACGTCGTCGTTAGGTTTTATAGATTTAAAAAACATTTAATTTCCTTTTTAAAGGAAAAATAAGCAAACCTGGGAATGGAGCCGGCGCTCGAAAAAGGAGGCAAACTTAAGAGAGCGAAGGATCTCGAGGAAATCAACCAACGGCTGAGATTCAACTGGGACCCCCTTCATGGCGGGAGACTGGTCCTCTTGGTCCGGCTCACCATGCTGCTCCGGTCCGACCGGTTCAGGTTCCTCACCTGCTTTTCTCGACAAACTCGCCGAGCTCTGCACGTCACTGCTACTCTGACGACTCTCCTTCGTCCCTTCCTCCCCTCCCTTGGACTCGGCCACCGATTCCCTCAACTCCCGCGAGTTACCCTTCTCCGACTCCATAACCGCCGGTTCCTTCGCCACCGAATCGGAACTTCCGTTGCACGAATCCTCCACCGCCGGATTACTCGACTTATCGGCCGTCCCGATCTCCTCACCGGCTGGTTCACCCGGTTCATCCGGCTCCGAACCATTACCCGTATCGGCATCTCTGGTTCCGGGTTCCTCGGGTTTCGGATCTGTCGTGTTCGATTCGTCAAACGACCGTCCGTCGCGCACGGAGATATCTTTCTTCTCCGGCGAGACGTCAGCCGGTTTGATCTCTACCTCTCCGGTCTTCTCAAGATCCGATTTTCCAACCGGTTTTTCGGTCTCCCTCAGACTCTGTTCGCGCACTTCTTTTAACCTCTCCACCTTCGATTGCAGAGACCTACACGATTAATTTTAAGCACCAAAAAATAAAAAATAAAATAAAAAACTATTAACTCCGATGGATAATTAAAAAAAAAATCAAACGCCGTCGTTACGGGTTGAGATTTTTACACGATGGAGCGGTCGTAGCGTTGGAGTTCAAGCCGGAGTTCGTCGAGCCGCCGCTGCCGCAACTGGTCGAGCCAAAGGATGGGGGATTTATCATCGTCGCTGGCGGCGGAGACGGCATCGTTGAAGCGGCGGCGGAGGTCGTGGAACTTGCGCTTGCAGGCGTGCGGGGTGAGGAGGTGGAGGTTGGAACTGCGCTTGCGGAGTTCGGTGGCGACGGAGTCCCAGCTCTGGGTGCCGAAGCGGTGGACGGCGCAGGCGAGGAGGAGCTCCTCCCACGTCCCCCATGTTGGTGTTTGTTTCTCGGGAAAATTAGCGGGCTTATCCATAAGGAAAATCATTCAGTGAGTCAGTCCATCGTCTTTAATAAGTTTGGGTTCTTCTGGTTTGGCCTCTGCAATTCCATTGAGAAATATGTTTGATTTTAATTCCTTTTTTAGGGTTTTTTGTTTGTTTGTTTATTTGGTTGCGTTGTGATATAGGCACTTATCTCGAGCATGTTATACGCTTTCTACCGTACTGGCTTTGCTTTTGTCGGCCAAATTTATTATTTTGTTTCCTAATTTTGTAGCTTCTCGGATTAAGCTGAAATGGCTTAGACTAGACTAAGGGGTGGTTTGGGAGTGAGGTCCTTAAAAAAAAAGCACCCATGAAAAAAAGCTGTGAGGGATTTAGGTGTTTGGTAAACTGAAAAAAAAAGGGCTTATTTTGAAAACTGCTGTGAGAATAAGCTGAAATCAAAGGAAAAAGCTGAAGCTGTTATTTGCAGCTTTGGAAAACTGGCTTTTTTTCAAAGCACACGGAGCTACAGTGCTCCTTTAATGAAAAGACTCACTATCAGACTGTTTTTTTTTTTTCCAAAATCACTTTTACAAAAAAGTTTACCAAACACTCTGCTGATTTATTTCACAGCCGCTTATTCTCACAGCACATCCGCTTATTCTCACAACAGCTTTTTTTCAAAGCACAGCAATACCAAACCAGCCCTAAGTTGGACTGACTTAGTGAAACATTTGGTGCAATGTCGGACTAAAAAGATGGATAATATCAAACTACAATATTATATTTTTAAATTCATATCTAATAATATTATATTAATTAATTCTATCTTTTTTATTCTAATAAAACTCCCCCTCTCACTGGAAGCCTCCATCTTTTTCTCCCTCCTTATCTCCCTCATTCTCTCCGTCCCACGCTCTCCTTCCCTTCCTTCTTTTTTTTTTTTTTTGATTAATTGCCAAATTTTTTCTGCAAAACAAAGAATCGAGCTTGGTTTTTCAGGTTTTTGTTCGGTGCAAGATCCCAACTGGAGAGAGCTTTCCAAGTCCGTGGATTCAATCGGAGCCGCAAGTCTGTGGAGCGGCGGAACCGGCCTGCAGTGATGCCTGGCGAGCTGATCGGCAACAAGTCGGGGTTTGTGGAGTCGGGGAAGTGAGAGACGGCGATGGCTTGGATTTGCAGATGGTGTGGGCGAGCGCGAACGCGCAGATCGGCGTCGGCGTCGAGCTTTGGGTGAACGACAGTCTAGATTTGCTCACCCAGGGAGCCATCGTTGTAGTCAAGTAGCAAACAAGAAGAGAGGGAGAGAGTGTGGTGGTCTGGTGGTGTGATTTCGCTAGAGTGAGGACAGAAAGCAAGCAACGCAGATAGAAGAGCAGAGGGAGGTCTTAGCAGTCTCATGGTTATTGGGGGTCTCGCTAAGCCCTCTTAGCGAAGGGTTTTGTCCATGCGAGTCCCCCTTAGTCTCATTAATGTTAATCCCAGCACGGAACAAACACGGTATTAGACTAGAAGCTAGTCTAGTCCAGTCCAGTCCCATTTAGTGAGGGCAAACAAACGCCCCCTAAGTAAATTTACCTTTTTGAATTTTGAAAAAAAAATATGAAAACTGTTATTAGTACTTTAAAATTTGTATTCTACACTTCTCATAAATGTAGAGATTTGTGAGTGCTAATAATAATTCCCAAAAAAATTATCAAGTTTAAAATTTGCACAAATTACGCTTTTTGCAAGTATCATTACTATATAAATTAGAATAAGGGTATTTTTATTAGCACCTCACATATTGTTAAATACACCCCACATAAAAATTTATTATTAAATGACATATACTTTTATATGAAATGACTATCTAGCCCACGAAAACCAAATTAGTTGAAGAAGAACAATCAAATTAGTTGAGCCAATAAATTTCAAGAAACAAGCTGCTAGGAGCTCGTTGAATTCGAGTGGTTTAGCAGGCGGAGCATTTCTCTCAGCCACCTGTTGCGAGTTATATATTAGTTAAAGTGTAAGTAGTAGTTTATTGTCCCACATTGGTAAAGTACATATGTAATACCAATTGTAACTCCTATATATACTCCACTTTGGAGATTAATGAATTGATAAGAAATTCCCAAAAATTGTCATATATATTTTTGATATTTACCATGTTTAGTTTAATATTGGTATTTACCATATTTAGTTTAATACCGCATACCGGTGGCGGAGCAAACATGAAGTTTAACATTGCGAATCCCACCATTAGGTGTCAGAAGAATCTTGAGATCGACGACGATTCCAAACTACGTGAATTATGGGACAAGAGGATCTCTCAAGAAGTCAATGGTGATGCATTGAGCGATGACGTTAGGAGGTATGTCAAAACCTACCGCAGAACATTCACAAACAAAAAAATAAAAAATAAAATAAATTTTAGCTTTAAAAAGTAATACTTTCACAATAATTCGAATCAAAACCAATGCAGGACTGTTGTTCAGTTAAAGCCGCTGAAATGTCTGTAGAAAATGAACGTTTGATGTTTGCTTTTAATTTGGGTCTTAGAGATATTGTTCTCAAGCTTGACGCGAAGGGAGTGGTGGTGGCTGATATTACGTCTATGGAGGATTGTCTGGGTCCAGAGGGTTGTACCATGGAGAATATACAAATGTTGCAAAAAAGTTTCGAATTTTTTTTTTGTCAATGGCATAACAGAGCTTGTTGTGGCTCATGAACTAGCTCAATATGCAGTTCGTGCTAATCATTTTAAATCTGGGATTGAAGAGGAGCCTAGTTGGCTCTCTCTCCTCTTGTACTGTTTTTTGATTCCTCATGTTAATGAAAGTCATATTTTCATAAAAAAAATGAAATAAAAATCTATAAACATAACTAAATGTGCAGAAAATTGATGGAAGACTAAACCCGCTAAATGTGCAGAAAACTGAATAGAGAATATAAAAAGAAATCTTAAATTTCACAAAGAGTGTGGGTGTAAGGGTAGTATTGGAAAGTATGTGAGGTGTATTAAGATAAATTTTAATCTAAAAAGTAAATGTGGGGTGTATTAAGTAGAGTAAACTGTCGGTTTACCCCCTGAACTTTCACCTCACTTTCGATTTTTCCCCTGAACTTTTCTATTGGAAAATTAAGGACTCAAACTAATTTTTTTAGCCAATTTGCCCCCTACCGTTAGTTTTTCATATATTCCATCCATATTTCCGTTAAGTGAGACCATGTGCACAACATGTGAGGGTAGTTAAGTCATTTCACTCTTAAAAATGATTAAAAAATTGAAAATAAAAACAAAACAAAACTTTCCCTCCATTTTTTCCCGCTAATTCCTATCCTCGATTTTATTTTTCCCTCTCATTCCTATGCATGAGAAATGACATATGGTGTTATTGTCTACCATTTTTATTTTCTCTAACAAATTAATAATTTGACAAATGCTAATTGTGCTATTGTCTCCAAAGCAGTGCATTAATATAAGAAACCCTAGTCTTTTTTATGGACATGTTTCTTATATTAATGTACTGCTTTGGAGACAATAACACCATGAGCATTTGTCAAATTATTAATTTGTTAGAGAAAATAAAAATGGTAATACATGGTAGTACATGCTTCAAGAAAAAGATTAACTTAGCTACTTATGAAGACAATAACATCATATGTCATTTCTCATGCATAGGAATGAGAGGGAAATATAAAATTGAGGATAGGAATTAGCGGGAAAAAATAGAGGGAAAATTTTTCTTATTATTTATTTTCAGTTTTTAATCATTTTTAAGAGTGAAATGACTTAACTATCCTCACATGTTGTGCACAAGGTCTCACTTAACGGAAATATGGATGAAATATATGAAAAACTAACGATAGGGGGCAAATTGGCTAAAAAAATTAGTTTGAGTCCTTAATTTTCCAATAGAAAAGTTCAGGGGGAAAATCGAAAGTGAGGTGAAAGTTCAGGGGGTAAACCGACAGTTTACCCTATTAAGTATATAGGGTGTAGTCAACAAAATGTGGGGTGTGTACAAAACAACCCTTAGAATAATACTATTTACACACACTATTACTTTTTACTCAGTGTTATTAATTTTGAGCATCGATTTTTTTCAATTCATTCGATTTAACGATAAAAATTGAAAGGATTGTGCAAGAAGTAAAAATGAGTGTGTAGATAGTACTACTCTATAAATGATAGGATTAAGTACCTAAAAAACTCAATATTTTAGTATCATTTCAACTTTTTGAGGATAAAAGAAATTTAATTAAGAGAGAAGTCTCGAAAACACCCAAGTCTTCTGGAATCATACAACAGGGCATTTCTAGCTTACTTGGACTCAAATAATAATAAAAATAACTTCAAAAATGACATGAAAATGAAATAAAAATAAAAATAAATAACAAATTTACAAAGAATATAAAAAATGGAAAACAAAAATGAAGATCGGAAAATATTAAGCCCTCGCCACCTCCAAGCTCGACCTGTGGCCATCAAAACTCCATCCCAACCTTTATACTAGTCTTGAAAGCTTTGACTGGCCTACTTGGTGGTTGGAAATATTAAGTCCTGGGTGAGTTAAATATCATAAGGGAATAAGGGAGGAAGACTAAGAAAGAAGGGGAGAAAGAACTTGGGCTGATATCGATGTATCACCTTCATAATCTTGATATTAAAGGAGAAACCTACAAGATTGAATTTGGTCTATTTCCAATACTTTAGACCTGTTGTAAGTCCTGAGTCAGCAAGTGCACCTGCCACTAGATTTATCTGTTTGATAACATGTTGAAGCTCTATGTGGTCTGTGTGGGTGATGATGTGAAGTGGATACCCTTCTTGACCACTCCCAGCCGCTACAGCATATTTGTTTTGCTTTTGTTTGGAGTGACCTTGAGTTGTAGGGTGCAATTGGTGACTGTGTATTGGGTTTGAAGGTGATAGCTTGTGACTGTTAGTTGGTGGAGGTCATGCTTCCATGACCATCTATTGATTTTGAAGACAAAATAAGCCCTAATTTAACAAAATTAAACTGGGGCTTAACGGATATGACATTTTCCATAGGTTGGATACTTGTTTGGAATGTTAAAAAGGTAATGGTTTGGAATTTTAGGTTCTTAATCCTAAATTATATGATTAGATTTGTTTAATTTCTTAAATCTTATTTAAAAATCATCTCTACAAAAAATTATTGGATTCAGAATCCTTTATCCTTTCAAAAGTATGAAACAAATCCACATTATAATTCATGATGAATCGTCTATTTAGTTACATTTAAACGATCTTTATATAAAGATTAAAAATTGAATGATTCCGATTTTAGAATTTATACTGTAAAAACATGTTATTCACAAAAGGAAAAACATGTTATTCACAAAAGGAGAAACCTGCAAGATTAAAAAGGTAATGGTTTGGAGTTTTAGGTTCTTAATCCTAAATTATATGATTAGATTTCTTTATTTTCTTAAATCTTATTTAAAAATCATCTCTACAAAAAATTATTGGATTCAAAATCCTTTATGCTTTCAAAAGTATGAAACAAATCCACATTATAATTCATGATGAATCGTCTATTTAGTTACATTTGAACGATCTTCAAATAAAGATTAAAAATTGAATGATTCCGATTTTAGAATTTATACGGTAAAAACATGTTATGCACAAGAGGTGAAATATGTCTTTTCCTTCAATAGGGATGCAAGTAATACATTTAGTTTTTTTTTTTATTAAATGTGAAAATAACGTCTTGCAGAATTGTATTATGACAATTTCCGCCCCTTTTGTGCTTGGTAAGGAGGCTTTGTTCATACGACTATGTTTTTTTTATTACAAGTGATAATCTACATCAATCTACACTAAGATGAATATAGAGTATTTGAACTTGGAACACAATATATTGAAGAGGAAGCAATCATATCTATGCATCCTGGTTTCGATCCTCAACGATCCTCCTCTTTCCTAACAACTAATTCAACTCGCTAATGCTATCGTTTGTTAAAAAAGAAAAAGATAAAAGACAATTCACTACTTGCCGTACAACTAGACTTATGAAGCCCAAGTTGTCATATTGAGTATACTCGCATAGGTTGAATGAGCTTAAAATACATGGAACATGGAGCTGTACTTGATAAGCTCATATTTATATATATTTTACATCAAATTCTCTCGTCTTTTCTTAGTTAGTTTCTCATATTTTTGTGCTATTTACTTTGTTTTTGTGTTTTATCGAATTTATCAAGCTAAGAAAATAAAAATAGCACAAGTGTAATTTTAAGTAATAAATTCGTCATTTTTATATTGCTCACTTATTTTATTAACTTAAGAAAACGTTTTGTCAGAAAATAAAAGAAAGGCACACATGCTGCTAGTGAGAAATGGAAGAAGTGGAGCACTGAAGTAGTGAGGGAATAAATAAAAGAAAGGTGGAAGGAGCACTGGGCACGCATGAACCAAAAGAAGAGTGGAGGTGGTGCCTGGCGGAAAGGAGGAAAAGGCAACGTGAGTGTGCAGAAATATAATAAGGAAGGCTTAAAATAATAGCAGGCGCGGAACTTGAGAAAAGAATAAAAGGTGAGGATTTGGGGAAATTAAAGAAGGTGGGGGGTTAAGGAAAGAGGGGGACACAACACAAAGGAAAGGAGCTACCTTCCTGGCAGCTAGGAAGAAGAGAAGACGCGAGCAGCAAGGCTGCACGTGGGCAGCAAGCAGGGAGACAGAGAGAAACAGCACGGAAAGACTAAGGAGGAGCTGACGTGAGGGACTGCTGCCTTGTGCAGCTTGCGACAGCTGCCAAGACGCGGAAGGGACACTGACGCGGAACTGGGGGAGGACTGACGGCAAGCTGAGAGCATTGCCATTTGGCAGCACCAAGAGCATCACCTTGCGCAGAAGGGTGACGTGCTGCCTTGGTGTGCGAAGAGGTGCAGAGAGCAGGAGAAGCTGCTGCCTTGCAGCAGAGGGAGGACGGAAGGCTGCCTGCCTTGGCAGCGCTGAAGGGGAAGCTGTTGTGCAACTGGGAGGTCAGCGAACGCAGGAGACGAGAGGGAGCTGACGCGAGAGCAGGAAGGCAGAGAAGAGCTGCCTTGTCTTGGCAGCGAGCGAGAGAGAAGGGTGAGTACGGGACTTGGGGCAGCTTGCGAAAAAAAAAATAAGAAGAAGGCAGCAAAGCTGCCTGGTCAGCTGCGAAGTCAGAGGGACAGGAGCGAGACAGCAAGCTGCTTTGCGCAGCTACGCAAGGCAGCACGCAGGTCAGCACGCAGGTCAGGACAGAGCAGCTAGGACAGCTGGCGCACGGGAGTTGGGAAGAAAGGCTGCCTTGGCAGCCACTTGGCGCGCGCAGAAAGCTCGCAGAGAGGAGCCTCGGGACTGTGCAGGAGGCTCTGAAGCTGTCCATCTCTCTCGGTTTAATCTCTCCAAACTTATATTTTATTTCTGTTTTAATTTTAATAATGTGTAACTAATTTTGTTTTGGCTAGAGTTTAATTCAAAACCATGAATATATTTGTAATATGAATTGATTACCTTCAGTTGTGATTTCCGAGTTGTGAATTTAATTTGCTTAACTGCTTGATTGATAACTTATTTTTGTATGTCGATTAAGGATGCATACTTAATTTACATGCATGAATTTGATGCTAGAATATAAGTGAATTTCACCTAATCGTTATGAACTTATATTCACAAGTAGTGAAGGTCGCTTATAAACGATCGCGTTAGGTAAATTCTTGGCATAAGTTTCATGCAATTCATAGTAACAAGTGCCTCGTCAATGCTTATGATTTTCATAAAACTTAATGATTCTTGCTTGTATCTCTATTATGCAATTCATGTAGGGAACTTGTAGGGAATGTTTTGGGTTGTCGTATGCAATCATCCAACCTAATAAAAGTAGGAAAATCTGAAGGTTAATTTAAGCGGACCTAATTAACTTGGGGCGTTGAGAATTTACAATTTATTGAACGAACAACTGAAAATCAATTTAGGTTGCATATGTGGCATGTGTGGAGAATAATCCTCTAGCCAGTTCGTCATTTATCATTTTACCTTAATTTTATGTTTTTGTCAATTTTGTAATTTATTTAAGTTTAATTTACTTTTAATCAAAAAATCAATCCCCCATTTACTTTAAAGTGTTAGATTTGTTAGAAATCAATTTAGTTTGTATTTTCTTGAGTTTTGAATTATTTTGAGTCTTTTGATTTGTTTTAGTTTATTTGTTAGTTTTATTTTGAGTGTTTCTATTTAAGTGTTTTGAGTCTAGTTTAGTGTTTTAAATTTTGTTTTTACGTTTTTAATTTAATTTTACTTTGGTTAGCATCCCTAGTTAATCCCCGGCCTAGAACGATCCCTACTTACATCATTACTACAACTGTCACAAATAGGGTTTAAATTTGTGCGTTAGTTAATTTTCGCATCAAATTTTTGGCGCCGTTGCCGGGGATTAGCAAATTTGCTAATCCTTTGTTTATGTTTTTGTTTGTGTTTTATTTTATTTTATTTGTGTTTTATTTTTATTTTATTTTATTTTTGGTTTGTTATGTATGTTACTTTTGATATTTGATTTATTTTTCTTTCTTTGAATTGAGGTACAAATGGAGCAAGACTTGGATTCTACTAGCATTCAAGATCTATTGGCACAGCTCACTGCTCAATTAACTCATAATGCCGAACGGACCACAATGCCAAGTGTCCCTACACTTGATGTGCCCTATGGGCAACGATATCAAGGTCCTCAATTTTCTGCAAATGAAGATGTTTGGGGATATCAAGGCCATAACCAATCAAGGGGCAACATGTTTTCCAATGCTTACAATTTAGATTGGAGAGATTATTCAGATTACATGTGGGGAGAACCTCAACAATTCCAACAAGGTGGATATTGGCAGCAAGAAGACGCGTTCTATTCAAGACCTATGCAGCCACCACAGCATCCCCCACAACAATTCCAATCGAATCAGAGTATGCCCGTGGATTATAATCAAATGCTTGAAGAATTAATTTCTTCGGTACAGGGTTCACAAAAAGAAGAACAATTGCCGCCATCAGAAGAGTTCTATCAGTGGCCATATGAACCGTCACATCCACCACAACAATCAACCCAATTCAATTCAGGTACATCCTTGGATAATGATACACTTAATAATTTACTCACCTCTTTGAATCAGGGAGTAGAAAATCAAAACCAGGAGATGCAAGACCGAGTCAGAAGAGTGGACGAATTGGATATGCATGTTGGGCAGATTATGGAATTCATGGCACAGATTCAAGAGCAAAGAGAACTCTCCAACTCCACATTTGCAAATTCAAGGGGAGAAATGGAAATCGATGAAGCCATCACTTTGGGAAGTGATATGGAGGATGAAGTTGTTCCAGAACCATCCAAACATGGCCCGGACATGGATGAATTGCCGCTTCAAGAAGAAGATGAGGATGACGACTTGGGCAGTTTAGAAGAATTCTTGTCGCAAACCCCTCAAGTCCTTATGCCATCCAACTCAGGTGAGGAGGTTCTAAGTTCAATTCATTCTAACATCGTTCCACCAAATGTCCTTTTTCCTTGCAGGTTTTTAAATCCCAAGGAAGAAGTGAATGAAAAAAATGTTGTGGAAGTTCTTCCAGAGGTGCAAAATGAGATCCCAATTCTTGGTGCACCAAATCATGTTCCCGATGACGTTGAAACATTCAAAGAGATTTCTACACCAAGAAGAGGGATTCCAGAAAATGAGGTGGCCGGAGAATTTGTTGAACATATCAAAGAGGCTGTGCATGAGACAATCAAGCCCAAAGCAGTTGAGTTTGATGACACGGGACAAGCCACAACCATCATAGTAAACCTGGCTAAGTTCAAAGTCCCGGAAATGTTCAAAAATGTGGTGTTTGTCATTGAGTTTGTGTCGGAAAAAGATAGTAAGCCATCTTCTCCATTTTTAATTTTAATTTATACTAACATTTTTCTGATTTTGATGATTCAGGCACCCACTCTTGAATTTAAACCATTGCCGGATCATTTCAAGTACCACCGTCCGTTCAAGGATAAACCCATGCATTTGAATAATGAAGGGAGGCCTAAGAATCACACACAATCAGATTTGCATTCCTAATCCCTTCTCCTTATTGAATTTATTTTACTCTATTTAGTTCTTTCATTGTTTGTTGGCTTTTGTGTGAATTTATTTTACGTTGATTTTTTTTACGTTGATTTCATTTTGTTTTGTTTATTTAGTTGTGATTTTTGTTTAGAAAGTTAAACTTAGTCTTTTTACTTTGTTTTACTTATTTTACATTGTTATTTAAAAAATAAAAAAAAAAAACTTAAAAACATAAACATTCATATAAATAAAAATAAAAAATAAAAATAAAAAAAAAAAAAAAATTGCATAAATATTTTACAATAACTTGTAAACTAATTTCGTTCATTGGTCGTTGGTTGGTGGTGCCTCGGAGGTCGACGGAGCCCTAGAAAGACGAAGCGCCAGAGTTGGATCATTCAGAGCCTCAATATTTGGTGCTGCTCCCGAGGACGAAGGCAACATAAACCTCGGGAGTAACGCCATAAACCGTTGATGATCACTCTGAATCCGCACTTCGGACTCCTGCATCTGATCCAGCTTCCTCTTCATGCTTGTGGAGTAATTGGTTGCGAGCATGTGCAAATCTCTGTTCTCATGCCTAAGCACTCTGACCTCCTGCCGAAGACTAGCCACTTCAGCCATCAACGACTCCACCTGACGAGTTCGTGCAAGAAGGCGCTGGCCCATGTTTGATACTGAACCTGCGCATCGGACGTTGTAGGCCATAGAGTCCTGAACAGCCAGTTCGTCGGACCGCCTGGAAAGTATCCTAGTGTCTCTAGGAGTGAGCAGATTTCTGGCCACCACCGATGCGGTTGTTTCGTTCATCATCATGGAATCCCCAACTGTAAGAGGACCATTTGGGGATATGAAGGAAGGCTGCCAAATGTTGGTTGGAGAAGATATATCACTATCTTCCCCAACATTCAAGTTAAGGCGACGGTCAGAGGGGCAAGACATATTTGAAGGTGTTGAGAATGAAGAGTTGGACTGATCAAGATTAAAAGAAAATGCAAGAGGGAGTGTTTACAGGAGGGAACGTTTACCAGATGAAGTGTTTACAGGGGGAGCTTAAGTGTGTTGTGGAACAAAAATGAGCGTTCTTATAAGAAGAAGAAATCGTTGAGGCATCACTCAACAGTCGAAGAGGCGCCCTCTCGCAAATCGAAGAGCCTGGCTCCTTTCTCAAAAGCCGGATTCTTTTCTCAAAAGCGGCGTCGCCGTTCTCAAAAGCCGGATTCTTTTCTCAAAAGCGGCGTCTCCGTCTCAAAAGTCGGTCGCCGTTCTCAAAAGTCGGGCGCCTTTCTCAAAAGCCGGAGCGGTCAGGAATCACGAGGCGAAAAGCTTTTCCAGTTTTGTCGTCACTCGTCACGCGCGCTGTCAGCTTTGCGCAAATTACGGGTTGCTTTTTCAGAAAGCGCGTCACCTGTACTGTTCATCCATTCACCGGCTGCCGACAGGGGTAAAAGAACAGTTTCGGTTGTGAAGAAAAGTCATATAAACGTCTACCTTCGCCATCCAGCAAAGGCACACCCCCTCTACACTTCTTCATCTCCGAAATTTTTCATCTCCAAAAATGTCTTTCCAACAAACCCTCTCGAGTTACTCTGTGTTTCTCATTCCCTGGGATACCTTTGCAAATAAGTCATCAAGAGCTAGAGTATTTCATATCATGAAGGTTGAAAGCAAGAGTATCTCATATCATGCTTTCTCCCTGTCCTTGTCCTTGTCTTTGTGATAAGGAGAAAGCGGGCAATCAGCCAGCATTCGGTGTCAATCTTCCGATCTAAGAACCGACTGCCTGGAAATCCTTCCTGATTGCTTACCTAGCATTGCTTACCTAGCATTGCTCTCGAGTGCTCATCTTCAACCGCTGCTGTACTTCCGAAGAAGACGCCACATCTGCCTGGAGAACAGCCAAGGCAAGTGAAAATGTTACTTGAAGCATGTGGAGACAAGGTGCTGCTTCATCTTCAAGATCAAGTCTCATTTTCCTTGCTAAGAAATTCCCCAGCCCAGTTCAAGCATACACCTGTGGAACGATACTTCTTCAAAAGCAAAAGTATCCCATATCATCAGAGTCAGAGGCAAAGATTTCTCATGGCATGCTTTTCCTTTACCCTTGCTCTTGGCTACGAGTCAAGGTGAAAGAAAGGAAATCGGTCGGCACTTGAACAGATTGAACAAAGAAGCAGACCACCACCTCTACCTCGTGCCTACCTGCCATGCAGAAGAACAAAAAGAGAAGAATGTAGCCTGCAGACTCAATCAACCCGGCAGAAGGAGTCCGAGTTGAAACCAAGAGCTCGAGAAGTTTCAACACCACCACCAATCAAGTCTCATTTTCCTTGCTAAGAAGTTCCGAGGCCAGTTCAAGTTCAAAGCTGTGGAAAGTCACCAAACAGGACCAATGATCACTTATTAGTTTTATTCATTGTCTTTTATTTTCATTTTTAATTTTTCGTTTGTTTGTTTTTTTTTATATTTTCTTGTGTTACTTAACTGAATTATTTCTTTTCTTTGCAGGAACTTTTGGTTATTTCCACCCTTGAAGTTGATTGCAGAATTTTAGCTTCGGGGTCATCGCTTGATTTTACTGCAAATTAGGGAAGTTTTCAGTCCTATTGTTTTATTTTGTTTCCTTATATTTATTTATTTTATTTTTATTTGCATTTTATTATATTTTCTGACATTGGGGACAATGTCTAGTTTAAGTGTGGGGGTAAAGAGTATAAAAATGACCAAATTGAAAAAATTTTGTACCTTCGACTTTGAACTGATTTCATTTGTTTCCATGTTATTGCTTTGTTTTCTTAATTAGTTTTGTTTTATTTTAAAAAAAAAAAAAAAAAAAAAAAAATCGGAAAATTTAAAAAATCCAAAAATATTTCCTTGTTTTCCTTATTGTTTTGAATTAGATTTTTGTTAGTTTCCCGACCCAATGATATAATTGGATAAAATTTGAACCATGATCATCAAGAACTTAGTTAACATGTGTTGTGTGAAATTCCTAATTCTCGTGTTAGTTTGTACATATTTGATCATCTTTGAAAAACCAAATGCACATAGCCTTGTTGATGTGAAACTAAAGCATGATTTAAAGCTCCATATGTGAATTTAGTGACCATATACATCCTATGTGAGTTTTTGAGCCTATTGAAAGTGTGTGCATTTTTCATACACTCCTATTCTTTCATGTGTGATGAACTTATGTGAGATACATCTCTAGAACTTGCATAACGATCTTTCGAAATTTTTGTCATTGATTGCATGAACTTGAAAATGATAGAGGCATTAGGTTTACCACCATGGCCCAAATAACCTTGTTTCCCAAAGAAAAATAATATCATTAGATTGCTATTTTGAGCCGTATTTGTGAGCCTTTTATTTCTTATCACCAGATATGTCTACCCTTATGCCTGAAATAATTTTCCTTACCATTTCCAAGCGAGCTAGTGAGCAATGTGAGATTGTCTTATGAGAAATGTTTGTGAAGTACTTTGAAGGTGTTTGGCAAAAGAATAAGTGTGGGGGTTTTTCATATTTGTTTATGTTTGAAAAAAAAAAAAAAAAAAAAAGAAAAAAAAAAAGAAAAGAAAAGGAAAAGAAAAAGAAAGATTGTATACAAAGAAAATAAAAAGTTTTTAAAGTTTCAGTTTATGGGTGTGGTTGGAGATGTCTGAAGAATCGTTGGAGAGCTTGAGTTCTTATAAATCTAAAGAAAATAATTGCTTGCAATGTAGCTTGGAACTTGTGTTTTCCTATTCTTTCGTTTCAATAACCCTATCCCTAAGCCTCATTACATCCAATAAAAGTCCTCTTGATTTAAGTTTTGCAATTATGACTGTGGAGAAGTGATCTTTATGCAAGCTTATGGTAGAACTTTCACATTCGTTTCTTTGAGCGAAACACATTAAAACTAAACACATGTGTGATTGAGTGCATATCCCGTGAGAAGGTCGCTAGTTTGCATATGGTGTTTTTAAAAATAAAAATTTGAAATTGCATTAGCATGGCTATCTCACACACTACACTTCAAGGATGTTTCAAAGATTACTGCTAATATTTGAGTAAGGAAAATGAACTTGAATTGCTTGTTTGGTGTTAGCTATGGTTCTTGATAATTGTGTTCTCGAATGAAGTTCTATGAGGGTCACATAGGGGGAAACTAATAATTTTCATGTTATTACTTTTTCTGTTTTCGTTGTTTTGCTCGAGGACTAGCAAAAGCTAAGTGTGGGGGTATTTGATAAGCTCATATTTATATATATTTTACATCAAATTCTCTCGTCTTTTCTTAGTTAGTTTCTCATATTTTTGTGCTATTTACTTTGTTTTTGTGTTTTATCGAATTTATCAAGCTAAGAAAATAAAAATAGCACAAGTGTAATTTTAAGTAATAAATTCGTCATTTTTATATTGCTCACTTATTTTATTAACTTAAGAAAACGTTTTGTCAGAAAATAAAAGAAAGGCACACATGCTGCTAGTGAGAAATGGAAGAAGTGGAGCACTGAAGTAGTGAGGGAATAAATAAAAGAAAGGTGGAAGGAGCACTGGGCACGCATGAACCAAAAGAAGAGTGGAGGTGGTGCCTGGCGGAAAGGAGGAAAAGGCAACGTGAGTGTGCAGAAATATAATAAGGAAGGCTTAAAATAATAGCAGGCGCGGAACTTGAGAAAAGAATAAAAGGTGAGGATTTGGGGAAATTAAAGAAGGTGGGGGGTTAAGGAAAGAGGGGGACACAACACAAAGGAAAGGAGCTACCTTCCTGGCAGCTAGGAAGAAGAGAAGACGCGAGCAGCAAGGCTGCACGTGGGCAGCAAGCAGGGAGACAGAGAGAAACAGCACGGAAAGACTAAGGAGGAGCTGACGTGAGGGACTGCTGCCTTGTGCAGCTTGCGACAGCTGCCAAGACGCGGAAGGGACACTGACGCGGAACTGGGGGAGGACTGACGGCAAGCTGAGAGCATTGCCATTTGGCAGCACCAAGAGCATCACCTTGCGCAGAAGGGTGACGTGCTGCCTTGGTGTGCGAAGAGGTGCAGAGAGCAGGAGAAGCTGCTGCCTTGCAGCAGAGGGAGGACGGAAGGCTGCCTGCCTTGGCAGCGCTGAAGGGGAAGCTGCTGTGCAACTGGGAGGTCAGCGAACGCAGGAGACGAGAGGGAGCTGACGCGAGAGCAGGAAGGCAGAGAAGAGCTGCCTTGTCTTGGCAGCGAGCGAGAGAGAAGGGTGAGTACGGGACTTGGGGCAGCTTGCGAAAAAAAAAATAAGAAGAAGGCAGCAAAGCTGCCTGGTCAGCTGCGAAGTCAGAGGGACAGGAGCGAGACAGCAAGCTGCTTTGCGCAGCTACGCAAGGCAGCACGCAGGTCAGCACGCAGGTCAGGACAGAGCAGCTAGGACAGCTGGCGCACGGGAGTTGGGAAGAAAGGCTGCCTTGGCAGCCACTTGGCGCGCGCAGAAAGCTCGCAGAGAGGAGCCTCGGGACTGTGCAGGAGGCTCTGAAGCTGTCCATCTCTCTCGGTTTAATCTCTCCAAACTTATATTTTATTTCTGTTTTAATTTTAATAATGTGTAACTAATTTTGTTTTGGCTAGAGTTTAATTCAAAACCATGAATATATTTGTAATATGAATTGATTACCTTCAGTTGTGATTTTCCGAGTTGTGAATTTAATTTGCTTAACTGCTTGATTGATAACTTATTTTTGTATGTCGATTAAGGATGCATACTTAATTTACATGCATGAATTTGATGCTAGAATATAAGTGAATTTCACCTAATCGTTATGAACTTATATTCACAAGTAGTGAATGTCGCTTATAAACGATCGCGTTAGGTAAATTCTTGGCATAAGTTTCATGCAATTCATAGTAACAAGTGCCTCGTCAATGCTTATGATTTTCATAAAACTTAATGATTCTTGCTTGTATCTCTATTATGCAATTCATGTAGGGAACTTGTAGGGAATGTTTTGGGTTGTCGTATGCAATCATCCAACCTAATAAAAGTAGGAAAATCTGAAGGTTAATTTAAGCGGACCTAATTAACTTGGGGCGTTGAGAATTTACAATTTATTGAAAGAACAACTGAAAATCAATTTAGGTTGCATATATGGCATGTGTGGAGAATAATCCTCTAGCCAGTTCGTCATTTATCATTTTACCTTAATTTTATGTTTTTGTCAATTTTGTAATTTATTTAAGTTTAATTTACTTTTAATCAAAAAATCAATCCCCCATTTATTTTAAAGTGTTAGATTTGTTAGAAATCAATTTAGTTTGTATTTTCTTGAGTTTTGAATTATTTTGAGTCTTTTGATTTGTTTTAGTTTATTTGTTAGTTTTATTTTGAGTGTTTCTATTTAAGTGTTTTGAGTCTAGTTTAGTGTTTTAAATTTTGTTTTTACGTTTTTAATTTAATTTTACTTTGGTTAGCATCCCTAGTTAATCCCCGGCCTAGAACGATCCCTACTTACATCATTACTACAACTGTCACAAATAGGGTTTAAATTTGTGCGTTAGTTAATTTTCGCATCAGTACTTTTTTAGCACTTACACAACTTTTGTACGACAGGTAAGATAATTATGGGGTGTGATATCCACATACCCCATTTTACTTCTCACACACCCTTCTAATTTTCAACTGTCGGATCGGATGAATTGAAGAAGATCAACGGATAGAAATTAACAAGAGTGTGTGAGAAGTAATTTGAGGTGTGCCACACCCGAATTTGTGACATGACAGATGTTAAAACTAGAAGCACAATTGCATGATTAATTTTAATCGAAAAATTCATCGGTATCTGTATCCTGGAAGAGGATCCTCTCCTGAGCTCAGGATGACCACGAAATCCGGACCGTTCAAATTTAATTCAACGATTGCAATTATTATAACTTTAGATGATCCTTATTTGAAACCGTTGGATTAAATTTGAACGACCGGATTTCGTGGTCAGATGATCCATCATGAGCTCAGGAGAGGATCCTCTTCCCCGTATCCCCAACCTTATTATTCAGCAATTTACAAAAACAAAATATCTAACAATATCGATCAAAAATCAAAATTACCAAAATCAATAAACAATCCATTGATTCTATTCAGTCCATAGCTCACTACCAGACTAGCACGATTTCGAATTTTCCACAAATACAGGCGCCGGCACGGCGGAGCCACCCATCAGTGACCGAGTGCCTTCTTCAGTTCCTCCGCCACATCGCCCTCCGGCGACTTCTTATTCCCGTTCGACCGCCAATCCACTTTCCCGCTCGAATTTCTATTTCCCCCATTTATCTCACTCTCAGCAATCGACTTCGCGGTGCCGGCGATTTCGTGGCGCAGATCCTCCACGGCTTTCCTCAGCAACCCGTTCTCCGTCCGCAAAGCCTCCAGCTGATGTTTCACCCTAAAACAAGCCTCCGCCACCTCACCATTTCCCGGAAATGTAACCCCCTTATCCTCCGCCGCTGCCTTTGTGGTTTTGCCATTCGAATCCCCGCCGTCCACGTGTTCGATCCCAATCTTGTTCATCACCAAGAATGGGATTTTCTGAAAAGCAATCCCCGCCGTCGGATTCACCCGAGATCTCTTCACCTCCGCGGGAACCCGAACCCCCCACCTCAAACTCACCACGGCCCGGTTCCTCACCGGCATCGACGTCGTCGCCGCCACCTCCATCCCGGAGAATACACCCGTGAGAACTCCATCCGCCGGATTCTCCGATGGCAAAACCGTGATTTTCTTTCCCGAAAACTCCGCCTCCACTACTGGCGTCTCCACTACAGCGGCGTCATTTTGAGAACCGACGATCTTCTCGAAGACCGATGACTGCGACTTCTTGATCGAGAAGTCGCCGAACTGCGGCTTGAAGTGGAGCATGAAGCTAGGATTTCTCCCGCGGCCGAGGAGATTGAACTGGGCGCTCATCAGCATGGAGCTAGAAATCGGCGATCCGAAGGATCCCGTCCCGGTCTTAACGACGAGGGAGAAAGGGTTCCGCGCGTCGTTGGGACGATACGCGATCTTGATGGACGGCCCGGATTCGAAGAAGGTGCCGAGGTTGAGAGTGAGCTCCTTGGACTCGCCGGCGACGATGCCGGACTGGAAGGGGAGGCCCAGGATGCTGAGTGGGACCTTGGCCCTCATCAATGGCTTCTGGTCCTCACGGAATTTGACCGACGCTTTCATTGTTTTGTTGTTGCAGAAAACCCTAATTCGGAATTTTGGGGGAAAAGGGGGTAAAATTTATAACCGATTTGATGTTGGGGTGTCACACTGAATTTTGCAGTAAATTGAGGTTTTTGGCTTGATTTGGAGATTCATGTGGGAGTTGTCATCTGGGTGGATTCGTCAGGATTTAGCCCTCGAGTTGGTGACACGTGGCACCAAGTTTAAATTTTGGATATTTTTTGGAAGTGGTGAAATTTAAATTTTGGAATTTTAAATATTTTGGAAATAATTGAGCTGAGTTGGTGGTAGTAACGTATAGGCGCAGATTTGGTCGCTGAATGCTCGCTGCTAGAGTGCCCCAAACGGCGAGCATTTTTCTCACCTTCGAAAATGAAGGTGATGTTCACTTTTCTATCGATTGTGGTTAGATTAAGATTAAATTTCAAAATTTATGTTTTCAATCAATTAAATCAAACTAATTTAACGGGAATTAAAGAAAAAATAGCACTCTTTAGCAAAAACTAATTGCAAAAACTAATTTAACGGGAATTAAATTTTAAAATTCTATCGCTGCTAGAGGTCATCGTGACGCACTTTTGGCATCACAACCAACTTGATGACTTATGTCAAGACACATAACAAGGAAGGAATCACAACAAGAGGTTTTGTCAACTACATTCTCAAACAATTGGAGAAACGAAGTCGAAGTGGAAGCAGCTCAGTCTCTTGGAAGGGCCGTCTCACTTGTTTTCCAGAAACCTGCCCGATGCAAGTTTCATATTTGATGAAGGATTTTCCTCTGATAAATGATGCATTTGTGAAATTCTCAGTTCATGAAAGAGATTGTTGGGGACGGCGAGCGGCCGATGCTGTGCAGGACCTACAAAGTAAACAAATCAAGCAATCCTCAAGGCGATTTGCTATGCGAAGATTCTCAAGCAACACCATCCACAACATCAATTAGGAAGTTCTCGAGAAACAGAGGGTTGGTTATGCAATTGCAGTCAAGAAAACGCTGATGCCATTCGAAAAGGGAAGCGTAAAATGACGTGAAATTTCATCGCACCTTTCATTTTGGTTGTGAATAACAATTACACCAATAACAAATGTCATTTTGGATTCAGCATATATAACAATGTCAACAGCAAAAATGGATTCCAACTCAAAAGACCCTACTACCCTCAATTCTCGATGGAAAACACCCATGTTATTTTTGACCTCTAGCACTACCACAGAGAGTTACTTTGCGGCTTTTGGAATATCAAGGTTTTCAAAAACTGGGCTGTCAACTCCGACTCCCATCGCATTCAGACCATTGTCCACGTATAGAACAGTTCCGGTGATAGCTGATGCCAATGGCGATGCCAGGAACGCAGCAGCGTTCCCCACCTCCTCTGTGTCCATGAAAGTTTGAAGTTCATTTAAGTTTGCAAGGTAAAATCGTGTCTAATGAAGAATGGAAAATATGATTTTCATGCTTGTGTTTGGTTGTGTACTTAATCACTCACCAGCAGATAGTTCTTTCTGCAAGGGTGCATTTTCCGACGAGTAATCAATCATCATATCAATGAATCCAATTGCCTTTGCCGCACGACTTCTTAATGGTCCTGCATTAGCAAGAGAAGAAAATGTGAGGACACAGAAGCATGCAGCATTGAGGGTTTAACAAAAATGCGAGGTCTAGATAAGTTTGAAGCCCCGATAACAAAAATGTGCCACTATCGCTTATCAACACCTTACATTGAATTTAGCTAATTAGCTTATCATTAAAAGCATGCATGTAACATCGATATTTTGGTTTCAGAACGTAAACACCGTTTGACCTCAAGGTGGTCAAGAGTGGAAGATAGATTCTGTCACAGAAAATAATTGTAGTACCTGCAGATATTGTGTTAACTCTAATGTTGTGCTTTCTTCCAGCTTCAAAGGCCAGCACCTGAATTCAAGCATAGAAATGGGATATATATATAAGTTTGATTACAAAAAATTAGGAAAAATCTAGACAATGGTCAATCAAAAAGATAATACAGAAACACAACAGACAAAAGACTCACACGTGTGTCACTCTCTAGAGCAGCCTTCGCTGAACTCATCCCTCCACCATATCTGCAAGTAAAATAGCTTAAAACAAAAGTTTACTCTGAGGATAACTATTGACGAGCAGTATCAATGCAAGAAGACATGTACCCGGGAATGATCCTTTCTGAAGCAATGTATGTTAGAGAGAGTGAAGCACCACCTGCCATGATAACATTTACCTTTAGATTCAAGGCTGTCTAAAAACACTCGCTAGAACATCACGGGATTTTTGAAAATTGAAGAGCGGAGGAGAGAAGGAGGAGGAGGAGAAAGAAAGTACAAAAGTTAGAGTAGTGCCTGGGTTCATTATTGGAGCAAAATGCTTGAGTAAAGAAACATATGAGTAACTCGATGCAGAGATAGCTGCAAGATATCCATATCTTGACGTCTCCAAAAGAGGTTTGGTAACCTGTGAATGATACATTTACTTCCTAAGTAACACGAAGATCTTAAACAATGTTACAAAACCTAAAAAAGGAACAAATATTCACCTCTGGCCCATTGGCAAGAGAGTGGACAAGGATATCAATGCTGCCAAAATCCTGCTTCACAGATTCCACAACCTCCTGCGAAATATATTTACAGAATCAGACAATATAGCCAAGCCGGGCCAATTTCTTAACCCAACATCTGGAAACAAAACCTATAATAAAGAAGAATTTGAGCTCGACCATATTCAATTATAACCTATATGTTTGCAAATAAGCTTGAGACATTTCAAGCATGTAATTCATCTGGAAACATTTAGTTTAACCATCATACCTCTAACAAATTCTATTTTTCATCTTGAAGATCGCATCTAATGAGCGACAAATGGCACATTACCAGGGGTATGGAGGTTTCTGTCTCCTTATAGCAGGGTTATATGAGAATAACTTTCAGTATTTTGTTGTCAGGTCTAAGCTATGGGAAATTATACTAGATATGCCAAACTTGTATCCAGGCTTTTATGTTTTTGGAGGGAAAGGGAGGAGTCAAGGCCCTGATAGGTCCCCCCATCCTTTTGGCTCTGTGCGTCACTTAAAGGCTGAAAGATTATTCATTATCTGCTAGCCGGTAAAATAATAATTTAATAACTTCAATTGAACTGTAATCTGGTGAACAAAAATGGTACCTTAACAGTCCAATTTGAGGACCCCAAGTAGCGTTTGTTGGTTTTTATCTGCAGAAAACACAATACGAGCATCACTACAAATATAATTTGGCTCAAATTTTATATTCCAGAAACTAAAAATCAGGAGATTCATACATCTTCAGGAACATCCTCGGGACTGTCAAAAACTGCATCTAATGGGTAAACCTTGGTAATTTCCATCAAAGAGCCATCTGGCAGTCTGAAAGGGGATAAAGAAACAAAAGGAAAGCCTGAATCAGACACATATAGATAAACATCAATAGATTTGCATGAAATGCAGGAAACGAAAGATCTGCTCTTACTTGCGTGTCTCGTCAAACTTCCCACGCCTTAAACTGGACTCAAAAATGTTCAGTGCCTATGCCAAAGAAAACTTCATTAAAAAACTATACATTTTCGTCAACAGTTAAGGCTCCAATATCACTAGAGAATTCAGTTATATCTATTTACATACCGGCACCCATGTACCAACTAGAATTTCAGCCCCAGCAGCAGCAAGAGCTTTTGATATTGCCCATCCATATCCATGATCATCAGCCACACCAGCAATGAATGCTCTCTTTCCTGCAAATAGCTGTCTCAGTGTTAGATTCATCAGATTCGATGTTCTTCTTGTGTGAACAATTATCAACGAAACTAATCCATCTGAGAAAGCCAATACATCGATAGTTCCATTTCCAAATAATCTAAACAATGAAAGCAAACCCATGGTCTTGCTTTGCCTTCCAAAAGTGTCTTCCTATACGAAGTCACATTCCTTTTGATATCCTCTTGATTTAGAGCTAGAATGGAATTATAAATTGTAAACCATACACTGCATTCATTAGTGACAAGTGACAACCCAGTAAACTAAAATAATATATCATTGAATATAATGACAAAGACCTTCACGAAAAACTTCATTAGAAATATCCGATCCCTAATAACTATTGTTGTTGCTTGACTTTAATTGTGCGTCATTAACATGCAAGTTCGTCACAACAAAGAAAAACACAGAACCTCATATACACGTTACAAAACTGAGTACTTAAGCACAATTTCTAGAAGAAAGATGTTTGACCTCTCAAATCAATAGGCAACCCTGGTAGTGGAGTGTTCTCAGCTGCTCCTGACATTGCTCTTGTGACAACCTTCACGGATTTCGCAGGCCCTGATTTCAAGCTCTGGGAGAATGGCTGTGTTGCTGAGATGTGCGAAGAACTCTTAAGCCTTCTCCAAACTCCCACCTCGCTGTTTGTACCGAACTTTGCTGTGCATGACATATAAGTTCTTTGAGAGGACGATATGCAAGGCTTAACCGCTGCCATGTGTGATCCGGGAGCTGCAGTCGTGGCCATTTTAGATACAAATCACAAGAAACCGAATCAAAGTTCTGCAAGATCAGGAAGCATAAACGATAGTAAGTTCAAACTTCTCACATCTTATCAGCAATCATTAGAGATATTCCGATACCGATTTTAACTACCAACACAGGCAGTAAATTAAACTTTTTTTTCTTCATAAAAGTAAAAACAAATCAAGAAACAGTAAACTGTGTCGTCTGATGCAATTAAAAACAATCAATTTACGTGATCAAATCTTAACAGGATGAACAACTAATTTGGCACATCATTTTCCACACTGGAAAACCACTCTATCACAAATTATTGTGTAAATATTTTGGATTAAGTGGTGTTAATAATTAAGATTACAATAACAACATCACATAAAAATTAGTTCTTTTCAGTTCACTGAATCACTAGCACAATCTAAACACACACAAAACATCAAATCAACCCAGACTGAAAACACTCCTAAAATACTAACAACATGATCAAATCCTACGTCTGAACTGATCAGGAATCAGTGGAGATGCGTCGACATTGAACCCATTTCATAGAAAGATCCGAAGACTCACCTGCGACTTGCGCTGTGGTGTGTTGGGGAAGAGAAGAACGAGGTTTCGTTGGAGTGTTTATATGAAATGTGAGTGTCCGTCTGCTTTTGTGTGGGGGATTTTCGATGAAATCGAGGTTTTGGTTTGTTGGATGGTTGGAGTTGGTGACTGTTGAGGAACTTCGTAAATGCCGATCGAGGGGGAGGAGAGATCGTTGAGCTGTGTTGTTTTTGGCGCCCTTGTGAAATGACATTTTTGCCCTCGTTCTTATTGCGCCTTTTGGTTTGGGCTTGTGTATTAGAGAAATTTTATGAAATTTTATGCATCTTATGCGTAACAATTTCAAACACGACACGTTACACGATTCAAAATTTATACAAATGTATAATCTAATGTACACAGTTAACACTATTTAGCAAGGTTTTACTAGTAAAAGAATAACCTTTTCTCATTTTCTTGTTTTTCAAATTTTGAATACAAGCAATGCTGGGAAAGGGAGACTCGAACATAAATTATCTAACCACCTGCATTACAAGCCTCTTGCACTTCTAATTGACAATTTTAGTTTGCCTTTTACTTCATAAAAACATCTTGATGGTGCGCCACCAGTAGTATAATAGTATTTCTCTACACTTGTAAGTTGAATGTTTAAAACTCGACTCACATGAAGGACAGGTTCGATACCTTAACTTTTATGGCTAATCAAGTTTGTGTTGCTTAACATTAATCTCCTCTAAAGTAAAATACTTATAGTTTTTTTTTTTTTGTACTTGTTATTATCTATACTAAGAGATAGGGGGTAGGTGTAGCCTCACTATGGGCCAACAATAATGTGGTTCAAATTTGTCATTTGTGAGAATTCAACTTAAGACCTCTCACTTACAAGTGAAGACAAATAGTACTAAGTGACTAAAATACTTACAGTTAGAAAAAGAACATTCATTTATGGAGAGTGCTATTCATACTCTTTTATTTACCTCCCACACACATTTGTTAATTTTTTTCTATTTATCTTTTTAAATTTCGATTTGATTAACCGAAAATTAAGAAAAATATGTGAAAAGTGAAAATAGGTGAAACTTCCCTTATTTATTTACTAGCATATGCCCCACACATTGTGTGTGAAAATTATGTTTGTTTTTATTTTAAAATGGGAAGGAGAATGGGAGAAAAAAAGAATATGATTATAGTGAAGTTTATTTTTTATATTTTATTTTTCAAAAATTAGAGGATGTTAGGAACATTCTTGGGTTATGCTATAAAAAGGGTAAAATTTAGTTTGTGTGAATTTACTTTATTGCTCATGATTTTGTTTTGTGGTAGAAGACAAAATTGTCATTTTAAACTCTTTTGGTTAACAAAGAGGATTTTATTGATGTAGTTTTAGATATTAGTCTTTTGGCACATACTTTTTTCATATCGATTTCAACGTCAGGGGTGATGAAGGGCGCCGATTGATTTTCTCATATAATTTCTATGCGTTATGATTGGTTATTATTGAATTATTTAGTTTTACAACTTTATTCTTGTTATATTTTTTTAAAAGGACAATTACACATAGAGTTAAATTATAAGCAATGTTTTACAGATATAGTAGTATATGCCCACACATAAAATATGTGAAATTTTTTACTTTGGTTGTTAAAAGTGAAGGAGAGAGAAAGAGAGTGAGAGAGAATTGAGGAGAAAGGGAGAAAGGTTTTTTTTTTAAAAAAAAAAATTACAAATGATAAACTTACATGTATGTGATATTAAAAAAAAACAGCAAAATTTAGTTTTATAAAATTATATTACTATCTTTAATTTTTTCGTTGTGATAGAAGATAAAGATGTCTTTTTACTCTCTTTAATTGACAAAAAATGTTCATTAATGTAGTTTTAGATATAGTGATGACTTGCCTATGAACAAATAACTATGGATGGATGCGTTGGGCCTTTCATGCTGATGGCGATTTCGAAGGGTGGGCTTTTTCTACTATTAGGCCTTGTGGCTACGGATCCGTTGGGCCCTTAACTGTAATTTTTGCAGCCCAATCATGCCTCCTAAGCCCAAGTAACTTCTGTTAAAATATTAATTTTTACTATTTTACTTAAGCAATTTTCACACTATTTTTTACATTTTAATTTAATAATTAAAAATATAAATAAACAAAGTACACATGAGAAAAAAATAAAGTGTGATAGAGTAAAAATACTCCATGGAAAAAACAAAGTAAAATAGTCAGTAACTGTTTGGACCCAAATTTACACCATTGGCCCGTGCAATCAATCCGTTGAGTGAGCATAGCTCCCAACCGTCGGATGAAAAAATGAAGATAATTTTGTTATTGTTAAAGGATAATATTATGGTTTTTATCATAATAATTATCTTTTAATATGAATTATCTGCATCTTCTTAGACATAAATAGGATGCGAATTATATCCCAAGCTAGCAGTACAGTTCGAATTGGTTTGAGATGTTTGACAGTACTTGCAAGCTAAAAATGAATATTCATTTTATCAGAATAAATGATATGCATGGGATAAAGGTGAAATTGTGAGATGGTGATGTGATGTGATTAGGATGATTATATCTAGATAAAAAAAAGGAATAGGCTTCAGCCTATAGACTTGATGAGACAAGCCTAGAAAAGCTAGGTTTTTGGTGGTGATGAAAGTGATCAAATGGGTTTAAAGGTTTCTGATGGAGTTTTTATTATGAGATTAGAAGTCTAGTGGTCTAGGCTTCTGATGTGATATGATTTGCCTATATAGGTTTTTTTTATCTTGTTTGAAAAGTCGCAAACTACAATCTGAAGGATATGTTTGGCCTATGCCACGGATCAGATTTTATTTAGCGAGTTAGAGTTGCAGTCGGACTCTACACAATTATCTAGCCGTGCCAATCATGTACATCAGTCCTATAAATACAAATGCAATGGCAACGGAAAAGGGCCTTCAATTCAACACACAAACTGCCATGCGCAAACTCTCGCTCTACGCGAAACCTCTCAACAACCTTGAGATTTTTATTTTCTTTTTCACCGACACATCTTCAGTTTGGATAAACAGCACTGTGAAGGCAACCGACAGACATCTTCAGTTTGGATAAACAACATTGCATCAAGGTCGACTTGATATTTATACAAGTCTCGGTTGAGAAGGGTTTTCGAATCCTTATTGGCAGAGGTCATCTCATGAACCTTCTCGACGAAGTGAGGTATTACGAATCACCAGACTCGGTGCGTTAAACACCGAGTTATTTTATGATTGGATACTCACAAGTTGGATTTAGAGTTCGGCATTCTGACGACCGAACCACATTTACGATTAAAACGTACATATGCTTTAAATACTTGTGTCCATATAGTCTGGTGTCGATTCGGCGTGCTTATACTTTTACGAACATAATCACCGTGATTGAATCCGACGCTGATGATTTGTGAACTTTGTAGAACTAGCAGCCTTGTCTTCAGGCTCTAGAACCCGAAGGCCGATAGTGTTCCTTCCTCGGCCTCAATAGCAAGATAGAGAAGTCAGTAGCGCACCTAACCCACATCAACATATTTTACTCCTCTACCGAGATCCCCGCATCAACCGAATGACGTAGCTAGCTCACTAGTTACTCGGCATGCGCGCCACGTAGGCTTGGTAGTTTTTAGGGTCAACATTTTGGCATTTAATCAAATACAACAGAACGAAGTCACACTGAATTGGAATTTCAGCCAAAAGATATATCATGCAGAAATTAATCACGGCATGAACTGTTCCAGCATGAAATGTTACAATTCGACGTCAAAACAGAAGTTGTATCATGGCATGCAAATTGGAGTTTCAGCCAAAAAGATATATCATGCCGAGCACCCAATGCATGCTTGCGGATTGGTGGGCAAGTACATATATATATATATATTTGGCCTACAGTAAAGTGGGGTCATTCAAATTGTAGTCCCAATTTGTCAAACCATGCATGCTGGAGACAATGATGGAAATCGGAAAGAGTGCCAACATTAAGACTTTTGACCTTTTAGTCACAGGAATTGCAATATTGACCATGGGATCATTCGGCTTGTAAAACATTGGACCATGTCTCTTCGACCATGGGTTGTTCTTTGGTCAAAATGAGCCATGACCGTGTTTCCTCAGCAAGTTACTAAGAATCAGGGGCATAACAGCAGGTTCCTCTCGGTCCAATAATTAGACAGTCGAAGCATTTATGAGGTTTCTGGTGGATAAGTCTCTACCGAGTCATTCGACCTGCGGTAGATATACATGCTCACATGAAAAAAATGTTTGTGTAATGTGTGCTGCCATGATTGCTGTGTTGTTGACTTTGATGGATGACAGACCGAGTTGCCAAGAGTGGTTTGTCTCGACCCCCCCTCAATTTTTCTCGACTCTCCAAATGTTTCTCGACCTCGGCAGTCGAGAGCTGCCGCAGGTTTTTATTGGCTACGAACAATTAATTTCCTTAACCATTCGGCTTACGAGCTGAAGTTCAAGGAAATTGGGGGCCAATGTTTGGACCCAAATTTACACCATCGGCCCGTGCAATCAAGGCCGTTGAGTGAGCATAACGCCCAACCGTCGGATGAAAAAATGAAGATAATTTTGTTATTGTTAAAGGATAATATTATGGTTTTTATCATAATAATTATCTTTTAATATGAATTATCTGCATATTCTTAGACCAGATGAATAGGATGCGAATTATATCCCAAGCAAGCAGTACAGTTCGAATTGGTTTGGGATGTTTGACGATACTTGAAGCTAAACATGAATTTGAAATTCATTTTATCAGAATAAATGATATGCATGGGATAAGGATGAAATTGTGAGATGGTGATGTGATGTGATTATGATGATTATATCTAGATAAAAAAAAAAGGAGTAGGCTTCAGCCTATGGACTTGATGAGACAAGCCTAGAAAAGCTAGGTTTTTGGTGGTGATGAAAGTGATCAAATGGGTTTAAAGGTTTCTGATGGAGTTTTTATTATGAGATCAGAAGTCTAGGTGGTCTAGGCTTCTGATGTGATATGATTTGTCTAGATAGTTTTTTTTTATCTTGTTTGAAAAGTCACGAACTGCAGTCTGAAGGATATGTTTGGTCTATGCCACATATCAGATTTTATTCAGCGAGTTAGAGTTGCAGTCGGACTCTACACAATTATCTAGCCGTGCCAAGCAAGTACATCAATCCTATAAATACAAATGCAATGGCAACATAAAGGGGCCTCAAATTCAACACACAAACTGCCATGCGCAAACTCTCGCTCTACGCGAAATGTCTCAACAACCTTGAGATTTTTATTTTCTTTTTCGCCGACACATCTTTAGTTTGGATAAACAGCACTGTGAAGGCAACCGGGGGACATCTTCAGGTTAGATAAACAGCTATGTCGCCGTAGAATCAGTCGACCGCGAAACACCTTCAGTTTGGATAAACAGCACTGCGTCAAGGCCAACTCGTTATCTATCCAAGTCTCGGTCAAGAAGGGTTTTCGAATCCTTATTGGCAGAGGTCATTTCACGAACCTTCTCGGCAGAGTGAGGTGTTACGAATCACTAGACTTGTGTCCATATAGTCTGCTGTCGATTCAGCGTGCTTATATTTTTACGAACATAATCACCGTGACCGAATTCGGCGCTGACGATTTGTGAACTTCGTAGAACTAGCAGCCTTGTCTTCATGCTCTAGAACCCGAAGGCCGAGAGTGTTCCTTCCTCGGCCGTAATCGCAAGATATAGAAGTCAGTAGCGCACCCAATGCAACATCAACATATTTTACTCCTCGGCCGAACTCAGCCGACGAGTTGGCACGTCCTGCATCAACCGAAAGACGTAGTTAGCTCACTAGTTACTTGGCCTGCGCGCCACATAGGCTTGGTAGTTTTTAGGGTCAATAGTAACATAAATAAATGGAGAATAATAGAAAATTCATGATTTAGAAAAAAATAGTCAACCAAATATTATTTTGTGAATACCTTAATAAAAAATATATTTTTATATAATAAAAACATAAAAAAGGTAGGTAATAAAAACGAAAAGCAGGTAAGAAATTAGATTGGAGCCTACGTCAGCAATCCAGCACATTGGTTGCAACAAGCGGAACCGGAAAGGGATCATCTCCGGATCATTTTCACCTAATCCTCTTCATCAAACAATCCGGACCCTTGAAACTTGATTAAACGTCTAAAGTTATTAAAACTTTTAAAGTGGTCCGTGTTTTTAGCCGTTGAATTAAATTTCAAGGGTTCGAATTGTTTGATGAGAATGATTATGTGGAATGGATCCGGAGAGGATCCCTTTCTAGCGGAACCCAACCCCCCAAATATTTAACTGCTTTGACACCCTAATTTTAAAAATCTTCAATTATTTCCACAAAAAAAAAAAAAAAAAAAACTCACCAAACCAATTATTACATATGATTTATTAATTAATTACAAGCAATTGTACACATGCTGCTTACTTAAAATTTTGAAAATAAAAATTTATAACAGGAGAAATGTAAAATAGTTGCAAATGCTTTTTCGTGACAACCTTCAAACTATTTTCGTCGTTGAAGAGATTATCATTTCTTTAAAGATGGTTATGGATAACAAATTTGTTACTGAAAGTTTATTCTATTTGGGAGAAAAACGTGAATGAAAAAATAGAGCTGCTGATATTGTTACTTGGTTATAAGACTTCAAAGAAAAAAATAATTATTTTACATTTAATTTACTATATTGCCCAAAACTTTTAGTTTGGCCATTTTACTTAATTTTGTTGACGAATTAATTTAGTCATTTCACCTTCTTTCAATGACAATTAGAATTATTTTAAAAAGTAATTTAGATTATCAAATAACAATATTTATTAAGGAAAAAAAAGGGTAAAATGAATAGTACCAGGTTTTGACAAAAAAAGAATAGTATCAAGTTTGATTTTTTAGTGTAAAAATATGATTTTTCATTAAAGTGAACAGTACCGCGAGTTTTTCGTTAAAATTCTCTATTTATTAGTGTAATCTCCTGACTTTTTTAAATAAAAAATAAATAGTTGATAATATAATAAATAATATCCGAAAGCTCTGGATTTTCCCACTCTCGTTTTCGAAGCCTCTTCCTTTTATCCTTCCAGCAGCTGCTGCTCTTCCTCTTCCAAAACCCTTCTTCTAGGGTTAGGGTTTGGGCTAGGGTTTACCTATCTGTGTTCCGTCATCACTAATCCTCTCCCTAGGGTTCTCTGTACCACCAAATTAGGGATTCTTTCATTGTTTCTGTGCTTTCTCCGTTATCGTTTTGTAGTGGTTTGGATTCGTTTTGGATCTCGATCTGGGTTCTAGAATAATGGATACTCGTAAAAGAGGGCGGCATGAAGGTGGTGGCTTTCACTCTAATGGCGGCTTCAAGAAGAACAAGCATGGTTCGCTCTTTGCTTTCTCTCACTCTGTTTCTTGTGAATTTGGTGAATCTACTGTTTTTTTGCTGTAGTATTTCTACTATTTTCTTTTTCTGTTTGGTTGCTGAGAAAGTTTCTGAAGCTTGAAATTCCCTTTTGCTGTATAAAAATTCCTGATTTACTAGAGTGTTATTTCTTTTTGCAACTTGGGTTCATCAGTATGTATTCAGATTTAGAGTGTGTGGTATGTTCTGCTGATGTGATATTGTGAAACTGTTTCTGGTTTTTGCTTAAATTTTGGTAATTTCTGAATTTTCATGTTTTTGTTAGTTTGTGTTCTTTTACAATGTCCCAAGTTTGTGTCCTTCAAATGAAGTTGCTTTGGATGTGCACAAGGTCGTTTACGTAAGTTAAACATGCTTAATACAAAATAATAATTGTCTAGAATTTGATGGTTAATCTAGTTAAATAAACATCATGTTGTACTTGGATTATTTGGACTAGGATTATACAGGTGAAACTAATTTTGCTAATATTTGTGTCTCTTTGGTTCAAATGAGTTTGAGATGCTCTACAACAATTGGATTAAGGATCAGGAGAAAATGTAACTGAGATAAAGTAATTAATGTTTTGTAACAGAATTGGAGTCCTTTTCAACTGGTGTAGGAAGCAAATCGAAGCCATGCACCAAATTTTTCAGGTTCAAATCTATCTCATCTAAGTAAATATCATGAAATTTATCTTATCCGTTTTGAGGTAGTTATAAGCTTTTACAAAATGAAATCTTATAATTGCACTAATGAAATGGGAGTTCATAGTTGTTATACAGGTACATACTTCGCTTTGGTCTACTGAAGTTGACAAATTCCATGTAACAGCAAACTGATACATTTATGAACTACATGGATAACCATTCACTAGACCACATTCCGCGCTAATGAAAATATAGTGAGATTGAGCATTGCATGTAAATGATTTGTATTGTATCTTGTAGCTCAATTAATGTTCCCAGTTTATCTCAAACATTTGGTAAGATATTAACTAATGATACATTTTCTGGATTTTAATAAATTTTCAAAGCTGTTGTACCGTACAACTCAAATATCATAACTTGTACCAACCCTTTTTTGCTAAATTGAGAGTTAATTTCCCATACCTTTTGTTTAAGCTCTTGACCGCAAGATTGGTTAGATATGATGATGTTTTCTCTTCCTATCACATAGAAAACTTAGCTCATAAATAACATATTTCAGTCACAATGATATGAGGCACTTGTCCGAGGAAAAAAAATTTCTTTCGATATTAGCTCCAAATCATATTTTCTACGGAGAGGCTTTTCTTTCTTTTATCTTCATCTTTGTGCCTTTACAATGGGAATTATGGGAAGGTTGATTAGGGCTCTTTACGGTCTTACAGAGTCTCGGGTCTTTTAGTAACTGTCTTTTTTTCTCATTTATAGGTACTGAGTTTGAATTATATGATTCTTGCAAATAGAATATATTGCCTTGCAATTATTCTGAAATGATTTGTAATCGTAGCCATAAATTTTATTAATCAGTTAAATATTACTCAAGAATCTAGGAACCAGATTTTGTAAATCAAAATCATCTTATGTGTGCCTGCAATTCACGAGTTTCGACTAATAATTCATCTTAGAATCAATATGTATATATATGTTCCTGAAGTTGTCTTGTATGAATCTAGATTGAATTTTATTCTCAACTCGATGTAGTTGGTATCAGGTTTCTGGAGTTGTGATTTTTTGTGCAAATGGAGGGTGTATGTGAGATTTGTGTGGTCAACTATTTTCTGTCATCTAAAACTTTGTGTGACTTCATGTTTACTTGTACAGTGATACCATGTCAGTCCTTGACAATTCTAGGAAGAACTTTTGTACCGTGAAATCTTATTTCATATCTTCAATTTTAGTGACCACTGTTGGCCTGAGCATTCATGTGTGTTTGTAGAGAATAGTAATTGAATTGTTTACAATCATCTGATTAGAGAACTCCATGATTCTGATTGCAGCACTGCTGGCTGTCCCTTTGGCGAGAGTTGCCACTTCCTGCACTATGTTCCTGGAGGTTACAATGCCGTGGCTCAGATGATGAATCTTGCGCCTGCCCCTCCGCCACCTAGGAACATTCCTGGCCCACCATCCAATTCCAATGGGTCCAATTCATCTGGAGTTAAATCGCGCATATGCAATAAATATAATTCTGCTGAAGGCTGCAAATTTGGTGACAAATGTCATTTTGCTCATGGTGAGTGGGAACTTGGCAAGCCTCTTGCTCAGACCCACGATGATCCTCGTGCCATGGGACCTGGTCCACGCCGTATGGGTAATTGGATGGAGCCACACGCGGCACGCCCTGCATCTAGCTTTGGTGCCTCATCTACTGCAAAAATCAGTGTGGATGCATCACTTGCAGGAGCCATTATTGGGAAGGGAGGTGTACATTCAAAGCAGATTTGTCGCCAGACAGGAGCCAAGCTTTCAATCCGGGATCATGAGTCAAATCCCAATCTCAGGAACATTGAACTGGAGGGGACCTTTGAACAGATTCAGCAAGCTAGTGCCATGGTCAGCGAGCTAATTGCGACTGTTTCAATCTCCGGCCCTGGTAAGGCTCCAGGAGGAGGAGGAGGCCCAGGAGCCCCAGCCCCTCCAGGAAGTAACTATAAGACGAAACTATGTGATAATTTTACCAAGGGGACTTGCACCTTTGGAGAAAGATGTCACTTTGCACACGGGGCTGCTGAATTGCGGAAGTCTGGAGTGTGAGTGCTCTTTGAAATTATTTTTCTTGCAGTCAGGATCTTATACTTGTGGGAGAGCTGTTTTGATTTGTCGATGTGCGATGCTACCTAGAGGAATTAACAAGATTATGATATCATAGTTTTTGTGAGCATTTGGTGGCGCTTACTGCTAGTGTAGCTTTGTAGGCATAAGTTTTTACTTATTGTGCTTGACATTTTGCTCATGTTAAAACTCGGTTAAAGGAACCTTTTTTGGGTCCAAAAATGTTGGTAATTTTGATGAGATTTGAAGAAGGTAATAGGATTTTAGTCGTGTTTCATTGGCTTGGAAAGTAAAAGAGAAGCTTTGCTACAAAGCAACCCACTAAGTGAATGAAAATGACTTGTATCACGGTGGTTCGATTTTCATTTGATTTATCCAATTTATTCGGTTCCAAAAAAGAGAGATTATAAGCTTGTAGCTCAGTTATCTTAGGTATGATCGTGGGGACGGGCAACAAGATCAAAAAGCCTACCAAAGACCACCAAAAGTATATAGGAAAATGAATAGGATAATTTCTTAATCTTGGGTCATAAATAAGACATTTTGAATACGCACACGACATGCATAACAATCGGGTAGAAATAGGATTTTTCCTAGGGAACTTTAACAAAAAGCTTTTCGTACTATTCACTTTAACGAAAAAGCCAATCCTAGTACTATTCACTTTATCTTTTATTTTGTCATTCATTAAAACTCAAAGTTTTCAAGTTATTTTCATTAGTTTTCCCTTTTTCCTACACCTTGAATGACCAAATTGTCCTCTTATATGAATGAGTTATTTAGAAATTTCAACCCTCATTTCTCATTTTGTAGAGAAACAGAGAGAGGAGAGAGAAAAAATCTTTATTGCCCAATTACAGTTTGAAGAACCCTAACCCACCCATCTTCTTCATCCAAGCTCTCTCTCTCTCTCTCTCTCTCTCTCTCTCTCTCTCTCTCTCTCTCTCTCTCTCTCTCTCTCTCTCTCTCTCTCTATACATTTTGAATATGCACAAGAGCTCTCTCTCTAACCCACCCATCTTCGATTTTTACCTTTTCATATGTAGGTTTTGTGAACTGAGTTTGCTTAATTTGGTTTTTTGATTGATGAGTTTTTGGAGTTGAAGTGATTGGTTTGATGTTTCATGGAGGAGACCTAGATTCTTCATTTTTGTTTTTTGTTTTTTTTTTTATCATTTCTCTTATTTATATGTGGGTTTTCATTTCATATGTCTTCTCCCTCCCTCTGCTCCCTCTCTCAATCCAAATTTACAAGCACTAAAATAGGGTTTGGTTTTTGCTGCAATTAAATGAAAAAATGTATTAAATGTCAATTGTCTTTTGGAGAAGAGATAAATTTGAGGGAAAAGAGAGAAATCAGAGTGAAAAGAAGGAAGAGAGAAGGATATGGACACAATTGTTTCACGCCCTCGTTCCCTTTCTTCATATTAAGCTCGCTCATACATTGTATGTACACAACATGCACATGTTACGCTTACAAATCTAAGCTCAACCTAAAAACTCATAGCTCACAGCTCTCTCTTCGAAATCAGAAAAATAACGCAATCAGATAAATGATCCTAAACTTTATATGAAGAATCAAAGATTTATTAATTTGAATTTGGTATCAAATTTGATTGGGTTCAAATATTTCAAGGGTTTGAATTGCCAATTTGAATGGGCACGAAAGAACTCAACTGAATCAAAGGAAATTGTTTCACAAACTCGTTCGCTTTTTTCGTATTTGCAGGGTTTGCCTCTGAATCAAAGGAAAAAGTAATAAACTACGTTAATGCGAAGAGTATCAAAGATGTAAATACACACCATGTGGACTATATGCACACCATATGCGTATAATATGTACAATACATGCACATGATATGCACAGAACGGGAGAAACTTTAACGGCAACATATTGGTATAGTGGATACAATTAAAACATAATTGTTACGTATATAAGGTTATAGTGATAGTTTGAAAAGTCTTGTTATGTATATTAACCACCGCTTAACCGTGCACGTGAAAAACATGATACTCGTTGTCATTATTTCATAGACACGCATGAGCCTTAACATCCTCTAAGCTTTTTCGTAATTTTGTTTTTCACTGAGGTCAACTAGGTTGTGGTCATACTCGCTAAATTCCGAGGCCAACATACATGCATCAGAACATTCCCGCTTTTCATATTAAGATGTAACCATGCACACCACATGCACATTACGGAAAAAATTTCACAAATTTCTACAATTGAACACTTGAACTAGAAATTGTTTCATCCCAGTTTTGAAGCACGTCAAAACTTGAAATTTATTCCACAACCCATAAGCCCCAACATGAAACACAAACCCTAATTTAACTTCTAAGTATTAATTCATCTTACAAACAACCCATTTATTCCATAAATCATTGTGAATGAACTTGGAACTAAACACCCTACCATTCGATGCTTGCCGAAGCTTTAGTCGCCGAAAAAAATGGAACTTTCCAGCCAAAACAGAAAATACGGTACAAAACCCAGCTCACTATTCTCACCTCTCTCTCGCATCCCTTTGTTCGAAATTAGAGGTATGAGGTCAACTCAAAACCCAGCTCACTCTTCTGGCCTCTCTTTGGACTTCCATCTTTTCAAAATCGGAGCTCAGAGATTCGAGCTCAATCCAAAAACCCAGAGCTCATAGAGCTTTCTCGACATCCCTCTCTTCCAAATGAGAATAGTGATGCAATGGGCTGATGATTTTTGGTATTTATATGTGGGTATTTTCGTAATTTCAATTTTGTGCATGGTGTGCATGGCTTGTGCATAGCCGGTTTGTCCTATTTCTGTCCCTAAGATTAAGAAATTGTCCCGTTTTGGAGTTTTCCCCAAGAATATATAAGGATATCACTAGAAGAAGGCAGAAGTTGTACCACTGTGACTTTTGTATTAGCAATTTAGCACTACTGACAACTTGACCACTCTATACTACATGAATTATAATCATTGGTTTAATGTAAGTAAAGAAGAGAATAAAAACTCTTTTTAAGAATAAATGCTCTTTCATAAAAGCCACTAAAAAGAATCCCCACCATCATCAAGGATAAACTTTTCGGTATGCAAACACCACGACTCGATACACTAAGTGTAATAATATAACTGCTTGAAGCACTTGGTATAACAAGCCGTGTTTCCACCACACTGATAAATCTTTCATTTCATACCGATGGCAGCTGATAGTTAGGTGCCACGCGTAAGTCCTTCCTACTTGAGGTTGTGGGTATGCCTTTACGCTGGTGGTGAGAGTAGATCTCCCCCTAAACTTTTCTTCACAAAAAAAAAAATCTATCATCATCAAGTTACTATGACAATGATACGTGTATTCAATTTAATAACCATCTCTAATGAAGTAGGCAAATGAGTAGGCAAACCTATTTTGATGAGTCATGTACGTAAAAGAATACTCTAATGGTGTAGTTAATTGGGTAAGCAAATTTTGCCTACTGCTAGAAAGTAGACAACATTGTCTACTTTCAACATTATAGGCAAATCGGCTCCACATTTTCATTTATAATAAAAGACAAAAATAAAAGATAAAAATAAGATTAAATAAAATAATAAAATAAAATTTTGCCTACTCGGTTTGCCTATTTCATTAAAGCGACACTTTTTCTATAAAGCAATTGAGTGACCACCTTGCCACGCCCTATTTTGTTTGCCTACATCATTAAAGATGCTTAAGTCATAAAATAAGCTGATATATATTTCGCAAGTTTCTAATTCTGTAAAGATTTCAGAGAATGATCAATAATTTGCTATTATCACTACAATATTTTGTCTCAAACTTGTACCTTACTACTTATCAAGTACAATATGTATGATAGTTTTATCACAAGTACCTTATTGTAGTAGTAATTTATGCTAGTAATTCCTCGACAAACTATTTGTAGTCTTCGAAAAACTCAATTATCATAACCATTACCTCTTAGTACTATGTCTTATAATATTATTTTTCATTTATACGTGAAATGTCATAGAGGTCGAATAGCATCTCATTCTAAAATGACAAAAAAAAAAAAAATTAAATTATGTATTAACATTAATTATTTTTACAAATAAAGATATATAGCTTAAATAGTTACTGAGATTAGCATATTTCTTCATTTTGTCTCTGAGATTTAAAATCGATACAAGTAGTCCCTTAGTTTGTCAACTGTTAATTATTTTGGTCATTCTGTGAAAAATCACATTTAAATTGAGTTAACTTTTGTCAAATCAAACACTTCACTTGACGCAGGACAAACTCAATTTAATGATTTTTCACGGAATGAACAAAATGATTGATAATGGCCAAACTCATGGACCACTTCTATCGATTTTAAATCTCAAAAGATCAAAGTGAGAAGTTATGTCAATTTCAAATATTATTTTGACTAAAAGCCGTTCAAACTTTCTATAACAATTAAGGACAGTCCATGTGAAGAAGATTCCTCCAAAGCCCAAAACACCAAATGAAAATCTCCTCTCCTTTTGTATAACCACAATTTACTTTCATTTGTAAGAAGTAGACCTTGTGAAAATAAAGGCCATCATCGACATGCCAGCTCCTAAAACACAGAAGGAAAACTCAACGTAAACTACTTTATTTGCTAAGTCGCGAGTTTAAGGGGCTGGATGGGTCAAGTATGGCCTCTAAAAACATGCGATAATCGGCTTTTTAGTAGCATCTGTTCATCCCGGCCTGCTATCGTCAACGGTCCGCTTCCTTGAATGAAAGTTGGTCTTTCCGATCCACAAATATTGCCCATTGTCCTTTACTTGTTTAGTGGTTTCTGTTTGAGGGCATCCAGAATTGTCTTGAACATTGTCTTTGCAGAAACTCTCGCCCTAATTAGAGGGAGAATATTGAACACAAACATCTCGAAGTGAATGAATGAGTTAGGGGTTTGTAAAGATCAAAGGACTAAAAAAACACTACCTAGAATAGGAGTCTCGACTAGTTTGAGCTGGACAAAGTCCACCTAGGCTTGTTGGAGTGAGCAACTCTCTAGATCTATTTTCAACTGCCAATCAAAATGGTGCACTTTTAGTTGTTGAACATCTTTTTGATTGATCAATGTGTGATATTCTGAATCCTCATTACTAATGAAATCGAAATGATCTCTGGATTGATAAGAGGATCCTTTCAATTACATAAATTGGCAGAATTTGCACCTACTCTAAATTTCCTGGAGCATGCGAAAAATGATAATAGATTGTCATATATTTAATTCCACCGAGATATGTTTGCAACTAAAATAATTATCTCTTCAACATAGTCGCATCCCTTTTCAGAAGACGGTTGAGAAAGAGTTTTGTAAGCTCTTAATAAAGCTATATCAATAAAAAAGGTGCCAACCACCTACCAAGCAAATGTATGGCTTTTGTCACACTTCCCTATACCACCACTTATTAAACAACTCACAAACTAGGATATTTGAGTTCAATTACACAATAAACTAACTATAATAATTATAAGTACTCAATTTTAAAATCTAAGTGAGTGGAAACTAAAATGTTAAACAGGTAAGTTTTCAACTTTCCACCTTCTTAATTATCAAAGAGAAATTTGTATGATACAAATATATCGCCACAATAGCGTTAGATATATGAAAAAAAAAAAAACACAAGTCTTCATATTATTAGCATACAAGTCTTAAATTATCAACATGAGACGTCACCGTGGCGCTATTAACCATATCATACAAGTAATTATCAGTTATATCAACCCTAAAAGTTTGTTTCAAAATATCTCAATTCGACTTGAAAAGATATTGGATCAAAATATTTTCAGGTGGGGAAGTAGACCACTCTTGCTATCATTATCCTACTTTAGGAACCCATGTAAATATAAAGCACATGCATTGACAGAAGATTAGCTCACATGATTTCTTAATTAATCCGAAGTTTTTAGGACCATAGGCAGTTATATCTACTCATCTTCTAGGGCTGTTTATGCAGGATATGTTTGTAACTGGATTGATTTAGTATTTCATAGTTCCATCTAGATTGGATGTTGGGGGAACGGGACACTCGAAATCGCTCTGAGCAGAAAGAAAATAATACAATCTACTAGCCACATAATCTAGATCCAAAAAATGATAAAATCAATAAACCAAAAATAGTGACTCCAAAGACTCCAAATTTTATACAATTAAAAACTAAGCAAAGATCAAGATAAACAACTTCAACCCACCAAAACCGTTACCTATAAAAACACCACATATTACACATTGACCCACAAAAATGTTTTTAGGCCCACACCAAGGCCCATAATTCAAAAACAAAGAGTCCATCTCAATTATAGGTCCCACCAGTCCCATAGTTAGGTGCATTCCCGCCAACATGAGTGTTGTGGGCCGTGGTCCGACCCGTACCCGTGTTGATTCCAATAGGGTGAGCGCCCACCGCACCCTCCGTCACTTGGCATGCAGGCTGACCGGTGCCGTGGCCGGGCAGTGCCCACATCTGGTGAGTTCCAGTCCGCTGCCCTGTGGCCCCAATCGTAGAATACGTGTGGGTACCAGTGCCAGCACCGGCTGCAGTATAGCCGGTAGCCCCTGACGCATCCTGTCTAGCTGCCGCGTTTTGCTCCATGGCATTACGGGCTGGTTTTAAGTTTGATATTTCTACATTATTCATACAAGTGGCGGATCCAGGAATCTTACCCCAAGGGGTCGCAGTGTAAAAGTTCAAATAAAAATTTAGGATGGAAAAACAAAAGTGAGTCCCTAACTTATCTAGATAGGGTCGCGAAGTACAAAGCTTCGGTCATTGACAACCGTTGTAAGGACAACAAAACCTATGTTTAGTAATGTGCTATAAAAGAACTTTTTCATGATGCACTTGAATGTTTAGTAATGTGCTATAAAAGCACTTCTATTAGGGTGTAACCAAACCATCGAAAATCCTCATAACTTTTCCTTAACAAAGCTGCCGAAAAGGTAGAAGCATTCCAACATTTTAAGGTGTAACCAAACCGTCGAAAACAATGACAATTATTCAAGAAAACAAAATAATTAAGAACTCTTCACTATGAATGCCCAATTTTTCAAAGAAATTATTTGGAGATGCAGTGGAAGTAGCTAAAGAGAATAAATTGAAGTGACAAATATCAACGACAGCAGAAATGAAGAAATAAAAATATTTGAAGGATGACTGGGATTGTTCTTATAACGTAATCCAATACACTAGCACTAAAATCATATGAAACAGATAGATACTTACATGCCAGTATTTTGACACGCACCGATCAATGCAACTGTTTTCACCCATATTTAGCTCAGACTCCTTGTACCTGGATGTATTTGACAATTCACATTTACTAACTTGAGTGACTTTAGATTTCAAAAAAGGGCCTTAAAGTAAACTGCTGCGTATCTTTCATAGAGGTCCATAAGAACTAAATAGAGAAAAGAAAAGGGTTCTCATACTTCTTCTCGACGCACTTGTTGAAACATGTGTGGGTAAGCCTGAATCAATAACCAATTAAATGCGTAAGTGAAAACCGGTAACCACTGGAGCCAAAGTATTAGACATGGAAAATTGCAGATACCAAAGCAGAATTCGCAACCTAAATAGATGTGCTCAGTCAAAGTGTATAACACAAACAGAAAAGACTAAAATGCTCACACATTGAAGCCACAAGACAACCAAATACGATTGCTTTAGAACTATTGTTCAGAAGCCTTGTTTTTTAGTGAACAATCATACATGCTCATCAACACAAAGTATTAAGTCCAACGGAAATAATAGTTAAACAGGTACAAGCCAAAATAAAGAAACAAATAAATGATCACGCTTACGGAAAAAAGCCCCTAAAAATTTCTCAAACTAGAATATAGGCTTGAAGAAACAACCCTCGCCGCCTTCCATATAAAACCACATTAGTGAACTGTGATATCTAACACCGTTCAGAAAACTTACTTGTTGAACAACTCAACCCTGTATTCCATCTCCTTCTCGGCCATACCAAAAATCTGCACATTCATTGAAAACAAACTTCAAGTCTTTCCAAAACGCCAACATTGTTTAATAACACAACTTTTATGGCAACAATTTATAACAAAAAGAATAGAAATCCATTAACATCAACCATATTGCTCCATCCTAACTCCCGTGAAATGCCTCGGTTTCACTACTAATGTCGAAAACACCGCCATCATTGACCAATTAGACAAACTATACCAAATCTGATTACCCCCCAATTCAAAGAACACACAGATTCCCAACCCCCATTAAACAATCTGACCATGAATTTCCAATCTTGGGTATACTTGAAATCATATTCAAACTCCAAAGGTAGAAACTTTAGAACAATGAAGAAAAGGGCACTCACCTGTTCCTTGTCCAAAACCGTCGGCTCATTAGGGGCAGCCATTAGATCCTAAAAAACCCCCAAATTAACTCACACGATTCCTTCAAAACCGAAATAGAATGAAGTAGCAGAGAGGGTTTAAGTAATCTTACTCGGTGGGAGAGAACCGAAAGTATTGTGATTGGAAGCTATTAGATGCAGAGGGGGTTTTAGGTGTCTGATTTGAAGCTGAAGCAGGCGAAAATGGAAATCGCACTGGAGGTGGCGTGCGAGTCCGACCCCGACGACCCCAGCTCCAAGAGGTCGCATATGGGAGCTTCAAGGTTGTTTCCATGGTTTCCAAGGGGTCGTGCGACCCCGACGACCCCACTGTGGATCCGCCCCTGATTCATACTGCTGCAATGGCAGCATTGCTTTATACATTGGATACGTACACGCATGCATTACACGCATGCATTAAACTAAATATAAATGAAGGTGGAGTCCTCGCTGCCCATAGTGCAGAAACTGCCCATAAAGCACAAACACAGATGCACAGCCCACGTGGGCAGTTTAGCTGTCAAGGCATGTGTTGAAACCATGTGCAATATTCCTCTGACAGGTTTGCTCTTTAACATTCCCCCTCAAGTTGGAATGGATGTTGATTATTCCTAACTTGTGGAGCAAGGTCGTAAACTGATGTAAGCTCAGTGGCTTTGTGAAGATGTCGGCTGGTTGCTTCATGGTTGAAATATGAGACGTCCTGATCATACCACTTTGAATCTTTTCTCGTACAAGGTGGCAGTCAATTTCTATGTGTTTGGTTCTTTCGTGAACGACCGGATTCGAAGCAATGTGAAGTGCTGCTTGGTTATCGCAATACAACTTGACTGGATGTTTATGTTTGATACCCAAGTCTTGTAAAACATATTTCAGCCAAGTGACTTCACAACAAGATGCTGCCATTGAGCGATACTCCGCCTCTGCTCTAGAACGTGACACAGTGTTTTGTTTCTTGCTTTTCCAGGAGATTAAGGATTCTCCAAGGAATACACAATATCCGGTGGTAGAACGTCGTGTGTCACGACATCTGGCCCAATCTGCATCACAAAAGGCATTCAGTTGGATTGGACTTCTTGCAGAGAGAAAAATACCTTGCCCTGGTGTATGCTTAATGTATCGTAAGACTCGGTGGGCTGCCTCCAAGTGTGGAGTTCGAGGCTTCTCCATAAATTGACTAAGAATGTGGACAACATAGACCAAATCAGGGCGCGTGATTGTCAGGTAGATTAGTCTCCCAATAAGCCGTCGATAAGAAGAAGGATCAGTGATGCATTGTCCTTCGTCCTTTCTGAGTGATAAGTTTTGCTCCATAGGAGAGGTGGCTATTTTTGCACCAAGGTAACCTGCATCCTCAAGTATTTCAAGGGCATATTTTCGCTGTGAGAGAGTGATCCCCTTACTAGAGTGAGCAATTTCGATGCCCAAAAAATATTTTAGTTGGCCAAGGTCTTTCAACTTGAATTGCTTCGTAAGGAAAGACTTGATATCCTCAATTGCTTGTATGTTATTTCCTGCCAAGATAATATCGTCAACATATACAAGGAGAGCAGTGAATTTACCATCATGGTTTCGGACGAACAATGAATAGTCTGCCTTGGATTGTTGATAACCAGCTTTGCTAAGAGCACAAGAGAGTTTGATAAACCATTGACGAGAGGCTTGCTTAAGCCCATACAAAGATTTATGAAGTTTACAAACTCGTGTTTCCCCCTTTCGTCCGAAACCAGGGGGCAAGGACATGTAGACATCTTCTTCAAGGTCACCATGAAGGAAGGCATTGTGAACATCAAGTTGGTGAAGGTGCCATTGTTGGACTGAGGCAACGGCAAGAAGTAGGCGGACTGTAGTCAGTTTTGCAACCGGAGCAAAAGTCTCACGATAGTCTAAGCCTTCAATTTGGCTATAACCTTTGGCAACCAAGCGTGCTTTATACCGCTCAACTGATCCATCGGAACGAAATTTGATTTTGTAGACCCACTTACATCCAACCGGCTGCTTTCCAGGGGGCAATGGTTGAAGAGACCATGTCCTATTTGCAGCAAGGGCTGCCAGTTCTTCTTCCATGGCTAAACGCCATTGGGGGTCGCGTACGGCCTGTGAGAATGAACTGGGTTCTATGGCAGCTGAAATGGAAGTGGTGAAAGCACGATGGCGAGCAGATAAGCGATCATATGTGAGTACATCAGACAAAGGATAAGAAGTACCTACCACTGTGGTCAATGCCGAGTGAGATGAAGGGACGGACCGAGAAGGAAGGTTAATGCCAACGTGATATTGTTGAAGATAACCAGGTGCATGAGTGAGGTGTTTAAGACGAGGTGGTGAAGGGGATTGGTCGACTGAAGAGGATGGATCGACTGAAGTGGATTGGTCTACTGAATCTTGTTCTAGTGGAAAGGACGGATGAATGATGGTGTCATCACAGTCAATATCTTGAGTATATGGAAACACAACAGGTGAGACGGTAACGGAAGAAGAAAAAGGGAACACATTTTCATGAAAAATAACATCACGGGAAATAAAAATTTTACTCGTTTGAAGGTCGTAAACTCGATATCCCTTTGTGCCGTATGGATAGCCAAGAAAAATACAACGTGTGGCTCTTGCATCAAATTTGGTTGGTCTATGGTGGTGTGTGGAAGAGAAACATAAACAACCAAACACTCGCAAATGTGCATATGTTGGCTGTTTGTGATGAAGGATTTCATAGGGTGATTTTCCGTGAAGAAGAGGAGTGGGAGTCCTATTAATGAGATAAGTGGCAGTTAGGATTGCATTACCCCAAAATTTCTTGGGAAGATGAGATTGGAAAAGCAAGGCTCTAGCAACGTTAAGTAAGTGGCGGTGTTTACGCTCTGCTACCCCGTTTTGTTGGGGAGTAGAGACACAACTTGTTTGATGTAGAATGCCTTTATCTGAAAAAAAATGGGTCATAAAAAATTCTGGACCATTATCACTACGAAGAACCTTAACTCGTGTGGAAAATTGTGTTTCAACAAGGTGGATGAATGTGATGAGATATGATCGTGCATCTGATTTGTGATTCATTAAATAAACCCATGTGCATCGTGTGAAATCATCTACAATGGTTAAGAAATATTGTGCCCCTGTGATAGTGGGAACATGGTAACCTCCCCAAATGTCAACATGAATTAATTCAAAAGGAGCTTTTGTATTAATAGAACTCAAAGGAAAAGGAGCACGTGTTTGTTTGGCTAAGGGGCATATCAAACAATCATCAATGCTACAAAAATTCAAATTTTTAATGCAAGGAGAGATAGCCCGTAAGGTTTTGTTGGAAAGATGGCCAAGGCGTTGATGCCAAAGCTGAGAAGCAGAAAGAGTAACGACTGACACTGAATTGCACCTGGTTTTCGTCACATTATCAAGGTAGTAGAGGCCTCCTTGTTCAGTTCACGTCCCAATCATCTTCCCCGATCGTTGGCCCTGAAGTAGACACTTTTTATCAGTGAAGATGACAAAGCAAGATGAGGTATTAGTGATTTTGCTGACAGAAATTAAATTCAGTTTAAATGATGGAACACAAAGCACGTTGTAAAGGACGAGATCGTTCGAGAGACGAACTGTGCCAATATGTGTGATATCGGCAAGTGCATGATTGGGTAGGTGCACTTGTCGATTGTATACCGGAACGCTTGTGGTCATCAAACTTGGTGAGCAAACCATGTGGTCTGTGGCGCCAGTATCGAAAATCCAGTTCCTTCCCTTATTGAGAGGAGAAGCACAAAGAACTCTACCTGATAAATCATTCATAGTAGAGGTGGTACCGACATGGTTAGATGTGGATTTAGACTGGCTCTTATCAAGGAGTGCAAGCAGGTTGTGGTATTGCTCGGGAGTGAGGCTGTAGGATGAAGGAGATGTTGCTGGAGGCGTTGGTTTGATGTCAACGTGATTAGCCTTGGAGTTGAACCCCTGCGAGTTGGAACCCCTGCGATCTTGATAATCTCCCTTATCGCTGTTGTCCTTTGCCTTTTTCAATTTGCGGCATTGGTCTATGGTGTGACCTCTCCAATTACAGTAGTCGCACTTGAGGTGTGCACGACAGGTTTCTGAAGTATGTCCGGTTGCATCACAACGGCCACATTTTAAATGGGAATTTCTAGGAGAAAAATTCCTACCAGAGTTTCGTATGGTGTCCCGCACGGCGAAAGCTGCGGCATCAGTGATTGAAGACCTTCCAGGAGCATGTATTGAGACTGCTCTCTGTTTCTCATCTTGAATAATGAGTGAGAAAGCTTTGTTGACAGCAAGGAGAGGATCCATAAGTAAGAGTTGCCCACGAACTGCAGCGTAGGATTCATTGAGACCCATGAGAAACTTCATGGTTTTCTGACTTTGCTGAAACTGCATCAATTCTTTCGCAGCTCCACATGCACAGGTTGGGAGAGCGCACAAGGCATCACGTTCATCCCAAAAACTTTTCAGTTTGGTATAATATGCACCAATGTTCAAATTTCCTTGAACACTTCCATGTATCTCTTGCTCGATATGGAAGAGATGGACACTGTTTGTGTGAGAGAAGCGTTCCTTCAACTCATTCCAAATATCAGCTGCAACATTGTTGTAGATGACACTTGCACCAATATCTTTTGAGACAGAGTTGAGCCGCCAAGATTTCACGAGGTTGTTGCAACGAGTCCACTGTTGGTATTCAATTGTGGACGTCAACTCAGGCCTTTGAATGGTTCCATTGATGAATCCTTCCTTGTTCTTGGCATTGAGGGCCATGGTCATGGCTCGGCTCCAAGTGGAGTAATTTTCGTCATTCAATGGTTGTGTGACGAGAATCGCTCCAGGCTGATCGGAGTGATGAAGATAAAGAGGATCGCTGGGATCTTCGTATTTGGTGTGTTTGCTGGAAGAGTCAGTTGCCATGTTCACAGACAGTGTGCAGTGGCTGTGCTTGGCTATGACAGGTAGAGCAGCGACGATGGCTGTGTAGCGGTTTTTGCGACGGCAAGGCAGCGAGTGTGCAGCTTGCAGTGCACTGGTTGCTGCAGTATCAGATGTCGCTGTTCACAGTATAGCAGCGAAAGAGTGAAGGCAGAGCAGAGCAAAGGATTACCTGCGCTCTGATACCATGTTAAGTTTGATATTTCTATATTATTCATACTGCTGCAATGACAGCATTGCTTTATACATTGGATACGTACACGCATGCATTACACGCATGCATTAAACTAAATATAAATGAAGGTGGAGTCCTCGCTGCCCATAGTGCAGAAACTGCCCATAAAGCACAAACACAGATGCACAGCCCACGTGGGCAGTTTAGCTGTCAAGGCATGTGTTGAAACCATGTGCAATATTCCTCTGACAGGTTTGCTCTTTAACAGGTATTGCTGTGTTTTGAAAAAAAACTGCTTCTGTTGTGCTGTAAGAATAAACTCATTTTTGATGCTTCACGTTTTCAACTTTTTTTCACCCAAAACTGTGAAAATAAGCTATTTTTAAGTGTTTACCAAAAACCTTTTTGAACTCAGGTTTTTTTATACTCACTTTTTATAAAAGAACATCAGTACCAAACCAGTACTATGTTTATTGATCTCGGCGTCGACTATTATCTCCTCTTTCTTTCGGGCCACCATGTCCTTTTCAATTGGGTCACTGGATTTCATCTTCTCCACCTATATATATATATATATATGTAAAAATCACATTAGAAAATAAGAACAAAAATAACGTGTAACACACGAGAAAGCAAATCATACAGAATTGATAGAAGCCTTGAACGTTCAGGAAATGTTATGGGGTGTTTGATAAAAAGAATAATTAAAGTATCGTCCAATCTCCGCCACTTTGTTACTACAAGGAAGTGTCACATCATCTCACAAATGACGTATCTGTGAGACGAGCATTTGTGAAGATTTTCTCGATATTAAGCTCAAATCTTATAGTAGTAAACAAAGTGATTCACTTAAAAACTCAATAAAATAAATGAAAACCTATAATGCATGCATGTATGTATGTATAATGTATGTACAACCTTTTCTTGCACGGTGGCTTTGGTATTTTACATGCCAGAGTTAGCAGAGGTTGCTATATAAGCAGCTGCTTCTTATCGACACCATCGCGTTCTCCCCACTTTGCATTTTTCACTCCATTAATCTTTCGTTTTTTTCCTAAATTTCCAGTAAAAGTAATTTCTCTTGAATTTCTCTCTAGGGGTGGAGCAGCTATACATGCTGGAGCTGCACTTCGAATACCAGGGGTTAGAGGAAGTTCTGGGGTTACCGCACGTGTAATAACACATAGCTGAGGTGGAGGCTGGAGAGAAGCATCACGGTTCATCTGTCGACACATGTAGACACGCGTAATAATATATGCCAAAATATGAGATTGAATGAGGGTTTGAATTTGTTTTCCTTCCCCACGGGATCCAAATGTTTGGTGTAGCCGTGTCTTGGGAGATAACGACCCAGTTTTCAGCGCTGGGGGACACCGATGCCGACTGGAGACGAAGCCGTCTGTGTTTTCTTTTCCTTCCTTTAATATTACGTCTCCCCCATTGGAGTTAGGTGCGTGTTAAATAGGTGTCCAGAGGTCAAGATATTAGAGGGTGACATTCATTTGGCACTAATAGTTGGGTGGGCACAGAAGATTTGAAGGTGAGTAGAAATAGTACCGCGTTGCCTTTGGTAAACGTACGTCGGTGGGTATACAGCGACTGCTGCGTTGATGACTGCGATTTCGTCCGGGTTTCAGTTATTTATCTATTTATTATTTATTTATTTATTTTCTCCGTTGAAACGTTGAAAGGTCATGGTTTTGAGTTCTTTTTCTTCTTTTAATGCAACAACTTATATTGTTTGAGATTTGAGTTTAATAGACATTGGACCGTGGAGGATGATTAGACTCGATATTTGAACACTTTTTATGATTGAATTGTTGAAGTTGTTAGGGTTTTCTGCTGTTAGGGTTAGGGTTTTTAGTTTCCAAGGTTTGTTTGAAGTGGTGGTTAATAATTCCTGTTATTGGAGAAAATTTTCTAGTTCGGAAGATAGAGGCTTGCAGAGCAATCTCCTAAGACAAAAATACGCCCCTACACCAGTGCAGTAGTTCAACGGACGTCTATCTTGCAGGATACAACTATCTAATCCAAGTTCTTGCACACGAACTTGGATTCTTGACGAATTGGTAGTGTTGTTCTTTGTAAGGAATAAAAAGGAGCAATTGAATTGATGTGTTTTTCGTTTCTGAGCGGACTGCCATATATATAATGGCTTAACTTGAACAAACGCAACCGTTCGTCCTTATCAGTTACAAAACGGACGTAAATGTTCACTTAGTTTTATCCTTTCGGAAAAACTGAATCAAAAAATTCAAAACGAAAAAATGAAACTTGTGTTTTCGTCAATCCGAGCCCAAGGCCCATCTTTGACATTTAATATATACACCCAACCCTCCATTTGTAAGACCCAAGGTCCATAGCTTTGGCCCAATTCTTTTCAAACCATAAAGGAGGGAAAAGACTTATAAAGTGGACTTCCACCATGTGTTTGGGCGATGTGGGACTAAGTCCCACTCACAAGTTCCAACACCTGGCACATAGGCTGACATGGAGTTCCACCAATAATCAGTTTGTTTGAAGTGATGGTTTATAATTCCTATTCTTGAGCGACAAGTAGTTTTATTTTGATTTAAACTTTAGTCATGGACCCCGTAATTAGGGCTGTTAAACGTGGGCTATTTGCTTTCAATTCTAGTTTCTTTGTAAAGCCATTTATGCCGTTGATTTCTTGAATTCCAATAAGAGAAATTCTCCCCATAATAAGTGTAATAAACCTTCATTTACGAGTTTATCAAGCTTTCTTTTTCAGTTCTAACATATGGTATTAGAGCCCATCACGGGGTTCTAATCAAAGCCTGAAACACTATCTAGTTCAGCGTGAAGTAGCAACGGCATGACCATTGAAAGTAGCTTTGTGCAACTTGCAATCCCAAAAGTTGGACACTACGACCACTGGAGCATGCTGATGGAGAATTTTTACGCAAGGAGTATTGGAGCTGGGTGGAAACCGGGATTACTGCAACAACAGAAAGAACGGATCTTACTGATGCACAGAGAAAGGCAATTTGAAGACTAAGAACTACCTGTTTCAAGCCATTGATTGATCAGTTCTGAAACAAACTTAAAAAAGACACTGCGAGCAATATTTGGGACTCCCTGAAGTAGAAGTATCAAGGCACGACACAAGTCAAGTGTGCACAGTTGCAAGCTTTTCGCAAAGAGTTTGAGGTGCTTCACATGAAGGTAGGAGAATCCGTGAATCACTACTTTGCACGCACTCTCATCATAGCAAACAAGATGAGAATTCATGGAGAAAAGATGAGCGATGTGGTTGTCATTGAGAAAATTCTGTAATCCATGAATCCAGAATATGATTATGTTGTGTGCTCCATTGAGGAGTCAAACCATATGGACACCCTGTCCATGAATGAATTACAAAGCCGTTTGTTGGTGCATCAAAAGATGAGCAGGCATGTTATGGATTAATAAGCACTAAAGGTAACTCACTTTCGATTTCCCCCCTGAACTTTTCTATTGGAAAATTAAGGACTCAAACTAATTTTTTTAGCCAATTTGCCCCCTACCGTTAGTTTTTCATATATTCCATCCATATTTCCGTTAAGTGAGACCATGGAAGAAAATATCGATAATATCGACGATATATCGCCGATATTATCGAATTTTGCCCAAGCCGATATTTGAACTGGTATCCAAGGGGTTTTCGTCCAAATTTCGCGATAATATTGATAATATCGATAATATCGCGATATTATCGATATTATCGCGAAATATCAGAACTGTGCAAGTCGGAGACGAACGCCGGAGCTTCTACAGCTCCGGCCGACTGTAAAACAACTCCCTAGACTTCGATCTAGGTATGAACATGAAATAGAAGACGCGAGGAACGTTTTTATAACGTATGTTTGCCGTGAAACGACCGAAGGTGTTCGGAAAGTTCTTGGACACCCACGGCCTCGCCGGAGATGGGTGTGCTTATTCCCGAGTCGATTTCATCCCAAAATCCTTGCAAAAAGACGAGATAGAACTTCAATTTCATATCTAACTTCGATCTAGAACATAAAATGAAAAACCCAAAGCTTACCTAACCGGAGAAATTGAAGGAACTCGCCAGAGCAGGTGCGATGGTGTGCGTGTGGGTCTCGGACCTCGGTGCATGTGGGTCTCGGTGCAGAGAGAAAGGAGAAGGATGAGCAGAAGGCTGTCTCGGTGCATGTGGGTCTCGGTGCAGAGAGAAAGGAGAAGAGAGATCGAGAGATCTCTATGTGTGTGTGTGTGCGTGGGAGAAGGGAGAAGAGAGATCGATAGATCTCTGTGTGTGTGTGTGTGTGGGAGAAGGGAGAAGAGAGATCGGAGAAGGGAGAAAAGAGATCGAGAGATCTCTGTGTGTGTGTGTGTGTTTGGGAGAATGGAGAAGAGAGATCGGAGAAGGGAGAAGAGAGATCGGAGATCTGTGTGTGTGTGTGTGTGTGTGGGAGAAGGGAGAAGAGAGATCGAGAAGGATAGAGAGAGAGAGAGACGGAGGTCGTGTCTGCGTGTGTGATGTTTGTGTGCGTGCGTTGTGTGCGTGTGTGGTTGCGTGCGTTGTGTGTGTGTGTGTGTGTGTGGGTTCCTCCTGTCAGGAGGACATGACTCACTCAGGATTCCCGACAAGTTTTACAATTATTTTGACAATTTCAGACCATTTTTACAATTATAACTTGTATTCTTTTCAGACCATGGATGGTGGTTTCATTCAAAACCGTGTGCCGATATTCTTTTAAAAGATGGAGTATCAGAGCCATTGTGATATTCTTTCAAAGCTGCCATTGTGATATTCTTTCAAGAGGTGGAGTATCAGAGCCATTCAGAGCATTTTCGTTTCTTCTTCTTCCCTTACCCCTTTCAAAGTCATTCCAGATCCATTCCAGAGCTTGAACACAAAGGGTTCCATATTTAAAGTAAGTTTACAAACTTATATTTATATTCTTGTAATTTATACAACAACAAAAAAATTTGTGTGGACTCGTATGTTAATTTTTTTAAGTAATTAATACTTGCATGTTAGTTTTTGTAAGTAATTAAGTAATGTTAACAATTACATGTTAATTTTTTTTAAGTAATTAAGTAATGTTGTATAATTATTCCCTAGGATAATTTTAATATGTTTAATGTTATTTATTATTTTATTTCCCTTACCATTTTCAAAGCCATTCCAGATCCATTCCAAAGCTTGAACACAAAGGGTTCCATATTTAAGGTAAGTTTACAAACTTATATTTATATTATTGTAATTTATACAACAACAAATAAATTTGTGTGGACTCGTATGTTAATTTTTTTAAGTAATTAATACTTGCATGTTAATTTTTGTAAGTAATTAAGTAATGTTAACAATTACATGTTAATTTTTTAAGTAATTAAGTAATGTTGTATAATTATTCCCTAGGATAATTTTAATATGTTTAATGTTATTTATTATTTTATTAATATTAGGTTTTATTATCAAATAGGATTATTATTCATTAATATTAGTTTTTTTTATTATCAAATTGGATTATTATTCATTAAATTAGATTATTATCAAATTGGATTATTATTCATTAAATTGGATTATTCATTAAATTGGCTTATTATCAAATTGGACTATTCATTAAATTGGATTATTATTAAATTGGATTATTATCAAATTGGATTATTATTCATCACTATGTTTTATATTAGGATTATTTTTAAGATAATTGGATTATTCATTAAATTGGATTATTCATTAAATTGGCTTATTATTAAATTGGATTATTATTAAATTGGATTATTATTAAATTGGATTATTATTAAATTGGATTATTATCAAATTGGATTATTATTCATCACTATGTTTTATATTAGGATTATTTTTTTATTAGGATTATTATTCATTAATATTAGGTTTTTTTATTATCAAATTGGATTATTCATTAAATTGGATTATTATTAAAGTGGATTATTATTAAATTGGATTATTATCAAAAAGGAATATTATTCATCACTATGTTTTATATTAGGATTATTTTCATGAAAAATAATTATCATCATTTATATTAGGATTATTATAAAAAAGGAATATTATTCATCATTTATATTAGAATTTTTTTTTATCAAATTGGATTATTATTCATTAATATTAGGTTTTATTATTCCATATTATTTTTTTAATTACTTAAATTTTTACAATCATTTTCTTTACTTCATATTTAATTCTTCTGTAGAATAACTTTATTATTTAGGTTCTCTTATATAACCGTCATCACTACTATATTTTTTGGCCAAAAAATATTTGTCTAATTTTCATGAAAAATAAATGTAGGTACATTTACGATGTCCAGTGGAGCTACTAAACGTGATCCAGCTTGGGAACATGGATACCCAATAGACGGAAACAAACATGGCACAATTTGCAAATATTGTGGTCGAGTAATGAAGAGTGGCAGAGTGACACGACTTAAGTACCATCTTAGTGGATTAGATCCAGCAAAAAATGTCCAACGATGCGATAATGTCCCCCCAGAAGTGAAGGCATTCATCAGCACATTATTAAAAAATAAAAAACAGCAGAAGGAAAAGATAACACAGGGAATGGAAAATATTCGAGCTGGGCTACGGGGAGAAGTCTATGGCCAAGCGATTGACAGTGATGATGATGACGATGAGGACGAATGTGATGATGACATGGGACCTGAAGAACGACGCAGTTTGAAACAAGCATTACGTGCCTCCAAACAGTCAGCATGGGAAAGAGAAAACCTTCATAAAATTCCTAATAGAGCACAAGGTTCCGGGACAAGTGGTGGTGCACAAATGAGACGGGGAGGCAGTCTTAGAGAATCACAACCAACACCACCAATAGCCCCAAGTTTATATAAGTCATCCAAAGCACGTCAAAAGAGTGTTTGGAGTTATTTCACTGGAGGTAATGTGAAGGAGGGAATGGGGCGTCTAATTAGCAAATTCTTTATCTATGAAAATGTCCCTGGTGCGAAGGCATCATCACATCATTTCAAAAATATGGTAGTGGGATGTCAACAGGCCGGTGTTGGAGTACAACCTCCCACTCCCTATGAGATAAGAAACAAATATTTGGATATGGAGTATAAAGACATTGGCGAGTATGTTAACAAGTTGAGGTCAAAGTGGGAAACTAATGGTTGCACAATCATGTGTGACGGATGGACCGGCCCGACCAGATTGTCTATCATCAACTTCATGGTATACTCCAAGGGAAAGAAGATTTTTTTGAAGTCTGTTGATGCTTCAGACCATATAAAGAATTACAAGTATATTTACAAATTATTGAGGGATGTAATCATGGAGGTGGGAGAGCATAATGTTGTCCAAGTCGTGACCGACAACGGTTCTGCATTTGTCAAAGCTGGAAAAAAGTTAATGAAGCATCATAATGTGTTTTGGACATCATGTGCAGCACATTGTATTGATCTCATGTTTGAGGCAATGGGGAAGAGAGAGAATGTTGCTACTGTGGTCAAAAGAGCTAGAACGATCACAAATTATATTTACAATCACGGTTGGTTGTTGGCAAAGATGCGTGAATTTTGCAAAGGAGAAATTATTCGTCCAGCTACCACTCGATTCGCCACCAACTATATTGCATTAGACAACCTACTCAAGAAGAAAGCAGGGTTGAATCAACTATTCACTAGTGACGATTGGGCTAACCACAATTTGAGCCGCTCAAATACAGGTCGTATGGTGGAAAGTATAGTGCTTGATCATGCTTTTTGGACTCAATCAGAACATGTGTGTCAAGTGTTTGAACCTATTTACAAAGTTTTACGGATCGTTGACACATAAGTGTATCCTACTATGGGGGCAGTATATGAGTTGATGCATGTAGTGAATGATGAATTGGAAAGAAAACATGGTGCAAGGTGGGTCATAAAGATAATTGAAGACCGATGGTATAAAACATTATACCACGATTTGCATGCAGCATGTATAAATTATGTCATAATTTGCAATTCATTTCTTTAGTTGCATAAGTATTATTTCTCTTATTAGAGTTTGTGTTTCTTTGAACAACATATTATTTGAATCCCCGATACCAATACAGACCCGGTGTTGGAGATGATGGTAACCTTATACGTACTGTACATAATGTATACTCTAAATTAGACCCTGCATCACCAACAGTTGGCCAATTTGGAAATGAGGTACACAATTACTTAAATTATAATAATTACTTTGTTGGATTAAACTAACACGATTTATTGAATTCAGCTAACATGGTTTAAAGATGCAAGAAGAACTTTTGGAGAACCAACATCAGTTGCTGCTCGAACAAATATGTCTCCTAGTGAGTATAAACATATTTCACTATAAGTTTATAATAGAATTTGTTGGAGTTATTAGGCTTATCAACATTGTTTTTCATTGTAGCTGAATGGTGGATCATGTATGGGACCGATGCACTAACTGTGAGAAAGTTAGCAATCAAAGTATTATCACAAACAGCTTCCTCATCTGCTTGTGAAAGAAATTGGAGCACATTTGCACTCATACACACAAAGCAAAGAAATAAGTTGGCTCATAGTAGCTTGGAAAAATTAGTTTATTGCTACTACAACATGAAGCTTCAAATTCGAGATAAGGAAGCAGAAATAGATCATGTCGACCGTGGTGACCCACTAGATGTGTTTGATATTGTTGGTGAAGATGATGATACAGAGGGTAACCAACTTTTTCAATGGATTAGACCTCTTCATTTAGATGATGATGAAGGCAACCCAGCTCCCAGAGTTGCTGAAGAAGCACGTAATGAAGGGATAAATGTAGAAAGAGTATTAGAGGAGGAGGTGGGATCTAGCAGCGCTGACTCTTTGGAAGAACTTTTGCGCCCAAGACCAAGAAACACTGGAATTCCACCTTCTTCCAATCCTACACAACCACAACATCGTGCTGATACTAATGATAGCTCTAGTACAAGATCAGGAGACTCACCTACCACCGGAGGTGGGAATGATGAAGGACATAGTGGAACTGGAGGTAGTGGAGCTGGAGGTAGTGGTGGTGGATATGGAAACTATTATGGACCACCACCTCCCGGATTTATGAGCTCATTCACTGGTGAGGCAAACTTCACGCATGCAACACAGGATGATGACCATGGCAGCAGGCGAGCAGGACCAGGAATTGGTGTCATAGGGAAGGACTATACTCGCAGAGAAAGAGGCAATGGGATTTTGTCAAGTCAAGAAGATGACTCGTTATCTAGAACTTCGGACTCTGTTGGAGTGGGAAGTAATTACTATGGTAATACTCATAACCAACAATTTCCCTACCCTTCATATCCCATTCCTGTTGGGATGGAATCGAGCAACTCATGGAAACAATCCGAGACTCAATCTTCAAATGATTTTGCTTATGGACAACGTCAACCAATCTCCGATCCATATGGGTGGCATGTTAACAATTACATGCAAAACTATTTTGGGGATTTATCATTTGATAACTACTCTTCACAATACACTCACTCTACACATAGAGATGATGAAGATAGTGAAAATTTTGAACCTCATAGGAACTCTATGTGGTACTAAGTCACTCATGTATCTTACCATGCAATGTATAAAGTGTAAAATATTGTACTAATTCATTATATATAAATGATTATGGTGTGTTTAGACTTCTTTCATTAATTACTACATGTTTTCTACACTCACAATGTTTGTCAGCTCGCTATATAATCAACTTGATAATGTTAAATCCATCATGCAATGCATTTCTTTCCAATTTTTTGTGATAAACTAATAGATAATTGACTAAATAAATATCCTACAAAGTTTCAATAAAAATTTCCAAGTTTTTCTTACAATTTCCGTGGTTTCCATGTAATTTTGATCGATATCGATATTTTACCGATATTTCCATCGATATTTCCGTGTTTTCGGACTACCGATATTTCCGATATTACCGATATTTTCTTCCTTGAGTGAGACCATGTGCACAACATGTGAGGGTAGTTAAGTCATTTCACTCTTAAAAATGATTAAAAAACTGAAAATAAGAAAAAAACAAAAATTTCCCTCTATATTTTCCCGCTAATTCCTATCCTCGATTTTATTTTTCCCTCTTATTCCTATGCATGAGAAATGACATATGGTGTTATTGTCTACAATTTTTATTTTCTCTAACAAATTAATAATTTGACAAATGCTAATGGTGCTATTGTCTCCAAAGCAGTGCATTAATATAAGAAACCCTAGTCTTTTTTTTGGACATGTTTCTTATATTAATGTACTGCTTTGAAGACAATAACACCATGAGCATTTGTCAAATTATTAATTTGTTAGAGAAAATAAAAATGGTAGAACATGCTTCAAGAAAAAGATTAACTTAGCTACTTATGAAGACAATAACACTATATGTCATTTCTCATGCATAAGAATGAGAGGGAAAAATAAAATTGAGGATATGAATTAGTGGGAAAAAATAGAGGGAAATTTTTTATTATTATTTATTTTCAGTTTTTAATCATTTTTAAGAGTGAAATGACTTAACTATCCTCACGTGTTGTGCACATGGTCTCACTTAACGGAAATATGGATGAAATATATGAAAAACTAACAGTAGGGGGCAAATTGGCTAAAAAATTAGTTTGAGTCCTTAATTTTCCAATAGAAAAGTTCAGGGGGTAAACCGACATTTTACCCATGTTTCTAATTTATTGAGTTTTTAGGGGCATGTTCTGTAATTAAGGGGGAACGAGGGGTCCAGTTTGGTTTCGAAATCTTGAATCTGATCAAATGAAAGAATCAAAATTCGAAGATAATATGCCACCAATCATAGGACTTTGACTTCCAACTCTGCAGCTGCACTGAAGCATCATACTTTTCTTCATACGTTGGAAACATATTTTGTTTTTTTGGTTTTTTTTACTGATATCAGTAGCTTTTTAGGGTTTAACTATTTGATTACACAGTACAGACACAGTAAATAGTTACATTTTAAATTCATATTTCATAACTTGGTTACTTGATTCTAATTTTGATTCGTTACAACAGAAGTGGACTTTTTCTACTTTAAGCATGAAATTTTTGCTTTTGTTTTTATTGTTGTTGCCTTGATTGTGGTTATCTGACTGATTAATACTCCATGATATATTGAGCAACCTATTTAAGAGGTTTGGTATTTATTAAATCCAATAGTTGAAGCCTCTGGTGATATATATCGGTATTGTTCAAAACATAGAAGATGACATATTTTGGAAAGGGTTAGTCGAGCATACAGTACAGAAGAAAGAGGGAGCATGGCACTCCACCTAAAAAATAATTTATTTGTTCTACAAGATTATCTTCGATAGAGATGTCAAAAAATAATGGGTGTTATTTTGTTCACCACCCTCAAGTGGTGGTCATGTTGAAATAAGTTATAATCATTGGATATTTAAATTTTGAAATTTGTTTCAATTTACTATACATATCTTGAAATTTAAAATCATCCAATGGTGATAAATAAGGTGGTGAACATCACCAGTACTTGGTGAGCAAAAATTGTTGACCGATATGGCAATGTCAGATTTTATCTTCTTCCAATTCATATTTTTTTTTTGTTATAATAATATTTGTAGACCCATTATTTTAAAAATCAATTAAAATAAAATTTCATGATTTATAATTGGTCCGGACCCACACAACAAAATAATTACAAAAATTAATTGACAGTACCTTTTCTCATATGTCAAAATTGGTAAAAAAAAATTTTTTTATGTCAATCGACTTGAGATTAACATATTGCTTTGAATTTCTTCCCACCTTCAAATTTTGACTGAGTGACATTCCACTTAGGATCCATCGGAGATGCTCTAAGACCATCTTCAATGTAGATGTAAAAAGATTGTCAAATGTAAATTCGAAGGCTTACATAGTAATGTCAAATTTTCTTTTACTCCAACCCGTATGTTTTTCTTAGTCAATAAATATTTGTAGGATCCATTTTCAAAACTAATTTTCATGATTTATAATTAGTGCATTACTAGGACCCACGCAACAAAATATTTTTAAAATATGTCAAAATTGGTAGCACACAATCTCGATGTCAATCTACATAAAATTGATATATCGGTTGGAGTTTCTATTTGCCTTCAAATTTTATTACATGATATTCCATTTAGGATTTGACATTTCTGTTGGAGATGCTCTAACAATCCACATTGTTATACGATTATTGATATTCCACTTAGGATTTGACATTTCTGTTGGAGATGCTCTAACAATCCACATTGTTATACAATTATAAAGACGGTTTCTGGCTGCTTGTGTTAGAAGACTATTTACAAGGGAAGAATAATATCATATAAATCTAATTGCCGTATTGAATTACAAGCTAAAATCAAGCATCAACTTCTAGAAACAAATCAAATTGGTACTCGGTTATAAAGATTTGAAGGGTACAATATGTTATATACAAGAAAGAAAATTAGATTTCTTCACTTATAAGTGAAAGGTCTTAAAACTTGACTAACATGAATAACGATAACAAATAATATTTGTATTAAGTTAGATACCTAGTTATGGATGACTTGTTAATGACGTAATCTAATCTCCCTCTTTATCGTAGAAAACCTCATCCCTTTATATCATATTAAAAAGATTCATCGCTTTTGACCTTGTAATTATTGAGCGTGACTAGTCTTCGAGAAGAATTCCAAAAGCCTTGTGAAGGTGCTGAAACATGCATCTCATGTGAACCTTAACCATATAATGTACCGAATAAGTAAAATGTATCCAGACATATTACGAAAAAGAATCTCCGAAAACACACGGAACCCATACAGTCAAATACAAACGCTTGACATGCTTCGCTAGGAAGCATCCTATCCCATAATTCAAATGTTATCATATTGTGACCAATGGATGTAAATAACATCGGCTAGGAAGTTCGCTTCTCTATAACTATGCTGCTACTGAATAGAATCAAAAGTGGTCGCCAACCATTTGATATCCACACTACATTTGTACCACCTATTTGATAAAGGCGAGACCCACTTGTATTGGAGAGCTCTACCTCTATTAGATATGTGAGACAAATATGATATAAAAATGTGATAAATGTACGTAAAAATGACTTGATACAACTAAATTCACTATAATACTATTGTGGCTAATGTTGCTAGAGATGCCAAAATTTGATAGTGCCTCATTCAACAACGCTCTAGTTTTGCGTCATTTGAGATCAAATTGAACTATATTGTGGCTAATGTTTCTGCAGATGCCAAATTTTGTACCATGTCCAACTATAGATTTTTCATTTTTCAATTGTGTACACTGTTCTAAAAATCCCCGTCTAGCGCCGCCTAGGCCCCGCCTAGGCGCTAGGCGGCTGGTCACCGCCCCGATTAATGCCTAGGCGTTTGAATATTAATAAAGGGCGCCTAGACCAGTTGAGGCGCCCGCCTAGACCGCCTAGGCCGCCCAGACCCGCCTAGGCACCTGCCTAGGTTGCGACTCACTTTGATAGAAAATAGATAACTTTCAATTTGCATTTAATTTTTTTCATAAATTATAAGAGACTTGTTGAATACTTAAATGGGCACACACTATATGCTTGTTCCCCATGTTTTCATTATATTCCAATACTTTATAATACATATGTCATTCTATTTTGTAGTTTATGATGAAATTATATATATTTTAAGTATAAACAGACATTTATTTACACGAAATATAATGGATTTACTTAAATCCGCCTAGTCCGCCTAGGCGCCCGCCTAGACCCCGCCTAGGCGCCTAGGCGCTAGGCCCTAGCCCGCCGCCCGACTAGCGCCTAACGTTTTTTAGAACCTCAGCCATATTGCTCGTCAAATTGCTCTACATTGTAGGTAAGCAAAGTACAACTTATAGTGAACTTTGTCCTTCTTTTTGAAAGCTGTCTGTGGGCTCGTTTGGTACACATGAGATTGGAGTAGAAGAGACGTGTTTTCTTCGTGCTAAGGAGCTTCTGAATTTCTAATTGATTGCATCATATTTGAACGTGTATGCCTTAGTTTCCATCAGAACTCAGAAGCAACTAGTATATCATATCAAATGCATGCCATTATGCAAAAACATATGTTTTACAAGTTTAATACGAAACAATGAGGCAAAGTAAGATTTATGTACTTTCACATGCAGGTAGACATAAAACTCATGTAAGTTGGACACTCTATAGATAATATTAAGAAAGTATTATTCACATACTCATTTTTATCTTATATTCTTGTTATTTTTTTGCCATGAATTTTTCTTCATTTTTTTTCAATCAAGAAACTTTTACCTCGAAAACTTGTAAAGTTCATCTTCATGAAGGGGATTATTTTGGTCAGCAAACACAGCGGGCTACATTAATCCCGAAAAGTTTTTCGTGAAACACATATGAGCTTTCTATCTCTATATATTTTTCTCTAAATTCAATAATTATTAGTGTATAGCCTTACACGAGTGGTGGTTTAGGTCATGTGCAATAGGTGCCCTTGCACGTGGGTCCAATCCCAAAGCCAAAGGGCCCCAAAAGATAATATCATCTACATATATACCAACTTGATTTGTAGCAAAAAAACTTGATCTTTGAGAAATTTTCTAGGTTTTGCATATAAATAAGAGAAATATGACCTCCATATGCATAAGAAGAATCACTAATTTCTCTGTCAGCTTTGCTCTAAATTGTGTATTTATTTATTTATTTTATTTATTTTGTTGATTTGAACTACAACTCACAACAAATAATACTTGATATAGGTCCATTCTTAATACAATCATAGACATATAAATTAGCATGAAGTTTTATACAAGGGTCCATTTATTATCTTCCGCATAGGAACTTTAAAATCTCAAAGCCGACCCTACCCTACGTTGTTGAAGATGAAACCAATACGGCGAGATTACACATTAAAGAAAAAAATATTAATATAGTAAGATACAATCATACAAATTGAGAAAACTAATACATAGGGTACAATGTAACACGACTCATAACAAACAAATTTTGTTATACAAAGGAAAAGAAAAATCAGAAACAACAAACAAGAGAAAAAGAAAACATACGAAAGCTATAGACAAGAAGATCGGATCACCTATTAAGCTTACAAAACTTTGACAATAAAATCATGCATTGATAAGACAACTGAGGGACTTTTTCCGCGACGATGTTAATGAAGATTGGGATGGCATACCTAAAGTGATCTATTTAGGTATGTCATCCTTTTTGTGGAGTTAGTTCACGCGTGAAATTAGTAAAATTGATGGCTTGAAAGTAACTCTTTTAGCGTAATATCTTGTCTTGTTTTTTGTTCTTTATCTCCTCCTTGGTCACTCCAGACACGTTGAAAAATTGTATTTTCTAATTGCAAAATATGGTATTATGTTGCTCTCATACATTTCGAGAAGGGAATGCAGTTGCTGACAAATTAGCCAATTTAGGGTTTCTCTCGTCTTCACTTGTTGGCATGCCGCTCCTCCTATAGAGATTCTTCACTTTCTGCACTCAAATTGTTGGGCATGCCGGCCTTTCCTTTCCATTTTGCAGCTTGTCTTGTAGGTTTTTAACTTTTAGATTTTATAGAGGGTTTTAGTCCTATGTCCACCCCATTTTTTTCTTGTATTTTCTTTTTCAATAGAAGTAAGGTCAATGTCTCCCCCTCCCTCTTTTTCTTGTATTTTTTTTTCAAGAGGGATAAGGCGTATGTTCCCCCTCCCTTTCTTTTTCTTGTAATTTTGTTTTCAAGAGAGGTAAGATGTATGTCTCCCACCTCTTTTCTTGTATTTTGTTTTTCTTACTCTATGAAGGGTAAGGTTTATGTCCTCCTGATTAGGTGCAACATTTTTTTTTAATAACAATAAATCTTTCTCGTACCACCGAGGTTTTCCAAAAAAAAAAAAAAAAAAAAAAAAAAACCTAAAGTGATCTACCTTCAATAGCACTATTTTGTTCGGGATTCTTCAAATAATTTTATTTGAGGGACAAATCCAAGCCATGTTTTAATACACAATTTCTAGATCATCCTTACAAAAATTAAACAAATTCATAAGCATTAAGACATCCAATTGTAGTGGAAAAAAATAGACGAATAAGGTTTATTTAATCCAATAGTCAAATGGTTTCCAATTTAAGTAATTTTTGGTAGAGATGATCTTAGAGAAGAGACCTAAAAGATGGATAGTTGGATCGTTCAATAATACTTATGTTAAACACTTTTGTTCATTAAAGTTTTTGGTAGAAATATTTTCTGCAGTGGTGGACTACATAAAGGACACTCAATATTCATTAACACCTTACAATTATGAGAACTGTTATTAACACTCCAAAAATCTCATTATACACTTATCACAAATGTATTGTTCTTTCTAATTATAGAAAGTTTGGAGTGCCCAATGAGATTTTTAGAGTGTTAATAACAATTCCCTACGAGGATTTTGCATTCACCACATGCATTTTATTATAGACTTTTCACTTACAAGTGAATAGAGATATCATTAGACTGTAATATTAAGTGACTTATGCATCAACACAACCATTCATACCATTTATCTGTTATCTCCTCTCATTTCCATCGAACTAATGGTGACTGGCGCTTCTCCCACCTTCAAATCTATGGGTTTGTGGACAACCACTTGCTTACAATAAAAAAAGAAAAGTCATTATTTCTCCAACTTCTTTGGGCAATGCCAATGGGGCTCCATAGCTTTTGCCCTCAAATTTTGATAGTACTGATGAGGGTGATGGGCTCTGGTTGGGTGAGGATTGAGATTTGCTGTTTTTTTAGAAGAATAGGGAGAGGCGAAAGAAGAAGAAAAATAAAGGTTTGGGAGGGGGGGGGGGGGGGGGGGGGGTGAGTTGGATTCACGATTGAGATGGTTGTGTCAAAATTTTCTCTATTTTTAAGTAGAGATGATTTAACAATATTACAAACTTACATGGGTGGCCGGAGAAAATATATAGTGTCCAAAGATAAAAATTAGGTGTAAAAAGAATCACTTTTTAAGCCACTTAATACTACGGTTTAATAGTATTTATCTTCACTTGTAAGTGAGATGTCTTATATTCGATTCTTATCAAATGCGAATTTGAACCACATTATTACTAGCATATTGTGAAACTTAGCTCACTCTTTCACTCGCTTAATGTAGATATTATCGTGTGTTAAAAAAAAAAACTATTTTTTAATAAATACCAAACAAATACACGTGTACCATTGTTAGTGGACATGAGTTCCTACCTGCCATACGGCCCATACCGGTTGCCCATATTTCACATAGAGTAAGATAGCTTACCTTAAGTTGTTATAAATATTATCTAATTGTTATTGTATAAATTCTATATATATTTGGTTTCTAAATTATCTATTATTTTAGTGATTCTTTCTCTATAGGATTGTACTTATTTGGATTACAAGTTAATCTTTTCACTTGGTTATAAATAAAGGCACAAACATACGAAGACTCACAACAATTCCAAAGCATTCTACAACTTCTCCACTCTATTCCTGCCGCACCCTCTTTCTCTCTCGGATAAAATAGGTCACAACATAAAACAAAGTAGAAAATAGTTCACAACATAAACAGAGTTTAGGAGGGTGTATTCAATTGTGATTTTGAGGGATTTTAATTCTTTTAATGGATTTAGGGGTATTCAATCAGGATTTTAAGTGATTTTCTGAAATTTAATGTGTATTCAATCAAGATTTTAAGATAGTTTATTAAAATCTTTAAAAAATCTCGATGTATTCAATTAGAATTTTTAAAAAAATTTATAACATTCCAGTGTATTCAATTAGAATTTGATTTTAATGAATTTCAAAAAGTTACGGAATTAGAGGGAATTTGAGAGATTTTATAATGTATTTTAAGCATTTACAAATCTCACATCTCCCCATGAGATTTTGAAAGAATTGAATCAAAATTTTACATGAAATCTCTACAAATCAATTAAACTTCATAAAAATTTATACATCCATTCAAATCACTCCAATTCCCAATTGAATACACCCCTTAATTTTTTTTCCGTTGACCGGAACATCAAGTTGGCATCGAACCCGAGACGGTGCGGTTATTGAATTCTTGTTGTCAAATGTAGGTGTTAAATGCTGGTCCATAATACGCGACCAAGTTTTTTCAAAATTATAATTTCGGCAAGAAACGACCTTCAAATTTTCCGCCTTCGGAACTTCAAGGGGGGTATTTTCGTGATTACAAAAGTTCACCATCCTGGTAATGGAGAGATTTTTCAGTGTGACCTACATACGAAGTGGTACACCATATGTCATTATATAAATAGTAGGATTTGTGTGTCAGAAAGTTAATAACTTAAAAAGCAAAAATTTTCACCACTTACATAAGAACAAGTGGTGTACCACCAGTGTTTCTGTCACAATTAAAAATTTCTACCCGCAATGATCCAGCCAACACGTGATTCGTCAGAATTTTATTTTATTTTATTTCTCGATGAACATATTCCCTAGATATTTCTCACCTTGCTTAGGTAGGTACGTCCCATCATCACAACCGGTCAAATAGCTTTGGACAACTCAATTCCTCCTCACAATCAACGGCCAAGATCACATTCACGAAGTCAGTTAATTTTTTCGCCGAAAATTGTAACAAAGAGGATCCAATCAACAGGGCCCACGTAGGAAAGTCGAACCGAGATTGGCGGGGCCCACAGATTCAGATGAAGGAGGGAAGCCTTTGAGCTTTAAATAGTGGTGTGCTCGGGGCTCGTGAGCACTTCAAAAGGGCCGGAGATTTCTGATCCAACACCAGGCCGTCGAGCCCAGGAGAGAGAAAGCTAGAGAGAGAGAGAGAGGTGAGAGAAGGAAGAAGGGCTTCTCGTTTCAGGTACTTCCTCTCTTATTTATTTTCCGATACATTTTGCTTCCGGTTTAAATTTCTCAGGTTTTTTAACTGCATTTCGCTTTTTGTGATCGAATGTGATTGGAAATCTGCGTATTTGAGCTTCCTTTTCTGCTCCAATGGCGTAATCTGGGTTAGATCTCGCCGTTAATGGCGGAAAATTTTTCACCGTTCTTTTCTCTTGCGATTCCGGTATCGACGGCTTAGATTTTGAGCTTGATTAAGATAATGCAGCTGATAATTTTGTTTAAATAATATTAATTTCATTGATTTTTTTTATTTTCTTTAATTTTGAAAGGATTTGTGCTTTTTGAAGTCCGATCTGAGTCATCCGTGCCTAACAGACTGGATCTTTTGTCGTGTTGTTTGATTTTGTACTTCCATGGCGGCCACATGATCTCTCGCTTTGTCGTCATCTCAATTTTTTTATTTTTCAATGAATAAATTACAATTATCTGAAATTTTAATTCTTAATTAATTGTCTGATAAACAAAATATTATTTGTTCATCCGGATTCGGTTTTTTGGTGCTCTGTGGTCGGTGTCCTTCGTTCTCTCTTCGATGCCTCGCGTTCCACAGCCGATTTCTAAACCCTTCCGTCTTCGTTTCGTCAGAAACGCGGCGTTTAAACATGGTCTGTCGCAACTGAGTGCCGGCATGTATGCACACTTTCTGATAAGTTTTTTTTTTTTTGTGTTTTCGGCATAAATTCCGAAAAGTAGGGTGGCTTTTGCTTTTTGGTAGGTTTTCAATTCGAAAATTAGGAAAAACCCAACGTGAAATTCGATTTAACGTAACAGTTTTTGAATAATATTCGGAAAACGATATTATTTTAGCAATTAAAATTGGTTGGCAACAAAAAAACCTGGGCACTTTTGGCAATCGACAAGTTGGTATTGTTCGGCAGAATGGTGAAACATGCTTAGAAAGTGGACTTGTGGTTAATTATTGTTTAATCAACAGTGTCTAAAGGTCGGCCACGATTTTGGGAAAGCTAAACCATACTTTCCCGCAGCTTCCATGTACTTAATTTTTTACAAAGATTTTTTCTTTGAAAATGGTTTTTACACACTACTGTAATGCTACAATACCATTGTTTGTACCGTCTCTCTACTAGAGATAGGGTCACGTATAGTACAAATAACGATATAGCTAGATGGTAAGAGTAGTATTTTTGTTAATTTGTTTTAATTTGTTTAATTGACAAGAATATGGGGAGGGATTAGATGGGTTTATGATTTTTTTTCTTTTCTTAATTTAGAGTAATATCAATTAATAAATATATATGTATGTATATGTATATGCGTGTATTTTCACGTGATGGGCCACTCTGAATTCCTTGTCTACTGTAAAATGGAGTGTCTGTTGCATCGCAACTTGCTTGCTGGTTGTGTTTGTTTATGTGCATGTAGGGTTGCTTTCAGCCGCTCCAGCTTTGGTGCTTATGAATTTGATTAATTAAAAATGTGGGTCCTAATCACCTTCCAACTAATAAAACAATGTAGTCAATTTTTCCCTTTTATTAACAGTGCTTTGTAGGGCATCTTTTCGACAATTGATTCCTTGTTGCGATGATGTTTAAGGAGGAAACAGGACGTACTTAAACAGTGATTAAACGTAAAACAAGCAAACAAAATATGCGTTTTTGAGTGGTATATACCTGAAAAGGATGAAAATATCTTTTTGGTTTATTTGTATGCTCCTCTAATTTGGTAGTCAAATTGCTAATTACAACTTAATCAAGTAGTTTATGCCCGCTTAAACAAGGGATCTGTTTTATTTAGAGCTCATTGTATCAACTTGTTGGTATTTCCGTCTCCGTCTTTGCTAATATTAGATAATATATTTACCAAAATAATGGATGGAAAACCTTTGTCCGTAGGTTTCCACTGGTTAATGGAAGCGGCACTAACTTAAGTCAAATTTTGTTTGGGCTTGTAATTGCTCCTATAGCTGTATACGTTGGATTTTTTTGGATATTCCTCTTGCCTGTGAACGTTTGTTTTGGTCCGTTTACTTTTGCGTTCCAAATTTGAGTGGTTGTCGTGTTAGGCTTCGAACTGCAATATCTTGATTTGTTGGTCTTATTTTTTCATGTAACTTTTGTGGTGTCTTATTGTTTCTGTACTATTCACTTTCAGGGTTTTATCAGGAGGAATTTGTGAATAATGGGTGCCGGTGGAAATATGACTGCACCCCGTGTGCGTAAAATTGCTGAAGCCGACACTGTCAAGCGAGTTCCGTACACAAAGCCTCCGTTCAGCCTCGGCGAGGTCAAGAAAGCCATCCCACCTCATTGTTTTCAGCGCTCTGTCATCCGCTCCTTCTCCTATGTCTTTTATGACCTCGCCATTGTTTCCATCCTTTACTACATTGCTTCCACCTACATCCAGAATCTCTCTCAACCTCTCTCCTTCTTGGCATGGCCTATTTACTGGTATGTTCAGGGCTGTGTTTGCACCGGTGTTTGGGTCATAGCACACGAGTGCGGGCACCATGCTTTCAGTGATTACCAGTGGCTGGATGACACTGTTGGCTTGATTCTCCACTCCTGCCTTCTTGTCCCATACTTCTCATGGAAGTATAGCCATCGCCGCCACCATTCCAACACAGGTTCCCTTGAGCGGGATGAAGTCTTTGTCCCCAAGCAAAAGTCTGCAATAGGGTGGTGGGCAAAATATCTAAACAACCCACCAGGCAGATTCCTCACACTTGCCGTCCAACTCACTCTAGGCTGGCCTCTGTATCTTGCATTCAACGTTTCTGGAAGGCCCTACAAAGGATTTGCTTGCCACTATCATCCATATGGTCCAATCTTCTCTGATCGCGAACGATTACAGATATTTGTGTCTGATGCTGGTGTTCTTGCTGTCTTCTATGGGCTTTACCGTCTTGCCGTTGCCAAGGGGCTTGCTTGGGTTATATGCTTCTACGGAGGTCCTCTAATGGTGGTGAACGGATATTTGGTGTTAATCACTTACTTGCAGCACACTCACCCCGCATTGCCGCACTATGATTCCTCCGAATGGGACTGGTTCAGGGGAGCTTTGGCCACCGTTGACAGAGACTACGGAATCCTGAACAAGGTTTTCCACAACATCACAGACACTCACGTTGCTCACCATTTGTTCTCAACCATGCCGCACTATCACGCAATGGAGGCGACCAAGGTGATCAAGCCGATCTTGGGCGAGTACTATCAGTTTGACAGGACTCCGGTTTACAAGGCAATGTTTAGGGAGGTGAAGGAGTGTATCTACGTCGAGCCTGACGAGGGTGATGAAAAGGGTGTCTTCTGGTACAATAATAAGCTTTGATTTTGAAAGGTATTCAAGTGAGAGTCTTAGGTTCGTGTAATGGATCTGGGGTTCCCTTAACTTATGTTGAAGATATCCTGGTTGTTTGGTACAAGAATAATCTTATATCAATATAAGTGATTTTTCAATAATTTTTGCTTCTCTAATTGTCGTTGAAGTTAAAACACAAGAGGATGCTATCTGTTATGTGCTTTTCTCTTAAGCACAATGCGTGCAAAGTGCTTAATCTGAAAGCCTAATCCAAAACTAACCTGCTTTCCCTAATCTAAAGTAAATTAGGCTGCCCGTGAAGGATGGCTTTTCTCGTTAGCCGAAAGCGTGCAAAGTGCCTAATCTAAAAGCCTAAGCCAAAACATAACCTGCTTGTCCAATCCAAAGTACATTAGGCTGCCACGGTGGCTTTTTATTGGCCATAAAAAAGGGAAAAGGATTCTTGCTGGATCATTTTCATGGGGATTCTGTGATCGTGACCGTTTATCGTATATCATACAGTCAGAAATCATTTAAAATTTAAAATTAAATATAAATAATACCTAACGAAAACTGACCGTACAATATACGATGAACGGTCACGATCACTGGATCCTCAGGATCCCTAGGAAAATGATATGGCGAGGATCCTTTTCCATAAAAAATGAATCTTTTCTTGGAGAATATGAGTTTTTTTGTCGATTTAAGATATTCATTTGGGTATTGGACAAAAAATACACCGAACTTTGCAACGCTTAAATATAAGGTTTTCTTAATCTTAATGAATAAGAAAACCTTTTATTAACATACGTAAAGATGTGAATTCGAAATGGTTGATTGACTTGGCCCGAAAAGGCGGACACACACACATTGCGTTTACCAGTTGAGTAACTCACATTTGCCTTTTTTGTGATCCTAAATTATCTGCCATCATGAATCCGTGAAGGATGGGAGGCTAAGGAAACACTGAAACGATAACGCAAGGATTCTGCTCAGCCACAGACAGACTTTGTCCATTATGTTCATCGTTTCTACTTCATTGAAAGTGGCTAAGGACTTCTTGGTCTACATTCTAGCAAGGTGAATGTATGATTTATCATATTTTTTTAACAAGCGAGTAAAAGATCTCCAAGTTTTTTGTGTTCACATAGAACAAACGTACAAGGAGCTTGTAACCCAGTTGTTTCAGATTATTCTCTGCATCCGAAGTCACGAGTTCAATTCCTTCCTTTCAATAAAGGAGACAAAAAAGAATAAACAAGCTAAGATTGTGGATAAGTGGACTTTGTATATTTGAGATAAACCGAAAAAATTTCAGACCCACCCAACAAGTAAAAACAGAAAACAAATTGAATGGGTTAGTTCGGGTAGCCCAATCAGTCTTTGTCCTATTCTAGGCCTATTACCGTTAAACGTTGTCTAAAGCGGCTTTTATCTAAAAAGAGTAATGCTAGGGAGACTAAATTTATAGATTAATTTTGAAAACTAAAGAACATGGAAGTTGATAATTGGTTTATTACTTAAGCATGGATAAACGTGTTCATTTCTGTTGGTGACACATCATTTAGTTTGCAAATTTATTCTACAAATTTATTCTCCTTAGCATTACCCTTTCAAAAATAGGTGTTTACGTACTCTAATGGTGAAGAATTAAAAGAGTAGGTTTTTCTTTTCTATTCTGAAATGACAAAGAGTAGTTTCTAGACATGAATGTTCCATTTTCTTCAAATTGTGTGTTAACAAATCCAAGAAAGTGAAAAGAAGATAAAACTAATTGCAATTTTAATTCTTATTATTTACATAAGAGCAAGTCCATTGGTAATCCAATTGATAGGGAAACTGGGTTGAATTGTCCTTAGCCCCCAAAAAGGTAGTTTACCGATGCAAAAAATGAAGGGCATTGGGCTTAAGGCTTATGCCCTTTCAGCTGCCCCTGCAACTTCCACCTGGGCTTGCCCCTGTTGGCTACAGTAATTGAGTGAGTGGGGCCCAACCACGTGCAAAGCCCAGAGCCAAATCGCTCATTTTCCCTCCAAGTTGAGTCATCGGATTTTCAACGATCATTTGATTTGGACTGTTGGATTTTTAACGGTAAAAAAATTCACATTTTTCTGTAGCTGCCACATGGCACAATCTGGAGCATCCAACGTAAATAATTTTGAAATTCAACGACCATGATTATTTTAATGTAAAAAAAAATTATAAAAAAAACCCAAAAAGATACAATTTTTTTTTCTATAAATACCCAACCATCTTCGTCATTCTTTGTATATGAAATATATTATTGAAATTAGACAATCATTTTATTTTTATGGAACAAACTTACAACCATAAAAAATTAAAAATATTTATTTGTGAATACTGCTTGCCCTTTTCCTTTACAAGCGAATGGACCTGCACAAGAGCAATTACTATTCAGAGTGAATAGTAAGATCAATTTTATTGCCCTTGTCTTGCCTTGCCCTACTAAAACAAATGACTTGCTCTCAAAGAACAAAGAATACTCCAGATCGCTAAGATGAATGCACAATAAAACGACTGCATATTGTCAACACTTCATTCTCATCTCCTGAATTACAAGAGCTGTGTATATAAAGACCTAATTATAAATCAAATTCTTACAAGAAAACCCTAAGCCTACATAATATCTTCAAAAGTATCCCAATATAAAATTGAATCAAATTGTTAACATAAAATCTCAATCTCAATGAGTCCTACATGTATGTATGTATGTATGTATGTATGTATGTATGTATGTATGTATGTATATGTGTATGTGTATGTGTATGTGTATGTGTATGTGTATGTGTATGTGTATTTATATATATATATATACCAAGGGCAATGATGATTAGGGTTGAATGAACTGTTAATTGAATTATGTGGAACTTGATGTGGAGGATAACCAGGATTAAAAATGCCATGAAACTAACTGTTATAAACAAATAGAAAGAATTGAACAAATGATTGATCGGTGTTTACCTTGAACTTGAGGTATTCGATGAATTGACTGTGAGTAAAAATTTTATGCCATTCAAAATCAGTTGTTATGAAAATATTCTTCATAATGAAAATAATGAATTCAAAGTAATGATGCAAATATAATTTAAAAATAAGTTTTAATGCAAAACTTACACCGGAACTTACAATTGATTTAGTAAATAAGAAAATAACTGATGAAAAGGATATTGGTGCATTGACATTCTAAAATGAAAAGTGTTTACAATTTTTGATTTCTTTGGGTACAGTGTGAACTCAAAGAAACTTTTGATTGAGAAATTGTGGAAATTCCAAACTTGAAACCTTCTCATCCGTAATTCACTTCTTAAAGACTTGGAAAAGGTCTTGGAAGACTTGCTTTCACTATTGATGAATAATGACTTTGAATGATGACTTGCTTCTACTATTGATGAATAGTGAAATTTGTTGGAATGATTGTTGCTTTTTCTGTGGAAGAATATTTGTTGCCATTACTGTGGAAGGACGGGATGGATGAATGAATGAATGATTCCAAACTTTGTCATAATCATTGGTGTGAATAATTTCTGAATGCTTCACATGGAAAATGATTGTGTTCACATGGTGACTTGACATGATGACTGATGTTTTCACATGGCTTTTAAGCAAATGGGTCCTGGGAATCCTAGTAGTCGACCCACTTAGCTGACTGTATTTTTTGGCTTGTTGAGTTGAATGGTTGCTGTGAGGATGCGTCTGAAGATTCGGAGTCTGCGGCTTCTTCGTCTTTAGTATGGAGTATTGTTGTTTCTGCAAGTAATTGTTGTGCTAAATGTTCAAGCTAAGTGACTTTATTTTTCTTTGAGCCTGACGATTTGGTAGATTTGACAGTTCCTTTGAGGGACGAAGATGGACTAATGTCTGATAATGATTGTTCTGTGATGACTGGCAATGATGGTTGTGCTGGTTGTGCCGGAATGACAGGGAGTGGAGTAATGGGAAATTCGGTGAGGACCTGACTGATGGTCTTCTAATGGTTGAATTTATCCCACCATTTGACCGATCTGGCTCGGTAAACTTCACATGTTTCGACTTCATAATTCCACTTCAAGATCCATGAGACTTTGTACTTGGCCATGAATATTGGGAGAAGTGTAATTCTGTAGTTGAATCGGCTTTTGTCAAATTTTTGTTGGAAACTGGCAAAGAGAACCTGCATAAGTTCTTCTGGTAGGAGACTGACTATTGGGCCGTGAGTTGACAACCATTTTGGGAATCATGCAGGAAAGTTCAATCTGAAACTCTTGTCAAAATTAATGAACCATAAATAACTAAAATCTTCTGTTTGATGGAGAAAGATGTTAGTCCATGCATCAATGTAATCAAAATAATTGTAATGGTTGTTGGGAATATGAATATATTGGGTATGAAGAGGTTGGGTTTTGTAAATGGGGATTCCCCAATCTGATTCGGTTAAAAACCTTCCAATGTAAAGAGAATGGTAGAGGATTTTGTTTTCATGGGTTTTGCTGTAGAGAGGTTTGATTGAAATGGACAGTTTCGCTGAGGATGGCTTGATAGTATTTCAGTGTTTTATATGGTTATGTAGGATGATAATGGAAATTGGGCGAAAAGACTATTTTGGCTAATTTTTCTGGTGCTTGTTCTGGATTGAGATTGAAAGGGATACTGAAAAGATATTCACTGGGGTTTTTCTTGACATATGGTGATATTTTGGTATAACTGACTGGTTGGGATGATGATGATTGGTATGTTGGAGTTGAATAAAGGTCATATTGACTGACTAATGCCGTTTGATTTAATTATCCTAACAAACATGTTTAACTGTTTCCAATGCTTATCTATCGATCTGGAATGAATGAGAACATCATCAATATAAACAATTGAAAAATGACTGCATTGATTAAGTATTTTGTTCATGATATTCTGAAACTCATTGGGTGCATTCTTAAGACCAAATGGCATTACATTCCATTCATAATGACCAAAATGAGTGACAAATGCTATTTTGTATTTATCATCCTCATGAATTTGAATTTGCCAAAATCCAGACTTCATGTCAAATTTTGAGAAAATTACAGCTTGACTAAGTCTCTTAATTAAATCTCTTTTGTTGGGAATTGGATACCGTATCCATTCCAAGAGTTCATTAAGAGGTTTGTAATTAATGACTAATCTGGGAGTTCCTCTTTCTAATTCAGTATTTTTCTGGACATAAAACTAGGACAAGACCAGGGTGATTTGCTTTTTCTGATGATTCCTTTATTGAGAAGTTCTTGGATTTTTTTTTTGCAGAATTCCATAACTTTTTGACTCATTTGGATTGGTCTGGCTTTTGTTGGTATTTTCTTTTCATTAAATTCCTTATTGTAAGGAAGTTTAACAATGTGTTGTTTTCTGTGCCAAAAGGCGTTGTGAATATCCGAACAAATTTCATTAACAAGTTTCTTTTGAAAATTGTCAATGCTTTGAAACAAAGATTTGTTTGTTAATTGTTCATCAATTCTTTTGTAATTAATTTCTTCTTTTAAGAAATTAATTTGTTGTGATTTTTTGGTAACTAAATTGATGGTTTTTGAGATGCTATATTTTTGTAATTGTCTTAATTTTTTGAGATCGGTTTCCGTGCAGAACTCAAATGTGATTTTTTGTCCTAACATTCTGGTGGTTATACGATTATGGTGTACCTTAAAAGGATATAGGAGAGCTAGAATGATTGGGTTTGAAATATTTTTTTTTATCAAAACAAATGGAGTTTTAAAGCAAACATTGTTTTGACAAACACGGGCTTTTGGGATTTCATATTTTAATTGCATTGGTGACTAATTTGCAACACTAAGAATTTCTGTTGATTTCATATTAAACCTTCTTGGATACAATTCAAGTTTGCACCTGAGTCAATTAAGGCAATTGTTTCTAACTGGAAGTCTTCAATTATTATTTTTATTTTAGAATATCATTTCTGGATCCTAATCTTTTGTAGTAATCTTAAAACTAGATGTTCTGTTGGGTTTTCTATGGATTTGGATTCTGGCTCTTGGTTGGAGGAAGAACTATTGTGTTCTTCATTATTATTGCCAAGGAGTGCTTGTGTTTGGATACTACTGAGATTTGAGCGAATTTCTATATTTTCTGATTTTAAGGACTTAATTTCTTCCTTAATTTTATTGACTTCTCTTTGTAAATCTTTGACTGTAATTTCTTTCTTAGCCCTATTAAACCTTTCTAGGGTTGTGCTAAGACATATTTTTGGAGCCTCTTGGGATTGACTAGTACTGGCTTCTTCAGGGAGACTAACTTCTTAAGTTTCTTTAAATAAAATGACTTTAATTCAAGGTCATCTAATTTCCTGATTAATTAGATAAGAAGATATTCTTGTTCTTCTTATTTATTGAGGACTGAAATCTTTTTACAACAAGTATCAGTGCACCTTATTTTAATGTCGGGGGATGAAAAAGTACTTGAGGAATTATTGGAAGAAGACGAATTAGAACTTAAATCATCTTCGGATTGACTATGGTCTGTGTCTCTTAATTCTAAGACCTGGATTAATTGGGTTTTCTCTTCCTCAGAGATTTTCAACTGGTTGATTATTTTCTTAACTCTACATTTATTTCACTGTTCTAAAAATCCCCGCCTAGGCTCTAGGCCCCAGCCTGCCACCCCGATTAATGCCTAGGCGTTTGAAAATTAAGAAAGGGCGCCTAGACCTGCTGAGGCACCCGCCTAGACCGCCTAGGCACCCGCCTAGACCGCCTAGGCACCCGCCTAGCCCGCCTAGACCCGCCTAGGTTGCAACTCACTTAGACAGAAAATAGATAACTTTCATTTTGCATTTTGTTTTTTTTTCCAATAAATTGTAAGAGACTTGTTGTATACTTAAATGAATACACATTATATCATTATTTCACATGTTTTCATTATGTTTCAATACTTCATGATATATATGCATTATATTTTGTAGTTTATGATGAAATTATATATATTTCAAGTATAAGCAGACACTTATTTACACGAAATATGATAGATTTACTTAAATCCGCCTAGTCTGCCTAGGCGCTAGGCCCCAGCCTGCCGCCCGACTAGCGCCTAGCGACTTTTAGAACCTTGATTTATTTGCATAATGACCGAATTTGCCACACTTATAGCAATTTCCTTTTCGTTCTTGGTTTTTGGAGTGGAGTTTTCTTGAGGTTTTCCTCTTCCACTTGCTGGGCTTGGGTTTCTCGTAAAATTTATTTGTTTCAAAATTCTTATTTTTATTTTTGGGATGTCTCCTACTTGAGAGTACTTATTTGGGAACCTATTGTAGGCTTCTGATTTTTTTTCTTTTTGTTGGATGGAGCAATAAGAGGTAATCCATATTGTGCACAAAATGTTCCTAATGTTGTAAAGGTGACTGGATGGCTGGCCACTAATCCACTTCAATCTGTTTTTATTGGATAGAATGTTAGGTGACTCCACTAATATGTCTTTCACTATGTTGCTCGTGATTTGCTTCTATAAAAGCAAGTCTTATGGAACACAACGCACCTAAGGATGAAAGTAAGAAGATACGGAAGAGGAAAAGAGAAAAGAGAGGAAGATGAGAGGAGATAATAGAGAGAGTTATTTTTGTACTCTTATTATTCTAAATTATAACGAAAGCACCACTGCTACCCCGAAGACGTACTCCAGTCACATTGATTGTAGAGGAATCTCGTAAATTTTGTGTCTTGTTTCATTTATTCCACTGCATACACCGTCGATTTTACAACACGTTATTAGCACGAGAAGCTCACATGTTAGTGGAAAACACAGCACCATAAATCTGGTGAAGCATTACCTACCTCTCACCTCTGCCAGCCAAATCTCACATAATAAAAGGTATGTCCATTTTTGTCTCTCCCACCGTGCCAGAAGCATCGCACCAAATTCCGGTGAGAATTGAAATTTACGACCTGTAGTCGTCACGAGATAAGAAAACTCGTACCTGACAACTGGTTTTCAGAGATCCAGAAGAATCTTATCAGACTTGGAAACCCAAATCACGTTGTTTTCGACGGATCTCGAGAACTCCCATGAATACACGGTTGTTTGAGATGGTGATGGCAAGACTGACTCCACTTAAGCCTCCCTCTCTTGTGCCTCCGTCAACCCCACTGTCATCTATGTCTCTGTAGGGAGGTTTTTGCTTTGCGATGCTATGTTCTTTGGGCCATGCAAGAACAACATTAGTTTCTGGTAGCCTTTTTAGATTGAATTGGTTTTGTGTGACCTCTATAACAACCCAGCTGGTCCTGGGTTTCGAGACTGGTAGAGACAGACAAAGAAAGAAAAAGGGGAAAGTTTATGGAATATGCATGGCACCATCTGAAAAAGACAATAGTGCATCTGCACCATTTAAATGAAAAATAATAATTAAAAAGGGGGAAATGGGGCCAAAGTTCTTGAAAAGGTGCGTTGCATCATGTGAAAGAAAGAAAAAAAGAACAAAGACTTTTTGGAATGTTGCAGCATGTGAATGAATAAGGAATAATAATAATAATAATAATAATAATAATAATAATAATAACAGTAATAAAGTAACGGCTTTTGGATGATGTTGCACCATCTGAAAAGAAAGAGGGAAAAATATTTATTTATGTGAATGGTGTTGGCTTAAAATCCTTTCACAAGTTCTATTTACTTTAAAGCAATTTATTTATCATGGACGGTTTTACCGCCTACTGCTTTAAGTTTTGATTTATGTGAATGGTGCTGAATTAAAGCCCTTGTCACAAGCTTTATTTTACTTAAATGCAATTTATTCACTACGACTGGAATTACCACCTATTGCTTTAATTTATTTATTGTATTTCTCTTTTGTTACGATGAGTATATACAAGACCTGAAGTACCTTGATCAGATCAGAACCTGCAGTTTCTTGATCCTCATCATATAAAAATGATTGGACCTGAAATTCCATCATATAAAAAGATTGGGCATGAAGTCCCTTAATCTTCAAGATCATACATGAAGTTCCTTGATGAGTACGTAAGTTTGAAGTGCCGCAGTGCCTCAACTTAATTGTAATAAAAGTCATAAGAGTCTCAATCTACAGACTATTAAATAAGGACCAGAAGTTCCTCATGTCCATACTCAAAATGGTTTAGCAGAAGCCTTTATTAAGCAGATGAAATTAATTATCCGCGCTCTGCTCATGAAAACAAAATTGCCAGTTTTTACATGGGTACATGCTATTTTGCATGATGCAGTATTAATTCGGTTGATACATGTTACCAACCATCAATAGTTCTCAGTACAACTCATGTTTGGGAACTAGCCAAACATTATACATTTACGAGTTTTTGGTTGTGTTATCTATGTGCCTATTGCACTGCCACAACGTACTAAAATGAGGCATTATCGCAGATCGGGCATTGATGTTGAACACTATCTATCATTCAATATTTAGAACTCTTGACTGGGGATATGTTTACCGCGTGGTTTGCAGACTGTCATTTTGATAAGACAATTTTCCCGCCGTTAGGGGGAGAAAATTTTGTTTCAGAAGAACAATGAGAAAATATCATTCTAGAAGAATGATGAGAAAAAACCGTTCCAGAAGAACAAAGAGAATTTGTCTTATTTTGATTCACGAAGCAATCAATATGAAAATGAAGTAAGAATAATTGAATGATGCAACGATATATCAGTCAAATGCCAGATGCATTTAATGATGCAAGAAAGTGATGAAATCACATATATTTGTTGCAAATGTGCCTACAAGAATTGATGTCCTCGTTGGATAATATAGTGAGGCAGCAAATGATTTATCTGTTGCACACCTGAAGGTTTAGTCTTTTGAAAGAAGAAGAATATGACACTACTAAACTATTGCCTTCCCGAAACATAACTGTTGCATGCCAGAAGCATGACAGTCGCTGCATAGATATACAACAATCCGCGGACATGGGAATGTTGATGTCTCATGCATGAAGCATGATAGACGTATAGGGTCCAATGACTCAACTGCAGGAAGTGGAGATTAAAATCCAAGCTCTATAACGCTCAAGAAGAGGTTTTGATCCACATTCTCTAAATTACAACTATCCTGGAAGAGATAATGTAATGTCCTTGAAGAAGCAATGGATATCAAAAGAAATGAAAAGTTTTTATGCATGAGTATGCACATGAGAATATGGGATCACAGATTGATGATAACCAATGGTAATTTTGGTTTTTATAAGTCACTACTAAATTCATCAATGAGCTGTGTTGATATTGAGTCCCATTCTTTTTCATCAAAAAAAATTATTGGCCAAAAATGGAGAAAGGCAATTCCATTACAATTTTGTAAGAACGTGGAAAAATGGACCTATATACTTTAATACAATGCAAATAGCCAAAAGATGTTGAACCAATGAGGTTACATTGGGCATTTGTAATACAGTGAAATACACTCACATGATTTAACACAAAGTTACTAATTAAAACTTGAAATTATACTCTTGTAAACGAGTTCATATGAATGGAGAAATATATACGAAGGGTTGTGAGTTGCTCACATCATATCTCCATAAGTAAATCCCTCAATTATACATGGAAGCAAGTTGCTTTGTATAAATTCCATAGAAAAATGTGTCATGAAGTGTAGAAAATCTCTGAAGGATTCAAATTGCTTGACGAAAGCCCTGGAAAGGTAAAGCATAAATTATGTACTTAATACCAATGGATGGTATAAATTGTCATAGTGAGTACTATCATTATGATATCGTTGCAACATACTAAAATCTCTTGCAAGAGTCAATGATATTAAATTAGAACTCCTGAAGAGTCAAGAAATATTATAAAGTGTTGAGAGGAATATTGTCTCGAGCTGCAGATCGAACAATATGCCAACATGAATCTTAGTCATGATGTTTATGATATTAAAGAACCATATGGATTGAAGATTATGAGTTAAATACTCAAATGATGTCGACACTAAGAATGATCATTTATCTTCGTGAGGGTAAAGATAAATTGATATTTGGTCCAGAAGTACCACATCTTAGTGAAGTTTATGTTTTATTGTATTTAGCACAATACATTGAATGAAATAAAGTTTATCTATTAATATCTCTGAGAAATTACAGATATGTGCATACACATGAATTAAAACAAACAAACGGGATGAAGCCTTCACAAAGGTTGCTCATGTGAAGTCTCAGTGCTCAGCAGTGCCCCAAAAGGAGGAGGCACTGGAGATTGATCATATGGCACCCCAGTACTTGGCAAAACACCAGAAGGGGAAGACATCAGTTGTTTTCGGAATCTAGCAATGAACCTTTAGTGATCACTTTGAATCCGACTTTCGGATTCCTGTAACTGGTCGAGCTTTCTTTTCATACTCGTTGAGTAATTATTTGCAAGCATGTGTAACACTCTATTCTCGTGCTTGAGCCCTCTAATATCTTGTTTAAGACTTGTCACCTCAGCCATCAATGATTCAACTTGGCGAGTTTGAGCAAGTAGGCGTTGGCCTATATTGGATACAAAGCCCGCACATTGAACACTGAGAGCCAAGAAGTCTTGAACGGCTGACTCATCATACCGTTTTGAAAGGATTCTGTTATCCTTTGGAGTGAGAAGATTCCTAGCTACCACAGTAGCGGTTATGTTATTCTTCATCACAGAGTCCCCAACCGTAAGAGGACCATTAGAAGATAAGAAGGATGGGCGCCATATATTATCATGACGCTGCTCGTCTGTATCACTCCTAAGACTCAAATCTAAGCAAATGTTAGATGGGCAAGCCATTTTCAGAAATGATGAAGGAAAATGAGGTCAAATAAAATCTTAGAAGTGCAAGAAGGGGAAAATTTCTACAGGCAACAACTTTTTGAGCATACTCTTGAACACAATTGATATCTTTATAAAAAGAAAAAGCAACAGAGCCACTTGTTCAGAGATCGAAGAGGCATCGCTCTTCGAATTTCAAAAGCTAGATTTTCCTGAATAAAGTTCTTTGGCATTTTTCAGACGCAATCTCAACTTTTTCGGATATCGCGTGCAACTTTATCAAAAGATCTCTGATAAAGTTGAAAACGTGTAAATCTTACTGTTCTAATTACACCACAGTTGCTGATAAGAGTAAAGGCACAACACCACTGCTTGCTATTGAAAAATCTCTATATATGTCGACCTCCGTTCTCCATAACAAGGCAGACTTGCAAGAATATCTAACTCTTCCTCATCTCCGAGAATGCATCTTCAACAAAGCATCTTGAAATACTCCGTTTTCTTCCTCTCCAAGAATACTTCTTCAAAACAAGTCACACAAGAGCAAGAGTATCTCATATCATCAGGGTCAAAAGCAAGAGTATCTCATATCATGCTTTCTCCCTGTCATTTCCCTTGTCCATGTTCTTACCTGCAAAGACAAGGATAAAGAAAGCAATATGTCGGAACCTCCAATCAAACCTCTGGTAAGGAACCGACTGCCCGGAACCTTTGCATGGTTGCTTACCTTGCATTGCTCTCGAGTACTCATCTACAATTGTTGATATGATGTTGGTTATTTACACTGAAGTTGCCACACATGGATGAGTCATCAAGAAGTGATGAACCATTCAAATGCAAAAGTTGCATTCCACTTCTGCATCAGGGGACAAATACTACAAGAGAAGATGTCACACATGCATGGGGGAAAACCTGGGAAAATACCACTTATGTAAGGGGAACAGATAAGGCAAGTGAAAATGATACATTGAAGCATGTGGAGACAAGCGAAACAAACACGTGTTGATTCATCCCCGACAAAGCCGAAGATCACTTGCCACGTGAAGCTCCTCATGGTCCAATTTCATTCAAGATCAAGCCTCGACAACCCTTGCAGAAATCACAAGTCCAATTCAAGATCAAGTGTCCACCACCCTTGAATCAAATTCAGCTCCAGATAAAAGGAGTAAATTCAGACCTTTGGAGGAAGTCTAGCAGAAGGCCCTCCAACCCAGTTCAAGAACAAGTCTGTGGAAAGTCAACAAGCACAACATATATGATATTACTTATCAGGGGGAACATCCAAAAATAGATCAAGATTTTAACGAGTCAATTGAAGACTTGTGGCCATCCAAGGGGGAATGTTGTAAAGGTGATTGGATGGTTGGCCAATAATCCTCTTCAATCTATCTTTATTGGATGGAATGTTAGGTGACTCCACTAATATGTCTTTCACTATGTTGCTTGTGATTTGCTTCTATAAAAGCAAGTCTTATGGAACACAACACACCTAAGGATGAAAGTAAGAAGATACGGAAGAGGAAAAGAGAAAAGAGAGGAAGAGGAGAGGAGATAATAGAGAGAGTTATTTTTGTACTCCTATTATTCTAAATTATAACGAAAACACCACTACTACCCCGATGACGTACTTCAATCACACTGACTGTAGAGGAACCTTGTAAATTTTGTGTCTTGTTTCATTTATTCCACTGCACACACCGTCAATTTTACGACACCTAATTCATATTTGGCTATTGACTTGTCTTTGTTGACTTGTTTTGTAATTTTCATATCAATACACATTTTCAATCCTTCTTTCTGGATAATATTAATAATATTTCCATAAGTAAGGGTATAATATGGTATGATACCTTCTTCATTAACTAAAACATTTCTAATTTTATGGGCAAATAGATTTGGTAATCCGTTAATGAATTTTTCTTTCCAAATGGTTGATTATTATCCTCTCTAAGCATGACTCTAGACATGAAAACATCTTTGTACCATCTACAATCTCTTAGGGTCAGACATCTTAAGTTACTAAGTTGGTCATGAATTATGGAGGTGACATTACTGGATGTCCCTATGAAATGTTCTATAATGGTGAAAAGTAATGTGTTGACTGCATATGTGACTACTCATCTTATATGCTCATCGAAGATGGGTGTTCCATCTTCGTCTCTTTTGACTGCATTTTTAATTTCATTTCTGAATTGTTCAATGAGATGTTTTTCCCACCAAGAATGGAGCATTCCTGTAAATCCAGTGACCAAAATGTCGACAACTTGTGTTTGACTAAGGTTATGATTGCTAATATAACTATTAGCAACCATGGAGATGTGTTGTAATTTATTCAAAAGTTCTTGTTATGATAATCCATCTATGTTCCATTCATAGAGTTTTTCAGCTGAGACTAAGAATTGATTTTGGATGTTTCTTTCTTCAAATTGAATATCCGGAGGTGTTGGCCTTGGATACCAATTTTTGGTAAGAGTTGTTGGATTCTGACTCTTGGTCGGAGGAAGAACTATTGTGTTCTTCACCATTATTGCCAAGGAGTGCTTATGTTTGGATACTACTGAGATGTGAGCGAATTTCTAATAATAATAACGATGCAGACAATTATACCAAGGGCAATGATGATTAGGGTTAAATGAATTGTTAATTGAATTATGTGGAACTTGATGTGGAGGATAACTAGGATTAAAAATTTCATGAAACCAACTGTTAAAAACAAATAGAAAGAATTGAACAAATGATTGATCGGTGTTTATCTTGAACTTGGGGTATTCGATAAATTGACTGTGAGTAAGAATTTTATGCCATTCAAAATCAGTTGTCATGAAAATATTCTTCATAATGAAAATAATAAATTCAAAGTAATGATGCAAATATAATTTAAAAATAAATTTTATTGCAAAACTTATACCGGAACTTACAATTGATTTACTGACGATTGAGTCAACAAATAAGAAAATGACTTATGAAAAGGATATTGGTGCTCGCAGACATCCTTGACATTCTAAAATGACAAGTGTTTACAATTTTTATTTCTTTGGGTACAGTGTGAACTCAAAGAAACTTTTGATGGAGAAATTATGGAAATTCCAAACTTGAATACATATATATCCTATTTTTACCCTAAACCCTAATTAGTTATCATTCCTTCCTAACTATGCCATATAATTAAGTTGGTAGCATATTCTATATATGTCAAGGGTTCCTATTTTTACCATAAACCCTAATTAGTTATAATTACTTCCTAGCTAAGCCATATAATGAAGTTGGTAGCAACTTCTTTATATGTCAAAGGTAATTGCATTTGCATATTCAGAGGTGGCCTTGGGTGAGTGAAATGTCAAATCGCACAGGGCCCAAATTTAAAAACGCCCTCAAAAATTTTCGTCATTTAATTTTTATATATAATTAGCACGATAAAATCTCATTGTGCACTCTTTATAGAATGTAAATTTCTTTCTTTCTAAATATACAAATTTGGAGTGTACAATGAGATATTTGGTAATAACACCCTAAAAACTATTTTTTTTTGCAATTTTATTATTATATAAAAATGTTATATATTCAAGTGAAACTTTTGAAAAGAGTTCTTGAAGCTTTTGTTCTTGTTTGGTCACCATGCTTTCAGTGATTACCAATGGCTGGATGACATTGTTGGTTTGATCCTCCACTCTTGCCTTCTTTTCCCATACTTCTCATGGAAGTATAGCCATCGCCGCCACCATTCCAACACAGGCTCCCTTGAGCGGGATGAAGTCTTTGTCCCTAAGCAAAAGTCTGCAATACGGTGGTGGGCAAAATATCTAAACAACCCACCAGGCATATTCCTCACACTCGTCATCCAACTCACTCTAGGCTGGCCTCTGTATCTCGCATTCAACCTTTCCAGAAGGCCCTACAAAGGATTTGCGTGCCACTATCATATGGCCCAATATTCTCTGATCGCGAACGATTGCAGATATTTGTGTCTGATATTGGTGTTCTTGTTGTCTTCTATGAACTTTACCGTCTTGCTATTGCAAAGGGACTTGCTTGGATTATATGCTTCTACGGAGGTCCTCTAGTGAACAGATATTTGGTGTTGATCACATACTTGCAACACACTCACCCGCGTTGCCGCACTATGACCTCCGAATGGGACTAGTTTAGGGGAGCTTTGGCCACCGTTGACAAAGACTACGGAATCCTGAACAAGGTTTTCCACAACATCACAGACACTCACGTTGCTCACCATTTGTTCTCAACCATGCCGCACTATCACGCAATGGAAGCGACCAAGGCGATCAAGTCGATCTTGGGCGAGTACTATCAGTTTGACGGGACTCCGGTTCACAAGGCAATGTTTAGGGAGGTGAAGGAGTGTATCTACGTTGAGCCCAATGAAGGTGACAAGAAAGGTGTCTTCTGGTACGACAATAAGTTGTGATTTTGAAAGGTATTCAAGTGAGAGTGTTTTGGGAGTTCTAGGTTCGTGTAATGGATCTGAGGTTCCCTTAACTTATGTTGAAGATGTCTTGGTTGTTTGGTACAAGAATAATCTTATATCAATATAAGTGCTTTTTCAATAATTTTTGCTTCTCTAATTATCGCTCAAGTTAAAACACAGGATATTATCTGTTATGTGTTTTTCTCCTAAGCACAAAGCGTTCAAAGTGCTTAATCTAAAAGCCGAATCCAAAATGAACATGCTTAGCCTAATCAAAAGTCAATTTTAGGCTGTCCCTGAAGGATTGCTTTTCTCTTAAACCAAAAGCGTGCAAAGTGCTTAGTCTAAAAGCCTAAGCCATAACAAAACCTGCTTGCCTAATCCAAAGTACATTAGGCTGTTAGGGTTGGTTTTTATTGCGCATAAACAATCTTTCCTTCTTTCTTTTTTTATAAATCAAGCGATAGCATTTACACTAAGGGGGAGGGAGTGGGCTTAGCCTCACAATAGGCTAGCAATATTGTGGTTCAAATTCGCCTTTAGCGAGAATTGAACCTAAGACCTTTCACTTATAAATGAAGAGGAGTAGACCGTAATATGAGTTTTTTTTGGTTGATTTAAGATATTCATTTTTGTATTGGACAAAAAAAGTACGCCTAACTTTGCAAATGTAACCTATTTCTACACCCAACTTAAAATTTAAATGTTAATTGTCTATTTTACCCTATTGCATAATTACTATTAAGTACAAAATAAAATTAATAATAAAATTCAAATTTATCAATAAACCCAAACACTATACTTAAACCCTACGATCATTCTTTGTTTATCCTACTTCATTCTGGCTAAAACCCTAATAGCTCTCATAGAGAAAAAAAAGTTTTTTTATTTATGGATGGTGATTATGAAATTTTGAATCCTCCAACCAATTTATGATTTTGAAGTTTTTTTAGATAAGCAGATTGATTTATTTCAATTTACAACTGCACACGATTGAAATACTTACGCAACTGCTCCCCATAGCTTTTATCGTCTTTCCTCGTGCAATTTATATCCTAGTTTGTTCTTCGGTACCATGCCAATTAGGCCTCCACCCAAAAACGTATAACATTTCTTACTTTATAAATTGCACAGGGTAAACAAATCCTTCCGAGAGTACCATAAGACATTGAGCAAGGGCTTCCTATGAGAATAAAATCAGATTCAACATATACTCTTTAGATTACCATGGAACCTAATCAAATGATTCGCTTTCAAGACACAATGCATAACCTATCTTCACCTATAAATCAAGCAATGAGAGGAAATATATAATGATGTTAAGAAGAATGCTTTTACGGAAGCCATTGAAGGGGTCAATTATGAGAGTTTGATGTCTATGCAGGATTTGTCTAAGAATCATTCTTGGAGAAGATTTCAAAATATTGTCAACATCTACAGAAGTATCAGTCTTGTTGTCAGCCATGGCTGAATTCACACCCCAATTCTCAGTCTCCATTTCCAGACGGCGTAAAGATAGAGTTAAAAATCAAATGAGTGTAAAAATAAATCCACATATTGAATTGGGTTTATGGGGATATATTAGGTATTAAATTGGGTTTAAAGAGATATTAATAGTTTAGTTAAAAATCAAATGGGTGCAAAGAGTAAGTTGGGTGTAGAAATAGGTTACATGTAGTGGCGGATCCACAGTGGGGTCAATGGGGTCGCACGACCCCTTGGAAGCCATGGAAACAACCTTAGAGACCCCTTGGAGCTGCTGGTGCGCCCCCTTGGAGTTGCTGGTGAGACCCCTTGGCTGCACACCAAGTGTTCGACGAAAGGTCTGAAAGAACTCGACTGGGCTGGTTGAAGACGAAGGCGCGCGTGTTGGAAATATGCCCTGAAAGCCAATCTTTGGAAGAAACCTTTCAGGACAAATGAATAGATGTATAGATGATTCTTATACATCAAAAGGCAAAAACACGAATTATGACTATCTCAATAAACGATATATGTCTTAAATAGTGTATCCATGGATAATGGATGGATTGAAGAAGTAATCTAATGATGTTAGATTACAGAGACCTTCTTCAGATAACCAAATGTCCAAAAGGTTCCTGGTCATTGGATTGTCGGAGGGAAACTGACAATGCGTAGATCGGTACATACTATGTCTGCTTCAAATGGAAGGATGGAAAGTCTCATCCCATTCGTGTTGTGACACTAAGACAAGTATGTAGGTGCTCATTAGGGGAATGAGTTCACTGAACACAATCGAACGAGAGTACTTGCATGGAGGTCTACTCACATGTCAAGCAAGTAACTCTAAAGGTTGGAATAATGTAAGTAGTCCTTAGACCTGAGGTATCGTCGTTGTCTTGTGGTTAAGTACTTAATCTTTGATTATGTCAAACGTCAATCTTTCAGAATGTCAACGGCATAGTTGGGGTTAAGCCACTTAGTCATGAAGGCAAGTGTATGCGCAACAAGGAATCTCTAATCCTCGGTAAGAGAGGAAGAATACTCTAAGATATGATTCGGAAATCTTCGGCCGAAGTATCGAGCGTATTGAAAGGAATGCGTTCCTATACGACTCAAAAGAATCATATAAGAAGGAATAATCACATTAGGGGTTTGACATAATATATCCATACCCTAGTAATATGATTGAGAGTATTGTATTAGAGAAGGATCGAATTACATTTGTAATTCCAACTGAATAGGTTCTCCGAATAAACTTCTACATTAGCTTGGGTAGCTATGACATATGGTTAGATGTCACTCATAGTTTGTGAGTTCTTCTAAGATAAATAAACATAGTCATCAAAGAAGAATGGTGAATTAAAATGAAGTTTTGATTCACTAGTGATTGAAATTAAATTGAATTAATGACCAATCACCTCACTGCCTTGCTAATTAGAACCTAAAAGATTGTTCACCAAAACACTATTGTAGTGGGTAATTAATGGATGATGGAATTAATTAATTGGATTAATTAAGTGTTTTGATTAATTTAGAAAGTCTAAAGAAATCATAAAAGCGATAAAAGATCGTTTTGGGCTTAAAGAAATGTTCGGGTTTAATTGGGCCCATTGGGCCTAAACCCATTGGGCTTTTATTCAAGCATTGGATGACTTGAAATAAATGAAAGCCCAAAGCCCAAATTAACACAATAGGGCCGGCCATACTAAGGGTTTGGGAGAGTTGTTTGGTCAATTTGTTGACTAGGGTTTTGATAATATATAAGGAACTTTATAGAGATTGATTCTTTTAATGTTTTTGTAAGTTTTAGAAACACAAAATCAAAACAACCATCTCTCTCTCTCTCTCAATTAGGCTTGCCACCTTGAGGGTGAATTGGCTAACAACTTTTCATCTTTTTGGTCATTCCTTCATCCTTCTCATTATACTAGTGGGTGAGGATCTTTAGAGGTCTTCTACTTTGGGGACTTGAAGAGAACCTAGGAGCACTCATTCTATCAAAGTGGAGGAGGCAAGGAGGGAAGCTAGGCTTAAGGAATTCAAGGAACAAGGAGCTTGGAGGTGGTCCATCCTTGGTCTAAAATCAAGAACAAGAGGTATAGATCTATTCCTTGACTTTGTTCTTAAGCAAAATTGTTTTGATGCATTATATTTAAACCTATGAACCTTGAAGGGGATTTACATGACTATAACTTTGATAACTTGTTATAAATGCTTCCGTTGCGTATGTATATAAATCTAGAATTGTATATGCATGCTAGTCATTTTGAAATCCCAAATCTAGAAAACTCATAATTTTCCCTTCAGCGCGCGCCTGTTTTTTTTTTTTTAAAACAACCTGGCCAAAACGACGTCGTTTTGGCCCAGGTCTGAACAAAAAAAAAATGCCCAGCGTGTCCTGGGCAGGTCTGAACAAAAAAAAATGCCCAGCGTGTCCTTTTCAGCCCTATTTCACATAGATCCGAAACCATTCATTCCAAAACCCCCAAATTTATTTTCGCTTTAATAAGGTAAATACCGAGTTGCTTATTTGTTTGGCATGTTTGAGTCCGAAAGATTCATTTGTAGTTTTTGATAAACCAAAGTTACTTCGTCTTGCTCAATTTTATCCTCAAGACTTTTCGGATGAGGATCGTTTGGCACTTGAAGATCAACTTGAGATTTATATTCATTATGTGCGTTCCAATAGCGATTTCTCTCAATTGGAAGGGATTGGTGATCTTGCAAAAAAAATGGTGGAGACAAGGATGCATCAAGTATTCAATTATGTATATTTGCTCATTACATTGTCTTTAGTTTTACCAGTTGCAACTGCTTCAGTGGAAATAGCATTTTCTGTCATGAATATTGTTAAGGGTCCAGTTAGGAAGAAAATGGGAGATCAATGGTTGAGTGATGGCTTGCTTGTTTATATTGAGAGAGATATTTTTGCTTGTATTGAAAATGAAGCTATAATACTTCGTTTTCAAAATATGAAACCTCGTCGTGGACAATTATAACTTGTAATATTGTTTCCGTTATGAATTAGGAATGAAAGTACTATGATTTCATTTTCAACATGTTTTTCTTGTTGGTATTTAGACAATCTTTCATCATTAATAAAACTTGAATAAAATAATAAAGATTGAAAATCAAAGAAACAAAGTGCAGAGAGCTTTGGAAACAGATGGCTGATGCTTTTTCTTAAAACAGAGATCTTATCTTTTCATTCAGATATTTCTGATATATATGGCTCAATACATAAGCCGACTGAAGTAATTGGGTCGACTGATAAATAGAATGGGTCGACTGATAAATAGAATGGGTCGACTGATAAAGGCAACAGTCAGCCCTTTTACACAGAATCAGTTTAAGTAAAGCATTAACTTTAACATTTCCATCCTAAATTTTTTTTCTGGACTTTTACACTACGACCCCTTGTGGTAAGATTCCTGGCTCCGCCACTGGTTACATGGGTTTAAATAAAATTTCTTTTTTCTTAATCTTAATGAATAAGAAAACCTTTTATTAACATGCTTAAAGATGTGAACTCGAAATGGCTGACTGACTTGGCCCGAAAAGCCAGACACACACACTGCGTTAACCAGCTGAGTAAGTCACATTTGCCTTTTTTGTGATCCTAAATTATCTGCCATCATGAATCCGTGAAGGAGGCGAGGCTAAGGAAACACTGAAACGATAACGCAAGGATTCTGCTCAGCCACAAACAAACTTCGTCCATTATGTTCATCGTTTCTACTTCACTAAAAGTGGCTAATGGCTACTTGGTCTACATTCTAGTAAGGTACATGTATGATTTATCATATTTTTTAACAAGTGAGTAAAAGATCTCCAAGTTTTTTGTGTTCTCATAGAACAAACGTACAAGGAGCTTGTAACCCAGTTGTTTTGGATTATTATTTTATGCATCCGAAGTCACGAGTTCAATTCCTTCCTTTCAATGAAGGAGGAAAAAAAAGGGATAAACAAGGTAAGATTGTGGATAGCAGACTTTTTACATATGAGATAAACAAAAAAAAATTTCAGACCCACCCAACAAGTAAAAACAGAAAACAAATTGAATGGGTTTGTTCGGGTAGCCCAATCAGTCTTTGTCCTATTCTAGGCCTATTACCGTTAAATGTTGTCTAAAGCTGCTTTTGCTATATCAAAAGGGTAATGTTAGAGAGACCAAATTTGCAAACTAAAATGATATGTCACCAATAAGAAACAAGCACGTTAATCGACACTTAAGTAATAGTCCAATAATTTACAACTTCATCATTTGGTTACAGATTTGATTTATAAATTTAGTATCTCTAACATTACCCTATAAAAATAGGTGTTTACGTACTCTAATGGTTAAGAACTATACAAGTAGGGTTTTTTTTTTTTGTTTTTTGTTTTTTTTTTTGTTTTTCCGGGGAAAGGACTAAAAGAGTAGTTTCTAGACATGAATGTTCCATATTTCTTCAAATTGTGTTAACAAATCCAAGAAAGTGAAAAGAAGAGAAAACTAATTGCAATTTTGATTCTTGTTTTGACATAATAGCAAGTCCATCGGTAATCCAATTGATAGGGCAACTGGATTGAATTGTCTTTAGCCCCCAAAAAGGTGGTCTACCGGTGCAAAAAATGAAGGACATTTTTTAGCTACCCCTGCAACTTCTGCATGGCCTTGCGCCTGTTGGCTACAGGAATTGAGTGAGTGGGGCCACCACGGCATAGCCCAAAGCCAAATCGCTCATTTTCCCTCCAAGCTGAGTCGTTGGATTTTCAACGGTCATTTGATTTGGACTGCTGGATTTTCATCGGTTAAAAAAAAAAAAAAAAAAAACCTGCCACATGGAGCAATCTGGGGCATGCAATGTAAATAATTTTGAAATTCAACGGCCATTATTATTTTAACATAAAAAAATTAAAAAAAGTACCAAAAAATATACTTTTTTATTTTTATTTTTTATAAATACCCAACCATCTTCTTCATTCCTTGTATATGAAATATATTATTGAAATTAGACAATCATTTTATTTTTGTGGAACAAACTTGCAACCATAAAAAATTGAAAATATTTATTTGTGGATGGTGCTTGCCATCACCCTTTACAAGCGTGTGGACTTGCACAAGAGCAATTACTGTTCATAGTGAATAGTAAGAACAATTTTGTTGCCATTGCCCCCTAAAACGGGTGGACTTGCTCTAAAAGAACATAGAATACTTCAGATTGCTAAGATGACTGCATAATAAAACGACTACATATTGTCAACACTTCATTCTCATCTACTGAATTACAAGAGCTGTGTATATAAAGACCTAATTATGAATCAAATTCTTAAAGAAAACCCTAAGCCTACATAATATCTTAAGTATCCCAATATACATCTGTTTGACTATGGCTACGAGCAGGGTGAAATTCTCCATAGCCTTTCCGGGCCCATAAGGAGTGACTGTGGCTTGCCACCCGTTGTTCCCCTCTTTATTTTATTTTTTATTTTTTTTAAGTATCCCAATATAAAATTGAATCAAATTGTTAACATCAAATCTCAATCTCAAAGAGCCCTATATATATTTTTATCCTATTTTTACCCTAAACCCTAATTAGTTATAATAACTTCCTAACTATGCCATATAATTAAGCTGTAGCATATTCTATATATGTCAAAGGTAATTGCATTTGCCTATCTAGAGGTGGGAGTGAAATGTACAATCGCAGGGCCCAAATTTAAAGAGGCCATAAAAAAATTTTGTTATCTAATTTTTATATGTAATAGTGATATATATTAAAATTTTACTTTTATTAGCACTATAAATCTCATTGTGCACTCTTTATTAGTGTAAAATTTCTTTCTTTCTAAATATATAAATTTGGAGTGCATACTGAGATATTTGGTAATAACACCCTAAACTTGATTTTTTTTTTCAATTTTATTATTATATAAAAATATTATATATTCAAGCGAAAATTTGAAGTTAGAGTTTTGAAGCTTTTGCTCTTGTTTGGTTGCTTAAGATTGAATTGTTTTTTATTATTTAGTGAAGAATATATTTGTAGCTCTTTTTACTTGTTATTTAATAACATTTATAAACTTACAATTAGTGAGTCCTAAAGTTTATTTTGATTTTAGTTATTTTCTCGAGTATTAACACATTGTTCTACGTTTTTTTGGAAAACTATCTTAAGAAAGGGCATTTTTATAATTTCGTACAGGACTCCCTAAATCTCAAAGACCACCTTTCACAGGAGAGATGCTGCCATGCATGTGAAGGATTTGCCTCGACGAGAACATTTGGGTAATCAGAGAAGTGAAATCCTGCAGGACCACAAATCGACCATGAAAGCAACTGATAACAGACAGACATGCAAAAGGTTTACTGTGTGAATGCAATACTTCTTTACTCAATTAGTCGACGACTATTGACACACGACACACAAAAAAGAAACGAAGTAAAATAATTAAAATAGACACATGGAGCGGGGGTAGATTCATGGCACACTTATTTTACACAATTTAGGTTACACGATTTTTAAGGAGTTCAAACAGTAATGTGTTCAACGATCCAAACCGTCTATGTTTTAGAACATCATTAAGAGATTATTCTTGCAAAAGATTAGAACATCATTAAGCCATATGTTTGTCTGCCAACATATATACTTCTGAAAAATAATATCATCCTATAGAACATTGAAAAAGGAAATTGTGATACTATTGCATGCATATGGTTCTTTAAAGCTACTTGTCAATCAAAAGAGCAAAAACAATATACTTTCCCAAATTGTAGAAATTTTCAGAACATATGTAACTTTTGCTTGAAAATTTGAAGTCGCAGGCCAATAGGCAATAGCTATATCAGGGTCTGAGTATATAATTATGAGAACGTATGTAGCTTTTGCTTGTTCGCATTACATGCAAGTTGTTTAGATCCATTCAAACTACCAGTAGTTTCTTCATATTGATAAAACATTAGGCTATTTCTATCTTTATTAAGGTAAGAAAGTGTTGGGTTTTAACTTAGGATAATGCTTGTGTTCCTCCATGGGAGAACCTACTTGTTCTCTTTCGCAACCCTTCCCTCCACTTATGATTAACGTATCTTTAGTGTACGAACATCATAATCAAAACTGTTCATTTCTTTTACATCATCTAAAGATCATAATATTTGCAAAATTTCATTCAATTTGAAGATCTTTTAGCCATTCATAAGCTTTGTTTAGCCATTAAATTTGAAGATCGCTCAGCCGTTCATTCTCTTACAGATCATTGGAGCCAAATAATATTAATTAAAAACCTAGGGCTTCAATCAAATTACCTTGGTAGGAAGTCTCTAGTCTCAGAAGCTACTATATACATGGTATAGAAAAAGATAAGTACTATATACCCCTTTTCTGTTTACATGTGTATCTTTTTTTATTTAGCCATTAAATTAGAAAAATCAAATAAAAACAATCAACAGAATCAATCAAGAATGTGTAACAAGGAAAAACAGTGTGATCATCCTTTTCCGTATAATATTGGCGGAAATAAGAAAATTAACAGTGCATTAATAGTACCATATTCCATATATATACACTCTGCACTCTCAGAATTCACGCCGTAAGATGAAATCAGGCATGTGCATGTGAGATTCAGACTCATGAGCACATGGAAGAACTCCTTTATTTCAAAATTGAATTTATACATATACAGTCATTATATATGCCAAAATTTACAACAACAATATTGTCTTATGCAAAGCCAGTATGAATGACAGCTACACACACACACACACGTACAGACACTTGACCATATTTCCATATTTGTTGTTTTTCTTTCTTTCACTGCAAGCATGCATATAATTAAGGTTGTACATATTGTGTAAAAAAATTGACTAGGCTTATGTTCCACAATCAGTGTTTTCTGCCAAACGGCCACGCTATAGTTCTTGGTGGAGAAGGAACATGTTTTATATATAGCCACAAAAAAGTTGGTTACCTAGAATATAAGGTATATAGGATGCTATTGGTCATAATTTAATAGATTAGAGTTTGAATTTACTAATTGTTGGAGTTTGTATGCAAATTGTCACATATATATATCGTTAGTGTATATATTGTCAAGATACTTGATATTATAATCTTCATATTAATAGTAATTTGGTGCGAATAATATTTTATATAGGTCAGTTGGTATAAGACCGAACAGGTATTTGGATAAGCCAAATTCAAATTTTCATACTTATCTCTTCAATTTGAATTTGGATTATGCGGGCAGTTTCTTAACTTCCTAATACCTGTTGGGAAGGGATACCTAATATCTTATATAATAGCAAAGAGGTCAGACACGAAAAAGATATATAATAATATACATCTACTGCATATAAGATACATATCATTTGGAAGAGAAAGCATTCAAAGGTTCGCAAGAATTCAAAGTTCCGGTGCTGGAACTTTGAATTATAGATAGTTGGATCTTGGGGGACGGACGCCCGTTGAACTACAAGCACGGAGTAGGGGCGCAATTCTGTCTTTAGGACACTGCAAATCTGGAGGCCTCTATCTTTTCGATCAAGTCAGTGTTTCTACTTTCTTGTCTCTTTTATTTTACAATATTTCAATACGAATTGGTTGTAATACAATATTGGATTATAGTTATTTCAGTTGTATATTATAATTTGCTATCAATAAAGTTGTATTCTGATTGTTTGTTCCAACACTAATCACCCTAATTAGGTGGTGAGTGTTACTAAGATTTTAAAAGCGTGTTACGTATTGTCAAGAGGAAAGCATACAATTTTTTTTTAAAATGCACATAACCGTATGAAGATTTATTGAAATGACGACATTATCTTGTAAAGGCTAAAGCTACGTTTTTGGTTGATAAATCAATGTCAGAAACAATTGTAACTTGTTTTTATTGAAATTATGAATGACTTCAATATTATCTACTATCTAAAAACTATGGTTGTCTACATTTTTTTAATCTTGCACCTTTTTAAATTCAATCCCCTACTCGATGATTCCTGGATTCGCTCTGCATGCTGAACGTATGTTGGGAAAAATTTGATACGATCGACGAACAGGATCATCCAGCTAAGCCTCACAGAGAAGAGGGCAGTTAATCGTGCAACCCAAGTCCTAATTTTAACCTAATGAACGAGGACGCCAAAATTTATAAAAAAGGGTCAAAATTCAAAAGAGTGGCCTCGCACTTTCTCACTCGTTGGATTGGCTCCCGCTTCGGAAACAGCCACGGCACGCACGTCGCCACGTGGTAATTGAGATTGAGTCTTCGCTGTGAGTGTACCATATCATGGGCACGCACGGGACTCGTGTGCTCAGATGACGCAAACACCATCATCATGAATGTCAGTCCATCACGTGCACATCCGACGGTTATGATACTCTGAATCATAGCGGAAGATCTTTACCCGTACACTCAAATATCGTATATATCTGAATTACTTATTAATATAATTTTCTTTGTAAATTAAAATACGATGAAAAAACTATTTAATCTTCTATTACTAAATTAATAGATAATAATGTAATTTCATAAAATCAAATTTTGCTGTGTTTTTTATAATTAAAATCTCTCTTTCCACCCCCACCACCACTCCACGTTCTCTCTCATTTTTCCTTCCCATTTTAGTAATAAAATAAAAAATATTCACACACACAAAGTGTGTAGGCATATGTTAGTTTTTATAAATATGTTTTATCTACCGGCTTCCAAATTATTTAGGCTTATTTTTAGTTATGCCCTTAGAACTCGATTTTAATTTCACTTTGCTCCTTATAACTCAAAAGTCGTCATTTTACTCACTGAAACTCAAAGTTCTCTCCACTTTGCCACTGTAACGATTTTATATTTTGCCTCGGAAACATGAAAGTCGACTCTATAAAACTCAAAATTCACTTCATAGTGTTTTTGATCTATTAATTTCTTATGTGAGTTTGATTAGATGAGTCAGACTAATCAAATTTTTTTATATTTTTTTCATCTCTCTTCAATTTCTTTTAAACTTAATATTCTTTTATTGTTGAATGTTAATGCATTACAAATATTTATAATCAAATTTATTGCACATGTGGCATAGTCTTATTGCGTGTTCGGTCCCACATATGTTTCACAAGGCGACCTATAAGTTTTAGGGGCAAGAGAGAGTCTACAAGTCAAAGTGAAGCGAATTTTGAGTTTCAATGAGTAAAGTAGTGACTTTTGAATTATACGGAGCAAAATGAGATCAAAATGGAGTTCTAAAAGACACAATTGAAAATAAGCAAATAATTTATCATGCTTTCCACCCGAAAAAATATAAAGCTATAATAAAATTCTTAATTTCTTAATTTCTTAATTTTTATTCTTATGGAACAAATTCTTAATTATATCATTGATGAATGAGAGATCTCTCGTGCATATATATGAACTCAAAAACTATGTATTTTGATTTATAGACGCGAAGGTTTGTGTTTAGTGTCAGTTTTATGTGACAACGTTATTTTGCGTAGAGAGCACAGATTGAAAGCCCGTAAGTAATGTGTATATGTACAAATGTTAGAATCAAATTCGTCCAGCGACATAAAAAGTGGAGATGCATAAATTCAAGTAACCTGTAAAAGAGCAAACAACCGTGAGCAAGCCAAAGACCGGGAGTGTACTGTCAAAGGCTCTCCAATGGTCAAGTTAGTAAGCAATATGAGACTCAAGCAGCAGGTAAGAATAAGTGCAATAATTGTGTTATTAGAGATGAACCATAGTAGTGTGTATTTATACCAGTCGAAGGAGGACCTTTTAGGATAGTAGAATCCTTATTAAACTGAGAGAATCTCAGAGGATATATAGGGATAGATATTGCATCCTCTTAATAGTGTGATTACTTATGGCGCACGCCAATACTTAGATTGTAAGAACTCAAAGATTATAGGAAATCTGCTGATTCCTTGTTGAATTAGGTTTCCGTATCTTGCAGAATAAGCATGGTCAATCTCACTGAAGTCGTCGAACTTCGCCAATGATTCCAGAGCAGGATGATGGTGGCATCATTGCTCCGTTTATTCAGCTCTTCGGCGAACACTGTCAAGTCCATGACCCGACTTCTGAAGTATGCATATTTCGATCCGCCTTACTCCGGGGCTGATAAATCGTAGTCCCACACAAATATTTTATTATATTTTCTTTAATTAAATAACATACAATGGAGTTCATGCACACTACTATACATTGTAAATTTGCCCCACTAAATTCTTTTGGAAAATAGACCGACCTATATAAGAAAAATGCTTAATTATAGTAATGATCTATGAATTTTACTTCTAATTTAATTTTAATCACTGAAATATTTGCGTATTTTGTATTTGTTAATATTGAGACGTCGCACACAGAAAAATTATTTCTGTAAAGTTACCAATTACTAATCATCACTATCCATTTTAGGGTTGCGTTCTCATTAGCGTGACTTCCTTTCCTGCATGCATGATCGTGTAAAAAGGTCAAAAAGTTTAAGCTAAAGCTTCATGGCAGTTGCACCAATTATTCTGCAAGCAGTCATATGCCATGTGACCACGCTACTGAGCCAAATTCTCACCTAAACATTTTCTTTATATGACCTTCATCACCTAGTAGAATTATCGACACTTCTTAGCAGGGATTTCGGTTCGCTCTACAAAAAACCAAAATGATATATCGTATATGGCTCTCGTATTCAACATATTATATAATGAAACGAATATGTTGTAATTGAGAGTTAAAAATGAGTTTATTTGGGTTTTGCATACATGTTAATTTGTGATTGAAAGTTCCATAAGCGAGCAGTGGCAATACTTAGAACCGGCCATGGTACTCTGTTTGTAGGTGAAAAGCGTATAGACAAATTATTGGTAAAAGAGATGTCCACATCCAAGTCGGTTTTGCAAGTTAGCAAGTGAGATATACCTCAAACCCCATGAAAGATAAGATTCTCTCACGTAAATAATCTTCCATTGTTAGAGTACTCAACATGGACCAATATTTAACAAACGTTCACGTTACTACGGTTTTATAATATAACATATAACATATCTCACTATTTTGGGTAGTGAGATTAAGTAAATTAATATATTATATATATTGTAATATTAAATATGGTTACACACACAATAGTATATTTTGATGAATATACCCATGTTTATACACACACACACACACAATAGTATATTTATATTTTAATATTTTTAATCCCACAAATTATTGTTTTTTTTTATTTAAAATCTCATTTATATAAACAACTAAAATTTCTAATTTTTAATTTAAAAAAATATAGTAACGTACGTAGAAATAAATTATCACATTAATTTCAGGGACCTCGAACAAAAATTAAAAACCAACAAGGTTTCAATAAAAAAATATTCATAACAAAGGACCGCATCTCATATATATATATATATATGGGCTGAGTGTAGATTGATTTGAACACGATGGAAATAGTGTTGCCCTTATCAAAATAGATATCGTCTCCAAATTAACTAGTTTAATTATTGTCAAACTTTTGGATGAGGTAGCTTAAAATTAATATGATCTTTACTTTCCTTAGTTACCTGCATGATATGAACTTATGATCTGTGCTTACTCTCATCTAATACCACTTGTAGTAATAGCATCTCCAAAGTAATAGTATCAGAAAACTATTTTAGCTACTCATTAATTTTTATCTCTAACAACACTTTATATTTTAATTTTTATCAAATTTTGAATATTTTATTATTAAAAAGTCAAACTCAACCCACTCATTTTCTAAAGCAACCTTCTCTTTATTCATTTTCATCTTGCTCAAGAGTCCACCCATGGACGGAGCCAATGAAGGCTCACTAGGGGCAGATGCCCCCACTCAAGTAATTTGTTTATTAAGTTTCTAACTAGAGTTATATAATCTATAAACGTTATCTTCGAAGAAAATATATGTATCTAATATCCAACATACCTTCATACCACTTGTACTCCATGTCAAATATTATATAAGCAAAAGTGCTCTTACTCTGTCATTCAAACTGAAAAACTCCTCTCTTGCCCGTCATGTATTAATATTTTTCTCACCACTTTTCACTTTCCACTACTATACTGAATTTTTTGTAACATGAAATTGTATCATCATTTGAAAGCATCCATATTATCATATTAAGTATCAGTCATACTATAATAAGGTTTTCTTAGTTGATTTTCGGGATGCCCCCACTAAAAGAAATTTCGGGACCACTGTTGAGTTTATTTATTTATTTATTTTATATTCCTTTACAACATCTCTTGGAGGTAAATTTTTTTTTTTTTTAATTTTGACTCTTTAAAATAGAGATTTGGTTGTTTTCAGCATCTCTTGGAGATGCTCTAAAGTTAATGGGAAATATTATATTATTCTACTTGAAATTTCGATATCTAGAGAGAGATATATATTTCTTAGATTACAATTAGCCATGTTCAAAGAAAATGCGAATATGTGTTCGATATTGTTATCTGTGTGTCATCATTACTGTTGATAGTTGATACTATGGATATCGTGAGGTTAAAGTTGTCAATATATGGCATATAATATATTGTTATTGTTCCGCAAGTGCGTTAACTGCGGCATAGAAAAACTGTATATATACACAGCTAATTAAACTATTTTCTTCGATTCTACCCAGCTATACATGCATCATGCACTCACCTATTGCAGCATGCTTTGCTGGATTGTATACAATTTAATATGATTGCTATATATAACCTAAAAAAATATGGTTGTTCACTTCTTATAGCAAGTTTTAGGTCTTGGGAGCATTGGCCTGCAGTTGTAAACGCGGGATTAGGTACCGCTGTCGTACGTTTGTGTGCAAGCCATGAACCCATGACATTGTTTTTCTTCAACCTACACTGTTTTGTGTTATGATCCATATTCATGCATAATGGCATAATTACCAATTTACCCATATGGATATGGAGAGGATAAGTGAATGGTTGATACCATTTCAACCCCGACCTTAACTTTTTCCACATAAAAGTAAATTTGTATATTAAAACTTTGGCCACTAAAACTACGATATAGTGATATTAGATATATACTTAAGGTTAATTTGGTTTGGTTTAACCTATTCAAAACTTCCTAAAGCAAACCAAACCGACTACATGAATTTTATTATTTTGTGGCACTTGGATCTTCGTAGCTAGTCTTGTTAGATTGTTACTTTGATGGAATGTTGAATTTTTATTACGATGTTTGAGAATTGAAAGTTTTAGAATAAATGAATATGCAATGTTGGGTGGTTGAAATTTGTAATTAAGATTGTTAGGTTGATAGTTTTGGTTTCATAAGATTATAAGAAGTGAAAATACTTTATGTTTGTTTCGACCTTCACGTATAAATTTGTGTCTCATTTCACATGGCTATAGAATTTGAAGTGTGTGTAAACGCAAGTTTTACACAATGAAACACAAAAAAAGATTTAATTTTGCGAAATTAGCCTAAAAAATTAAAAAGAATCAAAATAAATAAAAAGGTACTGAATTTGGGGCTTGCTTTCTTACCTCAATCTCGAATTAAACTAAACCAAACTGGATTATTCTTACTCCTAATTCAGATGACTAAAATAACAAAAGCGTGTAATTTTTGGTCTAAAAATTTAATATTGAATGCAAATTTTATGAAAGTGTGTTGATTTTGTGTGTCCAAATAACGTATTAAGTGATTCAACCTTAATTTTTTGGTAAGAAAAAGTTTAGAGGGAGATTTGCTACTCTTAACACCAGCGTCAGGGCAAACTCACAACCTTAAGTCAGAAGGACTTACTCGTGACACTGAACTATCAGCTGCCACCAGTATGGATTTACGTAGGAAATTATAGATCGCGCGCTAATGAGAACTACTAGCAGAGGGGAGCGAACTTGATTGGAGGTTAACCACAAGTACATCATTACCAACCGTGATTCAACCTTAATTAACAAAACTACATGCATTGCAATTTTGCAATTGGCTAATTAGTATTACTAGTTGAATGGAAAATGGGGATGTTTTTGGGCACGTCAAGTATGATAAAAAATTAAAATACATTATACAAGTTTACACATCTTCCACAAAACATAACATATAATATACTTATATACACATACAAAATTATTATAAAATCCCAATTGGGAAATAGGGGACCATTGAGTTCAATTAATTACTCTATTGACTCTTTAACATTTCGCCACAAGAGGATTCATCCAACCCCTCCCTCCCAAAGCCAGCCTTTTTTCTCCCCTCTCATTTCTTTTTTTTTTCTTTCCAATTTGTCCTCCTGATTTAAATTAATTAACTATTAACACCCCTTCTAATATAAGCCTCACCTTCTCCATGATTTTAAACAAATTAATATATTTACACCAACTTCCTCAATCTTCCCATCTCTCCCAACTTCTCTCTCTCTCCCTCTAGGCATTTCCCATGGAGGAGGCTCAGACGCTAACCAAGAAGCATACTTTCTGCTCAAACTTTCCAGCAATCCACAGAGACTCACAGATAATATCAAAATCAAAGCCCAAAATCCGAATTATTCACATATTTGCCCCAGAGATCATCAAGACTGACGTGGCAAACTTCAGGGAGCTGGTTCAGAGACTCACTGGAAAACCATCGGAAAACGGCGGCTGCAGCAACAGGAGGAACATCAAGAAAAACCCAACAAGCATACCTAGCAAAGAAGAACCCAAACCCAGCAAAAAGAATGCATTGATCATGGCTGACAAGATGAGAGCTGGGTGCAGGGGATTTGTGGACCAATCGAGAGACAGGGTTAAGGGAGAAGAAGGGCTGATGTGGAATGCAGAAAACTCTGGTGGGTTTCTTGAGAGATTTGCAGACTTGGAGGGGTTTATTCAGGAATTTGGTGGTGAATTTCCTTTGCTGCCCACTTTGGATGCTCCAAATTCTCACCTCCTGCATGGTTTTGAAGGAACCCAACTTGTCTAGAAGGTCAAACAATCAATATTTTCTATGGAATTCTCACCCCAAAAAAATGAAAAAAAGATGTATGGTTTTGATCAGAGTAGTCTGAAATATTTTGTTTAATTTTCTTGGGATTTTAGAGGGTTTTAAGTTTTAACTTAATTCTAGTGAAATTACTTTGTCTATCCATCTGTCTTTCAATTTTTCAATTTGTATGATGCTTTGATCTCTCTCTATTTCTTGTGTAATTAACATTTGCATTTGAGATATCATCTGTTTTTCTGCAGAGATATTTCCAGTTGCATTCCCTTTGGAAGAAGCAGAAAGTTATGATATTACTTATAAATTATTTATTTGTTTTTGAGTTTTTGAATTGAATAATTAACATTTAGCTGTGGTTTTTTTTTTATTATTATTTTGTCTCGTTGTTTTTGGATGTGGGATTTGCTACTTGTCTTATTTATGTGGGACCACCTGTTCGTCTAGGTGGATGATTAGGGTTTGGCAAAACCAGAATTATTAAAAACAACGTGCTGAAAATTACAGGGTTTGATAAATAAATGTATTACTTTTCTTGCAAGAGTATTGTTGCAATTAATTATTTTTTTCCTGATTAATTAGCACAAGCCGTCTCTTGGAAATTAAGTGCAGATACACTCCTAAGTTAACTTATGGTTAGTCCTTCGGAGAAACTTCTAATTTTTTTAAAGAACTTTAACGAAAAACTTCTGGTACTGTTCATTTTAACGAAAAATCACATTTTTGTCCTGGTACTATTCACTTTACCATTTTTTTTGTCTTTATAGTTAAAATTCAAAAATTTTAAGCTATTTTCATTAGTTTTCCTATTTTTTTATTGCACAATATGAAAATTCTCTTAAACTTTTCTTGATTAAACATTTTTATTTTATTTTATGAACATATAATATTATCTACACTAAGAGAGAGGGAGTGGGCTTATCCTCACTATGAGTTAGCAATAATATGGTTTAAATTTGTCTTTTGCGAGAAGCGAACCTAAAATCTCTTACTTGTAAGTGAAGAAGAATATTACTAAACCATAGCATTAAGTGGCTGATTAAACATGGGGTGTGCTATCCACACACCCATTTTTACTTCTCACACACCCTTGTTGATTTTTGTCCTTTGATCTTCTTCAATTCATCAGATCCGACAACCGAAAATTAAAAGGGTGTGTAAGAAGTAAAATGGGATGGGTGAATATCACACCCCTTAAACATTTGTTAGTTTCTAACTGTATATTAAAGTGCTTTCATTTTGATTAAAGGGGTTTTCAATTCATATTAAATTAATTTTTATGTCAAAAATTCCCTCAATAATATTAATTAATTAATTGCTATATTTATGGAATCTCATCCCTTCCTTAATTTAAAGATTCAACTGTATCTAGTGGTTAAGTTTTTCAAATACATAATACATGGGTGTTCTTTTTTTTTACTTTTTTTTTCCAACTTGTACGGTTGGTTAATATTTTCTTTCAATTTAATTAGGTCGTGTTGATACGTTTTGATAATCTAATATATTAATTGGCATGTTTGCTTTTATACACATTATTGATTGGTACGTTTAATTTCAACTTTGGTACGTTTGATTTTATACACGATTGTTGATCTATACATTTATTTCCATTTTTGCTATGTTTTGTTCCAGACACAATTTTAATGGTTCGATTATATTGGTACATTTATATTTGTTTATGAATGATATATTTATATTGTTCTTAATCATGTTTTTTCTAGTGTGACTGAAAAAAACTAGATTATAGGATGGTTAGTTTCTCTAAATAAATAAATAGTTTTTTTTTTAACGTGAAAAATTTTAGAAAAAACAAATATTATGAGACATGTGGCACCAAAATGATAGGAATTTTTTTACTTAAATCTTTAAAAGCAACAAATATGTAGTTTTAATAATTTAAAAATGAAGCGCTTATCTCTACTAATTAATAAAACACTCATTGTCAACCAAAATTTTATGAAATTACTAGTTTAACCCTCTAATTAAAACAGAACATGAATAAGAAATATGAGGCAGAAATGTAATTTCACACAACCAAATTTTGCTGTTTTTTTTTTCAAAGCCTCACCTACATGTAATCCTAACATATCTCTAATTAAAAATATAAAATAAAATAAAATAAATAAAAAAGCTTACCACTCCCACATTCTCTATCACTCTCTTCCTCTCTTCCTCTCTCCTTCTATTTCAAAAAATAAAAATAAAAAATTTTGTCACACACTTTGTGTGTGCCCATATGCTAGTATAAATTAGTGTAAGAGTAGTGTTGAATGATTATTTATGTTTTATGTCTATTTTGTAACACTATTGCATATAATATCTCATGTGTACAGACAATATATGTTTATATGTATGTGGTAATATATTGATATATCAAGCTACTCTTTGTCAACAATGTCCTTATTTTACAAAAGGGCTTCCTTCTTACGGTTACTCCAGACTAAAGTTCTTAGATAGGGACCATTTATATTTTAGGTTCTATTTTAAAGGTTGTTCTTACAAAAAAATCATTAATATCTTATATGGTTTGATTGTCTATAAATGTAAAAACAACACACTTGGTTAGATAAAGTTAAAATGAAAATGCAAATAGTCAAATGGCTAAACAAGTAAATCACGACAAGTGATCCTGTGCTGCGCACAACAGCTCCCTAAAAAAACGAGAGGTCTTGGGTTTGATATTTTGTAAGTTGTGAATCTGCTTGATCGTGGTCATGACTAGGATGCTATGCCCAACTAGTCTCCTGTGGGTCTGGAAGAGGTGAATAACCGTAGTTTGCCAGTAGTTGTCCCCCTTTAAAAAAAAAAAAACTAATGAAAAGGGCTTGAAAACTTTGAGTTTTAATGATAAGGACAAAATAAAGGGTAAAGTGAATAGTACCAGGATTGACTTTTTAGTGTAAAAATGTGATTTTTCGTTAAAGTGAACAGTACCGGGAGCTTTTCGTTAAAGTTCCCTAAAAAAAAAGGTTAAACGAGAGTACTCACATAACTGGTTTTGTGCATGAATAATCTTTGAAAGAGAGCGAATCATTAAATTACACCCCTAGAATAAATACCAGTTTGTACCATCACCAAGAGCTACCTGTAAAATTACTTCCTAAATTATAAGGAAAAAAAAAACCCAATTTTAAGTTTATATTAAGAGTTGTAATTTATTACTACTGGCTAGTGGTATTCCTCTTCATTTGTAAGTGAAAGGTCTTAGGTTCGATTCTTACCAAAAACGAATTTGAACCATATTATTGCTAGTCTATTGTGAGTTTAAGCCCACCGTCTCTCTTTTAGTGTATATGAAATTGTTTGTTCAAAAAAAATATGTTTACATTAAAAGTTTATAAATTTGGTTTAAAAAAAATAGTCTCTTTTACCGTTATCCTTATACTGGAAAAAGTTAGCATTTTTGGTGAATTTTTTATTTGCAAATTGTGACATATTAAATATATTATTTATTGAACCTAAATACTTAAGATAACAGGTGCGACTGGGATTACTCAAACCACCATTTGCGCCTATCCTATGCTTTTAACAGTGTCATCTTACAACGACCGTACACCTCTAAGATAATGATTTATTTAAGTGGCAGATTCATGATTTGGATTTTCGCTGTGTTAAAGTACAAGTATTCTTGGATTTGATAAAGCATGAAGCTCGCAAAAAGAATTTTTAACTTATAAACTAAGGCATTTCGTCTAATACTTGGTGTGTTTGTTGTTGTCAGTCAAACTATATCATGTACATGTCAACAAACAATGCCGAAGCAATTTGATGAGTGATATCGAGATAATTCGAGTGCATCACAACTAGGCCTGGCAAACGGGTCGTGTCAGTCGTGTTCGTGTCGTTTTCGTGTAACACCTGTTATCTTAACGGGTCGTGTCGTGTCACACCCGTTATCTTAACGGGTCCTTAACAGGTCGTGTCACTTTACCCAACGGGTAAAGTGACCCGACCCGTTATGACCCGTTAAGAAAAATATATTTTTTTTCTTAAATTTGCACATACCACACATTGCTACATAAATATTACTTCAAAACATTAAAACACATTTGTCGTTTAAGTACTACATCTACACTCGAAAATAAGAGCCTAATAAAAAAATAATACATACACTGAATGTTTGTTTTTTGCAATTTTTGGCGTATGCGATCTCAAAGTATATACAAACATGTTTGACGGTTGGATTATTGAAACTAGTTTCGTAGAATGAGTATCACATCAAAACAATAGATTCACTAATACTTAAGAGTTTATTCATACTTTTATTAAGTATAAACATAAGATTTTGTGGTATTCACTAGTGTAAATATTTTAAATTGAAGATCGAATTCAATCATTGTATTCATATAAGGTCAAGGAGTGTAGTTGTAAAAAATCATCAAAATCGGAGTTAAAATGACCGTTAAATCATGATTTTTCGTTTATAACCGTCGAAAAGTTTTGTCCCGTTACTTACTCTCTGAATGTTTGTTTTTTGCAATTTTTTGCGTATACGATCTCGAAGTATATACAAACATGTTTGATGGTTGGATCGTTGAAACTAGTTTCGTAGAATGAGTATCCCATCAAAACAATAGATTCACTAATACTTAAGAGTTTATTCATACTTTTATTAAGTATAATATAAGATTTTGTGGTATCCACTAGTGTAAATATTTTAAATTGAAGATCGAATTCAATCATTGTATTCATATAGGGTCAAGGAGTGTAGTTGTAAAAAATCATCAAAATCGGAGTTAAAATGACCGTTAAATCATGATTTTTTGTTTATAACCGTCGAAAAGTTTTGTCCCGTTACTTACTCTCTGAATGTTTGTTTTTTTCAATTTTTGGCGTATCCGATCTCGAAGTATATACAAACATGTTTGACGGTTGGATCGTTGAAACTAGTTTCGTAGAATGAGTATCCCATCAAAACAATAGATTCACTAATACTTAAGAGTTTATTCATACTTTTATTAAGTATAATATAAGATTTTGTGGTATCCACTAGTGTAAATATTTTAAATTGAAGATCGAATTCAATCATTGTATTCATATAGGGTCAAGGAGTGTAGTTGTAAAAAATCATTAAAATCGGAGTTAAAATGACCGTTAAATCGTGATATTTTGTTTATAACCGTCGAAAAGTTTTATCCCGTTACTTGCTCTCTGAATGTTTGTTTTTTGCAATTTTTGGCGTATGCAATCTCGAAGTATATACAAACATGTTTGACGGTTGGATCGTTGAAACTAGTTTCGTAGAATGAGTATCCCATCAAAACAATAGATTCACTAATACTTAAGAGTTTATTCATGCTTTTATTAAGTATAATATAAGATTTTGTGGTATCCACTAGTGTAAATATTTTAAATTGAAGATCGAATTCAATCATTGTATTCATATAGGGTCAAGGAGTGTAGTTGTAAAAAATCATCAAAATCGGAGTTAAAATGACCGTTAAATCGTGATTTTTTGTTTATAACCGTCGAAACGTTTTGTCCCGTTACTTGCTCTCTGAATGTTTGTTTTTTTCAATTTTTGGCGTATGCGATCTTGAAGTATATACAAACATGTTTGACGGTTGGATCGTTGAAACTAGTTTCGTAGAATGAGTATCCCATCAAAACAATAGATTCACTAATACTTAAGAGTTTATTCATACTTTTATTAAGTATAATATAAGATTTTGTGGTATCCACTAGTGTAAATATTTTAAATTGAAGATCGAATTCAATCATTGTATTCATATAGGGTCAAGGAGTGTAGTTGTAAAAAATCATTAAAATCGGAGTTAAAATGACCGTTAAATCGTGATATTTTGTTTATAACCGTCGAAAAGTTTTATCCCGTTACTTGCTCTCTGAATGTTTGTTTTTTGCAATTTTTGGCGTATGCAATCTCGAAGTATATACAAACATGTTTGACGGTTGGATCGTTGAAACTAGTTTCGTAGAATGAGTATCCCATCAAAACAATAGATTCACTAATACTTAAGAGTTTATTCATGCTTTTATTAAGTATAATATAAGATTTTGTGGTATCCACTAGTGTAAATATTTTAAATTGAAGATCGAATTCAATCATTGTATTCATATAGGGTCAAGGAGTGTAGTTGTAAAAAATCATCAAAATCGGAGTTAAAATGACCGTTAAATCGTAATTTTTTGTTTATAACCGTCGAAACGTTTTGTCCCGTTACTTGCTCTCTGAATGTTTGTTTTTTTCAATTTTTGGCGTATGCGATCTTGAAGTATATACAAACATGTTTGACGGTTGGATCGTTGAAACTAGTTTCGTAGAATGAGTATCCCATCAAAACAATAGATTCACTAATACTTAAGAGTTTATTCATACTTTTATTAAGTATAATATAAGATTTTGTGGTATCCACTAGTGTAAATATTTTAAATTGAAGATCGAATTAAATCATTGTATTCATATAGGGTCAAGGAGTGTAGTTGTAAAAAATCATCAAAATCGGAGTTAAAATGACCGTTAAATCGTGATTTTTTGTTTATAACCGTCGAAACGTTTTGTCTCGTTACTTGCTCTCTGAATGTTTGTTTTTTTCAATTTTTGGCGTATGCGATCTTGAAGTATATACAAACATGTTTGACGGTTGGATCGTTGAAACTAGTTTCGTAGAATGAGTATCCCATCAAAACAATAGATTCACTAATACTTAAGAGTTTATTCATACTTTTATTAAGTATAATATAAGATTTTGTGGTATCCACTAGTGTAAATATTTTAAATTGAAGATCGAATTCAATCATTGTATTCATATAGGGTCAAGGAGTGTAGTTGTAAAAAATCATCAAAATCGGAGTTAAAATGACCGTTAACTCGTGATTTTTTGTTTATAACCGTCGAAACGTTTTGTCCCGTTACTTACTCTCTGAATGTTTGTTTTTTTCAATTTTTGGCGTATCCGATCTCGAAGTATATACAAACATGTTTGACGGTTGGATCGTTGAAACTAGTTTCGTAGAATGAGTATCCCATCAAAACAATAGATTCACTAATACTTAAGAGTTTATTCATACTTTTATTAAGTATAATATAAGATTTTGTGGTATCCACTAGTGTAAATATTTTAAATTGAAGATCGAATTCAATCATTGTATTCATATAGGGTCAAGGAGTGTAGTTGTAAAAAATCATCAAAATCGGAGTTAAAATGACCGTTAAATCGTGATTTTTTGTTTATAACCGTCGAAACGTTTTGTCCCGTTACTTACTATCTGAATGTTTGTTTTTTTCAAATTTTGGCGTATCCGATCTCGAAGTATATACAAACATGTTTGACGGTTGGATCGTTGAAACTAGTTTCGTAGAATGAGTATCCCATCAAAACAATAGATTCACTAATACTTAAGAGTTTATTCATACTTTTATTAAGTATAATATAAGATTTTGTGGTATCCACTAGTGTAAATATTTTAAATTGAAGATCGAATTCAATCATTGTATTCATATAGGGTCAAGGAGTGTAGTTGTAAAAAATCATCAAAATCGGAGTTAAAATGACCGTTAAATCGTGATTTTTTGTTTATAACCGTCGAAATGTTTTGTCCCGTTACTTGCTCTCTGAATGTTTTGTTTTTGCAATTTTTGGTGTATGCGATCTCGAAGTATATACAAACATGTTTGACGGTTGGATCGTTGAAACTAGTTTCGTAGAATGAGTATCCCATCAAAACAATAGATTCACTAATACTTAAGAGTTTATTCATACTTTTATTAAGTATAATATAAGATTTTGTGTTATCCACTAGGGTAAATATTTTAAATTGAAGATCGAATTCAATCATTGTATTCATATAAGGTCAAGGAGTGTAGCTGCAAAAAATCATCAAAATCAGAGTTAAAATGACCGTTAAATCGTGATTTTTCTTTTTATAACCGTCGAAAAGTTTTGTCCCGTTACTTGATCTCTGAATGTTTGTTTTTTTCAATTTTTGGCGTATGCGATCTTGAAGTATATACAAACATGTTTGACGGTTGGATTATTGAAACTAGTTTCGTAGAATGAGTATCCCATGAAGTTCAATGGTGTGTGTGTGTGTGTATATATATATATTTATTAAGTAGATTTAAATCTATTTATTTTGTATGTATAATTATTATAGTTTTTAGGGGTATAAAATTTAATATATATATATATATATATATATAATTATTATAGTTAATTTAATATATATATATAATTATTATAGTTTTTAGGGGTATAAAATTGTTAAATTAATATATATAATTATTATAGTATTTTTTTAGGGTTATAAAATTATTAAATTAATATTCTGCTTATCGTGTATCGTGTTACCCACGTGTATACCCGAAAAAACCCGTTATCTTAACAGGTGCTTATCGGGTTACCCGATAACGACCCGTTTCGTTATCGTGTCGACCCGAACACCTTTTAATTTCGTGTCGTGTCGTGTCGGGTTATCGGGTCGTGTCAGGAATTGCCAGGCCTAATCACAACCTATAAAGATATGTCTAGCAGATATTACATCAAATATTTTGTAGGCACAAAAGAAACCCGTACTAAGCAACTGTAGAATTCTCAAAAGACTTTCATATATATATTTTCTGAACTCCGCGTAATCCTAAGACCACCTTGGTCGTAATGTACATTCGCCTCTGACTCGTCCATGCCATAATACATATTAATTTCCACTGTTTTTAAGTAGTTAGAGAGTCTTTACGACAAGATGTGTTGTGTTCATTTCCTCCCTTTTGTGTTTGATTCCTCCCTCTGCAAGGTAGTTATAATTCCTCCCCTTTTTGTTTAATTCCTCCCTCTGCCAAGTAGTTATAAGGGAGGTGAGGTCAAATATAGGGCCTCGTGTATAAAAATAAATGCTCTTAAATACTTAAGCAACAAACTCATTGATATTTCTCAAGTAGTAAAGAACATTTACTGTTACGCCCGAATATTGTGTTCCATTCCCACTATCCATAAAATATGTTTTTACATTTTTGTTACCGTCTAATTTTTATCTATGTTCTTCCGGTCGATGTATTTGATTGAGTCCGGAAGGAGACAAATATGAAAAATCGAGGCTGAAGTAGCTTGGGGAGGAAGACTCTGAACCCTAAGAGCACTTTTAGTGTAGGAAGACCCCCATGGGCAATAGGCAACTCAATCCCCTTAAATGAACAATAATTGACCAAGTGCATCTCCACCTCTAAACTGAATAGCCAAGGCAATTCGTATTAAAACATTAGTATTTTTTATTTTATAAAATAATAAAAGATAACTTTATTTCGAATAAAAATAAAAAATTGTTTAAAAGTATTTGAAAATAATGAAATGTAGTATAGAGTGGAAGGACATGGTTAGGGTTAGGTATTTATAGAGAAAAAAAATTATAATTTTTTTATTAATAATTTCTATAATTTTTTAATAATTTAAATTGAGACTGACGTCATGATGACGGCGCATAGGCAGAGCGCTAGGCTAGGCGATTACTGCCTGCCTTCTCCTTTGGGCTCGCCTTGAGTCTAACTGCCCTAGTGGGCTGTAGTGTTTTGGGAAGGGGAAGAGTGGATTGAGCACCTATCCCCAAGGCAATAAGCAACGGTGAGTGAAGTTGCTCTAATGAAGAACGACTTAAAATCGATATCCGATGAAGGTGTTAGAAATTCAAACAAAATAATATGATGTAGACAAGGAAAACGAAATTAGTAAACAAACCAATAGAAAAGGTTAGTAATTTTCGCACTCCAGTTTTCTTCATTTCCCGAATAAAAAATTGGAATGCCCTTACAGTTAATATAAGGTCAAGCTTGAGAGGCTGCGAACCTCTTGATTTGAAATTAGCATGACGGCAGATAGCACATCTTAGTCAAACAGCGTGGAGCAATTTAGTCAAACATTTTCACACTTGACACCAACCTTTGATTCACAAATATTATCCCTCTTCTTATCCAGTTTTAATCCCTAATTAATCACACGAATAATTAAAACACATTAAAAATGCTCAAGACTTGCAGGGGACAACAAACCAAACCAGACTCAGCTTTTGGTCCATTGACTTCAATTTTAGTATTTTTACAGAGACATAAACATTGCACCTAATTTTCATACCTCATCGCCGATTATTTGGAAGAATTTCGGGAGGTAACAAGGAAATACTAAGAGAGGAAGTGGTAAAGTATAGAAGTTGTTTTACTTGAAATATGTAGGAAAAACATATAAAAATTGAGTTCCTTTACATAAAGTACCTTTTAGCTTTCATACTCTATGACGCCTTCTTCCAGCGGGGACTCCAACCTTGTAAGCACTTCAGGAACTCCAGCAGCATCTCGTATTATCTGTATCAAACCCAGTTGCAGAATTCAAAACGTGATAAGGTATATCGCGCTACACAGCGACTTCAATATATCGAACATTAAAACGATCTTGTATGGTGATGACGAGGGAAAATGTTTCTAATGCATATGCATTACTCATACCAAATTTTTTTTCCACCTACAATTATGAGTAATGAACAGTGTACCGCTAATAGCCCCTAACCTATGCATCACTCCTCTCACTTGGTGCATCGACCATAAACTGTATGAGCGAAGCTGTTGGATGAGGTAAATCACTCAAAATTCAAATGTCTAATTTTGACTCTCCTAAACTTGTGCGTGAGGGTTTGTGGAAATAGTATTCAATTATTCGTCTGTCGATGTAGACTCTTAAAAGTCAGAAAGTCTTACATGCTAAGTAAGATTGATATATAGCAATATCCAGGGACCATCCATATAAAAACAGTGAAAAGAGTTGAAATTTCAGAGGTAAACCTTTAAAATTCACCGTTACAACTAAACTAATTCTTAACTACACTTAAATTCTAAGGTTAGCAAAATGGTCAAGGGTAAGGGGAGCAAATTTAAACTTCTTTCATCTCTTATTAAATCTAAGATAATCACGAAATACAATAATAAAGCTCAGAAAAAGGCATTGCCATTGACTTTGATAATAATATTCATGCACAATCAACAGACTAATGGAATAGCCAAGGTCGCTATCTAGTGATAAAAGATGATTCTGAATACGTCATACATATTTTACCCAAAGAAAAAGCATACATCATGATTCATGCATCTACAAGTTTCACGCTCTTTACAAATGTATTTTAAAATGTAGAAAACTTTCTAGTACACACATGAAAATGCACCAGATTAAATACTTTTAGAAAGCTTAGAGGAGTCTCAATTCTTTCACATGGCAAGGAAAGGAAAATTTATTCCAGATGCCACCAAGAAAAGGGAAAAACTTTATCTTCCTCTATAAATTAACTTCCCCATGCGAGATATTTTAACATTAATTTAGATATATTTTAAACTATTTATAACATAAACTGACCACCTGTTTTAAGTTCCACCAAGTTTTGATATGTTAAACCAAGAAGATTAATTATTTTTCATGTAGTTATGCAAATCTATTAATCATAAGTGAGATAGGGAGCCATATTTTTTACGAAGTACATCACATGTGAAACAAATTGAAGCTGAATCGCAAAATTAATACTCAGTATAATGCTTACAAGTATCTCCGTATCAAGATAGGAGATCATGAAGAGTCTCTCGAAAGATCCAGCTGCAGGCAGAAAGTAAATGATTAGCATGGATTCATAATGAGAACTGGGTGAACATAGAGATAAATCAGTATGGGAAATGCTTTATTTTATCATATTGGATGGAGCATTAGCAGGGAGCGGCATACACTAATACAAATAACACGAGAGCACATAAACACTTTATATAGAACTAGGCTAGCATAGAGGCGTAAAAGATGAGATAAGGAAAAATTGGATGAGGGTTATTGGATTGAGCAATAGCAAGGTGCAACATAAGCTACTACAAAATTGAACCAGGGTTATTGGATCCAATTTTTTTGTTTTTGAAACTCATAAGTACAAAGTAATTTAGCTACATTTGTCAGTTCTTGAAAACCAAAAATTGGATCCAAGAAGGATACCAAACAGCCCCTTAACATTCTAGATTCTAGGTTGCAAACAGATCAAGCATGCAAGAAAGGAAAAAGAAAGAGGGGAAAGAAGACAAAAATTTGGAAACTGCATGCAAGATGAAATGCGTGGTAAAAGTGTTCACTGAACAAAACAAAATATCTGCAGCAGTTGATGCCAAAATGTTTGAATCTCAATCAAAAGAATCTGGTTATGGGCCATGCATTAGAGCACTTTAGTATTTAAGACAAACAACAAAAAACATTCTAACCGACAGAGAGTAACATGAGTGACTTACATGTACAAATAGAAGGTCTCCTTCAAGATATCATACCACTACCATATTTACCATCGATGACTGTTCCCCTTGAGACTTAGGTATTAATCATTTTGAGAAGGAAGAAAAAGAAGCTCATCGTCCAAGGAAAGCAAATGTTATAGCTCTCCTACCCCCATCTAAATCAATTAACAGGGAAATAAAGGGAAAACTTCTATTATAAAAAGAAAGATCAACAAGAATCTCATTTCTAAATTTATAACTTTTTGTATATTTAAAAAAAATGAAATAAATTAGAAACCTAACGGCAACACCATTTTCAGAAATTTTACGGTAGACACATGATTTTGACCAAGTGTCAACTAGTACCCCAAGGAAGAATATTGGTACCCTTGGATTTACAGAAAGGAGACAACAGCTGATTACTGCAATGCCAAATACGCACAAGTGTTGCAAATGGTAAGGTAGAGAACCTTATGTACTTATAAGTTTATAACATAGTAGCACATGCTAAAATTAACGTGCAGGGAGGGCTAGGACTCATAGGCAAAGAGAATTCCCAAGCATCTTAGCATCTTTATCCAAATAGTCAGTTTCAAACGTTCATATACTGTCTTATTAAATTGTACCTGACAACAAAAGAGCACATATTCTTCTGACTATGCATTTAAAGGAGTTGATTGGAGTGCTTCAAATTTCATAGACTGCAAAGAAATTCACAAGCATCTTCTATCCCAATTTTTGGGTTATCCATGATTTCATATACCAGTACTGTTTCCTTGTGTATTACAAGCCCACAACATAGATATTATTCAGACAATATGTTTAAAGGAGTTTACTGGAGCTAGAGATTCAACTATGCAATTAAGATAAAGAAAATAACTGGCTAAGAAAAGCATCGTACTTACGTAAAGGAACTTTCAGCCCACTGGAAAAGGCATCCCTAATAGGCAGAGGAAGTTGTTGCACTGTGTTTACGGCCTGACCAAGTGCACCTTTTAGCTGGTCTGGTATTGTCTCTTCAATAACTGTTGGCATCTCAAGAACCCCCTCAACATATTGCTCTTTCATTCGAACTGGTCCCTCCACAGTTAACTTGGTTGACAAAGTAAATTTGCTTTCTATCTGCACAGCACCAGCGTGAGTTGCACAGTGAATGCTCAGAAGAAAAATTATATCAAAATTCAAACAGAACAGACAAATAGAAGAAATGATAGGTAACATCATGCCTAAATCAAAAGTATGTATTGATTATTTCTTATCTTAGAAAATACTAGCAGACTAAAATTTGTACTTCTTTCTCTCTCCCTTTCTCACTTTCATTTGCATCTAACAATCATATAACATGATTTTAATTAGATGGAAAGAATTGCTAAAATCGCTACTTTTCCTAAGTTTCCAGGAAAAAGGATGGAAAAAAGTTGCAAACTGTGGTTTACACAGATCTACCGGCTGGTCTTGTGATGTAGTACCTAAACAAATTGCACATGCAATCCAAGGTTCTGATGCAAACATGACCAACTTGCCCGAAACATACACTGTTGTTACAGCATAAATATGACTCGTGTAAGTTCAATGTCCTTAAAATTGTGCTAGAGCTGTGAATTGACATGGATATGTGGCAAGTGCAGTAATTATCCTGCGTGCTTCATCATATAATTGAAAGTATACAATGGTCTGAGAACTTTTAAAGAAAAAATAAATACCGAGTTCAACACTTTCAATTTTGCCGTAATCATTGCATTCCCATCCTTGATGACCACCTGCATTTTTCTCAAACTAGCCAAAGTTGAAGGAAACCTCCTGCACCAATAGAGAAATTGCTTAATTGCATCAATACAGTAAGCTACCTTTTAATTCAAACTTCAAACTAATTATATACCAAAACCAAGAAAGTTTTCTGAACCAATCAAACAATGGAATCGATAAACGCGTGCAGCACTTACTCAAACAAAAATCTGGCAGCAAAAAGACCTGGGCTTCCAGATCCAAACCACTCGAAATTCCATCTTCCTTCCAAAAAAGGCGACCTGGGTAGCTGAACAAACAAGTGACCATCTCATCCAAACCAAAAAGGAAAAAATGCGGTAATGCACTGTTCAGATGTGCGCTCACGTTGTAGGACGTGGTGTTGGATTGACCCGCTCCAAAGCAGTTATCCTCTCATTCACATCAATCCGCTCCATGTCTGTTGTCTTCCCAGTGACTAAAGCCTCAAAGCCCCCAGCATCCTTAAACTGAAACACAAGGTGTCAACATTAACCCATGACTTGTACCATTTGATGATGCCATGTGAGTCGCTAGAAACATGTAAATCGTATGGCTTTTTTACTTATCTCTCGTTATTTGGGATGGAAGCCTATTTACCTCGCCTCTTTGGACTTCTATTGAATCGAGAAATGGGTTTGCATAATCGTAACGACCCAAGTGCACAAGCGGAGCTCTACTTTAACTTTTAAGAGTTTGACTGATAAATTGAAAAGTTCTATAACAAGACATTTGCACTAATGCATTAACAAGTCCAAAACTTCGCAAAATCAAAACATATAATTTCTAGATATATTGAATGGAGCTATATTGTCAGGATTCGAACAACTTAAATTTTACTACTTTTATCACTTTTGTAATTTGATTTTCGAAAGGTGCTTTTTCAGCTATGGAGAAAGCAAATTTTGTGTTTAGGAGTATAATCTAAAAATAGCAACAAAACAGTGCCTTACATTTGCCATTATTCCTACATTACCACTTCCTAAACAACCAATTAGTGCAAAGAGCTAAAGACTTCTCTCCTAATTAACAGATTATATATGAAAAAAACAAAAAAGATTAAAATTGCAGAGACTCACGGCGAGAAGAAGCGATTCTTTAGCGGAAAGCCTCTCCATTTCCTTAGCATAGGCAGCAGTAGCTCCGGGAACGGCCTGCTGAACCATCGCTAGGCATACGGACCGCTGGAGGCGAATTCTCCCGTCTCCGTAGCATTTCCGGCGACACTGCGGCGACCTACCGACGGAAACGAGTGCAGTGGTGGCGGTGGAAGAGAAGGCCGACGACGACGAAGAAGACGAAGTCGAATAGCACGAGGTTATGGAAGAAAACGCAGAGAGGTGGCTCTGCACCGACGCCATTGGAGAGAGAGAAACCCTAGGGGGAGAGCTGAGAGAGGAGAAGTGTACTGTTTTGAATCGTCGGGAGAGAGGAGAGACAGGTGGGTGGTTGACGGCTGCGAGGGAAGTGGGAAAGCTCGTGTGTGTCTGGGAGAGGGGTACTTTCGTCATTGGAAAAATAAGGTAATTCTACAGCGATGTCATAAACGTGCTCCAGTGAGAAATATGACGTCAATTTACTTTCAATTTTTTCACCACAATATATTATATAGGAAATTATTTATACGTATTTATTAATATGTAATTTAGTTTGTGTTTGGGCCCAAAATATCAGTTTGGGCCGAGTATAGAATCATTATCGGCCCGAAAGGCCTCGGAACAAGGGTGCCATGGATCGTTCAGTACGTGGGCCTCCAAACCTAGGACGGCTAAGTCATGACGCAAAACAAGTCGAGTCCTTGTGCAATAAGGAGTCTCGGCAGGACCAATAACCCGGAAGTGAATTCGTTTCAATAAAGGACTAGGTTCACAATCATAGTGAAAATAAGATTGGTCGAGTTAGTGTTTGATTAGGAGAAGAAGTCCTAGTCCAAATAGGGTTTTAACTCGACCTTGAGGGTATCCGTTGCTATAAATAGAAGAGGTTGTGCATCGTTCAAACCCCCTTCAATTCAACACACAACTGCCCTGCGCAAACTCTCTCAACAATTTGAGATTTTTTATTTTCTCTTTTCGCTGACACGTCTTCTGTTGGCATCAACAGCACTGTGAAAGCAACCGGTGATATCTTAAGTCGGCATAGATAGCTATGTCATCGTAGAATCAGCCGGTCTCGCGGTATCTTCCATTGGCATCAACAGCACTGCGGCGTGGACGGTTAGTTACCTATCCAAGTCTCGGTCGAGAAGGATTTCCGAATCCTTATTGATTGGGGTCATCTCATTAGCCTTCTCGGCGAAGTGAGGTGTTACAGTTTACTGAACTCGGTGCGTTGCACGCCGAGTTATTTTATGATTGGATACTCCCAAGTGGGATTTAGAGTTCGACATTCAGACGGCCGAACCACGTTCACTATTAAGACTTATATTCGCTTTGAGTATTTGTGTCCTTACACTTTGGTGTCGATTCGGCGAGAGTTTACTCTGACGAATAACATCACTGTGACCGAATCCGACGATGGCGATTCGTGAACTTCGTAAGAATAGTAACCTTGTCTTCAGGTTCGAGAGCCCAAGAGGCTGAGACGTGTTCCTTCCTCGGCCGCAATCGCAAGACGCAGAAGTCAGCCGCACACCCAACGCAACATCAACAAATTTACTCCTCGGCCGACGAGTTGGCACGCCCCGCATTCATCGAAGGACGTAGTTAGCTTATAGATTACTCGGCCTGCGCGCCACGTAGGCTTGGTAGTTTTTAGGGTCAACATTTTGGCACGCCCAGTTGGACACAATGCTAAACTACGAAGTTCATGCTAATTGAAACGCGATCGGTAAAAAAGAAAACAGCTATGGGAAAATCAACAGTCGATTTGCCAATTCATAACATAGGACAAAGTGTGCCACATGCGCAGAATCCCCTTAGCGCCGTGACACCTGAGTCCACAAGCGCGACTCGCCGAGAAAGGGAAGTTAATCTCGGCGGTCAGCTCCGCAGTCCAGAAGTCCCTAACAGAAACATCAGCGTTCTCAATGAAGGGATAGTGGAGGATTGCGACGAGGATGGTGGTGAAGGATCCGACCCACTAACAAGATCGTTTCTTCGAAAACGACTTGACGAGCAGTCTCGGACGGTCGAGCAAACGTTTAGTCGAGGAATCGATAAACTGCATGACGTGATACACAGTACCAATGAGCAGCAAACCAAATTGCTCGAAATACTGGTTAGTAAGGTCAGTGAGGGCAGGTCTTTCGATCTTCTCCAGCACTTGCCGCCAAGAAATAATTCGTTACCAATTGTACAGGCCGAGTCAATCCCTGCTCGACTCAAACCAATTGACTTGGAAAAAGGAGGAGGATCGAATAGTAGGTCAGACGGATCCGACTAGAGAGTAGAAGCAACACCCGTTGATATGATCGAAGTTCAGCGGATGATCGACTCGGCCATGAAAAAAGGGCCGAAGCTCCCTAAATTTATCCATCCATATCCAGCTTATGTGGAAACGATCGGATACCCTAAAGGTTTCAAAATCCCAGATTTTAGCCTTTTTGCCGGTGAATCGTCCCTATCTTCGTTGGAACATGTGGCTCGTTTCACCGCGCAATGCGGAGATGTTAATAGTGACTTTCATAAGTTACGGCTGTTCAACTTTTCATTGACCGGTTCGGCATTTGCCTGGTATATCAACCTCCCTCCTAATTCCGTCCAAAACTGGGAGGAGTTGGTCGAAAAATTCCACGAGCAGTTTTATCGACCAGGGATGGAGATGTCAGTTTCTTCATTAGCAAGGATGGCTCAGGCATCTGATTAGTCACCAATGGATTATCTTGCCAGATTCAAATCAGCCAGGAATTAGTGCCGAGTGCCTTTACCCGAAGTCGAATTTGTCAGGCTTGCTTTAAACGGCCTTGATGTGGAGTACAAAAAGAAATTCTTGGGGGTAAACTTTCGAGATATGTATGAATTAGCCCAGCATGTCGAGCAATATGACTATTTACTCCGAGAGGAGAAGATCTCGAAATCCCCGTCCCGAGGGACGATTTACAAAAATCCCACGGTTAGTTATGCTTCGACCGAAGATGAAGAGTCTCAGTACGTCAGCGTGGACGCGGCCGAGATAGTCATAGATAAACCATACATTTGCAAGGCATTGACTCAAGTCAATTCCAAAGATGCCAAAATTCGCTCGGCGACAGAAGGGATAGCGAAAACTTCAAAGGTTTACACCTTTGATATTACAAAGGCCGAAGCAATTTTTGATCAGTTGCTATCAGCAAAGATCATCAAACTTCGGCCAGGGCATAACATTCCCACGGCCGATGAGCTTAAAGGGAAGACATATTGTAAATATCATAACTCGACCAAGCACGCCACAAACAATTGCGTCGTATTTCACGATGATATCCAGAGCTGGATCAACAAGGGCAAGTTAAAATTTCCTGAAAAACGCATGACGGTCGATACGGACCCATTCCCTGCGGCAACAGTTGGCATGGTAGACACTCGTTTGCCTAAAAGTAAAGGGAAAGAGAAGATCGAGCTTGCACCAGTGCAACACATCATCAAGAAAAACGCTCAGCCCCGACTCAAGATCGATCTATTTTCCAATGCACCACCTACTGAAGTCTCAGGACCAGGAATAGTTCAATCCATGTCAGACTCCAGCGATGAGGAAAACGACGGGCCGGTAGTCTTGTACAGTAATTGTAAAGCACGTGTCATGTTAACCGAGCCCAAGGAGAAGTTGCCTCAAACGCCGATACCTCGACCACAATCGACGATCTCGGCAGCACCGTCAAAGAAACCAAGTGAAGGCCAGCGCGTCAAAGTATTCGAAAGACTCGGCCCTAAACAACAGACACATGATTCTACCTCGGTCAGACGGCATCTTGATTTCGACGCACCATTTTATAACGAGGAGTATTATTCACGTAACTCCAACAGCTCAAGTTCATCAGCGAAGCCAAGAAGTTTTAAGCCGCCTGAACCACGTGATCAACGTTGGTATAGCTATAATTCCCCTGCTGGCATGTATACGACGCTATCCAAATCTCAGAAACGTCGACGTCAACGAATAGATTGTCTGGCTCGACGACAGGTGGCCCAGCCTGTTTCGGCCACTAAATGGCAGCTCGTTTTGAGCAATTTAAGGAAACCAATCGAGACTTCGAAACTACCATTGAAGCAGCCGAGAAGCGGATCAGACTTCTTCTTCGGCCTGGCGAAATGACAGCTCGTTTCGAGCAATTTAAGAAAGAGGCTGAAAGCCAACTGGCCCCGTTGCCGCCAAGAGAACCCATCGTCAAAGTGCGGCGAAACTTACATCCCCCATTCCTCGACGAATCATTGGAATATATGAAAGAGTTTCACAAAAGGTATTCCGCCAATGATTTATATGGGTTGCCCAAAGCTTGCCAAGAAGCTCTTGACCTGGCATGAACTTGCCCCGATGCCGAGCAGATCATCCAGAAAACCACCGATCGGGCGATGAAAGCTAGATTCCAGCACATTCGAGAAGCTAAAGTTCTCGGCTTCGAGGTCGATCCCTACACAGACATTGACACAACCGAGCTCCCTTTCTTTCTCGAGGACCTTCAACACCTTCGATACCATTTCGAAGTCTTTTCGGCCGTTTCCTTGTTCAGTTTGACAGCCGATGAGATAAAACGGGTGGAACGATTGGACGCTTACTTGGACACCAGGAATGCCCGGATCGCCTATGAAGAACGAGCTCGCCAGACACGACATGAGCAGACCCCGACGCCAAATGTATGCAAGTCCGCAGACAACAGTCACCAAAATACAGCGTCAGATTGTGTGACTCAAGTGTCTGACCATGTTGAGATACACAGCGAACTGGTCGCAAATGCTCCAGGGCACAATGATATAGTCCTCTTCGCTCCGGAGGAAGACGACCAGGATCTAATGGGCCATTCAGTCCTTGAAAATATGGAAATCAGCATGGTCCATGTTCTGCCTGCCGAATTTCAGCATACCACACACCAGCCAAGTTTCTTGGACGGCGATGTGGTTGCCGAAGAAGCAACACAAGTTGATTTCGTCACTCCTGACGACGAGCCTACTAACGGCAATGAAAAGCTTAAAACAGTTTTGGACATCTTGTTCCCCGTCCCTCATCGGCTAACCTTCAACATTTAAAACCGTTGTATGTCACGGCTCATATTGAAGGTTACCCAATCTCCAAGATTTTCGTCAATTGCGGAGCAACAGTCAACATCATGCCTGTATCTATAATGAGAGCCTTACGACGATCCACCGACGAACTCATTCATTCAGGAATAACCATGAGTAGTTTTGTCGATGACAAGTCTCAGACCAAATGAGTGATTCCTTTAGCAGTAAACATCGCCGGCCGTAACCATATGACTGCCTTTTTCATCGTCGACTGCAAGACCGAGTATAATGCACTGCTCGGTCGAGACTGGATTCATCAAACCAGCTGTATTCCTTCGTCATTGTATTAAGTGCTCGTTTTTTGGGACGGTAAATCGGTCATTGTTCACCCGGCCGATGCTCAACCCTTCGAAACTAACATGATCCAAGCGCGGTATTATGATGACCACGTCGGCTACATCACCCTACAAGGTTTCAACGATGAAGGACGACCGACTCAGATTTATGTTCAGAAAGCTATCGAGGTTGGCACCGAAACTATCCACCAGGATTCGGCGAGACTCGGGTTAGCTGACTTCATCTCCGACCCCGATGTCTGACACCGACCGGGAACAACGTCGGGCCGCGGTTTCATATATTATGGAACGACTGCTGGCCCATTGGTATACCATCTCTAAACAACCGAATTCAGGCGTTAACCTCGTAGAGTTCCTCGCCGAATGAGATAATGGTCCTGTCTTACCTCTTGACAAAATTCAAGCAGCCCCGGCCGAGCTCGAAGACAATCGGCCCCAAGTGAATGACCCATTGGAAGAAATTAATGTTGGGACGGCCGATGACCCACGACTTTTATTTATTAGTGCTTTGCTCCCCTAACCTATGAAAGCCGAACTTCGTGTTCTGCTCGAGGAGTTCAAAGATTCTTTTGCTTAGAGTTACCATGAGATGCCTGGTTTAGATCGCACTCTCCTCGAGCATGAGTTACGCATTAAACCTGGGTGTAAACCTTTCCGTCAACCCCATCGACGATTCTCGACTGAAGTGCAACTCGGCATCAAGGATGAACTTGTTCGTCTCTTAGAAGTAGGGTTCATTCGGACCGCTCGATACGTTGAATGGTTGGCAAATATCGTTCCTGTTTTAAAGAAAAGTGGTGCATTGCGCATTTGTATCGACTTCCGAAACCTGAATCTGGCAACTCCCAAAGATGAGTACCCAATGCCGATTTCGGATTTGTTAATTGATGCTGCAGCGAATCATGCGATCTTCTCTTTTATGGATGGACATGCCGGATACAACCAAATTTTCATTGCCGAAGCCGATGTCTGCAAGACTGAATTTCGCTGCCCGGGGGCACTCGGCACATACGAATGGGTTGTCATGCCATTCGGCCTCAAGAACGCCGGCGCCACATATCAACGAGCAATGAACACCATCTTTCATGATTTAATTGGAATCATCGTCGAAGTTTACATCGACGATGTTGTAATAAAATCTAAACGCAGGCATGCACATCTGGACGATCTCCGACAGGTTTTTATCCGCATGCGTCAGCACAACCTCAAAATGAATCCTGCCAAATGTGCATTCGGCGTGTCAGCCGGTAATTTTCTAGGCTTCCTCGTGCATCACCGTGGGATTGAAGTGGATGACAATAAGGCACGCGCAATCATCAATGCCCCACCCCCAACGACGAAGAAACAACTCCAGTCCTTACTCGGTAAGATAAATTTTGTACGCCGATTTATCGCCAACTCGACGGGTAAAATGAAAGCGTTTTCTATGCTTTTGCAACTCAAGGACTCAGATAAATTCGTGTGGAACGACGCGCATCAGGCGGCGTTTACGCAAATCAAAGTCTCCCTCACGAAACCACATGTCCTCGTTCCCCCTCAGCGCGGTAAGCCTCTTAAGCTTTATATCTCGGCGGCCGAAGAGTCTATCGGCTGCCTCCTCGCGCAAGACAACGACGCCGGACGAGAGCAGGCTATTTTCTATCTAAGTCGAAATCTTACCCAACCAGAGATCAATTATCCCGTCGTCGAGAAACTGTGCCTAGCCTTATTTTTCGCAGCTTCCAAGCTTAGGCATTACATGCTCCAATCGGTCACCCAAGTCATTGCTCAGACCGACGTCATCCGCTACATGCTCACTCGACCAATCGTAAAATGCCGAATTGGGAAGTGGACAATGGCGTTGTCTGAATTTAGCTTGCAGTACGTGGCCCAGAAAGCTGTCAAAGGTCAGGCACTAGCTGATTTCCTTGCTCAACACCCTTCCTCATATGGTTTTGGGGGCAACGACGTCGACATCGGCATGGTTCAAACACGCGATAGCCACTGGACGATGTACTTTGACGGCTCAAGTACTTCATCCTCGGCTGGCGTTGGAATTGTCATCCAGTCCCCAAGCCACGATCGTTGGTATTTTTCGCTCAAACTGGATTTTGAATGCACCAATAACCAGGCCAAATACGAAGCCCTTATCATCGGCCTTGGAGTCCTTCATGACTTACGGACGACCCGTGCCCTCGTCCTCGGCGACTCCGAACTTGTGATCAACCAACTTAATGGTTCTTTTCGATGCATGAGTTGTACCCTGGCACCCTACCACATGGTCGCCAGCTATTTAGCCGAATCCTTCGACGGTATTACTTTTAAACATATTTCCCAGAGTCATAATACCGACGCAGACGAATTGGCTCAAATCGCCTCCGGCGCACAACTCCTGGGGGGCAAACTAGGCCGAGAAATACCCGTGTTGCGACAACTATACCCGGCCCCGGTTAACCAACAAATTCTTCAGCGCGACAACGTGATACGTACAAGAATCATGTCATTACCTTCATTGTTAGATCCAGACGACCCTATAGATGTTTGCGCTGTCGAGGCAATGCCAGATGATTGGAGAAAGCCCATTATGCAGTATCTCGACAATCCCAATGGTAAACACGATCACAAGACAAGAGTTCACGTCACGAACTATGTCATGTATCAAAATGAGTTATACCGAAAAGGCGAGGATGGTTTATTACTACTATGCCTCGGCCCCCAAGAGGGTGTTCATGCAATTACAGAAGTCCATGAAGGGGTTTGCAGAGCTCATCAATCCGGGCGAAAAATGCGATGACTACTTCGACGACACGGCTATTTTTTGCCAAGAATACTAAAGGATTGTATCGAGTTTGCACGAGGATGCATACAGTGCCAGATTCACGGGCCTTTACAAAGGGTCCCAGCCGAATCGTTGCATTCGGTCATTAAACCATGGCCGTTTAGAGGATATGCCATGGACGTGATCGGCAAAATCACGCCATCTTCCGGGGCTGCCAAGCACGCATAGATAATAGTAGCAACCGATTACTTTACTAAGTGGGTCAAAGCGAAATCATATGCCGAGCTAACATCTAAAGAGGCATATCATCTTAGAGACCATACCGGTTTAGTTCACAAATTACCAATCAATGGGAAGTTTTTGAAGAAATACTATCCGATCACATGGGAAATGCAGGAAATGCGGGAATAGAAAATAAGTCGAGCAGTTTACATTTAAATACATTCAAGGCGAAGAAGGAAGAAGAGTGCCGATAAGGGCCTTCGGCTCCAACCACCGCACCTCGCCCATTATGACGTCGGCCTGCCGGTTCTTCTTGTCCATTTTTAACTGCTCGACCCGTTTTGTGCTCGCCGCATACTCGGTTAAACAAGCCTTGCCGCCCGACTCGAAGTCCTTAGCAAGCTCGGAAGCAATGGCCGACCTTCGTTTCGCCAATTCGGCCATTTGACGGTCGAGGTCGGCCAAGGCCTCTCATTTTGCCTTTAAAGCATCAATCTTCAGACGGAGAGCATCTTGGACGGCTGTGGCAGCTTGCAGGTCTTGTTCGGCTTTCAGGGCGTTCTTGAAAATACTAAAGGTCGTCCGAACCCGCTCCAGGGCAGACGACGCCTGAACGATAGCCTCGCCGCTCAGTTGACCATCGGTTCCAAGGTCGTTTAGACATGCACCGAGCAAATCAAGGCCTTCGCGTTCGAGTACTTGCGACGCCGAAATAGACAAGACCTCTCGCAACCGAGCTAGAGCAGTTGAATCAGCAGCTTCAGTTGTGGTGGTCGAAGGACCAACCCCTCTAGTAGTGCTGGACAAGAGGGCTTTGAATTCGACTTCCCATGAAGCCTGCACACAAAATCAGGTTAAGCTCAAAGAAATCATAAAAAGATAGCAAGAAGGTTTCGTTTTTAAACCTGCCGATAGAAGAATTCGGCCATGTCTTCAGGATCGTTGCTCGAACCTAAAGAACTTAATGGCCGAGCCTAGTAGCTTAGATTGCTTCTCAGCTCATGCGGCCGATGAAGGTTATTTACGTTCGATGGCCACTGAGGCGGCCAAGAGACATAGATAACACCTTTCGGTGCATAGAATTTTCGATGAAAAGAGTGTACAGGCACCTGACAGTTAGTATTTTCCTGGTTTAGAGTCCTATAACAGAAAAATAATCAAGGAAAGGCGGCAGAGGGTACTTACGAAGGTCGAAGTAGCTTCCTGTGGAGGAATATTGAGGTCCTGGTCCTGAGGATGAGCAGGTGTTTCCACCGTCTCCTCTGCCTCTCCAGCAGGTCGTTTGCCACGGTCGGCCGTAGAATGGCCGACCGGGACAGCCGTTTCGGACACAAGATTGAGGTATTGGTCCTGAGGAGGAGCGGGCGTTTCTGTCGCCGCCGTTGGCTCTCCGGCAGGTTGTTTGCCACGGTCGGCCGTAGGAAGGCCGACTGGGGCAGCCACCTCGGACATAGGAGGAGGTTGACGACGGGAACGAGGACAACTCGCCAGAGGAACTTCGTCGCTCCCCTCACTCTCCTCCAGAATGAAGACCGAGGGTTTTGGATTTGCAGGAGAAATTCTCTCGGTCGCAGGGACTGCCTTTTCCAGGACAGGTGCAGCCTCGACCGATGGAACAACAACTGGTGTGCCAACCTCAGAAACAGGCCGTGATTGGACTGTTTTTTCGGTCGGGATTGGCCGTTTCTCGACCAAGATTTGGGCGATGGGGGGAGAAGGGGAAACGCTTGGAGTCGTCGCTCCCGTAGTTTGACTTGAGATGACGTGAATTTCCCGTTCCCCTTTGTTCGCCAACTTTTTGACCCGCTTGGCGGGCCGAAGAGGTTCGACGGGCGGCTCAGCCTCTTGACGAGCCAATTTGCTCGGCGGAGCCTGCACAGCGGTCTTTACCCTCTTCGAGGCGACCGATTTTTTCTCTGCCGTGGCCGCAGCACCACCTTCACCTTTTTCAACGGCTGACTACCTGAAAAAGTGAAAGCAAATCAGCAAGGCAGATCAATAGTTCAAAATTGAAGGAAAAATGGAGAAATAAACACTTACCTTGGGCTTGGGAGGCAAAAGCCTTCTTAGGTCAACCGCCGAAAAGTTTGTCCAAAACGGTTTCGAACGGAACGCCAAAAAACTGCTGGGTATACTGCTCCCACCAGTCACCAAAGGTGTCAGTGCAAAGAGATTCTGGAGTGGCCGGTCGAAGGCTGAATTTCTGGCACCGCTCTTGGAACTCTTTTTTGGCGTCGCTGCACTCTTTCTCTGAAGAGCCAGTTTCGCGTCCGCGGCTTAGGACGGACCGAGAGGAGAGGGGGGGACCGGGCAACCTTGGAGGTAGCCAAGTTGCCGAGCGAGGAAGTTTGGATGATACACTTCCCAACTTGCTCGGCGACCTTCACAACCGAGAGGCAGATCGCGGGCAAGCACGAAAGACCCCCAGGATTGACGAAGGTCAGCATCTTCGTCCGCGCCCCACGTTGATGTAGGAAGTTTGATCGACGAAGGGTATTCCTGACCACGACAGACCATGAATTCGTCATCAGAAAGGTCGTCGAGAGCGAAAAAGTATTTGAACACTTCTTCGGCTTGGTGATGGGGGATTGGCCGGAAAACCAGCTGAGGGCCGAGCGATTCCTTAGGCGAGAAATCAGCAATCGTCGGTCGAAGAGGAGCAAAGTAGACCTGCAGCCAGAGTTGGAAGACCTAGAGGGGACCATTCTGCTGTGGGTCGACCTTATCCAGGGTCGTGTCAGCCAAGCAGCGTAGGAGATGGGCGAGAATGGCCGGGCTGAGTGCCAGAGTATGACCACTAGCTAGGGCTTCGGCCACTGGCATATTCTCGACCAGACACTTGTTGGATTTGGTACAACAGATAAACTTGTTATACCAATAGAAGAGGAATGCCTTGTGCTCTCATTCTTGCAACGCCTCTTCTCCTCGGCCGGCAAAATGGAGGTAGAGGGTGTTATAGTTGAAGAAGTTCTTGTGAAGCTTGTGAACCTCTTCTTTTGGGGGTGTTTGGTCGTCAACGCTTAGTGTCTCAAGGGCCCGTTTGTCGAAAAGCGTTTTCAAGTTAAGATTCGACGGGTACCCAGAAAGGGCAGAGTCAACTGGGATTCCAGTCGGGGAAGTCCCCAGGATGGCAGTAAGATCGAGGATGGTGGGGTCAATGGGGCCGAGAGGGAGGACCATGGTGTTAGTGGCCGAACACCAGAAGCATAAAGCCGCTAGGATGAGCTCCTTGTCCAAAATGACCTCCATGGACGAAAAGTGAATGACGTCGTAGATGCCTAGGGCTTTCCATTGCTCGCTGAAGAGTTTTTCCATACGAACAACCCAGACTCCCCAGGTTGTGGTGGTCGAGGGCCAAGAACCTTGAGGCCTCGCCATATCCCACTTCAACCAGTCGAACCCTTGTAGCAAGGATGATAGACAATGCTCTTAGAGAAGTCCAGTGATGGTCGATGGCACTACCGCCTTAAAGAGAGGACCCAAGATTTCGTGAGGGGTACTCATGTCATTCTCAAATCGGATGGTCTTGATTGAACTCCGATCGATGATTTTCTGGCATTGGTCACACTCATTGGAAAGCTTGGAGATAAAGGAGGCCATGATGAATGGTTTGAAGAAATGACAAAAAAAGAGCCTTCTGGGTTAAAGGTTGAAGAACAAAGACTTGGAAGAAAGAAATGCACTGGAGAACGATAGCAAGAAATTTCAGAAAATTTGAAAGCGTAAAGTACAAATGAGAGAATTTCGGTATTTATAGAGTGGTGGAATTAAGGGCAATCGTTCAAAATTCAAAATAAAGGGTAAAATCGACCGAAGAAATCGCTAATCATTATGGACACTCAGGAAATGCAGTTGAGAAGACCGAGGGTCTCAGGTTTTTGGGGCGCACGATTGCGTGTGGCGGCGAGATTTATGGTGAAAGACGTTTTGGCGTCTGCACGATGACGAAAGGCTCGCAGATTGAGGTAGCATGGTTATGATCAGCAATAAGGCCATGATGGCATGACGGTTCAGGAAGCCGCACACCTTAGACGTCATTATTAGGGATTGGCCGTGTTAAAGGATGCCACGTGGTGTGTTGGTCAGCAGGATCAAGATCGTGCAATCGTGCTCAATAAGTGCGCCTTGGAAATAGAGCACTGGGGTTCTGAGTAGTAGATTCGCTTCTTCAAGGTTGAAGCTCGACCAAAGAATTCAAGCCGAGGACCTCAGAAGAGAGAGGGCAATGTTTGGGCTCAAAATATCAGTTTGGGCCGAGTATAGAATCATTCTCGGCCCGAAAGGCCTCGGAACAAGGGTGTCATGGATCGTTCAGTACGTGGGCCTCCAAACCTAGGACGGCTAAGTCATGACGCAAAACAAGTCGAGTCCAGGTGCAATAAGGAGTCTCGGCAGGACCAATAACCCGGAAGTGAATTCGTTTCAATAAAGGACTAGGTTCACAATCATAGTGAAAATAAGATTGGTCGAGTTAGTGTTTGATCAGGAGAAGAATTCCTAGTCCAAATAGGGTTTTAACTCGACCTTGAGGGTATCCGTTGCTATAAATAGAAGAGGCTGTGCATCGTTCAAACCCCCTTCAATTCAACACACAACTGCCATGCGCAAACTCTCTCAACAATTTGAGATTTTTTATTTTCTCTTTTCGATGACACATCTTCCGTTGGCATCAACAACACTGTGAAAACAACCGGTGATATCTTAAGTCGGCATAGATAGCTATGTCATCGTAGAATCAGCTGGTCTCGCGGTATCTTCCGTTGGCATCAACAACACTGCGGCGAAGACGGTTGGTTACCTATCCAAGTCTCGGTCGAGAAGGATTTCCGAATCCTTATTGATTGGGGTCATCTCATTAGCCTTTTCAGCGAAGTGAGGTGTTACAGTTTACTGAACTCGGTGCGTTGCACGCCGAGCTATTTTATGATTGGATACTCCCAAGTGGGATTTAGAGTTCGGCATTCAGACGGCCGAACCACGTTCACTATTAAGACTTATATTCGCTTTGAGTATTTGTGTCATTACACTTTGGTGTCGATTCGGCGAGAGTTTACTCTGACGAATAACATCACTGTGATCGAATCCGACGACGGCGATTCGTGAACTTCGTAAGAATAGTAACCTTGTCTTCAGGTTCGAGAGCCCAAGAGGCCGAGACGTGTTCCTTCCTCGGCCACAATCGCAAGACGTAGAAGTCAGCCGCACACCCAACGCAACATCAACAAATTTACTCATCGGCCGAGCTCGGCCGACGAGTTGGCACGCCCCGCATTCACCGAAGGACGTAGTTAGCTTATAGATTACTCGGCCTGCGCGCCACGTAGGCTTGGTAGTTTTTAGGGTCAACAGTTTGAGAAATAATTCAGAATAAATTGTAGCAATGGTCATTCGACTTTAATCAAATTGGAGCAATGATCACTCAACTAAAAATCCATTACCATTGGTCCCTCAACTCATTAAAACGTGTAGCTATGGTCCTTTTCGTCAACTTCGTCAAAATTTTGTCAAATTGAGTTATGTTGGAAGGACCATTGCTACAATTGGGTTAAAGATGAGGGACCATTTCTCCAATTGGGTTAAAGATGAGGGACAATTTCTCCAATTGGGTTAAAGTTGAGGGACCGTTTCTCTAGTTAGATTAAAGTTGAGGGACCGTTTCTAATGGATTTTTAGTTAAGGGACCATTGCTCCAATTGAGTTAAAGTTGATGGACCATTACTTCAATTTACTTAATAATTCAATCGTGTTGATGAAGAAATTGGGTGGATTTTGAGTCAACATAAATGTGTTAAAGTAACCTATGCAAGATTATTTAGGTCACTACATAATGATGATATGTAAAAAGATAAGGGTAGAGAATTCGACACGATACCTACATAATTCACCCTTAGTTGAGCTATGTCCATAGGTTAGAGAAGTTTTCATTAATAATATATTATTTAAATAATACATGGATTTAAACATAAGTAGAGGACTAAGCCTGGATTAGGGGTCCTAAGAGCCAAGAGTTCGTAATGTGGGAGAGGTCTTTTATAGGTGAGGAGAGTTGCCTACTCTTGTTCATGGTCAACGTGAAATTTTAGGAACGTTGTTGTAGTGTTGCCATGTGTCCTTGAGCAAGTGGGTTCCAAGTTGGAGGAAGCATGGGTGCCTAAGTAAGGATTCTTATTGAGGATTCTTAGTTAAGTGGCACTTGGTGGTTACAAGGCTAATATAATATGGTACAAACAAGAAACAATATAGTCATATAAGTTATGCAGCATTCTTGACAAATTTATAGTGTTCTCTATAATTTTCGAATAAAATTAGAATTTAGACATTTAGTTGTTATAAACACCTAAATAAAGAATAAAAAGTATTATAATGAACCTACCCAACAAATTGTTTTCTTATTAGTATCATAATATAATAATAAAATATGTTAAAAGAGAATGGAGATGCGGGGTATCGAACCCCGTACCTCTCGCATGCAAAGCGAGCGCTCTACCATGTGAGCTACATCCCCTTCAAGAAATTCGATAGGATATTAGACTTTTATTGAAATTTCTCAGTTTTCTATTCGGCCAGATAAAAGCCCTACTGAGTAACAGTAACTGAGCCACCTCAAAGAGCGAGCGCGGTGAAATTCTCTGCTGCTGCTGCTTATTTTCCCGCCATGGAAGCCATGGAAATCGATTCGGAGAAGAACCTCCACAGAAAGCATTCCACCTACAAATTGCTGGTCCGTACTCTCTCCCTCCCTCTCTCTCTCTCTAGAAATTGTACTTCTCAGATCAACTTGTTTGTTTACCGAGAAAACACACGAGAAAAGAAGGGAAAGTAGAAAGATTTTCATGCTCAATCGGAAAGTTCAGTTCTTTTTCTAGGGTTTCTCAGCAACCTTTCCCGAACTATGAGCCACATCTGAATTTTTTTTTGTAGCAATAAGTATGAATTATTTCTTAATTTCAATTTTTTATTGGGTTTTTTTTTTCTTTGTGATTTGTGTTAATTGCAGGACGAGAGGTTTGAGATTCAGAAGGAAATGTACAGGGGTCAACAGTACAGCCAAATATACTTCGCCCGCCTCCATATGATGAGGACCCTCCTCTATTCCCTTGTCCCTAACTGGAAACCCCATTTGCCAGGTTCTCAATTTTTTGCATTTATTCAACATTTGCTGAATTTTAGATTTCGGTTTTCCTGTTAAGTTTCGTTCTTGACGGAGTTGATGGCACGGTACCCGTAAGTTTGTCTTTGAGTTGGCTATCCGTGGACGATAATTGGTTTTCTATAATTCATTTAAAGTTTAAATTTTTTGCATTGATTGTCATGTTTATTTATTTATTTTTATGATATCTTTATATCAAATGTCTTCGTATTGAAATAGGGGTTCGGGGCTCGCAGAAAGTTAGGATTTTGATAGGAAGAATGGGGTTCAACTTTTCGTAAATGTCACTGGATTAGAGTGAAGGCAGGATTTTTCTTCGGCTAGCTGTTGGGATTTTTCGTTCATTTACGTGAAAATGTGAAGTATTAGTGATTTGGTTTTCGGGTAAAATGGCAATCTGAAATAATAGGGTGTTCTGTGTGGTTTGTAGTTTGCAGAGTTTTGGGATTGGAAAGGGACAAGGAATGCATCATTGTTGGAACCCTCTACAAGCACATGAAACTCAAGCCTTGTGTTCTTGATGAATACTCTAAGACGGTAGTGTACTTGCGCAATGTTAATTATTAATTTCTGAGGTTTTCTTATTTACTGTTTATAATATTGTAAATTTTACAGAGAACTGTGACACCACTTGTCAAGCATCATAATTTTGTGCACCCGGATGACCATCTGATTTTGGAAGATGAAAGTGGAAGAGTTAAGCTTTCTGGGAATGTGCTTTCACCTTCTGTGTATGTAACAGGTCTGTGTCAAATTAAAATATTACAACAAAGAAAAATATTTATTCGAACTGTTTCATTTTGACTGGGAAGAGTCCAAATTGCTTAACATTCTACTATGAATCAATATGTTTGAAGCATGCTGATGTAGGACAATAGGAATAGCTAGGAACACAGAAGACATCCAGGCCCTCTCCAGCCTTTGGCATCACACCAAAGGTGTATTGGAGTCACTCCCACCAAAGATGTATCTATTCACTTTTTGTTTTTTAATTTAGCCCTTTCTGTAGGCTAATTGTTACATGAATATGGAAAGATCCACATTAATATAGTTTGAAATTCTAAAGACTAATTTATGACACTTGATGCATTAATTTTGTGACATAGAGAGACTTAAAAGACATGAACAGTACATGTGTAAACTGCATAAGAAACTAGAAATACCCTAATATCTTAATTTCTGGCTTGGCTCGTGCATCACATGCTCATTCTACGTTAACATGTTGATAGGGACTATTGTTGGTTTACATGGAAAGGAGACTGATGCCGGTGACTTCTTTGTCCTAGATGTTCTTGAAGCTGGATTACCACCCCAGATAGAGTTGCCACTTAAATCAAGTATAATCTGAGTTTTCTCCCTTTCTATTACTTTGCAATTTTTCTTCTTTGCAGAAATGTTTGTTCTTGGCTATTTGTTCCTTTAGACTTTCATCTTATATTTAATAATTTTATAGAAGGGTCTAATGACTTTGGAATCAAAACCAGTTCATGCAAGTTGAATACTACAAACTGTTGTAGGGATAAAGAACACGTTAATTCTAGGATTATGATATTGGTAAGAAACGTACATTTGAAAAAAGGTCGAATTTATGCAAAAGTATGTTAGACAATATTGGCTATAAAAAAATATGTTTAAGGAGGAGCTACAATGTCTTGTATTTAGTTTCTCATTTTCCTCAAGTATTCTTGTTCTTTCACAATTATCTTTACCTCTACCATTTTATACTAATTTTATTTTGTTTCACACAGGAGAAGGCAAATATGTTGTTTTTGTATCTGGACTTCGTGTTGGAAGCAGCTCTTTAAACCCTCTCCAGTTTCAGCTTCTCGTTGATCATATAACAGGACATTTAGGAGATGAGAAGGTTCATGCTGTCTTATCCTTCATTATCGTGTGCTGTGCATTATATATAAAACTGTCTTAACATACTAACTTTGTAGAACATTAAATAGGAACAAGGTATTGCAGCACAGATAGTTCATGTTGTAATTGCTGGAAATTCTATTGAGGTTCCTCATGGACTTCTTAATGGACAGGTAAACCATTTAGATCTTTCTGATAATAGGATGAATATATTGTTTAATGATTTCTTATAAACTGAAAAGCCTAAGAACATAGTTTTTAAGTTTTTTAATCTTCGTTGAAATAATAAAATGGAAAGCCTAAACCTTTTGTAGTATAGTTTCTTAAATTTTCAATCGAGATGCCTGATAGGTTCATATGCTACAGAAAAACTTAGTAATTCTCTTTCTAATAGTCGTTTTGTCCATGGTTGCTAGAATTTAGCGTCAAAGGATCAATCAAGGCTGTCTGAGCCAATTAAGGAGCTAGATATTTTGTTGACTCAGGTTTGTTTAATCATATAACTAGTGAATATACCTCATCTGTGCTCCTATCATGAACCACGCTGCTTAATTAAATATACTTGTGCTAGATTGCTGCAGGTTTGTCTTTGGATATCATGCCTGGTATCTATGACCCTGCTAATTTTGCCTTGCCACAGCAGGTTTGATCTATATCCTTGAAAGTATGTATACATCAACTTTTCCATGCCGCAGCAGGTTTGTTATTTGCTAATATGCTTTTCCTTTCAGCCTTTGAACAGATGCCTTTTCCCTGGTTCATCAGCTTATAACACGTTCAGATCATGTACCAATCCCCATTGCTTTGATCTTGATGATGTCAGGTAAAATTGTAGATCTAATTTGACTTTTCGCATTGTTGATCAAAATTTTTGTTTTGGTATTACTTATTAGGTAATTATTTTTGACATACTGGTATTGTGGCTTTCAGGTTTCTTGGAACATCGGGGCAAAATATAGATGATCTTGATAAGTATTCAGAAGCAACGGATAAACTTGACTTTATTGAAAGGACATTGAGGTGGAGGCATCTGGCACCAACAGCACCTAATACTCTTGGTATGAATTATATCTTTTGCCTGTGTAGTTTTATTGGTCACCTGAATCAATTTGTTATGTTAAATTGGTTGTTTGGCTTGGAATTCAGCTTGGCTGACATTCGTCTCCAATTTGAGACTGAACAACGAAAATAATTAGGACAATCATTTGTAATTTTGGTCTTCCTATGGGTTTATGTTTGAGTTTCTCTTGTTTTCATTATGTTTCAGGGTGCTATCCTTTCACGGATAGGGATCCGTTCCTGATCGAGAGTTGTCCTCACGTTTACTTTGTTGGTAATCAGGATAAATATGATAGTCGCTTAGTAAAGGGTATTTTCTTGTAACTTCGGTAATCATTTACTAAAAATACTTTTCATGCCAAAAATGAATTATTTATTTCTTTTCATCACTTGAATGGTCTACAAACTTCCAATTGCAGGATCTGAAGGTCAGATGGTGAGACTCATTAGCATACCTAAATTCTGTGAGACGGGAGTTGCTGTTGTGGTAAGCTGTTTGATATTCGAGCATGCTGAAAGCTTCTTGAGGAAATTTTTTTGATGTCATCGTGATGTTAGACGAGTTTTCATGTCTGGTCTGTTAGACAATTTCTTGCATTCATGCTTATGGTGTTGGTGTTTCCCAATTATACAGCTAAACTTGGGGAATCTTGAATGCCATACACTCAGTTTCGGGACTCAGTTCAGCTCATAACAACAAGGTACAAGGTTTGTCAATTACAGTTCTGACTTCTTCGTAATTTGCCTCCAGTCAATTTTCTCTTTACAGGTGATAATCAAGGAGATGTAGAAGTAAGTTTTATAAAACTTCCATTTTAGATTAGAAAGAAGATAACTGGCTCTTTCGATAATAAGATCAAGTGATACAAATTCTGAAATAACATAAATTATGACGCTTTATGGCACGATCCTTCATCTTTACAATACACACGCTAATTGATTTTTAGTTGAAAATAACTAGAAGTAATCTCATAGGAGCATTGATGATTCAAAACTCGTTTCGATGTACTTTTAACTAATCCAACATGCTTGACTATATTATGTTGACGCTATCAGTATTTGAAGTTCTGGAATATTTTACGTGCGTTAAAAGAAGTCTATACCATTGCATGGAATTTCTTGAACATTTGGAGGTGCATGCCCAGAAACCAACCTTAAGACGCTCACTGAAATATTCTCAATTACAATTCGAAATTCGTAATTTCAGGCTTAGGCTTCTGAAGACATCCTCTAACAGCATTTGTGGAGATCCATTGAAAAGAAATCCGAATGGATGGAATCTGCGGAGCCAGTATATTTGTTTCTTATTGTAACATTTGCTTGTAGAATGTCTCATATATGTTCTACAAAGGTGTAATATTTATTGTATTTATTTTCAATTAGGCATTAGATTTCCTTAGTTACTTCTCTCACTTCATTATGCAAATGACTTCACTACCCGTTTACTTTTTCGTTACATGTAACGAATAATTCCTCCTTACATGACAATGTGACATTATTTTAGGGAATTGTTATTAGCACTTAAATCTCATTTGACCTTCCAAAATTTCTATAATTAGAAAGAAAAATACACTTGTGAGGAGTGTAGAATGAGATTTTTGGAGTACTAATAACAATTCCCTTATTTTACTGTGCAAACGTCATAATTCAAATTGTTTATTCCCGTTATCATCGCCTACAAATCCATCTCTAGAAAAAATTATTTGATTTAGAGATTGTTTAGTCATTTGTATGAATTGAACAAGTTGACGGAACCCTGAGGACATTGCTTGTTACCATAAACTTTGATGTGTTCAACACATAAGAATCGCTAAACAATCTCCTTTTTAGAGATGATCTTTAGATGATGATAACAAGACTTGTTCGGACATGGTTTATGGCCCAACTCCTCACCAATCCACTATTATTACCGTTACTTGACCCAAAACCCGGAACCAGATCCAACTTTGTCGCCACCACATCATCTACAAAATTTGTGTCAGGATTGAACATGGGAACCCTAAACCAGATATAATTATGCCAAATTGGAATTTTTGTACTCCGAAATATAATCACATGCCCACAAATCATAATGCACTGCACCTCCAGGCTCCTCTTTGTCTCTTATAACGGCTATATTTCCCCCACTCCCCCAATTATTCAAATAATTCCCCCAAGTCCTAATCCCAACGGTCCAATTTCCACAAATACAGTATTAGCACTAAAAACACATACATATAATTATAAAGCTTCCACATTCCAATTTTACGTACTATCTTTCTCACAATATCTCTCTCGTTTTACAAATTTACAATGGAAGCTATCACTACGACTACTGCTGCTGCTGCTGCATCTGCAAGTGTTCAACATGTGACCAAGAAGTCTTCCGACGAGCTGCTGAGGAAATTTGCGGATTCCGGGGACGAGGCTGAGGTTCCTGCGAGGAAACAGCTGGCGGTGAGGGTGTCGAAGCGTCGGAAAAGAAGCCGGGTGAACGGGGATGGGGATCAGCAGTGTGAGAGCCCGTTGAGTGGGAAGAGTGGGTTGGTGGAGAGGAGGTCTCTGCTTCCTGCTGGGACTAAAAGCAAGGCGTTGTTTAGGAAAATTGGGATTCATGGCGGCAGGGCTTCACACCTCAGGGCTAGGGATATCAGGAACAAGTCCCTCTTTGGTACAATTCACAAGGTTAGATTTTTGTTATTTTTGTATTTATTACATTACATAAAATGTGTTTTGATACCAGCGATAGTTAGGAAGGGAGTTTCGTACTCGGTACGTTGGATGAAAAAGTAAATGCTTATACTCACACATAGATATGAGATTATGAGGTCCTGCATTGATTGTCCTTTTCTCCAATATCACTTGTGAAAAAAAAAAACTAATACCGCTTTAGTTCTTTTGTCCTAAATCGTAAACCCTAAACCCGAAAACAGTGCATCAGTCCTTATGTGATCTGAGGCATATAGAAAGCATTAGTAGAGCAGGGTCCAACATCCTCCCCAACCCCATCATCTGTAGATTGTTCACTAGGGTTTAGGGTTTTACAGCAACCCTGTGGTGCAGCCTGTTGGACATGTTGGTAAAGCTGTCACTAGCTTGGTCCAATTTGCCAGCTAACTAACCAACCTGCCTATCTCCATTTTTTAAGGGAATTTTAACGAAAAGTTCTTGGTACTATTCACTTTAACGAAAAATCATATTTTTACACTAAAAAGTCAATCCTGGTATTATTCACTTTACCCTTTATTTTGTTCTTATCGTTAAAACTCAAAGTTTTCAAGCTATTTTTAGTAGTTTTCCTTTTTTATTAAGGGGAGAGGAGGGGGAGGGTAAAATAGTTAAATCTTGCATATAGGAATCTAAAAATTTTGCAGTGGTTATATCTTACATGTAACTCGTACTACTGAATGAGACTTAACATTATAGTCGGACTTGTTTTTTTTCATTGATAAAGACTTGTGAACTTTTATATTGTTACAATTTACAAGTGGGAATGAGACTTATTTTTTTTCATTGATAAAGACTTGTGAACTTTTATATTGTTACAATTTACAAGTGGGAATGAAAAGTCAACTTATATATTGATGCTTTTTTGTGTTTGTCATGATGTTATGTGCAGACATGGAGAATGGCCATTGAAGGAGCTTCAAAGGTTTTCATGGAAAAGCATTACAACAGGCACAAGCGTTTGATCAATGACATTGTCTAGCTCAACGAACAAACACCCTCTTAGTATTAATCTGATCGTCCATTTTTAGAATGTGGTTCAAATTCATTGTATATTAGTATAAAGATGCCTTTTTATTACGAATTTTATCGGTTTGGTATGAAGTTTTAGTTTCCTAACACAATCGGTTCAGTCTAATTTCAACCCAAAATCCAAATCATACCCAATAAGACGAATATTCAAACCGAACCGTGTCCACCTCTACTAATAAAAATTCTCCACCTCCTCTATATAGCAGAAATGGAGTTTCCAACCCAATTTGTTGGCCAAATAAAAGAGCAGCACTTGTACATGTGACATTGACCATAAGGAGACAGCACAACCGTCTGATGGGGTTCATGGAGTCAAATCTGATCTCATCCGTGGCAACAACGACGTCTTTAATCTCCAACTGCACCATCATCCCATGAATGCCTCTCTGTGTGTGTTGTAGTGGATTCATCATCTTTCTAGATTATCACAGAGAGAGAGAGAAGGCAACCTGAATAGTGAATGCTGTGACAGAAACGAAAAAGCCACAGTTGCCCACATGCTGCATGTGTTATGGAGACCCTTTAATTTTTTATTAATTTCTTGGAAAGCAACATGCCGTCCCTCCCTCCTCCTACCTCCGCTGCATTTCCTCCGTTCATAAAAAAGGACAAAGGTTGGTTTCCAGAAAAAAGGACAAAGGTTGATTTCCTGATAAGCATTACATTTCATGGTTACACCTACCCCGATCACTCACACGTGTTCTCTAGGGTTGGATATCATATCATGATTATGATCGAATATTTTGTCCAAAAAGTCACAATTATTTATTTATTTAATTTACAAATATATATATATATAATAAATAAATAATTGTGACTAATTTTAAATAGTTGGATATAATTGGGGAAGATAAGTTGTAGTGCTTATTATTATTATTATTCATAAATTTAATAAGTTGTAAAGAAAAAGAAAAGAGAGTTGCACATGCATTGCATATGGGATGGGATATTGTAATTTGTTGTAATCTAAAGGTTTTATGATGCTAAAAGGAAGCTTCGTCCGTTTCCAAAAAAAAAAAAAGAAAAGAAAAAAGGGAAGCTTCATACAATATCAATTTCAGAGGGAGAGGAGGAGGAGGCATAGACTTTGTCATTGTTTAAGGTCAACATGCAATTTGCTACACCCCATTTATAATATTATAGCTAAAAGAGAAAATCACACTTTTGAAATCTGTATTGGCTAATCAATTATGCTCTTTAATCATATCAGCAATTGTGTACATGCTATGTAAGTGTTAAGCATGAGCAGAAAGTGAGATAAAAACTTTTTTAATAGTTCAAAACTTGATCTTTAGTTCGACATAAATGTTCATGATAAAAATTAAGGCTACAAATACATATAAAGTAATTGTTTTTGTTAAGGAAATTTTGTTTTGACAAAGCAATATTGATTGCTTTAATTCCAACTTAGAATTTGGGTGTAAGGAGATGTTATACTACTACAACTAACTAGCGTAATTTTGTTTGGTTATACAAGGATTATATCTTGAGCTACTAGCCCTCTTAGACCTACTCCTATCCTTGGAGTAAAACTCAAATTTTAGGTTCTAAACCCACCTAACTTGCTCCAAACCCTTGCGCAAAAATGAGTTTTGGGTTAAAACTCATTTTTGGGCACATTTCGCCCATGATTTAGCTAGGGTTAGTGGGCTAGCCCACTAGTGCGAGTAGATGCGCCCAACATAAACCAAGCCACAACAAATTTGACGCGCCCAACGCCCCAACTCACAAGGCGCTGACAATGCGAGGGTCCCATGCACATAGGTGTATCGGTCACCAGTCTAAGCCCAACGACTCTTTCTTTCATCAAACGGTTGTGGTTAATTGGACGTTGGTTAATCTAATGGTCCAGATTTAATTTATTTAATTTTTAGTTTGATATTTATATATTCATTGAATCCAATTGCTGGAATAATATGATCAAATCTAACGGTAAAAACACCTAACAGTCCAAATTTAACTTCAACGCCTAAAATACTTAAAAGAATTATTTCATAGTGTTCCATGAGTTTCATGGTGTCGATTTAGTATTTTTCAATATTCATCGAAAACTAAATATTTTTAAGTTAAAATGTTCATAAAATTAAATTAGAATAATCTAAATAATTTTTTTTATAAAAAAAGTTAATTAAAAAAATAGCTTAAATTCATTTTTAATAATCTAGGGCTAAAAAATTAATTCAAGGTGGGAACTAAAAATTGCATCTGAGTTAAACCTAAATTTTCAATGTTAAAAAGTTTATGTTTTAAGACAAGGGTTAGAGATGGTCGGAGTAGGATTTTCACCCATCCTAATCTTTCTCCCATTCCATCTCCTCCTATTTGAACATTTACGCTTAACCCATGTCAACGTTTTGTGTTCATCTTTTAATAGACAGAAGAAGACAAAAAACATTTTGTGAGGAGAGGGATGGAAATGGATGTAAATAGGAGAGGAGAGAATCCTACTCCGAGATGGACTTAGCTCCTTATAAAATACTTTTAGTTTCACAGTTACACTTAATTCATATTAAAATTACAAAAATGATGTCATCATCACTAAAAAGCCTTCGATCATTTTTTTAATTTACATTTTTTCAAATTGTTCAAGAATTAAATAAAACGAGAAATTTAGAGAAAAAGACAATTTGGTGATAGTGAAATGTATAATGTGAGAGGTGAGACCCCACAAAAGAAAATATTTTGAATTCTATAAAAAACAAAAAAAGGAAACAAAAACAATTTGAAAACAATGTTTTGCCAAATCCGCTTTCGTCATCACACCAGTGGCATTTCCGTCAATTTACAAACACCATTTCGAAAAACAAAGAAGAATAGAGTGCTTCTCACACGCTTTCGTCAACTTTCCCCTTCCCTTCCACCCAGTCCTGGTTGCTCTGCAAAACCTCTCTCTCTCTCTCTCCCCTCTTTCTCTCTCTAAACACACAGAGAGAAGGACAGAGGAAGACTCAGAAAAAACCCACAGACCCTTTGAACCTTTTGTCTCAAAAATCACAACTCCTTTTGGATTTTGCCAATCCTCCAAAATCTTCCCAAAATTTGAAACTTTATTAAAAAACAAGCGACTCCAAATCTTTAATTTTCTCAAAGAGCACCAGAAATCCACGAAATGGTTGTCGGATTACAGAGGAAAGTAGCAGTTGTCGGGGTTGTTGTTGGGAAATGAGGGATGTTTTCGTGGCTGGCAAGGATAGCGTGTACGTGTTGGAAGCCATTGCGGAGATATGCCCATATGAACAAGGATGAGGTGGACGACTCGTCGTTGGAGGACCCTTTGCTGTGGTGCAGAAGCCTCGACAGGCACAGCTATGGAGAATTCTCGTTCGCTGTCGTGCAGGCCAATGAAGTTATTGAGGATCACAGCCAGGTGGAGACCGGCCGAGACGCCACCTTTGTTGGTGTTTATGACGGACACGGTGGACCTGATGCTTCTCGCTTCATTAATGACCATCTCTTTCTTCATCTCATGAGTGAGTGAGCCAGAGCCCCTATTTTCTTGGTTTTTGGATTCTTTTCGTTTCTTGGGTTTTTATTTTCCTGTTTTGATTCGAGCGATATTCTAATTTAATCTAAACTGCGGGGATTTGAACTTGTGTGGTGAGCCGAGCACACTGCTTTAGTCAACTTTGCGGGCGTAGCGTCTGCTTTTTCTTGGGATTGTTGGAGTTGTGTGTTTTGATGGATTGTTTGGGATTTGTGGATTTGTGTTTTTTGAAAGGTGTTGTCTTTGATGTTGTCGTTTCTTTTAAACTTAAATGTGAATTGTATGTTTGTTTGATGGTCAATTGGTTTAAAGCAGAGTCTTGGATTTTTCTCTACTGGGTAAATTTTTGTCAGTCGAGTTTGTCAATATACACAGCGCTGTTATTTGAAAGGTTTAATTTATTTATGCTAAATAAAAATCAGAAGAGAGAATCGGTTCCATTAATGGATTCGATCGGAGGTTGAGTTATGTTTATCTTTTTTGTTCTGCATAGTTTGAGTAGAGTTGAATGTACAATTCTGTGAAATTTGAAATTTGTGTTTCTTTGATGCATTGTCTTTTCCCTTCCACACTGGAGTCAAAGGCCCTTTTTTATATGCCAATAGAGAGCCTTTTAGCTATATGTGATTGGGGAAGTGGAAGAGGAAGATAGTTTAAGAACACGGGTGCTTGCTGCGCTTCTGTTGCAATACTGCATATTTTTCGTATTCTATGCTTCCCCCTCCATTTGCAGTTGTTCTGTACACCATGTACTTTTGGATTTTTCCAATCGCAACTTATTTAAATGTTTTTGTTACAGGACATGCTCGAGAAAAGGGAACCATGTCTGAAGATATTCTTAGAAGTGCCTTTTCTTCGACGGAGGATGGGTTCCTTACTCTTGTGCGTAGGACTTGTGGAATAAAGCCATTAATGGCAGCAATTGGGTCTTGTTGTCTGGTTGGAGTTATCTGGAGAGGAACATTGTATGTTGCTAATCTAGGAGACTCTCGAGCAGTAATTGGTTCTATAGGTAGATCGAATAAGATAGCTGCTGAACAGCTAAATAGGGAGCACAATGCAAGTATGGAGGAGGTTAGACAAGAACTCAGGTCCTTGCATCCAGATGATTCACATATTGTTGTTATGAAGCATGGCGTTTGGCGTATCAAAGGCATCATACAGGTTTACTCACTTTCCGTCTCTCTTTAACTGACATGCTTGGTTTTGTCACGTCACGTTATTTGTTGCATATATAATTATATGTGTGTGTATATATATATATATATATATATAAATATGCATGATCCCTTTTTTTCTTTATCTGTTATTGCCTGCTGTCGTCAATTTTTGGATAGAATTATAGTTTATAAGGCTATTGCATACTTGTGTAATTACGTATGTTTTACTTTTTTGTATTGTCCTGGTACCTACTTTCCAAATCTGGTCTTATTTCTAGTTTTTGGAGATATTTTCTGTACTTTTCTCAACTTCCTTCTGTTAATGATAACCACTTTCTATAACGAGTCAATTTGTGATTTCTGACTTACGAATTCTGTAATCACCTTAACATAAATGTCCAGAATGCTTAAGGATTGCTTTAGTATCTGCACATGCCCCGTCAAGATGCGTGTCTGTTAGCAAACACAACTGCATACATTTCTTCTGTTACTTTTCGGTCTGAGTAGAATCAGTGTTTGTAGTTGCATCAGTCACGTATCTCGTAGATGCTGCAGGGCTCGGTTTTTGTGTTGTATTTCTTCATTACACGCATGTTTAACATTTTCACTCCCCCACAGTAGCGGTTGCTTAAAATCAACTGGTATGCACATTCAGCATTCAATTCCTGTGTTAGGTACTAACTACAAATTTTATTTGCCAGTTAGATAACATGGTTGACAAGTTATTAGTAATTACTTAAATTTCTCTTTACTTGCTTGCTGTCAGGTGTCTAGATCTATCGGTGATGCATACTTAAAGAGGCCAGAATTTTCTCTTGATCCTACGTTTCCGAGATTCCACCTACCTGAGCCCCTTGGCCGGCCTGTGCTAACAGCAGAACCATCTGTATGTGCTAGGGTTCTACAACCCAATGATAAATTTGTAATATTTGCATCCGATGGGCTATGGGAGCATATGACAAATCAGGAAGCTGTGGAGATTGTACATAATAATCCTCGAGCAGTATGTTTTTTTTTTCCTTCTAATACCTCTTTCGTCTTTTTGTTTTTTGCTTTTATTATCGAGATCCCAATCGTTCTTTCTTCTGTTGTTTTCAAAAATGTCAGGGAATTGCAAAAAGGCTTCTCAAAACAGCTTTGAGCGAGGCAGCTAGGAAAAGGGAGATGAGATATGATGACCTTAAGAAGGTTGGAAAGGGAGTTAGGCGGTTCTTTCACGATGACATTACGATTGTTGTCATTTTTATAGATCACGATTTACTGGGGAAGAACCAACAACCCGCGCCTGAGCTTTCCGTAAGAGGGTTCATTGACACTGTTGGACCGTCAAGTTTTAACATGTTCAAGGATTGATATGATGTGAAGTCAGTATAACACCCCGTAACTCGATTGGCTGGGTCTGGTTTTAAGAAACCAGCTTCAGCAAGTTTTATTCTTCTTCTTACATTTTTCTAACATTGGGTTGTTTTCTTCCAGTTTTGCTTTTATATAAACTGATTTCTTTCCATAAAACTATGCACCCTAGGCAAAGCTATGGACAAGCTTCAGATTTTTTTCGAGGTTCATAAGTTGGAGTCTGTATACACCCGAAAGCTGTGCAATGTATTTCGATTTAATAAATCCGTTCTTGTTACGCCTCTTCAGTTACTGTAAGCGTTTTAAGAATGTGAAGCCAGCGAAGTACTGCAACGCTTATTCGTCCTGTTTGATGAGTTGTATCTTTATGAACAAGTTGCTGGAAAACCAATGGTGTAAATCTGAAATGCAGAATTCTGGAGCTATCTTGTTTTATAATGCAGACCATTCATTACTTTGAAATCTTTCAATTTGTTGTGTTCTTGTTTGCTTTATCAGAAAGAATGATTACTTGGGTTGCAAGTCAAGACATCTTCATCGTATGCTTTGTTGTCTACCATTATTCGGTAAACCTATCACTTTCAGATTTCCTCAAAATTAATTGTAATAACAACAACTATCCCCACCATGGTTCTGTTGGCGGCTAAAAGTTCGTGACTCGAGGCCTCACTAGTGGGATAAATGCTTCTCTATCCGGTGTCACTACCCCCTCTTCGTATTTCTCTTGTCACAAAGAGGAGGCTAGTGACACCGAGGCAGCGATGCCTTTCTCGACAATCAAGCACAAAGTCAGTAGGTCTTGGCTTTAGCCATGTCATAAAAAGGACAGCATCAAAGATTCCAAATGCTAATGAGAAATTGGAATCATTTTATGCACTAAATTTGCATCATGCAACCCAAGGGCCCGAGTTCGATTCTCGTTTCTTCGCTGTGATTCATAATAAAATAAAGGCTTATTAGTCGAAATGCCCTCTGAAACTGTCATTGAGTCTTAGTTTACCCTTTAAAACTGGTTTTGTCTCACTTTGCCCCCTGAAAATAACATTTTCAACTCTTTTGTTTCACTTTATCCACTTCCGTTAATGGACTGTTAAATTTAAGGGTATTTTAGACATTTAAGTTTTTACACTTTTATTTACCTCTAGCCCCCACACTAAACAAGTTTCAATTTTATTTTTGACAACTCTAATTCAAACGCATAAATTTTGGGTATTTTTAAAAATAAATTATTCAATCAATAGAAAAATTCCGAGCAACAAAATCATTGTATTAACCAAAATAAGGGTTACATTTGTTCGTATAGTCATTTCACTTGCAAGACATCCATGTATTGGCTCGAAACTTTGCAATTGAAAAATATTCATTACAACAAAATCATTATACCATTAAGCTATCCTATCCAAAATACTTCCCAAACCAAAAAAAAAAAAAAAAAAAAACGTTTAAAGCAAATGTACATTGTTTGAAACAAAAAAAAAAATTCACATTGTTGAGCATTGATTCCACTAGGCATGAGCTTGTTCAAACTGTGCACATTTGCTTTAAATGATTTTTTTATTGGTTTGGGAAGTATTTTGGATATGATAGCTTAATGGTATAATAATTTTGTTGTAATGAATAATTTTCAATTGCAAAGTTTTGAGCCAATACATGGATGTTTTGCAAGTGAAATGACTATATGAACAAATTTAACTCTTATTTTGGTTGATACAATGATTTTGTTGCTCGAAATTTTTCTATTGATTAAATAATTTATTTTAAAAAATGCCCAAAATTTATGCGTTTGAATTAGAGTTGTCAAAAAATAAAATTAAGACTTGTTTAGTGTGTAGGCTAGAGGTAAATAAATGTGTAAAAACTGAAATGTCTAAAATATCCTTAAATTTAACAATTCATAAATAGAAGTGGGTAAATTGAGACAAAAGAGTTGAAAATGTTAGTTTCAGGGGGCAAAGTGAGACAAAATCAATTTCAAGGGGTAACTGAGACTCAATGGCAGTTTCAGGGGGCATTTCGACTAATAAGCCTAAAATAAAATGTTTCATCATACTTGGAAACAAGCATAATTTGGAAGCAAAAGCAGCCGACAACACGGCAGAAAATTGGAATTCGATTATTAGTTAAGCTTAAAATTGGAATTCGATTATTAGTTAAGCTTGGGCAATATTATTCCTAAATAGAATTCCTACTACTTGTCTGAATTTATAAACCGTTTTCCAACTGGATTTGGGAAACATTTTCCGTTTGGGACACTAACTATATCTATCTATCTATATATACGCATGCTCACGCATTATTGCCTTTCATCTAAGTTGCATTCATTCACTCTCTTTGCTTTCTGCTTTCCTAATTGCTTGTTTATTGTTTCCTGTTTTAGTCATGGCTCTAAGAAACACTGTTGCCGTGAGTTTCATCATCATGATGATTTTCTTTGGTGCTTGTTCCGCTACCGTTTATACCGTTGGCGGCGATTTGGAAGGGTGGACTGACAGTGGCGCGGTTGATTACAACGAGTGGGCTTCATCGAAAAAATTTTATGTGGGCGACGAGTTCATATTTAATTACAAACATGAATATGATTTTGTGATGATAGTCACTCAAGCCGATTATGACTATTGTATTCCATCACTTCCCCTATCTCATTACGGTACCTTTACCGCCTTAACTTTTGATATACCGGGCACCTACTATGTTATTTGTGGTGAACCTGGTCACTGCAAAGCCGGCCAAAAGATTAAAATCAAGATCAATGCCCTCGAAATAGAAGATCCAGTCGTTAGTCCAAGTCCCTCTCCTTCTCCATCCTCACCATCAGGTTCTCCTCCTAATGCTAAAGCAATGTCTCCAAGCTCAAAAATCACACGACCGCTCCCGGTTCTTAATCTTGTGATGGTCGGTGGGGCTGCTACCGCGCTTCTTATGTTGGTGGCTTGGGTTTCGCATTTTATCTACAGCCGTTTAAATGAATCCATGTTCCAAGCAGAAAAGAGTAGCCAAGTTGTTTAAATGTATTCTTTATTTTATTCGGATTGAACGTAAATGAATTTGTACTTTCATTAGTTTTAGTTGTTTTCTATATACACTCTGGTTCAACTTACATATATGAAAATATTTCTTTTATATGCAATTGTTAGAAAATGTGATTCGAAAGATTATGGGCTGTAAGATGTATATGCAGTATACGTAAAGCAGTGAAGAAAAATTCAAACAAGTTGGAGATGATCTTCAAATCATTGTACATGATGATCGTTGTGGAAGATTGACTGTCGTTATATATTTCATGGTGGCATAATTGAAAAAATTGTCACCTTCTTAAATACAATGATTGATTGAAGATATCTAATATAAATAGTATCTAACGAAAACTAAATGCTTGATGTATGATGAACGAACATGATTTTTGGATTCCCCAGATCCCCACGAAAAGGATCCGGCGAGAATATTTTTCCACCCAATATGGCTTTATAATAAGCAAGCGTGGGCTTGGATCTTCTCATGTTAGTCATGTATGAAACCAAAGCCAATTCCCTTGAGAAGAATTAGACAGTGGAAGTTTGGGAATACCTTGCAAGGATAAGAGTTTTGCTTTCTCTTGTTACTAGTCATAGCGAGGAATAGTCAAATGAAATTTAAGATTAACATTCCTGGGCGGGGATTCTAGTCCCATGATAATTTAAAAGCTCAGATGATAAAGTGTGAAAGCCTGTAAAAGAGAGATAAAAGGCTACTTGTTTCTTACTTCTTAAATTACAAAACATGATCAATTTAATGATAATGTTAAAAATGAATCGCAACTATCAGACGAATTGTGGGGTAACTCGTCTATTTTGAGATATGAGATTTACTTAAGAAGAATGGAAATGTAATTTGTTAATTGAATGAAATAATCAAAATGTCATCGCTTATACAGAGTAATTGTTTAATACAAGGTTAGAGACCTTCTTACAAATACCTTAAATGTGGGGAGGTTTACTTCCTAGTGTTAGCAAATTATTGAAAAAAATCCTAATTAACATTGGAAAACAACTAATCTCATATGAAATAAATTTCATAAGATGGATTGTGCACAAAATTAGAGATAGTCAACCTAAATGTACCAAATATTAAAGGTTTGACTAGAGAGTAAGTTAATCATCGAGGGGAATGAGGCTAAAGCCAACATAACTAATGAATCAGCCGGGCGAAAACCTAATTTAGTTGATTGGAGATCCCATAGTCTAAGTTCAATGAGCAAACTGGTTGGACATGATTCAAAGAAGTTAACACACCATATACCTCATTCCTATGATGCAAGAAGTTGTCTGCAGAAGTTTTAGGGTGTGTATATATATATATATATATTTATACTAAATGACAGTGATATCTCAAAAATAAGAGAAATAAAGTAGACTATTCTTAATCAGTGATCACCTATGTGAGAGCAGAAGTTGATCGCTTCTATGAGAATGAGATGGCTAAATTCTCTAAAACTCTCATGAATCTGGGATTTGTTCAGGACCAAAATGAACACAACCGTAAGACCATAATATATTAAGATAAGAGATGTGTGTCCCTTATTGTCTCAATTTACTGATGCGGTGAACAGTTCAAGATCTTCCACATCCACTGCGTCACCAAGATCTTCCACATCCACTGCATCTCTTGTCCGTCTGCACTCTCAAATTCTTCTAATTTTTCATTCATGTGGAGGATTGTTGGAAATTATATATTATAATATTTAATTAAAAAAAATTATGAATGAAAAATAAGAGTTAGTTAAGTGTTAAAAGTCATGTATCAAAGAGTGCCGCAAGGGAAGTCATCCCTTTTAGTTATGTATCTATTAAAGGGTATTACTTAATTACCTAAAACCTAAAAGATACATCTCCTCGGCAAACAATATATTGGGTTATATAAATACTCAAGAACTATTGTCTTTAAAAAATAGAATTAAGAGAAGAGTTTTCTCCAATGTCCTAGTCAAAATCCGAGTCGTGTCTTGAGAGTATGAAATATATAAAATTCGCCAGAGTCCTAAGATTAAAGTGCTTTGACTTCGAATTATAAATTGTTGAATCCTGAGAAACGGATGCCTACCGAACTACAAAAAGATTATTCTGATTACATATATATCGATTTAATTTTAATTACGAGATAAGCTATGAGGCAGATACAACAACAAAAAGAGGAGTGAAGGGGATTTTTTATTTCAACCAAACCAAATCAGTAACAAAGCACTAGTAACGAAAAAATTGAATCTTAATCATAATTTGCTCGCCTCCATGCTCATGTCCCGTCATAACACAGAGAAATCGACATGAATCGAATTCGAAAATGAATACAAAAGGAAATTCCGTAACTGCTTAAATAGAAGAAGCCTTTCTGTAATACAATATCTGTTGGTGCTACTTGGAGCCAAGTCTGTAATCTCTTTGCTCATCCTATCAGCAATTCCAAGGAACATAGTGGAGCCTCCACTGAGGACAATATTTCCATACAGATCCTTCCTAATATCAACACCACACTTCATAATAACAAAAAAATTGAGTTTTTAACCCTTCTGATAAAATGAACAGTTTGTCGGCTTCAACTGCAAAGAATTGTCATTCTTTACTTAAAATTGCCCATATATTTGCTCAGTTTACAACTGTACTTAAAATTGCAGAAACTTGGGAAAAAAAAAAACGAATAAATGACAAAGAAAAACTCAGGTAAAAATAAGTAAATAGGGTGTGGAGTTTTATACGAAATATCTCCACTCAATTAGTAGCGGAACCAGTACTCAGCATAAATTGTATTTTATTTTGTGAGATTTCCGCCGCGAGACTTTACATTCTTCAACGAGTCATCCCCTTAAGACTATATCCACAGTTTGATAAACTGAAACAGATACATTGGGGATATCTGTTGCATATAGGGATGGCAACGGTTATGGAGGGCGGGTAACCGCGGTTATTTACCCATAACCGTTTATGCTCATACCCGCATAACCGTTTACCCATTGGGTAATTGTCTAAACGGTTATACCCATACCCACAACCGTTTATAAACGGTTAACCACATCCATAACCGCATACCCATTTAACCGTAACCGTTTAATACCCGTTTACCCATTTACCCTTTTTAACCCGTTTATCTTTTTCTTTTCTTTTTTTGTTTTTTACCATTACCCCATTTTCACCCGTCTACATGTTTTTTAACAACTTGAAAATTACCCATTTACCCTTTTTAACCCATTCATCTTTTTCTTTTCTTTTTTTGTTTTTTACCATTACCCCATTTTCACCCGTCTACATGTTTTTTAACAACTTGAAAATTAAAAAAAAAATTCATAATTTTTTTTAACAATTAGACACCGTTATAGGTACATTCATCATACATTTCCGTATTTTAATTTTTTAAGTCCTTATATCATTCCAATAATTGAAAAAATAATTTATGAACAATATTTTTAATTGATATAGAATGAAAAAGCAAGAAAATTAGTTTTAAAGAACAAAATTGGAATATAGGATATATAAATTATAGTAACAGTGCAACCAAAAGTGAGGGATTAGCTGAAATGGCAAGTCGCAACATGTTTGAGGAACAAGTCTTGGGTTGAATTAAGTGAGTGGGGCTGAGGGGAATTGTTATTTATTTTCCTAATCTTTTGGGAAAACTTGTACTACTAATCAGGGCCGGTCCAGAGATTTTTGAGGCCCGGGGCGACGCAAAAAAAAGTGCCCAAACTTCATATAAGAAAATTATTTATTTTCACACGTAAAACATTGATAAAATTATACTTAGAAAAGCACTTCAAACTCAATAATTTAGAAACACAAAAAGACTAATTTATTTTGTATTGAGAGAAGAAAACCAAACAACTATGGGCTTATAAGTAGATAGATGATGAGTTTTGTTTTCCATTTGAACTTTGAAAGTGTTTTTGTATAAATCATGAGGTGTTTTTTCTTATTTACTAACCTTGTCAATATGGGACTAAAAAAATAATAATGTTTTCGAGTCTTTAATTGATATGTATTAGTAATGAATGAGCATTAAATTAAATATTTTGATAACACGTCATATAATTTACAAATTTGCGCTACAAATTTGGTCTACGTATTACTCATTGTTGAATATTAGACTTGAATTGAAACGAATATTTAAAAATAACAAGCTACATAGCTACTAGCTAGTAACTAAAAATAAATTAACAACCAAACAAAAATTTGTTAAAATTGAAAAAAATAAACATGCCTATAGCGTTTCGAACTTATGACCTCTTGCTAATTTTAAACAACAAAAACCATTGCTTCTAATTAAACTTCTTGATCCTTTAACCAAATTTTATAAATTTATACTCTTCTGAAAAGAAATTTGTAAAAATTAAAAAGTAAATAAGCACATGTGGTGTTTTGAACTCAAGACCTCTCATTATTTTCAAATGACCAAACCACCTCTTCAACTTAAATTTCTGTGTCATTAAACCAAATTTTATAAATTTATACTCTTATGAAAACATATATATAATTATACCACCCTAATAATTTTGGTGCCCCCAATATTTTTGGGCCCCGGACGGTTGCCCTGCTTGCACTGGGCCTGGGCCGGCCCTGCTACTAATCCATGTTACCAATGAAGGTAATATAATATTTGTTAAGTATTTTTGGTTACCAAAACTGTTTAGAAGACAATATTCTTGAGTTATTTAACCTATAATGTAAAGTATTAACATAATATATATAATTAGCTATATAAACCATACACTATAGTTAATAGCATTGATCTAATTAAGTTTTGTTCGATAGAGAACATGGTTTGTGTTAAATTTTACATATATAAAATAAATGGGTAAACGGTTACCCGTTTATAACCACGGTTAATACCCATAATCATCCATTTAAATTTCACGGGTAAACGGTTATACCCATAACCGTTTATTTGTCTAAATGGTTACCCATAACCGTAACCGTGATATTTAAATGGGCGGGTAACCGCGGTTACCCATATCTGCGGGTATTTTGCCCATCCCTAGTTGCATACTTGAATAATTCCAAAAAGCGCGGTTGAATTTGGAACCCGGATAACAGATAGCTCGAAATTCATGTTCGTGAAACACCGTTGTACTCTAAAAGCCATGCAGAACAACAAAGAGTTCGTCGTCTACAAGAATAGGACTCTCCATCCTCCATCAGAATATAAAGAGTGAGAAGAAAAAGAAATTTTATGAACTTATGGTAGGATCAATACATAAAACAAAAAGCACACCATATTACAAACTTTCTCATGCATTTTTAATTGCATAAACTTGTAAAATAAGTAAACAGGGTGTGGAGTACGAAATGTCTCCACTTAAATTAGTAGCGGAACCAGTCATCATAAATTGTATTTTATTTTGTAAGATTTCCGACGTGAGACTTTACATTCTTCAACGAGCCATCCCCTTAAGGCTACATCCACATTTTGATAAACTGAAACAGATACATTAGGTATATCTGTTGCATACTTAGATCATTCCAAAAAGCACGGTTGAATTTGGAACCGGATAACCGATAGCTCGAAATTCATGTTCGTGAAACACCGTTGTACTCTAAAAGTCAAGACGAACAACAAAGAGTTCGTCGTCTACAAGAATAGGACTCTCCATCCTCCATAAGAATATAAAGAGTGAGAAGAATAAAAACTTTTTGTTATGAACTTGTGGAGGATCAATTCATAAAACCAAAAGCACACCGTATTACAAACTTTCTCATGCATTTTTAAGAGCATGCATGTGCTCTAATAATACATATAGTACTGCAGTACACTATGATAACATTATGCAGCGCAGCTAAAGACATCAATGCTCGTATGACCTATACGCGATTAATTTGATTGCTATCCGGCTGCACAGGCGCCTGCACAACCTGTGTCACCACCTTTCTACGGCAGCTCAACCCTCTCCCGGCTTTCGAAGCTACTCTTACCACCAACTTTACAAGACTGGACACTATCTTAACTTTGACCTGGCCTCTCTTTGGAGGAAGCCTAGATAAAGCCATTGGTGTGGACTTGGAGTAACACAACAAGTTAGGTAAGAACAGAAATTAAGAACCAATGTTTTGTTTCCAAGTACAAAGAAAATGGGAATGAGACAGCTTTTTAATGTTGGTGTGGGAGTATAAAATGTCATAGGACGTCGATAATACCAGGGGGTTGATTCTTACAATCGGTCAAATATCCGTTGTTACAGTTGATGCCAAGCAAGTAAAAAATAAGGGTTTGGAACTTTGGATTAAAAAAACAGTTGACCAAATATAAGGATACAGACTATTGGGATGCGAGTGGAGAACTCTTGTTAGCACAAGGTGTCTTAGTCAAGCCTTGAGTAGGCTAATAGTCTCTCTTGTAAAAATGGTGATTTTTTTTTCCAGGCATGCCACTACTCCAAGACCAATAGATTGTTTGTTTTTAAGTTGTTAATAAGCCATTTGCTTGTACCACAAGAAAGGGTTAAATCAATACTTAGGTTCTTTTCTATACCTTGAAGAAAAAGACTTCATAATTTTATCGTGTTAAATACCAAAGAACAAGGATCACAAACAGATCAAATGAGAATTTGAACCAGTTAGCAATCTTTGAGTAAAGGGAAATGCAAAAAAATAAAGCACAGTACATAAACAAAGGAATATATTAGCAAATGTTCAAGAAACATTAATAACATGAGTAATAAACAAATCAAATGACAACAACAAGAAAATAAATGACAAATACAAGCCATCGGGCAAGTTTTCAACCTATTCGGGCAAGTTTTCAAGTCTGTTGGGCAAGTTCGTGCAGTTGCGGACCATGTATTATTGAAGGGGTTCTACAAAGGGATTCGATACTACAAAAGGGAAGTAGCAGAGCTATAGAGACAAATGAATGTCTGAGATACAAAAGTAATAATTGAAAAGTAGGTTGCAGAGCTTTTAGAAGTCTTTGTGTCTTGAGTTCATCAATGTCCCTCTCTCTAATCCTCCTGTTGTCTTTTACAGAAGCTTTCTTCTTCTAGAATGAAGCTTTCCTAACTCACTTCATTCTCTTTCATCCAAGTTGGTGATGTGACATTTGTTAGAGGATGAGCTCCCACTTGGATACTTGAGCTTTGATTCTCTCGAATTTACAAATCTTGCCACAGTAGAGCACTTTGGGTTGAAGTTGATGCTCGCGGCGAGGCGGCTGCTCAGTAGGCGGCGATGCTCTCTAATGATGGTGAGGGAGTCCCTTTTATAGAATAAGGGCTCGCTCCTCAATACATGAATAATGGGCTAGAGTTGATGCTCACGGCGAGGCGGTTGCTCAGTAGGCGGCGATGCTTTCTAATGATGGTGAGAGAGTCCCTTTTATAGAATAAGGGCTCGCTCCTCAATACATGAATAATGGGCTAGAGTCCCCCAAGTATTTTTCATGAGGCCCAGTTGAGGCCCAATATATGGTGTATAGTGTAGTCCCCCAAGTCTTCGGTCAATAGAGTTTGTTGACTGGAGACTTCAAATTGAATCCATGTATGGGCCGAAGTGGCGATTGTTCGGGGGCGGTATTTATATACCCTACACTGAAGCTTTGTAGGTGAAGCTTTGCAAGTGAAGCTTTGAAGCTGGAGCTCTGTAAATGAAGCTTTTGAAGTTAGAGCTTTTGTAAATGAAGCTTTTGAAGCTGTAGCTCTGTAAATGAAGATTTCGAAGCTAGAGCTTTTGTAAATGAAGCTTTTGAAGCTGATTGACATGAGTGATGCTCATGAATGTTTGATTGACATGAGTGATGCTCATGAATGTTTGATTGACATGAGTGATGCTCATGGATGTTGACATGAGTGATGCTCATGAATGTTTATGTATGATTGATATGAGTGATGCTCATAAATGTTTATGTATGATTGACATGAGTAATGCTCATGTATAATATGAAGTACTGGGCGTACTTTTGATCACCTGGTTGGTGGCATGAAGGAGAGTACGGGTTGTACATTTCATCACCTGATTGGTGGCATGAATGGCTAGTTACCAAATGATATTAGAGTACGGGTTGTACATTTCATCACCTGGTTGGTGGTAATAGTGGCAGGTTGCCGAATAATTTTGGAGTACTGGGCGTACTTTTGGTCACCTGGTTGGTGATAATAGAGGCAGGTTGTCGAATAATTTTGAAGTACTGGACGTACTTTTGATCACCTGGTTGGTGGTAATAGCGGCGGGGTGCCGAATAATTTTTTGTAGTGCTGGGCGTACTTTTGATCACCTGGTTGGTGATAATAGAGGGGCCTGGCTCTTTTGAGCATATGGGCCTTCGCCCTCCACACGACATTGCAGCCCATTATTTTGGGCTTGCCCTTTTTTTTTTTTTTTTTTTAATTACCCTCTGATGAGGTTTATACAGATATCTCCGAAAGATAAAAATAAATTACATCATTCTGGTGGGGTGTTTATTCCTTGCTTTTGCAGTGTCCCCATGTGCTTCCCTTTTGCTTTCTCTTTTCACTTTCTTTTTCTTTTTCTACGTAGGCGCAGTGGATTTTGATCTAAATCTGCCAATAGCATTGCTTCTGTCAGTGCTTTTGCTTTTCTTCTTTGTGAGCACATGACCCCTCCATGACTGCACCACTTTTTCTTTTTCTCTTTTCCTTTTGCTTTCCACTGTGTCCGTCTCTGTCTGTCTGTGCGCTGCCCAGGATGTAGATCGCACTCGGGTTCTCTGCTTTTACTTTGTAGATTGCTTGGACTTTGTAGATTGCAGATGGCACTCAGGTTCTCTGCTTAACGTACTAAAGTTACCAGGAAGATTAGCTTGGTACATATATTTACCTTGATGAGTCCAGTTTTCTTGTCAAGCTCATATTTCACCTTGCTTCCTTTTGGGATTTCGATAACACAGTTGAAAATCTTAGGAGCTTCAGGTCCGATTTCAAGGTCATGCCACGGGTGAGCAGCGATAGACCTCCTAGTCATGGATGAAAGTATCCTCTCATTAAGAGGTGGATGCGAAGAATGATCATGATGATAGGTGACATGGGGTTCCACAACTTTTTGAGGAGGCTCAACTTTCTGAACTGTCTCAATTGGTAGGGCCATATCGGTGGAGGAACGGAGATGTAAATCCGTCGGCGGAGCGAGGAGACAACTTCGAGGGGAAGAAAGTGCAGATCTAAAAAATTGAAAGAAAGGAAGTAGAGTGAATCGAGGTGGTCGGAGAGGGTTGTGAAAAGGTTGGTTTTGTGCTTGATGATCATCTCCGTATGCTACAATTTCTACTCTCAAAGCTGGTGCTGGAGCATCATGGCGACAGCAGCTGGGGCTGATGCGGAGGCGAACTCGTTAGCGCCGGAACCGGCGCTGATCTGCTGGCTGCGAAACTTGGCTGCGAGGGTGGCGAAGTCGTTGTAGGAGAAGACGACACTGCAATTGCGTGCTTGATCTGCTCCTTCTCCGACTTGGCAAGATAAGATCTGAGCCAGGCAGAGTCAGCAGGGACAGGAACATTCGGCGGACGATTGGTGGTAGTGTTTTTCCCTGACTTGGTAAAGCTCCACCTTTTCTTCTCATTCCGGTCGCTAGACACGGTGCTGGTGTTGTTGACGTGGTGTTTCTCTCTCTTCATCCCCAGCAAGCCATTTAACCATTTTGTAGCTCTCCCCATGTTTTTTGCTATCTCACTTTCTCTCTCTAGAATCTGAAGTTGAAAGCAAATGTATAGAGAGAAAATGAGGAGAGAGAAACAAGTGAGAGTGAAGAAAGAAGGTCAGAGCGAGAGAGAGAGGGGGAATTGAGGAGTATTTCAGATTTGTATATTTTCTGTTTTTGGGTTTTTTTTGTGATTTTGCAGATTCACGACAGAGGTGAAAAATTGAGAGAGAACCGACATAACTTTTTGTGTAGATTCCCACAGACGACGCCAAATGTTGATGCACAAAACCGGAGGTCTTGGTACAACGTAAATCTGACCGTGAATTTGCAAGTAATGTAAATAACACAAGATGTATCGTGGTTCACCCCAAGGTTTGAACTACGTCCACACTGAATATGTATTTATCTGAGGGAGAGAGAACTCTGAGAGTGAGAGCTTTGAGAGGGGGTGAGAGGGCTTAGGAATTGGCCTCTGAGAAGGGGCAAATATGTAATAAGTGAGGAGTCCTTATTCTATAAAATGACCCATCACCCTCACAATTAGAGGAGGCCATTTTCCTAGGCCATGGAATGGCTCTCTCACCCTCAGAAGCTCTCTCCATCTCTCTCCCTCACCTCTCAGAAATACATAATCAGTGTGGACGTAGCCCAAACCTTGGGGTGAACCACGATACATCTTGTGTTATTTACATTACTTGCAGATTCACGGTCGGATTTACGTTGTACCAAGACCTCCGGTTTTGTGCATCAACAAAAGGTATTGTTCTAGGCCATGTGATTTCTAATAAAGGTATTGAAGTAGACAAGGCAAAAATTGATTTAATTGCTAAGTTGCCACCTCCCACTTCTATTAAGGGTGTGCGAAGCTTTCTTGGTCATGCAGGTTTCTATAGGCGTTTCATCCAAGATTTCTCAAAAATTAGTCGTCCCCTATGTAATCTCTTAGCCAAGGATGCTGTTTTTAATTTTGATAAAAGTTGCCATGATGTTTTTGATACTTTGAAAAAGAAATTAACATCAACACCTATCATTATGACGCCCAATTGGTCTCTTCCTTTTGAATTAATGTGTGATGCATCTGATTATGCTATAGGTGCGGTTCTTGGACAACGTGTAAGTAACTTGCCTCATGTTATCTATTATGCTAGTCGCACATTGAATGATGCTCAGTTAAATTACTCCACCACTGAAAAAGAACTGTTGGCAGTTGTCTTTTTCTTGGAAAAGTTTCGCTCATATTTAATTGGGTCAAAGGCTATTGTTTATTCTAATCATGTTGCTCTTAAGTATTTACTAACCAAAAAGGATGCCAAGCCTCGATTGATTAGGTGGATTTTATTGTTACAAGAATTTAATTTGGAAATCAGGGACAAAAAAGGATGCGAAAATGTCGTGGTAGACCACCTCTCTCGGCTAGTGGAGGTAGATGGCCATGAAGTACAAAATCAAGATGGTGTACCACCCATTCATGAAGTTTTTCATGATGAACAACTCTTCTCAATCCATGGAGAAGAACCCTGGTATGCAGATATTGTTAATTACTTAGCTAGTAATATTATTCGTTCTGATCTAACCTTGTAGGAAAAGAAGAAATTTATATCCATGGTTAAGCATTATTTTTGGGATGACCCATATTTATTTAAACATTGTCCTGATCAAATAATAAGGCGTTGTGTTCCAGAAAGTGAGCAGCAGAGTATCCTACAATTCAACCATGAACTAAATTGCGGAGGACACTTTGGTGCCAAAAAGACACCTCTTAAGGTTTTGCAATCCGGTTTATTTTGGCCTACATTGTTCAAAGATTTATATAATTTTTGTGTTAGGTGTGACAGGTGCCAACGATCAGGAAATATATGCAAAAGGAATGAGATGCCGCTAACCAACAATTTGGTGGTAGAATTATTTGATGTGTGGGGTGTAGACTTTATGGGTCCCTTTCCTACATCTTTCGGTTATACTTATATTCTTGTTGCTGTGGATTACGTGTCTAAATGGATTAAGGCAATTGCAACTAAAACTAATGATAGTAAGGTTGTGCTTGGTTTTTTGCAAGACATGATATTTACTAGATTTGGGACCCCCAGAGCCATAATTAGTGATGGGAGAAGTCATTTTTGTAACAAAGCTTTTGCAGCATTGTTGAAGAAATACAACATCACTCATCTGATAGCAACACCATACCACCCTCAAACTTCAAGACAAGTCGAGGTTAGTAATCGGAAAATTAAGTACATTTTGGAAAGGACTGTGAAAATTACCAGGAAAGATTGGGCCTTAAAATTTAACGACGCCTTGTGGGCATATCGAACGACGTACAAAACTCCGATTGGAATGAGCCCTTATAGGCTTGTTTTCGGAAAAGCTTGCCACCTGCCAGTGGAATTGGAGCATAAAGCATACTGGGCAATTAAGCAATTAAATTTTGACATAAGTAAAGCCGGAGATGCTAGGAAGTTGCAATTAAATGAGTTAGACGAGCTTCGAAATAAGGCTTATGAGAATGAAAAAATTTACAAAGAAAAGACCAAGATGTACCATGACAAACTGCTACAAAGGAAGGAGTTCAAAAAAAAGGTATGCAAGTTGTGGAGCCAAAAATATTCACTAGGCGATACGTGGACTTTTGGACAAAAGAGGACAAAAACACCCTCGAGGTATACCGGGTTTCCTACACGCGAGCAGTGGAGAATCATCCATCAACCAAGTCAGGAGTACCCAAAATGGGTAACAATTCAAAACCTATTTCATTCCATATATGTTTTTACCCCATTTTTTCCTTATTCAATTAACCATTTATTTCAAACATTCCATAACATCCTCAATCAATTAAAAGCCAAAAATCACCCTAAAAGCCGTTGGTCCTTCTCCAAAATGGGGGGCCGGCCATTCCCTTTGATTTCCTACCATAATTTGCCTTTTTTACATTGGTTAGCTAATCTTTTCAACCATTATTTGATTGATTAGCTGATCATGCCATGAAAGTCATAAAAACATTCCCTTTATATTGATAATTAACCAATTAATATATTATTCTTAATTAATATATTAATTGCTAAATTAAGCCACCTCCTATCCCTATATATATGCTCCCATTTCCACCAAAAACCCATTCCAATTCTCTTACAAAAAATCACAAATACTCTAAACACTATTTCTCTCTAAAATTCTAACTTTGGCATCGGAGGTTCTTCGGCCAAAGCCCCCCCCATTCATCGTGGGCGCGTGAGGCTTTTGGCCTTAACCTAAGGTGCTAGTTGTTTTGTAGGTGCAAAATCGTCCAAGATCGAGGAGGAGAAAATTTGCATCCACACAAGTGTTGCTTTATGACTCACGTTTACGTCTTTTTCCAAGAAAATTGAAATATCGGTGGCTTGGACCTTTTAAAGTAAGCCAAGTATTCCCTTACGGAGCTGTTGAAATTGAGAATACAAAGACTGGAAATACTTTCAAGGTGAACGACCATCGATTGAAACCATATTTGGCCAACACTCCTACAGCTGCCGTGGTTGATTACCTTGACTTAATCAAGCCTTAGATCTTGCATTCCGTCTTGCCTAGATGTTAACTAAAGCGCTTGGTGGGAGGCAACCCACCTCGGTAACTTCGTTTTTATTTTATTTTTGCTTGTGTATTCGTTTGTGTTTCCATACTGTCAAGACCTTCTCTACTCATTGCATAATTTATTTGTCATAAACATTGAGGACAATGTTTAGTTTAGGTTTGGGGGTGGAAAACGTTTGTTTTGCTTATTTTTATCTAGGGTAAATTACATAGTAACCCCTCAAGTTTGAGGTCTATTACAACCCCATACAACATCTTTAAAACATTTTACTTTCATACCTCAAGTACTATTTTATTTCAATATAATACATCTGTTAGATTTTCCATCCATTAATCCATTAAATGCTGATGTGGCTGCCACATTTGTGCCACGTGGCTGCCACATTTGTGCCACGTGGCTGCCAAATGTGTGTCACATGGCTAAAAAAATAATTTTTTTATTTTTTTTAAACCTAAATCTTCTAAATAAATATAAAAAAAAAAACCAAAAACCAAAGCCCACTTCGTCTTCCCTCCCCCCCCTCAAAACCCAACCTGCAACCCAGAAGAAGAAGAGGAGGAAAAAAAAAATCATCTTCATCTTCCCCGACCCCCCTTCCTTGCAACCCACCCCTTTCTTCCCCTTTCCCGTCTTTCCCAAACCCACCGCACCCATCTTCTTCCCCATCTTCATCTTCTCCGTAACCCAGAAAAAAAAAAAAACACCCTTTCAGTTTGTCTTCCCCCCTCCTCCTCCCCTCTCTTCTCCCCCATCTTCATCTTCTTCCCCCAACCCCTACCTACAACCTAGAAGAAAAAAAAAACAAAACAAAACAAAACCCAGATCCTGTCCGCCATCGTCGGGTTTGTGAGGTGAAAATGGGAGGAATGGGTGTGGATTTAAGGAGTGGGGTGTGTAGAGGAGGGAAGAGGGTGGGTGAGGAGGGTGGGTGCAGGTGCGCCCGACCCCCTACCTGCAACCTAGAAGGAAAAAAAAACAAAACAAAACAAAACCCAGATCTCGTCCGCCATCGTCGGGTTCGTGAGGTGAAAATGGGAGGAATGGGTGTGGATTAAAGGAGTGGAGTGTGTAGAGGAGGGAAGATGGTGGGTGCGAGGGTAGGTGCGGAGGGAGGGTGGGTGCGGGTGCGCTCGGGGAAGGTAGGGGTGGGGTGGGCTGGGTTGCAGGGGGAAGAAGATGAATATGAGGGAGAATAGAGGATGAGGAGGGGGTGAGGTAGAGGAATGAGGTTTCTGTGAGGTGGGTGGGTGGGGGTGGGGGAAAAAGGATCTGGGTTTGTTTTTGGTGGGGGGGTTGCGGGGAGATGGGATGGCTTTTATTTTTTTTATTTTTTGTGTTGTTGAGAAAATTTAGGTTTTAAAAAAAAATTAAAAATTTTTTTTTTTTACCACGCGGCACAAATGTGGCAGCCACATCAACGCTTAACGGATTAATGGATGGAAAATCTAACGGATGTATTATATTGAAATAAAATATAGTACTTGAGGTATGAAAGTGAAATGTTTTAAAGATGTTGTATGGGGTTGTAATAGACCTCAAACTTGAGGGGCTACTATGTAATTTCCCATTTTATCTATTTATAGTCAGAGAACAACGAAATATGTGTTTGAGAGTATTTTTGCAGATGATGTTACTACCCATGAGAAGCTCACAAGATTGAAGAAAAAGAAGGAAATGGTGTTGCGGCCTTACTGATTTTGTGCTCCATGGCGTCTAGTCTAAGTCAATAAACAAAAATCCATTAAGTGCAAGAAGAACAAAGAAAACCAAAAAGTGTCTTAGCATGGCGTCTGCATCAACAACAATTCATTCATCCAAGAGAGCTATCTCAAGGCTAAGCATATGGCATCTACTATAACCTTGTCTCATACATCTAAAAATTCATATTAAAGGTAGCTAATCAATAACATGAACATAAAGAATGATATAAGCACAATGAATGAAACTAGAAACCGTGAATTGATAAAAGAATGAAGTTAACTAAGACATAGAATTATCATGAAGGCTACATCGGATCCCTAACACAGAATTAGTTCATCACGACCATCAAATTATAATAAGACATAATTATCACAATCATGATCACCAAGTCGGAAAAGATGTAAACGATGGAGAACCCCCTCGGCGTTGGTATCTTCCTTAGGTCAATCCTCTGTGATGAAGTGCGACTCCCTTATTTTTCTCCCTGCTCTTTTTCACGTCCCCCTTCTTAAATAAAACATCTAAGGAACATATAGGTAGGTTTTTTTAGGCTTGCTTTACCGCAATTGTTGAATCCCAGCCCAAACAGGAATCCCAACATCATCAGACTTCGGTTTCCTGATCCAAACTGGACTCCACTTCCGCGTACAATTCCTGAACTGACCTTCTCGTACTAAAACAGGTATAACTTCTTCTAGAAGAATCCAAACCATGATCTGTAAAATTCTGCCGAAACTAGACATCCCGAGCTTTCCATACATATGTGACACGACACCCAGTTCGTCCTGATGAATGTTTGACGTCCCAACAAAAATGACAGTTCTGCGCAGCACCTTCCAGCTCTAGTTATAATTTTCACACAGCAGCCATTAAGTTGTGGATTGAACAATTTAACATTTGATGATTGTTGGAATGCTTCTTCACTTCAATTCTTCTCAGTTTTGATCCCTTTTAGTCTTGAAATCACCAAAAAAACTCCAAAGTCTTCTCTACGGCCCATTATCTACAAAATATGCACTAAACACATCAAACAACCAATTTCACAAGAAAACATAGCGTAAAACTTAGGAAATATGGGCAATATAAATGTATAAATATTGTGTTATCACTCGTATGAACTGTACGTGATTAATTTGATTGCTATCCGGCTGCACAAGCGCCTGCACAACCTGTATCGCCACCTTTCTAAGGCGGCTCAACCCTCTCCCTACTTTCGAAGCTACTCTCACCACCAACTTGACAAGACTGGACACTATCTTAACTTTGACCTGGCTTCTCTTTTGGAGGAAGTCTAGATAGACCCATTGGTGTGGACTTGGAGTAACACAAGAAGTTAGGGAAGAACAGATATTAAGAACCAATGTTTTGTTTCCTAGTACGAAGAAAATGGGAATGAGACAGCTTGTTAATATTGGTGTGGGAGCAGAGTATAAAATGTCATAGGATGTCGATAATAACAAGGGGTTGACTCTTACAATCGGTTAAATATCCGTTGTTACAGTTGATGCCAAGCAAGTGAAAAATAAGGATTTGGAACTTCGGATTAAAAAACTGTTGACCAAAATGGAATTAAGGATACAGACTGTTAGGATGCAGGATTCTCACACAACCTCCCCCAGAATGCAAGTGGTGAACTCTTGTTAACACAAGGTGCCTTAGTCAAGCCTTGAGTAGGCTCATAGGCTCTTTTGTAGAAATAGTGATTTTGCCCAGTCGTGCCACTGCTGGCCAAGACCAATAAGTTGTTTGTTTTAAAATGTTAATAAGCCATTTGCTTGCGCCACAAGAAACTGGCCTTCTTTTCTATGCCTTGAAGATAAGGACTTTATTATTTTCTCATGTTAAATACCAAAGAACAAGGATTACAAACTGATCAGAGGAGACTTTGAACCAGTCAGCAATCTTTGAGTAAAGGGAAGATGCAGAAAAATAAAGTACAATACATAAACAAAGGAATATACTAGCAAATGTTCAAGAAACATTTATAACATGAGTAATAAACAAAGCATAATGACAATAACATGAAAATAAATGAAAAATAGAAGCCATCGGGCAAGTTTTCAACCTATTTGGGCAAGTTTTCAAGCCCGTTGAGCAAGTTCGTGTACTGCGGGCAATGTGCTATTGAAGGGGTTCTACAAAGGGAATCGATACTACAAAAGAAAAGTAGTAGAGACATAGATACAAATGAATGTTTTGAGATAAAAAAGGAATAATTGAAAAGTAAGCTGCAGAGCTTTTAGAAGTCATTTTGGCTTGAGTTGATCAATGTCCTTTTCTTTAATCCTTCTGCTGCCTTTTATAGAAGCTTTCTTCTTTTAGAATTAAGATTTCCTAACTTGGTTCATTCTCTTTCATCCAAGTTGGAGATGTGAAGTTCGTCAAAGGATGAGCCATTACTTGGATACTCGAGCTTTGATCCTTTCGAATTTACAGATCTTGAAGCACTTTTCTCTGAGAAACGTGGCTCTTATCTTTTTTTCTGTGTGAACGAGGGTGAGCTTGCCGCCCAAACATGCCACATCAAAAGGTACTTTTGAATCTTGGGTTAGCCACTGTTCACTTTTGCTAAACTAAATACCCAAAATAAGAAGTATGAGTTAAAAAGGATGTTGGACCCTAGCCAGGCCCAACTTATTTAATTATGGCTCAAATACAAACAGTTACATACAGTTAAAAAATGAAATAAAAACTAAGGAAAATGACTTCAAAACTTTGAATTTCAACTAAAACCCATCTAATAACTATATTTAATAATAAGGGCAAGAGAAGAAAACAAAACCAAAAAAATAAAAAAATAAAAAAATCCCCAATGAAAGCGCTTATGTCTCACTCCCGTTTTCTACATGCCTATTTATATTGTGGGCAGATAATGGAGTGCTCACTGGGCATATAGACTAGATATTGGGAGTGGTAGTGAATTTGAACCACAATATTGCTAGCATATATTATAAGGCTTAGCCCACTCCCACACCCCCTTAATGTAGATAATATCGTTTGTTCAAAAAAATATATATTATCTAATAAATTTGAACAAGTTATTAAGTCTTTTGCTACAATTAGTACAAACAGATTGGATAAATTCCTCTTCTTTTTCCCAAATGCTAATGAGAAATTTGAATCTTTTTATGCACTAAATTTGCATCATGCAACCCAAATGCCCAAGTTCGATTCTCACTTCTTCATCGTGATTTATAATATAATAAAATGTTTCATCATACATGGAAACAAGCAGAAGTTGGAAGCAAAACCAGCCGACAAAACGGGAGAAAATTGGAATTCGATTATTAATTAAGCTTGGGCAATATTATTCCTAAATAGAATTCCTACTACTGGTCTGATTTTATAGACCGTTTTCCAACTGGATTTGGGAAACATTTTCCGTTTGGGACACTAACTATATCTATCTATCTATATATACGCATGCTCACGCATTATTGCCTTTCATCTAAATTTCATTCATTCATTCTCTTTGCTTTCTGCTTTCCTAATTGCTTGTTTATTGTTTCCTGTTTTAGTCATGGCTCTAAGAAACACTGTTGCCGTGAGTTTCATCATTATGATGATTTTCTTTAGTGCTTGCTCCGCTACCGTTTATAAGGTTGGCGGCGATTTGGAAGGGTGGACTGACAGTGGCGCGGTTGATTACAACAAGTGGGCTTCATCGAAAAAATTCTATGTGGGCGACGAGTTCATATTTAATTACAAACATGAATATGATTTTGTGATGATAGTCACTCAAGCAGATTATGACTATTGTATTCCATCACTTCCCCTATCTCATTACGGTACCTTTACCGCCTTAACTTTTGACATACCCGGCACCTACTATGTTATTTGCGGTGAACCTGGTCACTGCAGAGCCGGCCAAAAGATTAAAATCAAGATCAATGCCCTCGAAATAGAAGATCCAGTAGTCAGTCCAAGCCCCTCTCCTTCTCCATCCTCGCCATCAGGTTCTCCTTCTAATGCTAAAGCAATGCCACCAAGCTCAAAAATCACACCACCGCTCCCGGTTCTTAATCTTGTGATGGTCGGTGGGGCTGCTACCGCGCTTCTTATGTTGGTGGCTTGGGTTTCGCATTTTATCTACCGCCGTTTAAATGAATCCATGTTCCAAGCCGAGAAGAGCTCCCAAGTAGTTTAATTTGTACTATCATTACTTTAGTTGTTTTCAACATTCACTGTGGTTCAACTTACATATATGAAAAGATTATTTAGATTACATATATATTTATTTGGTTTTTATCATGAGAAAAGCTATATGATGAGAGATATAGAACAACAAAAAGAGTTGTGAAGGGGATTTTTGACTTCAACCAAACCAAATCAGTAACAATACATAATTTCTCTACAACAAAGCACTAGTAATGAAAAAATTGAATCTTAATCATAATTTGCTCGCCTCCATGCTCATGTCCCGTCATAACAAACACAGAGAAATCGACATGAATGAAATTCGAAAATGAATACAAAAAGAAATTCCGCAACCGCTTGAATAGAAGAAGCCTTTCTGTAATACAAAATCTGTTGTGTAGATTCTTTGTTCCCCGCTTGCTTTGTTTGCGCGATTAGAAGCATTTCCTGTGAACAATTGAGGGGCCAGACTCATCGTACTCTGCCTTTGCAATCCACATCTGCACTCAGAAATAGAAATAGCTTTGAGTATGAATACGTTAAGTTACCTCCCGAATGAATTGTCGCATCAGCATTTTGACAAAGAAGAAAAAGAACAAAGAAGAGGTGTTTTAGCTGTTTTCAATTGAAAAGACGCACACACGCGCGCGACAAATTACCTGTTGGAAGGTGCTAAGGGATGCTAAAATGGAGCCTCCAATCCAGACACTGTATTTCCGCTCAGGTGGTGCTACGACCTTAATCTTCATGCTACTTGGAGCCAAGGCTGTAATCTCTTTGCTCATCCTGTCAGCAATTCCAGGGAACATAGTGGAGCCTCTGATGTGCTAGGATAGCACCAAAACCTTATGGAACCAACTCTTGATAACCCACAGGAAATTTATCAAATGAAAATGCAAGAACAAAATATAAAAGACACCAAGATTTAACGAGGTTCCTCAACAGTCAGTGTAACTGGAGTACATCCTCGGAGCAGTAGGAGCTCACCCAATAATCCACTATCAACCAAATGGGAGTTTACAAAGTGTTGGCAATCTCACAACCCAAAGCCCCAATACACCCAATAACTCTCACTCACCAAAAAAACAAATAGAGAGGGAAATATAGTGAATAATTTCATCTCTATACAAAGCTCAAAGCTAATACACAAATACAACTTTAATTGAGTGAGTACCAACAAAGAAAGAAAATCATCTTTCTTTCTTCTCTTCAAAATGGAGCTGCAACACCTCAGTTTTTTTCTTTTTGCTCTCTATTTTCTGCTACGTTTTTTTCTCTTCTATGGCTGCATTACTCCTCTTCATCAAAAGCAGCAGTTCCTTCTTATTAAAACCCTCAGCCGTGGCTTTTCATAGGCCAAATAAAAACAAAAGGACTTTAGACAAGGTTCCATGTTTTCCTCCCCAAAACATGGAAGGGACATAATCATTTTGTCTTTTTTCCTTTTGAATTGTTTAATAGCCACTTTGCCACTTATTCAACAATCTCCACCTTGGCCAAGTTCCGAAAAACGCCATGATAAGCCAACCAACACAATTAACACACAACATCACTCCCAAACACTAGCAAGAGAACAACTCATGCCGAGCCAAATACTCCAAAACTCCTACTGCTCAACACCTTCTTTATATAGGCAAAATGTGAGCCAAGTTCAAACAATGAACAAACTTGGCTACACCAACAACCTTAGTCAACATATCAGCGGGGTTGTCTTTAGTTGGAATCTTCTGGAGAATGATTTCCCCTTCACCAATAATTTCACGAACAAAGTGATAACCCACATCTATGTGCTTGGTCATCGCATGATGAACCTGATACTTAGCCAAATAAATGGCACTCTGACTATCACAATGTACCTCTACCTGCTTCTGATCAACCCCCAAATCTCTAATCAGCCCATGTATCCAAATGGCCTCCTTTATAGCTTCAGCAACTGCCATATATTCAGCCTCTGTAGTAGACAAGGCAACATACGACTGCAAAATGGACCTCCAACAAACTGGCCCTTTAGCCATAGTAAACACATTCCATCTAGATCACCTGCATAATCTGAATCAACATAACCAACTGCAAAATGACCAATACCAGAGTCATCTCTCTCAAAGCATAAACCAACATCTCGAGTACCATGGAGATACCTCAATATCCACTTAGCTGCTTACCAATGCTCCTTACCTGGATTATGCATATATCGACTCACCATGCCAACTGCATGAGCAATATCCGGTCTAGAGCATACCATTGCATACATCAAACTACCAACCAAATTTGCATATGGAATATTTTCCACTTGCAGCTTCTCTTTATCAGTTTTAGGACACTGTAGAGAACTCAATTTAAAATGAGGAGCCAAAGGGGTACTAATCGGTTTGGTTGAATCATGAACTCCAAACTTCCGAATCAACTTCTCAAGGTATTGTCTTTGATTCAAACTGACCAAACCCTTCGCTCTATCTCTAGTGATCTTCATGCGAAGGATCTTCTTCGCTTCACCAAGATCCTTCATCTCGAACTCGTTCTTCATTTGTTTCTTCAATTTCTCAATCTCTTCAACATTCTTTGAGGCAATCAACATATCATCAACATATATCAACAAATAAATGAAAGACTCATCTTGCAACTTCTTGAAGTACACACAATGATCATATTGACTTCTAGAATAATTTTGGCCTCTCATAAATTTATCAAACCTCAAATACCATTGCCTTGGAGATTGCTTCAAGCCATAAAGTTATTTCTTCAATTTGCAAAACAAATTCTCCTTCCCTTTCACTGTATACACATCTGGTTGACACATATAGATCTCTTCATTCAAATCACCATGTAGGAAAGCCGTCTTCACATCAAGTTGCACAAGCTCAAGATCATACTGTGCAACAAGAGCTAACATAATGCGAATTGATGAGTGCTTCACAACTGGAGAAAAGATTTCATTATAGTCAATGCCTTCCTTTTGTGCATACCCTTTAGCAACTAATCTTGCTTTGAATCTCACATTGCTTTTCTCATCAGCATCTTCCTTCTTGGCATACACCCATTTGCAACCAATAGCTTTCTTGCCCTTAGGCAATTTAGCTAACTCCCAAGTCTTGTTCTTCAAGAGAGAATTCATCTCATCACCCATGGCATTGCACCACCTCTCATTCTCCTCACTCTCAATGGCTTCCTCGAAATTGGATGGAATATCATCAATGATAATAGGAAAAGCAAAAGCAACATGGTCACTATACCGAGCTGGCTTGGTAATTTGTCTCTTTCCTCTGTTCTTGGCAATAGACTCTTGAGGTGAAACTTCCTCATCAACTTGAATAGAATCTTCAAGTTCAACTTCTTCAACATCCTCATGGTCTCCAACTTCTTCACTTGTAGTGGCTTCGACATCAGCGGAAATAGGATTTGAAGTACCAGAGGCAACTTTCTCAAGCTCCACCTGTTGGACATCTTTCACATACTTCTCAGAGTCTTTGTACATACTTTCTTCATCAAATGTCACATCTCTACTGATTACAAGTTTCTTCAACTCTGGGCACCACAACCTGTAACCTTTAACACCACTACTAAAACCAAGAAAGATAGCCTTTTTGGCTCTAGGATCAAGTTTATTTTCAGTTACATGAAAATAAGCAGGCGAACCAAAAATATGAATATAATTATAATCAGTAGAAGGTTTTCCAGTCCATACCTCCATTGGTGTCTTACCCTGAACAGCAGCTGAGGGTAACCGGTTGATAATGTGACATGCATAAGTAACTGCCTCTGCCCAAAATGACTTGCTTAAACCCGACTGAGACAACATATATCTAACCTTCTCAAGCAAGGTTCGATTCAATCTTTCTGCAACTCCATTTTGTTGTGGAGTTCCCCGGACACTGTAATGTCTCACAATTCCTTCCTCTTTGCAAACTTTAAAGAAATGGTCGGATGTGTATTCACCACCATTATCCGATCTCAAAATCTTAATCTTTCTCCCAGTCTGGTTCTCAACCATTTTCTTCCAACTCAAGAAAATGCTCAATACCTCACTCTTGTGCTTCATAGTGTAGACCCAAGACCTTTTTGAATAATCGTCAACAAAGGTCACGAACCAATGTCTACCACTTAAAGAATGAGTCTTTGTAGGACCCCAAACATCCGAATGCACATAATCAAGAATGTCCTTCGTCTGATGTACTGCAGTACCAAACTTCACTCTAGTTTGTTTTCCCAAGACACAATGCTCGCAGAAATCAAGCTTACAAGTCGTGGCACCTTTTAGAAGACCTTGTTTCACAAGCCCTTGTAGAGCTTTCTCACCGGCATGGCCTAATCTCATATGCCACAGTCTAGTAGTATCTGAATCAGATGTGCCCATATTTTCTGAGACTACGGACGCTTCACCTGTCACAGTGCTTCCTTGCAATAGATACAAATGACCACATCAAGGAGCTTTCATCACAACAAGTGCACCATAAGTAACTTTCAATGTCTGTCTATCTGAATGAAACCTAAAGCCCTTGGATTCCAAAGTACCCAAAGAAATAAGATTTTTCTTCAAATTCGGTACATACCAAACACCTGTCAACTCTTTAACCATGCCATCATGCAACTTCAAACGAACTGTACCAATCCTTTTTGTTGTGCAAGGATTGTCATCTCCCATGAACACAACACCACCATCAAACTCTTTCAAGCTTGAAAACCAATCTTTGTGAGGAGTCATATGATGAGTACAACCCGTATCCAACACCCACTTAGTAGCACAATCAAATGATGAGGAAGTGGTTAAAGCAAAATCAACAAAATATGTTTCAACCTCAGCAACATTGGCTTCAGAACTTTCTTTTTCTTTGGTCTTCAACTTAGGACAATCTTTCTTCCAATGGCCCTTATTATGACAAAAGGCACATTCATCCCTTTCCAAGATTTTTCTACCTTTAGAGTTTCCTCTAGGTCGAGAGTGTGATTTTTTTCTACTAGAAGATGACCTCCTCTCCGATGATCTACCTCTAACAAATAAAGCTTCAGAGGTACTATCATGATTTTTATCTCTATGCCTCATTTCATAATTCATCAAGGCATTTGACACATCTTCAAATTTCACAGTTTCTTTACCATGCATAATAGTGGTAACAAAATGCTCATAAGAGTCCGGCAAGGAATTCAACAATATTAAGGCCTTATCTTCATCCTTAATATCCTCATCTAAATTTAACAAGTCGGCAATCAACTTATTAAAAACATCAAGGTGTCTAATCATTTTTGTACCTTCTTTGTATTGGAAGCGGTAGAGCTTTTTCTTCAAGTGTAGCCGGTTCTCTGCACTCTTTGTCATATACTTGTCTTCCAATTTTTTCCACAACACACTTGCTACTGTCTCCCGCATCACAAAATATTTCTGAGTTTTTGCAAGGCACAACCGAATTGAAGAGCAAGCCCACAAATTTAATTTCTCCCATTCCGACTTCGACATATCTTCCGGCTTCTCTCCCAAAGCGGCAAATAGATCTTGTTGAGCCAACACATCTTTGACCTCACATTGCCACATCCCGAAGTTGTTTGTGCCATCAAACTTTTCCACTTCGAACTTTGCATTTTGCACCATAGTCCTTGCAAACCCGGAGCTACTTCCAAAAGGATTCTCATCTTGCCCGTCTGACATCTTTGGCAACTAGACAGTACCCAAGAGCAACTAGTGCTCTGATACCAATTGTTGTGCTAGGATAGCACCAAAACCTTATGGAACCAACTCTTGATAACCCACAGGAAATTTATCAAATGAAAATGCAAGAACAAAATATAAAAGACACCAAGATTTAACGAGGTTCATCAACAGTCAGTGTAACTGGAGTACGTCCTCGGAGCAGTAAGAGCTCACCCAATAATCCACTATCAACCAAATGGGAGTTTACAAAGTGTTGGCAATCTCACAACCCAAAGCCCCAATACACCCAATAACTCTCACTCACCAAAAAAACAAATAGAGAGGGAAATATAGTGAATAATTTCCTCTCTATACAAAGCTCAAAGCTAATACACAAATACAACTTTAATTGAGTGAGTACCAACAAAGAAAGAAAATCATCTTTCTTTCTTCTCTTCAAAATGGAGCTGCAACACCTCTGTTTTTTTCTTTTTGCTCTCTATTTTCTGCTACGTTTTTTTCTCTTCTATGGCTGCATTACTCCTCTTCATCAAAAGCAGCAGTTCCTTCTTATTAAAACCCTCAGCCGTGGCTTTTCATAGGCCAAATAAAAACAAAAGGACTTTAGACAAGGTTCCATGTTTTCCTCCCCAAAACATGGAAGGGACATAATCATTTTGTCTTTTTTCCTTTTGAATTGTTTAATAGCCACTTGGCCACTTATTCAACAGCCTCCACTGAGCACAATATTTCCATACATATCCTTCCTAATATCAACATCACACTTCATGATAGAGTTGTATGTGGTTTCATGGATACCGGCAGCTTCCATTCCAATCATGGATGGCTGGAAGAGGACTTCAGGGCACCGGAATCTCTCAGCTCCGATAGTGATTACCTGTCCATCAGGTAGCTCGTAACTCTTCTCCACGGATGAGCTGGTCTTTGATGTCTCTAGCTCTTGTTCATAGTCAAGAGCAATATAGGCTAACTTCTCCTTCATGTCCCTCACAATTTCCCGCTCAGCAGTAGTGGTGAAAGAGTAACCACGTTCAGTCAAGATTTTCATGAGAGCATCTGTAAGATCACGACCTGCCAGGTCCAAACGAAGGATGGCATGTGGGAGGGCATACCCTTCATAAATTGGAACTGTGTGGCTCACACCATCCCCTGAGTCGAGAACAATACCTAAACCCCAAAACATACATGACCAAAAAGCATTAGAATGCAAGTTTTGTCACTACCACAGAGACTCGAAAAATAAACATTTTATTTCTTTCAAGCATTCTAGAGCAGTACTTTGACAAATATCATCCGTTACTCCACTTAAACAATGAACCCAATAGGTGGTACAAAAAGATTTTCTTCCCTAAGCGAAACCATGAATGCAGTCGTGCAATAGGCCGAATAAAGATGATCTCACGTGTATTCTTATCCTATGAGATCCATTGGAACAGCGGAAGTGGGTAGGGCAGAAGAAAAGGAGTCGGAGGAGGAGGCCATTAGAAAAAAAATTGATGTTTTGTCGTGAGACTTGTTAGCTCTGAGATACCATGAAAGAGAGTTAAGCACGCATGAGAGTATAAAGGACAAAAGAACGAATGATGCTCAACTCAGTAAATCTGAGAGAGGTTGTGTGTTTGTATTTATAGGAATGAATTACATCAGAGAGTTCCAAGTCAAACTGATTACAACCAACTAGTCTATATAAATCCCGAAATATAGGAGATAATACAAGAGTATATTCCCAACTCTTAGCAGCAACATCTGTAGTGGAAGAGTCACAGCAAACAACCAACTTATGGTTGTACTGGAAGAGTCACAGCAAACAACCAACTTATGGTTTATCATATACAACAACAAAAAGAGTAGTGAAGGGAATTTTTTATTTCAACCAAACCAAATCAGTAACAAAGAACTAGTAACGAAAAAATTGCATCTTAATCATAATTTGCTCGCCTCCATGCTAATGTCCCGTCATAACACGGAGAAATCGACATGAATCAAATTCGAAAATGAAAACAAAAGGAAATTCCGTAACTGCTTAAATACAAGAAGCCTTTCTGTAATACAAAATCTGTTGGTGCTACTTGGAGCCAAGGCTGTAATCTCTTTGCTCATCCTATCAGCAATTCCAGGGAACATAGTGGAGCCTCCACTGAAGACAATATTTCCATACAGATGCTTCCTAATATCAACACCACCCTTCATGATAACAAAAAAAAATATTTGAGTTTTTAACCCTTCTGATAAAATGAACGGTTTATCGGCTTCAACTGCAAAGAATTGTCGTTCGTTATGGTCATAGATACTGTCTAGGATAAAAAAAGGGCTTCAAATTTGCACGACTGGATCAACCTTGTTACCCATATATTTGCTCAGTTTACAACTGTACTTAAAACTGCAGAAACTTCTTGTGAAAATATAAAACGAATAAATGACAAAGAAAAACTCAGGTAAAATTAAGTAAACAGGGTGTGGAGTTTTATACGAAATGTCTCCACTTAATTAGTAGCGGAACCAGTCAGCATAAATTGTATTTTATTTTATAAGATTTCCGACGTGAGACTTTACATTCTTCAACAAGTCATCCCGTTCCACATTTTGATAAACTGAAACAGATACATTAGATATATCTGTTGCATACTTAGATCATTCCAAAAAGCACAGTTGAATTTGGAACCCAGATAACAGATAGCTCGAAATTCATGTTCGTGAACACTGTTGTACTCTAAAAGCCAAGCTGAACAACAAAGAGTACGTCGTCTACAAGAATAGGACTCTCCATCCTCCATAAGAATATAAAGAGTAAGAAGAAAAAGAAAAAAAAAAACTTTTTATTATGAACTTATGGTAGGATCAATACATAAAACCAAAAGCACACCGTATTACAAACTTTCTCATGCATTTTTTAGAGCATGCATGTGCTCTACTAATACATATAGTACTGCAGTACGCTACTATAACATTATGCATCGCAGCTAAAGAGATCAGCGCTCGTATGAACTACACGCGATTAATTTGATCGCTATCGGGCTGCACAGGCGCCTGCACAAGCTGTGTCGCCACCTTTCTACGGCAGCTCAACCCTCTCCCGACTTTCGAAGCTACTCTCACTGCCAATTTGACAAGGCTGGACACTATCTTAACTTTGACCTGGCCTCTCTTTGGAGGAAGCCTAGATAAAGCCATTGGTGTGGACTGGAGCAACACAAGAAGTTAGGTAAGAACCGAAATTAAGAACCAATGTTTTGTTTCCAAGTACAAAGAAAATGGGAATGAGACAGCTTTTTAATGTTGGTGTGGGAGAATAAATGTCATAGGACGTCGACAATAACAGGGGGTTGACTCTTACAATCGGTCAAATATCCGTTGTTACAGTTGATGCCAAGCAAGTGAAAAATAAGGGTTTGGAACTTTGGATTAAAAAACAGTTGACCAAATGTAAGGATACAGAATGTTTGGATGGAGTGGTGAACTCTTGTTAGCACAATGTGTCTTAGTCAATCTTGAGTAGGCTAATAGTCTCTCTTGTAAAAATGGTGATTTTTTCCAGGCATGCCACTGCTGGCCAAGAACAATAGTTGTTTGTTGGGTAAATTACATAGTAGCCCATCAGGTTTAAGGTCTATTACAACCTCAACCCCAGAAACTTTATCCTGCCCTCCCACTCCTCTCTTCTCCCCCATCTTCATCTTCTTCCCCCTGCAACCCGGAAATAAACAAATAAAAAAAAAAAAAAACCCTTCAGTTCGTCTCCCCCACCCCTCCTCTTCCTCCTCCTCCTCCTCCTCCTCATGTCTTCTCACCCATCTTCATCTTCTTCCCCTGCAACCCAGAAAAAAAATAAAAAAAAAATAAAAAAATAAAAAAAAAACCCTTCAATTCGTTTCCCCCCCTCCTCTTCCACTCTTCTCCCCCATCTTCATCTTCTTCCCTCGACCCCCCTACCTGCAACCCGGGGAAAAAAAAAAAAGATCCCATGTACGATGTCATCGCCGGGTTCGTGAGGTGGGAGGAATGGATGTGGATTTAAGGAGTGAGGGGTGTGTAGAGGAGAGTGGGAGGGGGGTGTGAGGGTGGGTGCGGAGGGAGGGATGTGGGTTTCTGGGTGAGGTGGGTCATGGGGGAGGGAAGGTCCTCAGAGGGGGTTTCTTCTGGGTTTCTGGTTCGTTTGGGGGGGGGGTGATTTGTTTCTGGGTTTCTGGGGGGTTCACGGGGGTGGGTTTTCTCTTTTGTTTTGTTTTTTTTTTTTTTTTGTTAGAAGATTTAGGTTTTTTTAAAAAATTATTATTTTTGCCACATGGCATAAATGTGGCAGTCACGTCAGCGCTTAACGGATCAATGGATGGAAAATGTAACTGAGGTATTATTTTGAAATAAAATAGTACGTGAGGTATGAAAGTGAAATGTTTTAAAGATGTTGTATGGGGTTGTAATAGACCTTAAACATGAGGGGCTACTATGTAATTTACCCTTGTTTGTTTTTCAGCTTTTAATAAGCCATTTGCTTGCGCCACAAGAAACTAGCCTTCTCTCAAGGTATTGTTATTCTAGAGGGGTTAAATCTATACTTAGGTTCTTTTCTATACCTTCAACACAAGGACTTTATAATTTTATTGTGTTAAATACCAAAGAACAAGGATCACAAACTGATCAAAGGAGACTTTGAACCAGTCAGCAATCTATGAGTAAAGAAAGGTTGAGAAAAATAAAGCACAGTACATAAACAAAGGAATATACTAGCAAATGTTTAAGAAACATTAATAACATGAGTAATAAACAAAGCATAATGACAATAACAAGAAAATAATTGACAAATACAAGCCATCAAGCAAGTTTTCAACCTATTCGGGCAAGTTCGTACAGTTGTGGGCCATGTATTATTGAATGGTTCTACAAAGGGAATCGATACTACAAAAGGGAAGTAGCAGAGCTATAGATACAAAGTAACGTCTGAGATACAAAAGGAATAATTGAAAAGTTGGCTACAGAGCTTTTAGAAGTCTTTGTGGCTTGAGTTGATCAATGTCATTTTCTCTAATCCTTCTATTGTCTTTTATAGAAGTTTTCTTCTTCCAGAATTAAGCTTTCCTAACTCAATTCATTCTCTTTCATCCAAGTTGGTGATGTGATGTTTGTCAGAGGATGAGCTCCCACTTGGATACTCGAGCTTTGATCCTCTCGAATTTACAGATCTTACCATAGTAGAGCACTTTTCTTTGAGAAACTCGGCTGAGTAAGCTTTCTTTATGTACGAACGATGGTGAGCTTGCCGCCCAAACATGCCACGTCTAAAGTACTCTTGAATCATGGGCCAACCACTATTCATATATGCTAAAATAAATACCCAAAATCACAAGTATGAGTTAATTATGATACAAACACAGACAGCTACATACAGTTAAAAATGAAATGAATTAATCCTTATGTTTTGGAGTTTTTTTTTTTTTTTTTTTTAACAAATGATATTTTCTACACTAAAGGGGAGGAGGTGAGCTTAGCCTCACAATGGCTAGCAATAATGTGATTCAAACTTGCCTTTGGTGAGAATCGAACATAAGACCTCTCACTTACAAGCAAGGTTCTAAAAGATGGTAGGCGCTAGTCGGGCTAGGGCTAGGGCCTAGCGCCTAGGCGGCTAGGCGGGGTCTAGGCGGGCGCCTAGGCGGACTAGGCGGATATAAGTAAATTCATTATATTTCGTGTAAATAAGTGTCTGTTTATACTTAAAATATATATAATTTCATCATAAACTACAAAATAGAATGACATATGTATTATAAAGTATTGGAACATAATGAAAACATGGGGAACAAACATATATAGTGTGTGCCCATTTAAGTATTCAACAAGTCTCTTCCAATTTATTGAAAAAAATTAAATGCAAATTGAAAGTTATCTATTTTCTATCAAAGTGAGTCGCAACCTAGGCAGGTGCCTCGGCGGGTCTGGGCGGGCTAGACGGTCTAGGCGGGCGCCTCAACTAGTCTAGGCGCCCTTCATTAATTTTCAAACGCCTAGGCATTAATCAGGGCGGTGACCTGCCGCCTAGCGCCTAGGCGGGGATTTTTAGAACAGTGCTTACAAGTGAAGAGAAATATCACTAGACCATAGCACTATAAGTGACTATTTTAGAGTTAGATATGAAGATTAAAGTTTTAATTTTTTTTTTATATAATCCAAACTAAGTCTGGTTGATAATTTAGAAAATGAAGCAACTCCAAAACTCTAACTACATAAAATGCCAACCAACCACATAAATTCCACTTCCATTCTCCTCTTTCAAGATTTCTCCTTTTGTCTTCCCACCTTTACAAAATTATACCAATCTTTTTTTAGTTGACAAAATTGAATTATGGGGAATTGTTGGACATCTCCTGATCCTCATCCCAACATTATGAGGCTAAACACATCAATGCTCGTATGAACTATACGTGATTATTTCGATCGCTATCCGGCCGCACCCTGCACAACCTGTGTCGCCACCTTTCTACGGCGGCTCAACCCTCTCCCGACTTTCGAAGCTACTCTCACCACCAACTTGACAAGACTGGACAACATCTTAACTTTGACCTGGCCTCTCTTTTGGAGGAAGCCTAGATAGAGCCATTGGTGTGGACTTGGAGTAATTACAAGAAGTTAGGAAAGAACAGAAATTAAGAACCAATGTTTTGTTTCCAAGTACGAAGAAAATGGGAATCAGACAGCTTTTTAATGTTGGTGTGGATAAAATGTCATGGGACGTCGATAATAACAGGGGGTTGACTATTACAATCGGTTAAATATCGTTTTTATAGTTGATGCCAAGCAAGTGAAAAATAAGGGCTAGGAACTTTGGATTAAATAAACTGTTGACCAAATGGAATTAAGGATACAGACTGTAAGGATGAAGGATTCTCACACAAGCTCCTTCTGAAAGTGAGTGGTGAACTCTTGTTAGCACGAGGTGCCTTAGCCAATGGTCAAGCCTTGAGTAGGCTCATAGGCACTTTTGTAAAAATAGTGATTTTTTCCAGCGTGCCAATGCTGGCCAAGACCAATATGTTGTTTGTTTTAAATTGTTAATAAGCCATTTACTTGCACCACAAGAAACTGGCCTTCTTTTCTATGCCTTGAAGACAAGGACTTTATAATTTTCTCATGTTAAATACCAAAGAACAAGGATCACAAACTGATCAAAGGAGACTTTGAACCAATCAGCAATCTTTGGGTAAAGGGAAGATGTAGAAAAATAAAGCACAGTACATAAACAAAGGAATATACTAGCATTTTCAAGAAACATTTATAACATGTGTAATAAACAAAGCATAATGACAATAACATGAAAATAAATTACAAATACAAGCCATCTGGCAAGTTTTCAACCTATTCGGGCAAGTTTCCAAGCTTGTCGGGCAAGTTCGTGCAGTGCGGGCAATGTGCTATTGAAGGGGTTCTACAAAGGGAATCGATCTTACAAAAGGGAAGTAGTAGAGGTATAGATACAAAGGAATGTTTGAGATAAAAAAGGAATAATTGAAAAGTAAGTTGTAGAGCTTTTAGAAGTCTTTTTGGCTTGAGTTGATCAGTGTCCCTTTCTCTAATCCTTCTGTTGCCTTTTATAGAAGTTTTCTTCTTCTTGAATTAAGATTTCCTAACTCGGTTCATTCTCTTTCATCCAAGTTGGAGATGTGACCTTCGTCAAAGGATGAGCCCTTTCTTGGATACTCGAGCTTTGATCCTCTCGAATTTACAGATCTTGAAGCACTTTTCTTTGAGAAACTTGGCTGAGTAAACTTTTTTTTGTTTATGTAAACGAGGGTGAGCTCACTACCCAAACCTGCCACGTCAAAAGTACTTTTGAATTTTGGGTCAACCACAGTTCATTTTTACTAAAATAAATACCCAAAATAACAAAGTATGAGTTAAAAAGAACGTTAAGCCTTTGTCATGCCCAATTTGTTTAATTATGGTCCAAACACGACATTTGCATACAGTTAAAAAATGAAAGAGAAACTAATGAAAATGTCTTTAAAACTTTGAGTGTCAACTAAAAGTCATCTAAAACTTTATTTAATGATAAGGACAAGAGAAAGAAAAAAAACTAATGAAAGCGCATATGTCTCACTCCCGTTTTCTACATGCCTATTTATATTGTGGGTAGGTACTGTAGTGCTCAATGGGCATATAAACTGGGTACTGGTAGTGGTAGTGAATTTGAACCACATTATTATTAGTCATTGTGAGGCTTAGCCCACTTCTCCACTCCCTTAATGTAAATAATATCGTTTATTCAACAAAAATTATTGTCTAATAAATTTGAACAAGTTATTAAGTCCTTTGCTACAATTAGTACAAACAGATTGGATAAATTCCTCTTCTTTTTCTCATATGCTAATGAGAAATTGAAATCTTTTTATGTACATTTGCATCATGCAATCCAAAGGCCCGAGTTCGATTCTCACTTCTTCACTGTGATTTACATGGAAACAAGCAGAAGTTGGAAGCAAAAGCAGCCAACAAAACGCCAGAAAATTGGAATTCCATTATTAATTAAGCTTGGGCAATATTATTCCTAAATGGAATTCCTACTACTTGTCTGATTTTATAGACCGTTTTCCAACTGGATTTGGGAAACATTTTCCGTTTGGGACACTAACTATATCTATCTATCTATCTATATATACGCATGCTCACAAATTATTGCCTTTCATCTAAATTTCATTCATTCATTCTCTTTGCTTTCTGCTTTCCTAATTGTTTGTTTATTGTTTACTGTTTTAGTCATGGCTCTAAGAAACACTGTTGCCGTGAGTTTCATCATTATGATGATTTTCTTTGGTGCTTGTTCCGCTACCGTTTATAGGGTTGGCAGCGACTTGGAAGGGTGGACTGACAGTGGCGCGGTTGATTACAACAAGTGGGCTTCATCGAAAAAATTCTATGTGGGCGACGAGTTCATATTTAATTACAAACATGAATATGATTTTGTGATGATAGTCACTCAAGCAGATTATGACTATTGTATTCCATCACTTCCCCTATCTCATTACGGTACCTTTACCGCCTTAACTTTTGACATACCCGGCACCTACTATGTTATTTGCGGTGAACCTGGTCACTGCAGAGCCGGCCAAAAGATTAAAATCAAGATCAATGCCCTCGAAATAGAAGATCCAGTAGTCAGTCCAAGCCCCTCTCCTTCTCCATCCTCACCATCAGGTTCTCCTTCTAATGCTAAAGCAATGCCACCAAGCTCAAAAATCACACCACCGCTCCCGGTTCTTAATCTTGTGATGGTCGGTGGGGCTGCTACCGCGCTTCTTATGTTGGTGGCTTGGGTTTCGCATTTTATCTACCGCCGTTTAAATGAATCCATGTTCCAAGCCGAGAAGAGCTCCCAAGTAGTTTAATTTGTACTATCATTAGTTTAGTTGTTTTCAACATTCACTGTGGTTCAACTTACATATATGAAAAGATTATTTAGATTACATATATATTTATTTGGTTTTTATCATGAGAAAAGCTATAAGATGAGAGATATAGAACAGCAAAAAGAGTTGTGAAGGGGATTTTTGACTTCAACCAAACCAAATCAGTAACAATACATAATTTCTCTACAACAAAGCACTAGTAATGAAAAAATTGAATCTTAATCATAATTTGCTCGCCTCCATGCTCATGTCCCGTCATAACAAACACAGAGAAATCGACATGAATGAAATTCGAAAATGAATACAAAAAGAAATTCCGCAACCGCTTGAATAGAAGAAGCCTTTCTGTAATACAAAATCTGTTGTGTAGATTCTTCGTTCCCCGCTTGCTTTGTTTGCGCGATTAGAAGCATTTCCTGTGAACAATTGAGGGGCCAGACTCATCGTACTCTGCCTTTGCAATCCACATCTGCACTCAGAAATAGAAATAGCTTTGAGTATGAATACGTTAAGTTACCTCCCGAATGAATTGTCGCATCAGCATTTTGACAAAGAAGAAAAAGAACAAAGAAGAGGTGTTTTAGCTGTTTTCAATTGAAAAGACGCACACACGCGCGCGACAAATTACCTGTTGGAAGGTGCTAAGGGATGCTAAAATGGAGCCTCCAATCCAGACACTGTATTTCCGCTCAGGTGGTGCTACGACCTTAATCTTCATGCTACTTGGAGCCAAGGCTGTAATCTCTTTGCTCATCCTGTCAGCAATTCCAGGGAACATAGTGGAGCCTCCACTGAGGACAATATTTCCATACAGATCCTTCCTAATATCAACATCACACTTCATGATAGAGTTGTATGTGGTTTCATGGATACCGGCAGCTTCCATTCCAATCATGGATGGCTGGAAGAGGACTTCAGGGCACCGGAATCTCTCAGCTCCAATAGTGATTACCTGTCCATCAGGTAGCTCGTAACTCTTCTCCACTGATGAGCTGGTCTTTGATGTCTCTAGCTCTTGTTCATAGTCAAGAGCAATATAGGCTAACTTCTCCTTCATGTCCCTCACAATTTCCCGCTCAGCAGTAGTGGTGAAAGAGTAACCACGTTCAGTCAAGATTTTCATGAGAGCATCTGTAAGATCACGACCTGCCAGGTCCAAACGAAGGATGGCATGTGGGAGGGCATACCCTTCATAAATTGGAACTGTGTGGCTCACACCATCCCCTGAGTCGAGAACAATACCTAAACACCAAAACATACATGACCAAAAAGCATTAGAATGCAAGTTTTGTCGCTACCACAGAGACTCGAAAAATAAACATTTTATTTCTTTCAAGCATTCTAGAGCAGTACTTTGACAAATATCATCCGTTACTCCACTTAAACAATGAACCCAATAGGTGGTACAAAAAGATTTTCTTCCCTAAGCTAAACCATGAATGCGGTCGTGCAATAGGCCGAATAAAGATGATCTCACGTGTATTCTTATCCTATGAGATCCATTGGAACTAGTTTTGGTTCCGAAACATTTCTGATAACAATAATAATACATGATGCATCATACAGAGAAAACAAATCAATTACTCAATTGAATTGCTTACCAGTTGTACGTCCACTAGCATATAGGGAAAGGACAGCCTGGATTGCAACGTACATAGCCGGGGTGTTGAATGTCTCAAACATAATTTGAGTCATTTTTTCACGATTGGCCTTGGGGTTAAGGGGTGCTTCTGTCAGGAGAACTGGATGCTCTTCCGGAGCCACACGGAGCTCATTGTAGAATGTGTGATGCCAGATCTTCTCCATGTCATCCCAATTGCTTACAATACCGTGCTCAATTGGATATTTCAAGGTCAAAATACCTCTCTTCGATTGAGCCTCATCCCCTACATAGGCATCCTTTTGACCCATACCAACCATCACACCAGTGTGACGAGGACGACCTACAATGCTGGGAAATACAGCCCTTGGAGCATCATCTCCAGCAAATCCAGCCTGCATTATCAGCTCAAATATTCAGTACTTAAAACAAAACAAAAAACCCAATAAATTCTGAAAAATAAAGACATTGTAGGATCGCAAAAGAATTGTCACGGGACACGTACCTTGACCATTCCAGTACCATTGTCACAAACAAGGGGCTGGATATCTTCAGATTCTGCCATTTTCTATTGCTTTCTGCAGAAAGAAACCAAACTACTCAATCAAAGTATCGCAAACAATCACATTCATTTGCATCTAGACATGCTGACAATTTATAAATGATGGGAAATCAACATACGGAAATCATCTGAAAAGGATGACACATTATATAAAAACAATCAAGTTATGCAGATCATCACAGAAACATGAAAAATCGAAAGGAGCTATCAGTCCAATGCCTAACCAAGTTTATGAACCCAAACCCACCATAGAGACCAAACTACAAACACATGCATTCCCAAATCACAAATGTAGGTAATATTTCAGATGATCAAGAAAAACCCATCAATCTTTTCAAGAACCATACACAACTTGCAAGCTGGGCATAGCCAAATTCACCCTCTCCACCGAAATTCAAATTCCCCTTCCCCGTAATTTAGACTAGATTAGAATATCGCTCGAATAAATCGATAATCAAGCAAAACCCAGATAAAAATACATCGAACAAAACGAAATCAATGCAAAACACAAAGGGAAAATGGAAAAAGTTTGTACCTTTGAATGGAAATGGAAGAAACTATTCGGGGTTGTGTGTTTCTTCTCTCTCTTTGTTAAGAGAATGGCTGATGTACCCGCCCTCTTGTTTTAAAAAAGGAAGCTCTCCCAAATGAAATTCACCTTAAATGAACCCCAAATTCGCCATCTTCAGATCCTGACCGTCGGTTGGGAATATCTGATCAACGGACCCCATGACGAGTCACGTTGATGGTGGAAACAGCTGGATTCGCTTTCGGTCTTTGTGCTTGTCAGGACGGATTTGCCCCTGACATTACTGCTAATGGCCCACCTGTCCTTCTGATTGTGACCGGGGGTATATTGGGAAACATGGTCGTTTCATCTTGCATCTAGCATGGAAATGTAACCCCATTTTCCTAAATTAATTTTCTTTTCAAAGTTTGAATCACCAACGGGTAGATCATATTCTGCTTTCATTTGCAGAATTTTGAAATAAGTTTGGAACAAACAAGTTTTGGTATAAATTTGTTATTTTAGTAAAACGATATTTTTACACTAAGGAGAGAAAGAGTTTGGTAAAGTCACACGATGGATAGTCTAATTTGTTATCGATTTCACCATCCACGAGATTCGAATCTAAGACCTCTCACTTCCAGGTGAAGAGGAATATCACCCGACCGTAGTATTAAGTGGCTTGGTATAAAAAATTATGAATTAACTTTTGTAATAATAGTCTTGCGTGACATATTCATCTTTTTAAATTTTAGATGATACATCTAATTGCGTTGGCTCGTGTTGGGTAACTTATTGGTGCATAACTAAGTCGATATGAGCTATATAAACTTTCACAAGAGTTTCATTAGTAACTATTCATTTTGAGGTGCAGAGCCTAAGTGGCGAGCACTTACTTTAGCCAGGCATAGATTGAATATAATTTATGTTTATATTGTACCTATGCATAAGGTGAGCACATTCGCTTTTGCTTATGTGGCTATTCTTCCATATGTCATTATCATCTTATTGTAGGAATCAATAATTTGCAATCTTATTTATAAAGTAACTGAGTTCACTCACAAAAAGATTAAACTTATAGTCAACAAGAGTTGATTGAGTTGGTAAGGATAGTTCTCTTCGTTAAACCAACATTTAGGTTCGAGTCACACTGCTAGCAATCCCTCTTGGTAGACGATCTGTAAAAACAAAATAAAAAAGGCTAAAACCCCTTTGTAAGCCCTCAAAAAGACTTGTGATATATCTTAACCCTAAATTGGTATAGGTTCCCCTTTCGCTAACTTGTCGTTACAAAAAAAAAAAAAAAAGGATTAATCTCACATGATTAGTTTCTTGCTATTTATCTTAATATGAACAAGTAGAGGTTAGGTATAGTAACAATTTGTAGAGTACAAGCAACGCATAGTTAGTTGATCATACATCACTTCTAAATTCATCTAAACAAACTACATGGCAAATAAGCACTTCAATACCACATTTGACTTCCAAAAATACCCTTGTACTTGCAGAATTGTCAAATAAGGAAGAGGAGAGGGGCAAATGGGTCATGCCAAGGAGAGCATTTTATTTAGCTAAATAGGATGCCCCCTGAATCGCTTTATTTAAGTGGGTGGAAGGTATGTGGGGTTGGGTGGCAGTAATCATACATGGGACGGTGCGTTTTTGCCAAAAGAGCAAATTGCCAACTCAGCAGTTCGGTTTCCAACTGATTGGAGATCATGTCGGCGTGGTGTGTTCACGTGCGGCCGCTTCCACGGACACTCGCTCGTTTCGCCTATCTTGTCGCTCCTCCTCCTCGCCGTTGACCAGTAAGTTCGCCAACAGCTAAACCAACGGTGGATCGAACACGTGTAAAATTCGTCAACAGCTAAACCAACGGTGGAGTCGAACACGTGTAAAATTCGTCGACAGCTAAACCAACGGAAACGTGAAATGCATAACTACCGGCAGGCTCACAACGTGGTCACTCGTCTTTGAGCCAGTCTTCCATGAAAGTTCTCTTTTTCTCCCCCTTTTAAAACTTCTAAAACATTCTTTAGTTTTCTTTTTTAATTTTATAACCCTACTTTGCATCCTTGCCGCTGGGCCACTTTTTGTGGTTTATTTTCTTAAGAGTTGGGAGGCGCGACAATGTGGTTGGTTTTAACAAAATAAGAAGCAATGCAACACTATGAGGGTGAAATTTTTGTTTTTTTGTTTTTGAACAAACGATATTATCTATAGGAGAAGAAGTGGCTAAGCCTCACTATGGGCTTGCAATAATGTGGTTCAAATTCGCCTTTGGCGAGAATTGAACATAAGACCTCTCACTTACAAGTGAAGAGGAATATCACTAGACCGTAGTACTAAATGGATTGAAATTTATTTAGAACTTTATTTACTTCGCTCTCGTAATTTGATCTAACAATCAAGCACACATCAAATTTGTAGTATTGTTAATTTGTTAACACTATAGTTTAAATTTTGAGAACTTTATTTACGTCGCTCTTGTAATTTGATCTAAAAATTCAGTTTAGATACACCGATGTCGAGAAAATTTGTCAAGTATTGTCCATGTATCCTATCGAGGTACACCGATTATTACATCAAGCACTTAGTAGGTACAAAGGGACTCATACAAAACATTCAAAGAGTCCTCAAAAGACCTTTACATATATATTTTCTGAACTCCAACCTAGGTCTCAATGTGCATCCACCTCTGGTCGTATGATTAGTTAAATTTAACTAGTTGTAGTGAGAATACCCGGGAAAAATACACTTTTTGGTGTAGTGAAAGACATAATTTAGTTAGAAAATAGGGATCTAAATCTAAATGCACATCTTTATCCATGTGAAGAACATCTTTTCTTTTGGGGTTTTGGGGTCGGCCATCGGTCATCATCATGGCTAGTTTGGTCCCGCATGTACGCTAAAAGCAGCTCTTTTCTTTTTTAATAGCCTTCTTTTAGGCATGGCCACCTAGTCACCCACCATCGAAGTCGGACCATGTAATGCACCAATGAATTTTTTGGGTCGAGTTCATTATGTTTGCCTTCTTTATTTAGAAATTGTGAGCAATGGATTTATTTCTTTCGTTAATTTTCTAATTGTTTTGGTAAATTCATGGGTCCACATGTTAGCTAAATTGAAAGTATCCAACTCCCCTATAAAATTTGAAGTCATTTCATGCATGACGTAGTAACGATATAAATGTTTAAGTTGATTGTACAGGAAATTTGGCATAACCTTCCGTGTTGATAGGACAATTATCCGTCTTCACACCTGTAAGAAACATGCATTTTGTTCACAATCCCCGAAGGACCGCACCTAGTGGGTCTCCGACCCTTTACTACATGCATGGATGCAAGTTCAGAGCATTATTATATCTCCTCAGATTATTTCTTTCATTGTAAAAAAAGTTAGCAATTTGGTATTTTAAGTTTGGGTAGTTTTGATACTTTATGTATTAAGATTTTTCTATTGTTTTTCTGTATGTTTAGAGTTAGGTCTTTATGCATACACAGCTTGTTACTAGGTATATGGGTAAAGTCATGACAAGTTTAGTCCTTCCACTGTATAATGGTCTTGGCGATTTGTAACTTCTTCTTAATACTTGTAAATTAAATAAGAATCAGAGTTTGCAATCAATTTTTCTTCTTTTCACATCCTTGATTGTTAACATGTCATCATAGCAGATTCAATCACTTGCGGCAAGTTTTAAGTGATTCGCAGTGTCACTTAGTATGGTCTAATGGTAAGTTAAGTCCTACTTAAAATTTTCGCCAGTAAGAGGCAGCATTAGGGGCATGCAAGCAATTCAGCAGAGCAAGCCCTTAATTTCATTAGAGGGGTTCCAATTTTCATTCTTTATATATTTCATACTTACATATTGAATTTCCTACAACTATTATATTACTTTTCATTTTTTTTAACGAATAAACCGTAAAACATAATTTCATGGCAGATGAAGAAAAAAATATATATCCCAAATCGCTAAAACTATTCATTACTTGGAGCGAGATGTTGACTTCGATTAAGTTGAAGTTTGTCGAATTTGACATGAATTTGTTGTCCAACAAAATATTTGAATAAGGAGGGGCCCTATTATATTCCCACAAGGCCCTTGAAATGTTAGAGACGACCCAACCCATGGAAAAGTTAACAATTTAGTGTATTTTAAATAATGAGTAGTTTTAGTATCTTACATATCAAGGTTTTGTTCAAAAGTGGGTCTTAAATACACTTTGTAACTTGGTAAAAGGTTAAATCTTGACAAGATGTGGTTCTTTCGTTTGGTAGCGGTCCAAGCAATTGTAGAAGTCCAATAGGTTTAGATATCATGGGCCTAGAAAAACAAAACTTACTTTAAAACCCAATAGGACATCTTATGTTGGTATAAATAAATAATTAATCTTAATTAATCTTAACCTAGTCAATTAACTAACTTAATTGATTTGATCATCTTCACTAATTTCCCTAAACTCAATCTTATCGATGTGCAATCCATTAGGTTTACCGAAGTAGGTGACCTCCAACTTTCGACCGAATGAAGACATGAAGATGGAGATGAATAATTTGACAAGTAGAATGAATGCTAGTGCACTCTCTTGTGAATTTTGGCTTTTGTAGAGAATGAGAGAGTTTATGTAAGTATGTTTCTCCAACCCAAAATAATAGCCCATTTTCTTAAGGTGGATTTCTAATGAATGGAAATGTGCGTGTATATTTAAAGTTATAAACGACACATTTTCACTCTCCCTTGCAATGAATATGATATTTTGGGTGGTGCTAGTCATACACGCTTTTTACTTTCTAGATACTTTAATTTTCGGTCTTTTGATCAAATAACAAAAATTAACAGGAGTACATGAGGTAAAAAGAAGTTATTGATAGTACCACCCCGATTTTTTTTGCTTTGACAAATCATAAATTGTATTTTACTTATCACTTATTTTGCCAGGAAATTACTCATTAAATTATTGTTATTGTTATAATTCTAATACAATTGATAACAAGTGTCGAGTGGAGGTCTAGTTTTGTATAACTTTAGAAATTTAAAAAATAAAGTTGAGGTTCAACTATAATTGGCAATAAAGAGAGTAACTCAATTACTTTTAACATGTAAGGTCCTTATTTATTTATTTTTATTTTTATTGATGTGGGATTCATACTCTCAACACGAGCTCACACGTGTGACAAATTTTCAAACTTAACACATAGACAATACAAATCTTGTGACATGAAACACTTGTGGCTATTGAGCTTCATATATGAGACAACTTGCTCAATACAAATAAGGTGACGTGAAACATGTGTGGCCGTTAAGCTTCAGACAATGGACAACCTGCTCTGATGTCATGAAGAAAGCTAAAGTATCACTATAAAATTAATTGGTAATATGGGGGATAGTTCAATTACTTATAAGCACAAGTAAGTTCATTTCCCCGATGTGAGAAATATACTCTCAATAGAAACTTGGTTATGGATGTCTAGGTTTAACATTTTTTTATACATCCTTGCCATGTGAGATGAAATCTTCTTAATTATAAGTGAAGATAAATACTACTAAATTGTATTGGTATTTATGTGGCTTGCCCCAACCAGGAGTGAGCAATGAATTGGCTCGGTACTTTTCTTTCTAAAAGTAAAATGTATAAGTGCAAAATTATAGTTTTAAAGTGACAATAAAAAATTTAAAAAATAAATACATAAATAAATAAAGGTTTTTTTTTATATCATAAATGGTCCATGTGATTGATTAAACTCATCATTATGGTCCTTCACTTTCAAAATCAATCAATGTCGTCCTTCATATTTACTACCCCACATTAATTTGGTCATTTCGTTAAGATTCCGTCAACTATTATGTTAGTTTGTATGTGAGACCCACAAATCCAATGAAATGGTGACACGTGGATTACATAAATCGATAAATTTGGTCCTTGAAATTGATCTAACTCCTCATTTTGGTCCATGAGTTTCAAAAATCGATCAATTTGGTCCCTGACTTTCACTACCACACATCAATTTAGTTCTTCAATTAAGATTTCAATATTTTTCGTTTAGGATTAATTACATAAAACTACCTCAACTATTGGGCCAGTCACAGTTTCATACCATATCTTTAAAACATTTCAATGTCATACCTCATCTTATGAATTTGTTACAATTTCATACCTTCTGTCAGTTTTTCTGTCAATTCTTCCGTTAAATAATGATGTGGCTTGAGATAGGGCCCATTCTCTATTGAAAAATTAATTAAATATTAAAAACAAAAAAAATAAAATCATTTAATAATTTTTTTTCATATGGGACCCACCCCTTATCCCCCTCACCCTTTCTTCCATGCTCCCGTCTTCCCCCAACCCAAAACTAGAACCTCCCTAAACCCAGATCCCACCCGCGCCAACATCTTCCCCCCCACCCTCCCTGGCCACTCATCCCACTCCCTCACTATTCTCTTCTTTCCCTAGAAACAAACAAATTTTGAAACAAAAAAACCCATAATTTTTTTTTTGGAGGTGATCGATTCTGCCAATTCTTTCCCCACTATTCTCTTCTCTTCTGGCCGATTCTGTCGTCGCTTACCCCCTCCCCGGGCCCCCGCGGCATGTCAACGGCGCTCCCTGCCTCCTTTCCCGAACCCCAAACTAAAACCCAGAAAAACCCGATCGAACCCGCTCTCCTTCGACCCTAGAACCCAAGCACAACCGCCTCCCGTCCCTTGAGCCAAAACCCACAAAACCTTGAGCAAAGCCGAAACTTTCTCTGAAACAGGCGAATTCGAAATTTAGGGTTTGGGTTTGGGTGGAATTGGGGTATTTTGTTTGAAAATGGTTATAAGGATTAATTTGGTGAGGGTGATGGGTGTGTAGGAGGAGGGGGAGAGGGATGAATGCCATGGGAGGGAGGTGGAGATGGAGGAAGAGAGGGTAGCGAGGGGTTTTGGTTTTGGTGTTGAATGAAGGTTGGGGGGACACGAATGGATGGGGAAGAAAGGGTGAGGGCGATAAGGGATGGGTCCCCCATGCAAAAAAAAAAATTAAATGATTTTATTTTTTTAGTTTTTATTATTTAATTAATATTTTAATATTTTATTAATTTTTTAATAGAGAGTGGGCCATGTCTCAAGCCATGTCATTATTTAACAGAAGAATTGACAGACAAATTGACGGAATGTATGAAATTGTGACAAATTCGTAAGATGAGGTATGACATTGAAATGTTTTAAAAATGGGGTATGAAAATGTGATTGACCCAATAGTTGAGATAGTTTCATGTAATTTACCCTTTCGTTTATGTGCTGATGTGGTCCCACTAATCTAATCATATAGCTCCACGTGGATTAAATATAATAAACTATTTTGTTTAAGAAATAACCAAAAGACGAGTATTCCGCGCTGACATTTTTCTAGCATCCATCAACCCCAACTGGAAAATAATTCAATCTAAATTCGATAAAATCAAATCCAAATTCAATTCAAATTTGATAGGATTATAACCAACTAGGAAGAATGAGGAGTGAGTTCAGAAAGCCAAGTACTTTAGTAGTGTCATGGTGCCTTCCTTTTATTTTTTAGCATACCCTAATGAAGATGACGAAGACTTTTTTTATCTTTTAGTTTTGGTTTTTAGTTTCTTATTTTGCTTTTAGTTTTCAATCTAAAAAAAAAATAGTTTCTTATAGTTAATCCACGTGGCATCATAAGATTGAATTAGTGAGACAAAAGATATTTATGAAACTTTAACAAAATGATTAGATTGACGTGTGGTATTGAAAGACAATGATCAAATTTATCGATTTTTAAAACTCAGAAACCAAAATGAGGAGTTGGATTAATGTCAGGGGCCATTGGCGATGAAAATCATTCTTTTATGTAATCCATGTGTCACCATTTCATTGAATTTGTAGGTTTCACACACAAACTAACATAATAGCTGACCGAATCTTAACATAAAGATCAAATTAATGTTCGGTAGTGAATGTCAGAGACGAAATTAATTGGTTTTGAAAATAAGGAATCAAATGAGTTTGTTCAATCCGTCTTGTCGGGTCGGGTGAAGTCCGTATAACATTTGCGAACAATAATACATCGGCGTAGCGTAAGCGTAGGTTCAGGGCCGTGGGCTTCACCTCTGCTTCCTCCTTTTTGATGAGCTCCCTCCCTTTGCCTCCTCTCTGCGACAATCAATTCCAATTCCAACCAAAATGAACACCGCCATGAACGCGGCTCTCACAAACTCCAAACTCAACTGCTGCATTTATGTGAGGGCCGCCCTCTTTCATTCCACCCCCGTCTTGGATCGTAAGCGACGCTCCTACTGGCAACCTGTAACTCTCTCTATCTGTCTATCTATATACATACATATATATATATATATATGTATGTATATTTTCATTATCTATGTGTATATGTTTCTGGGTCAATGTCCATTTTGTTTATTTTTGATATTTCTGCAAAAGTTTGAAACTTGGTGATTTGGGTTATTGGGTTTGCTCACTATACGATGATATAAGATAAGAAACCAGAAAAATTGGTATTTTTGGTGTTTTTTTCCTTACCCTTAATGATTGCCTCTTGCTTCTGTGCTTAGTTTGTCTGTGAAAAGTTAGTGGAAGTGAGAAATAGATGTAATTTTGTGGATTATGTTTCATTTTGTTCTGGGGATTTGATAAAGTTCAAATTTTGTTACCTTTGCCTGAAAAAAATGCATAGTTAGGATTCTAAGCTGAAGTTGATTGATTCATTTTTGAGTTTCCTGACCAATCAGGCAAAAGTTCAAGCTGAAGTTGATTGATTGATTCATTGCGGTGAAGGTTCAAGCTTTCGTCAAACGATATATTGTAAGCTATAACTAAAATGAAGATTTGCCCAATCTAATCAAGTAATTGAATCCCATTCAAACTATTAAAACTGCAATCTAAATTTAGACAGTATAGTAACTTGAAGATGTCATGGCTATGGAGTCGTTTGTTCTTCTCCTCTCTGTATTCCAGAAATGCTCCAACTCTTGATAGGATGAGTTGCAAATGTAGAACTGGTGAATTGAGAGGAGAGATAAATGACTATTTATACACCATAGTTTCCCAGAAGTTCTCTCCCTATCAAAGAGGAACTGCCGGCTAGAAGTGGAGAGAGTAGGATAGCCAACTCTCTCTCAGTGGTTATCCCAGATTTCAAATTTAAAGTCTTTTAATTTTGCAGAACTCCATTTATTATTTAATGCCACGTCATAAATGATAAAATGGCCTAATTGCTGGAAGTTATCAAAATGTTAACCTTGATGCCGAAGGACATTTGAAATGCTGTTCAGAATTTAATAAGGTTTAGTTGAGATGCTATATATTTATCACTTGAAGGGGTGTAGAAAGTTAGAAATGCCCGATAACTCATGTATGGAAATGGAAATGAGGTGTAATGTATTTTCTTCGGAACTGGTAGGAACGTTGGTGCAAGGAATTGATCCTTATCATCTCGACGTGTGTGTGTGATGCCTTTTTCCTTTTCTTGAAAAGTCAATGGCAATTCCAAATTGTTAAGTACTATCGTCAACCATCTTCTCTAGTCAAATTCGGTCCATATTTAGGAATGCTCCTTGGAATGTATTCTTTTATGAGTATTTAGATACCATACCAATAACATGCTGTATTTTTATACCCGATTCTATTTGTTGCCACTAATACGTGTCTCCAACTTGTTTGCAAATATATTGAATTAGGAAATGAGTCCAGAGACATTAGGTTTTAGCAAATGATTGTATGATGTTACAGATTGAGAGCTGCACTAATATCTTTGATGCAATATAATGAGATAACACACTATCTTTAAGACGGACAGTGTTAACAGCACACAAGAACACTCCCCTTTACTCTTAAAGCCTACATAAACAGCCCAAGCTGAGCCAACACATGCCTCAATCCTCTGCCTAGTTAGTAAATTTGCGTAATATTTTTTAAAATCACTTCCTTTTTCCGTAGTCTTCCCAATTATGTGGGGAAAAACAGGTATTTTAAACCAACCGGATTATACTGCACGTTTGTATTATAACATCACAGGATTTTACTAACTATACTCCTCTGAAAGAGATATATATACAAGTACATACATACGTACATACACACACACACACACACACACACACACACACACACACACACACACACACACACAAACACACACATATATACCTCTCTTCATTGAATAGTATGCCCTTAGTACCTGGCAACGTGCACAGGCATATATCATAGTGTTATAATAATCTTTCGAGCATACATTTTCTATTCACATTGTCAGGTCAGTGGGCAATTTGTGGCTCAAAGAAGGACCATGTAATCATCCTTAAGGTGTAGCTATGTTGATTTTGTTTACTTTTCTGCAGTTCAATTTTTTATTTCATGTTAACCAAATGAATTGATTGAGAGTTCTGTTTCCATCTAATGTGATGCTGTCCATTTCTTTACTGCACTAGATATGTAGGATGTGTCAAATTTCATTGTTCATCTGCATTCTTTGTTTTCTTATCCCCATTCTTTCTCCTTTTGAGTCATAAGACCTTGTATTCTATTTCTTAATTCTGATAGTGGATGTATCTGTTTATTTGCAGAGATTCAACAACCATGGAAGAAGGTCCAGAAGGTTCCATGGAAAGCAAGCGTTACTGAGGAATGTCAATGCTTATGCAGACTTCTTATTTCAGGTACTTCATTCTTCTTGTTAACTTGGTTTATATTATAATTTGAATTTGGTGATTGCCGTCACGTTTAACTTTCACCTGCTAATAATCTTCTGCCAGTAATTTCCAAATGCTATGTTTGGATGAGGGACCTCAAAGTACCAAGGAACTTTATACTCAATTGTTGTTTATAATTCACGAAAAGAACACTACTGTTGAACTACTCAGGCACTACAAAACTACTACTGAAACACTACTAATTACTACAAAGACACTAAACAAATGACTTCAAATGTTTTGCATCTAGTCATTTTCAAATCCATCTAAATTTTGTAGTGCATTCCTGACAAATTTAACCTAAGTTCCATGGGATGTTAAAGTCCGTCATCCAAACACATTTAAGTGTCAAATGTGTAGATGATTCTTGAAGTTTCAAGAAAGAGCACCTGTCCAATGGCAGTCCCCGAACACTCAATCCTTTTTTTTTTGGGAGAATACTTGTAGATGATTATGATTCTGTGCAACAGCCTGTTTATATATAGGGGGGTCTTGTTGGACATGATAGTGTGGATTGACTTCTTTTATCCTAGTAATTGTTTCATATGTTTCTAATCCTGATGGATTTCACGTCTTTTGTAATTTTGTCCTGCACTTTTCCAATTTATGCATAGGCGAACTTTTAAACATTTGGCTGGCAGTCTGTTTTGTTCTGTGAAAGTTTTTAATCATCTTGCAATTATATCTCTCTTCTTTAATCGCAATTATATATCTTTTGAATGTTGCAGAGTTGGCAGAATGAGTACGATGAGGAGGAGGAGCCATCATCAAGTAGAGGCACCTCATGGTTTAAAAAACAATACTCAGCCAAGGGGTCCAAAAAGAAGTCAGGCGATCAAGGAACCTGGAATTACGGAAGAAGTAAGGAAGTAGTTATGCAGAAAAGGATGTAGTAGATCTTGTAGAATTAGATATATGAGTGGCATGTGTTAAGTTTGGTTAGGCTTTATGAGCATGTATTCTAGTTGGTTCCCATTCTGGAAACATTCTACTCGTATTCTTGGTAGAATTTTCGTTGGAGCCTTTCATGTGGGCGCAATTGTGCCCTTTGTTCAACAGAGATCATTGGGTGTAAGTCTGCGGTAAATAGTTTACCTTTTGGGCATAGATTGTGTATCAGGGCTCTGAACGCAATTACAATAGGTGTGTTTTTCTAATGGCATCAGAGTGGGGCACCTTACATGTTCCTTGCATGATTGATGTTGTGTCCTGATTTTTTTGTTCATTCCATACGATCTCAGTCCATTTGCACCGCTATTTCAGATGATTTCCGGTTTTGTGAAGAAGATGAAGACGTGGAGACCATTTTCCGATCCATGTTTGGTGGAAACAAATTTTATTACTGGTCATTCATTAATGAAGAGAATTCACAGCGGAGGAGCTCCAGTAATTACTCTAACTATGGGAGGTCTTGGAATTGGAGACATAACAATAAGGAAGAGTATCAATATGACTCTGAGCCTGAGAATTTGGAGTCAGATGAAAGGTTGGCCCTCGGGTTGCATGCTTCGGGCCCTCTAACACTTGATGATGTCAAGAATGCGTGAGTTCTTTTTGCTGGGTTGCATTTTTACTTCTCAGTCACCCTTGTCCGCTCATATATTAATTTTCCCTATCATCTCACCCCAGCCCTACTTTTAACAATTTCAGATATCGAATCTGTGCGCTGAAATGGCATCCAGACCGTCACCAAGGTTCTTCCAAGGTAATCTGCTCTAACTATATCCTTCTTTGACTCTCGTTATATTGGGATCTTTAATGTGGAACACCATGAGTAGTAAACTAAGAGAGAGTAATTTGGCTTATGATAATTAGAACTAGAGAATCATTCTATTTCACCGGACTTTTAAGTGGTGAATCATTCATGAGCACTATACTACTATTTACCTAGTATTTCCCAGCTAAGCTACACATATTGACAAAGCAATTGTAATTCTTTACTGTATTTCGGGTTTTGGGTCATTTACGATCAGTGGAATTGAAGATTTGTTGCGAGTGGTTAAGATGATCCAACGCCTGAAATAACTTGAGCACTAGTCGCTTAGGTGGCCAATTTTGCTATTTTAGCAGACTCGTATAGGCAAAACTAGTTGTACATTGACTGACCAATTCATATACACTGTTGCAGGCGGCTGCAGAGGAAAAGTTCAAGCTTTGCAGCGCGGCATATCAATCATTATGCGGTAAATTGGCTGTGAACTGAGGATGCTCCAAGCCGGCTAATGTAGTGTAGTCACAGAGGTGGCTAGTAGGTGTAACATATCATCACATTTTTATTGAAGTTTGTAGTTTTTTAGCCGATTACGAGTGAAATTCGAATTGGAGGTGACCAGGCTAATTAAGAATGGTGGTTTACCATATGAAGGGGTTGTCGAAACTTATTTATGAAACAAGGCAGGGGTGAGTGCATGGGGGTTTCAAAGGGGCACGGCAGCCAGTACAATAATCATCCAACGATAGCTGCATCAGGCAGCTTCGCACTGCCGGAAGTATGTCTGCATGCTTTTAATTTATAATTTTTATTTACTGAGATTGTAAGAAGCAGCATTTATTTATTTTTCCCAACGTTGAGAATCTTTGAGATATAGAAAATAGAGAAATTCGACTATATTTTCAAGGAAATATGTAACTTTTTAATTGAGGTTTTCTTTTTTTTGGATCGAAGGGTTACTTTATTAACAAAGCACAACATAAGAGCAACTCCAACCACAAAGGCAACTACTGCCTTAGTAAACAGTAACTACGTGAGTGTATTTTCACCCTGTAAATAAATTGCTCCTTCAATTAGCATTAGAAATTTAATATTAAAAAAAAAAATAACCCAGACCGCATCGGCGGCTTGGTTTGGTTTGGTTTTTTTTTTAATTTTTTTTAATTTTTTAGTGGTTATACCGAACCGCATCAACCTTAATCGGTTCCCAAAATTCTTAGGGTGCGGTTAATCGACCCGACTCGCATACATTTAATTTTATTTTTTAATAATAATTAATACGTGTAGTAATATAAATGTTTAGTTATTTACGAGTTACCATGTTTTCGTCACATGAAAACAAAACCTAATTAGTTTAAGAGTCCTTTTGGAGAAGAAAACGATGGACCATTTGGAGAAGGCAACAACTACTGCTTTGACGCTCTCCTTGAGCTGCTTCATTTATGCTTTTCTTTGAGCAATCACTCATATTGGTGATACGTTCTGTAGCTTTTGGGAGAGAAATTTGTTTTGTATTTTCATCTTCACATAAATCGTGAACCGATCCAAACCAACCCACTACTGTCGATCAACCAACCTGATCGGTTTTAGACTCAACTTGGTCGGTTTCAGTTTGCAATTTTAGCCTAACCAACAAGGTCAGTTTGGTTTCACTTTTGGCCCAAAACTGACCCCTACTCCCACCCCTACTTTCCAACAACGAGCCCAATGAATTCAAAAATTAATTTTTAGGCTAAAGTACCTAACTTAGCAACATTTTAATGTCATTCTAAATTGGTCACAACATTTTTAAACATTTCAAATAAGTGCCCAATCTATTGAAAATTTGACATCCATTAAACCCTAGTTACTTTTTCCACTAATTGTACATGTGGCAACAATGTGTCCCTTTTTTAGGTTATATGGACACTAAACTAATAATATAAATATATATAATATGGAACTTAATGATCAAACGTGTATTAAATTGAAACGAAAATAGACCCAAATTGAAATTACATCAAGGTGGCAGTCTCGTAACAAAGAAGAGGGCTAATAATTCAGATATGGATATTGACATTTCATCCTTTGCTTCGGCTAATAGTAGCTTAGAAACTGGCAAAATGTTATGAACCCTGCCCTTGGACGCCTATTTGTTCCTTATTGTAAAGAGGGATGTAAATAGATTTTCACATGTATGTAAATATTGTTGCATGTCGTATGTGTGTGTGTGTGTGTATACATATTTACATATATTTAGAACTTTCAATATGTTTTATACGGTTTTAAAACCTGCAGCATCACGTGGACACCCTCGCTAGTTGTATCTAAAATAAGCTTTTGAGCTAATTTACTAGTTTGTTCAACTTTTTTTCTTTCCTTAATGCTATTATTTTGCACCCTCTTAAAGCATTTCTTGTATCCGTCGAAAAGATTGGCAAGGCTAGGCCCTTTTCTTCACTCAGTATACTTCCTCACTTGTTTCTCATCGTTTCTCTAAAAATAGGATCGAGATGGGATTAATATGTGTGACTCAATTTTACATACAGTAGTCCAAAACATGTTAGTTTTTATACCGTACTACATACGGTTTAATGTTATTCCACTTGTAAGATGTCTCAAGTCGTATAAAGGGAACGCAAACCAAATCAAATAAGGCTATGTACACAAGTTCTCAAACACAAATGAATGTAACACGCTCTTTGCGTGTTCATAATATGCATAAATCCTCAACAGAGCAGTTCAGCATAAAATTTTATCACCTTGTTTCCAAGAAACTTCACTTTAAACAAAACAACCATCAAACAACAAATACTAGAAAATCCATGTTAGTTAGATGGTATTTTCTTGTCTAACTCCTCGTGATTTCAGAGCATGCTATCAGCGCAAGATGGCAGTCTTCTGAAGAAATTGCTTGGGACCGAAGGTAGCTTGCTTTGGAATCTAGGATGCCTTAGCCAAACAACGCCTGCAGCCAGAGCAATCATCTTGAATGGTGTCACGTAGAGCACCACAGCGGCAATTAGACACAAAAATACGAACAAGCTGCTCGCTCTTGGGTCTCTCCAGCTGAGCACAGCCTCAAATCTCTCCCCCTGTGTTGCAATGTCTCCAACCACCGTCTGAATTCTTCCTGCCACACTGCGCAGTCTGTCGTACCTCATTCGCACCACATCTTGTGCCTTTGACGTAGGGAAGGTGTCAAATTCTTCATCCATTTCATCCGGGTGAACTGCCTCTGCCCATGAGAGTTTAGTGTCTATGTGAGGCGGATGCCTTGGACGGAAGCGGAAATTCCATAGTCCAACGAGAAACATGTAGAGAAATGTAGTTGGCAGGATCAATTCAGGGTAGCAGATCAGTAGGAAAAACAGGAAATGGACTAAAACAGTAGTGATCAGGGTTTTCCACTGACGAACTTCACCTAGCCACCTGCTCATGGAGATTAGACCCGAGAAGAGAGAGACAATCCTGAAGAAGTTAGCTTTGCTTCTTCTCATGCTCCACATGTGGGAGTCTACATCTAGCATGTACTCGACAACCTCTTTCCTCAGCGGCGGTTCAGCTCTTCCAAGTCTCACGGCTACAATATTCATTGCCTGATATCTCAAACTATCTAGCTGATTTACAGTGAATGGATGAAGATAATGCATTTTTGGCAGCAATGGGTGGCCATAGAGGTAAATCATATTAGCAAGTGAGAGACAGGTAAATCTTATTGCTAATTGGAGCTCCCCCATCTTTTTCAATCCGGATGGTTGTAGGACTAGAAGCGGATATGAGTTTGTATAAATTCGATCCATTTCCAGGATTGATAACCGAATTCTTACCTTGCCAATTCTTGAGTCATTTTTAGCTCCGCTGCCAGAAGTCGGTTTCTCATTTCCACCGAGGTGGCAGTTGTTGAAAACTCCCAGTGTGATCACCGTGCAAGGGTTGTAGACCTCCCATGTATATTGTTCATTCCACTTGGGACTGAAGCTTTCAATGATTGTTCTGGTCCTCACCCATTTCTGCCCGTACTTGGCTACGCAGTAAGCATATGTTGTTGCTTTGCCATCCTTGTTCTTCATTGGAAGAAGCCCTTGGGCACTTAAGATACCTACTTCAAGAATCCCAATTGGCTGCTTCCATAGCTGCCTGGCAGTAGGCCTCACGTCGCTTATGTACAAGGTCGATTCATCTAGTACATGGTAAGCACCCTCAAGACAGACTCTGAGATGGACCCTGGTCGAAAACTTGAGCTCATGTCTCTTGTCTCCCTCCAACGCACCAAAACCAAAATTTTCAAGGTTGAACCAACGAGAATTGACTGGCCTGTGATCCAATCGCCTCTCAAAGATTATCAGCGGCAGGCTTATTTTTCCCACATGTTCATCTTTTGCGGCACTCACTTTATTTTCAACTGTAAGCACAAGCTGTTCTTCAAAAGGCTCAGCTGCTACGAAGATCAAATCTTCGTTCCACATGGGATTAGGTGTCCTGGTTGGAGATATCTTTGTTTTAAGTATTTGATTTCCGACATGAGCCTTGATGAAAGCTTGTGGTGGTTGACTTCGATCATGTGGCTCCACATCCTGAGCTTCAATTACATTAACTCTGAGGTACCACAACTTCGGCGAGACATAAACCTTGGAGCGAATGCTGAAAACTCCCTCTCCGTGAACTGAAGCAGCATCCGAGTACCATGCTTCTGGGAAAGCTTCATCAGCTTGTGTACCCATCCAAACTGCAAGCATCACCTCTCCTCTAACCTTAGTATCACCACGGCGATCTTTTAATCTGTACCACTGAGGTGCCAAAGGGCTATCTGGTGGAACTCTAGTCGGCACCTCATTCATGTCAAATACCACATTCCCAACATTGTCATCACTTGCCACCATCTCTCTATCCCTGACATAAACTTCGAGTATCGAAGACTGAATCTTCTCTTTCGAAAATGCAAATACTTGCTTCCATTCAGGGTTTGTTTTCTTCTCAAAGTGCTTTGTTTTGCCCTTGTAATTCCCCAGCTTCACTTCTATATAGGGGTCACAGCTTCCCGTCGCGGGGTTTGTCGGAAGATCCTTGGCCTTTTCAACTCTGACATATAGATAAAACATCTGCTCAACAAGGTCATAAGTGCTTGTAGCTCTTTCGCTGCTTATCCACCCACCTCCGCCGCGAACTCCTCCATGTGGCCATCGTTCCCCAAGCTGGGGCTTTGTGTCCTTTAACTTGTAGTCTTCTTGGTTAGGTGCTGCTTGTGACTTCATTGGTGCAACTTTGAATGCTTCTCTAGTACCTGAAAAAGCGCACACTTGTACATCAGTAATAATTATAGAGGATATGCTGCAAATAGAGAATTCAAGTTCCTCTTACCTTAGCACACAAGAAACACTTCAATGCCAAGAATTGCCCTCTTGATAATCTTCACCTTCTCTGTTAGATTTGTATGTTCTAGCCGACGATTCTTGTCTTAGCGTAAATTCGCGACTGTGAATTTGAGCTGTTTCCGGCTTTAGTAATGCTTAAGGTACAATACTCTTGAATTCTGCTTCTCTGGTATTAAGAGCCACCTTTTACAGTCAAGTCACGTAATCCTGCATTGTCTTGTGTTCAAACTTTTTGGGAATCTGCCACCTACACTACAAGTTTGGAATTGCCTTTTTGGTTGCTGTCATGTAAATTAAAAAGTAATTGTTGTTATATTTGATGGGATAAAGAATGATCAAAGTTTTGATTGAAATTACTATAGCATGGAGGAAGTGTGATAGTAAAGGTATTTACTACCTAGAACCACTATTCCGACTCTCTTAAAAGCAAGTTCAAACGAGAATTACTAACACCCAGTTGTAATATTTCTTCTTTATTATCATATTTTGCTATAGTGAGCCCAAGCTGCAACTTAAATTTTTAAGCAAATACTATATGTGTTAGTAAGTCTCGTTTGAACTTACTTTTGAGAGAGTCTGAATAGCGATCCTCTTTACTATTTGTATACATAAATTTTTGTAATGAGTAATGAATGTAAAGAAAGCAAGAGTTCTGATTAGTTGTCCAGAATTCTATATTTCTGGATAGAGATTAACGATGCCCCACTTGATAGGACAAAGATGGTCTTTTGAACTTCAAAGTTTCAAAACATTGCGACTTTAGTGCAACTTTCACTTTCCTGTATTCTCATTTTTATTTGTTTATTTGTTATATTGTCAAACTTGATGATGAACAACCCAGATTACCCTTCACCCTACCTTGATTGTTTTGAAGATTCCTGCATTCATGACCAGTGCATTCTTGTAATTTTGGTTGAAGTGCTTCACTTGGACTACTTGTGCAATTCTCTTCTTTCTGCTGCAAAGCTAATGTATCCAAAGAAAAACAGATAAAGATGATTAAAGAGATGGTTTAAAGCAGTGTGGTGACCTTAAAAGAAGAGCAGAAGCATTTATAGAAAGAAGCTTGATGGCAGGTCACCTTGCACACAAAGATGCTTTTGCTCATTATTCTCTCTTTAATTTAATAAATATAATTTAAGAATGAGAATGTTGCTTTTCTTCTGTAAAAAAAAAAAAAAATGAAGATGTTTTAGTTGGTTACTGGTTAGGATGCATTCTTGCATATGACGGGTGCATATACACAACTTCCCTCTCACAGGAATTTTCTCGTGCGTTAGTCGGAAGATAAGTTATTGTCAGAGAGATGTTATACATTCATACATTTTATATGTATGCAAGAATTTCTCATTAGTGAGCGAATGACACAATCTATGTGAAGAACTTTGTTATATATGCTGCCTTTCGCAGAGCACTACAGCAACAATCTTCATTTTATGCTATGAAAGTTTTCTTAGAGATTTTCTAGTATATATGTGGCTGTTGGACGATCCTAGATTGCACTCCAACACTCTATTCATCTGGTGCATGCCATGCACCGGTGCATAATAAAGTTTTCGGGTTACTATTCCCTCGAAACTAAATTGCTAGAAGATATTAAGAGCCAGCTTTTAACTGTCAAAGATGATGTCAGTTAGTGCTATGATTTATTGGTATTCCTCTTCACTTGTAAGTGAGAGGTTTTAAGTTCGACTCTCGCCAAAAACGAATTTCAACCAAATTAATATGGCTAGCTCATTCCTCTCTACCCCTGATTGTATAATATCGAATGTATCTACAATTAGTCTGGAGCACTTGGTTACGTCATGAAGGCACGATTTGCCCTTCATCAATTGGAAGCAGCTTTAATATCATTTCATAATCAAGTGTTCTTTTGTTCTTTACTTTAGTGTAATAAAATGTGCATTCGGCCAAAAAAAGGTGTAATAAAATGTGCAAAATAAGAAAAATTTCACCACTACTTAAAAACACACTTTAAATAATTAGTTTTTAAGCGTTAACAAGTTGTCCCAATTTGCTCATTTTATATTAATTCAAAATTTCATCATTTACCCATCCTTTCCCGAAAGAAAAAAGGAGATTGACGACCATTTTATGTAGGTCAGCTGATCTTCAAGAAAAGGTAATCTACAGCAGCTTTGTGGCTTTCGGCTGACTATGAAGGATAAAAAAAATTTAAAGAATTTAGCCTCAAGATTGTGCACAAACTAGAACCATAGCACCAAAAACAAGAGAAAACTAGGGTTGATTTAGATAGGCCAACAATGCATAATAAAACAAATGTTTTGAAAAATTTATAACTGAAGTAGTTATGAGAGTTTATCTCTGCACCTAAATTCTACGTTTCATTCCTCCTTTCTACACTCTTGCTTGTATATAAATAATAATGAAACAAACCTAAATCACCAGTTTCAAATCATGGAAGCCAAGAAACAGAAATGCTCTATTTAAGTACCCAAAAGTCACTTTAGAATTATGAATGGAGTCACGAATGTAATATAGATAATGCATTGCATACAATTTTACACAAATTAAAGCAAAAGGATCCAAACCTGAAAGATTTCTTCTGTAAGCAGAGAATTGGATTGAAAGTTTGACGACATTTAGCAAAACTCAGAAAATCAAGTATCTAAATTTGCAAAGAACCAACAAATTAACAATGTTTACAAGTATCACTACAAGAAAACATGGCTTAGGTGGCGACAGACATTCGTCACATAAACAATAAAATTCGTCACATTTGATTATATGTGACGAAAATTCAGCGTCACCTATAGTCTACGTGACAAATTTTACATTCGCCACATATTTTTAGTATTTGTGACGTCGAATTCGTCACTTAATAACTTTAAATGTGACAAAATAAGCGCCACAAAATACAAAAGTCAGTGACCTATAAGTTTGTCACATAACAAATGTATAAGTGAGGAATATATCATCACCCAATCTGATGTTAGAATGCTATGGCTGAGGATAAGCGTCACATATTCCTTTGGCATGTGGCGTAATTTGTGCCACATGTGTCAAAATCATATACCTATTAGGAACAATTCGTCATCTAGAATTAGAATTCATAACAACTATGAGGCAATACTTTGGTTAGTCACATTTCATTGATCAATAAGTTAGGTTACATCCAATACATACACTAAGTGTATATCCCAAAATCCAACATAAGCATCCTAACACCTCTAAACATATTGAGATTCTAACAAGATTCTAAGGCATTGAGTCGGTAACAAAACAGGTATACCGTGTGCATGTTTGAAACCAACAACAAAATACATAATATAAGTCATCAGTCATATCATGGTCTTTAGTTCAACACAAGTATCATTGTCATTTGAAAGATCACCATCACTATCTCAGGTGCTTCTTGGATACTTTCTCCTTTAATTTCATCCTTCGTTTTCTTCATCTTATCCTTTCATAATAAAAGAGAAGAAAATAAACATTGGTGTCTAGAGAATAGCAGGTGCATTGAGAATTTGAATAACAACAAAAGAGAAGAAAATAAGAATTGAAGAAATAGTAACAGCAAGAACAACTTCTTACAAGACAAACGTATAGGTTTGTTGCTAGTGAATGGTATGTCCTCAAGGCTTTAGATAACAAAATGATTCTAAAAGATAAGTCCTAATATTATCCCCCAAGGTGTCTCACCTCATCAACACACCCGCACAACTGACCATACCATCCATTGTACATCTAGAAAACTCTAGAATTCTTCATTAACAGCAAGGCAAGGACAACAAAGCATGGATAAGGTTGTATGTGGTTGTCAGAGGGAGAGGCGGAGAATGTGGGGTTGGAGATGCAACCCCAGTTATTTGGACTGTTATTATATAATCTAAGAGCTCAAATTCATATAAACATTACTTATGGCTCAGCCCCTACTCAAATCCTTGTAAATTTTTGTAAGTTTTCTAAGACACCAGGTAAAACAAAATCATCATCAAGCAACAAAAATACAACCACCATACCCCATTGAAAGCAAAGACACAAATTATTCATAGGACAAAATTAAGCACAACTATTATATGTGGCAAAACTACAGTACTTGAAAAATTAGTATGACCTAATCACAAGTCAGTGAAAGAGTTACTTGGGCTTTACCAAAGGCTAGAGTTCCATGGGAAAAGATGGGAAGCACATCTTAGATAAACATACAACTAAACAAGCTTTCAGTTTCTAAAAAAATCAAATAGAACACATAACAGAGACATGCCTAAGCCAGACAAAAATGATAGAAGTAAAGGAAATCATACCATGGTAGCTTGATTCCTCAAATTGTAACTAAATACCATTATAACAGCGACACAGATGCAATTGGTGCCAAAAAAATCACTAAATAATAACAAATTAGATAAAAATAAATGGGGTTTAAATAGAACAAAGCATGAAAACTCTGATAAATTAGCAAATTAGTCATAAAAATGGATTAAATTGAACAAAAACTACAAAACCCTAATAATATGTTAAATTAGGGAACTACAAATTTTAAGTTAATTTGAAGAAAAAAAATGAAACAAAACCCCTTACTAATTACCTCAGATAAGCAAAATCCCTTCAACGATTTGTGGACACAAAGGCAGTCTCGTTGGTGTGGGACTTATGGCGTGGAATTGGGTTGTTTATGGAGCATGACAGAGAGAGGAATATGGATGCGGAGGAGAAAGGCTACTGGTTTGCTCAATTCCACCTCAACTCCCCATGGTGGCAACTCAACACACTCCTCTTACTCATGGTGGATCCAAAAAATCCTCCGATGCAACTCCAAAAGAAGGTTGCTCAAGTGATCAAGTAAGTAAAGAAGATACTCTCTTGGATTCACTAAAAAGTCATGAAAGGTCTACAATTTGGGAGCACTTTGATAGGACAATTGAGGGAGGTAGAGTTAAAGGGGTGTGCAAGTATTGCAACAAATCGTATATGGCCGACACGGATAAAAATGGTACAACTAGTATAAGAAATCACTTAGCTAGATGTAGGAGCTACGGTTCTAATAAGGAAATATTTGCTGCAAATAGGCAAAAGATCTTAACCTTTGCCGGCACAAAAGATAAGTTGGAAGCTATAGGTTTTTCTCAAGTGGAAGTTACTACGGCTTGCATTGAGATGATAATTATAGACGAGTTACCTTTTTCTTTCGTCGAGGGAGAGGGTTTTCGTCATTTTTGCATGCATGCATGTCCTTAATGGAGAGTACCTAGTCGCAAGACAATAGCTAAAGATGTACTTGGCTTGTTTTACTCTGAAAAGGATAAATTGAAAAGTCAATTGAAGACATTTAGGGTGTGTCTAACAACGGATACATGGACTTCTATTCAACAAACAAATTACATGGTTCTCACCGCTCATTTTATTGATGATGATTGAATGTTACATAAAAAGATTTTGAACTTTTGTGTCATTCCAAATCATAAAGGAGAATCCATTGCTCAACTTTTGGAGGAGTGTTTGGTGGAGTGGGGCATAGAGAAGGTGTTAACTATTACGGTTGACAATGTTTCGGCAAATGATTTCGGCTTAAGGGATTTGGTGCACCGAATAAGTGGGTGGGGGATTCCTAATGCACTTTTGCATGATGGAAAATATTTGCACATGAGGTGTGTTGCTCATATTCTTAATTTGGTGGTGAATGATGAGATAAAAATGTTGAATACCGCCATACAAAGCATTCGCAATGCGGTTAGGTATGTAAGATCTTCCCCTCAAAGGTTGGAGAGCTTTAAAATGTGTGTTGAGAAAGTGAGAATAGAAAGCAAAGGGCTTGTGATTTTAGATGTCCCCACTAGGTGGAATTCCACATTTTTAATGTTGGAATCGGCTTTGAAGTTCAAGATGGCTTTTGATAGGTTGAAAGTAGATGATGGTCATTACCTTCCTTACTTTACTAAAGAAAATCATGATAATATAAGGGAGGGGCCACCTTCGACTTATGATTGGAGTGAGGCGGGAATATTTGCATGCTTTTTTAGACCTTTCTATGAAGTCACTTTAAAAGTGTGTTGTTCTAATACTCCAACAATTCATACTAGTTTTGGTGATTTGTTTAAGATCAAAAGTCTCATCCTTGAAAACAAAGATAATGAATTCTTGTCTATGATCTCCATGTTGATGCAAGAAAAATATGACAAATATTGGGGTTCAATTGAGGATATGAATCAATATGTTTTTGTTGCACTTGTGCTTGATCCTCGCCATAAATTGGAGAAGGTGGTTGATTATTATGAGATACTATATGGCGAGGACGAGGAAAAAGTTGAAATTGCAACCAATGCGGTGAAAGATTTGTTGTTTGATCTTTACAAGATTCATGAAGAGTTATCTTTTGATACACAACAAAGCACAAGTAGTGGTGGTAGTTCTCAATCGGCAACTGCAAGTGGAGATCCTTTATCAAGCATGACAGAGATTGAAAGAAAGTTGAAAGAGAAAAGTGAAATGAGAAAAGCAAAGAGAGCTCGTATTGTGCATAATGATTTGGATAGGTATCTTTCGGATCCTAATGAAGGGGAAGAAGAGGCAAACTTTGATATCTTGAATTGGTGGAGGGTAAATGGGCTTTCTAAGTATCCTATTTTGGCACGAGTTGCAAAAGAGATTTTAGCTATTCCCGTATCAACCATTGCTTCGGAATCCTCATTTAGCACAAGTGGACGAATAATTGATCCATATCGTAGTTCTTTGACTCCAAAAATGGTGGAGGCTTTGATATGTACACAAAATTGGCTTAGGTCAATTCATGTAGCATTACATCATGAGCCAACCATTGAGGAGATTGAGTTTTGTGAAGAAGTTGAGAAAGGTAATTTTACTTATTGCATTTGGTTTTGTTAGACTATTTTAATTAGATGCTATGTTGCACGCTTGCTTTACATCATGTTCTTTCTTTTTTTATTTGTATGTAGAAATGGCAAGTGGAAGCTCAAAGAAAGGTGTTATGTTGCCTCCTAGGCCGCCTATGCGTTGAGCTTGAGCTTGAGGACTTGGAAGATTTTATTTGTGCAAGACATGAAGTGATGAAACCTTGAAGGTTTATTTGACTTGTGTGATGTTTAAATTTGGACTTTTTGAAGACTTAAACTTTGATGTTTAAATATGGACTTTTTGAAGACTTAAATTTGATTGATGATTCTATTTCTAATTGGACTTTAAATGTTTATTTTCATTGTCTTTGATTCTATTCTAGTTGGAATTCTTATGTTATGATTGTTGGAAATGTTAAAATATCATATTTCAAAATTTTTCATTTTTTGAGACTTTTAGTTTTATGAGACTCTATGTTTTTAGATTAATTAGTAACTTCCCTCATGAATATTGAAAAATCGTGAGCCCATCCCTGGAGAGATGGAAACATGTCATATTTTCTATCTTATCTTATGGTTGTTTTGCATTTTTTGGAGGAAAAAAAAAATAGAAACCGAACCGAAAAAAATTAAACCGAACCGAAATTTTGGTTCGGTTTTGGTTTTGACAAAAAACCGAACCAATAAGAACCGAACCCAGCCCTAATTTTTCCCCTCCATATATTATTTTGTGCCACTACTTCTTCATCTTAAAATATATAAAATAATTATAAGTGACGCTTGTCGTATTCATCACTTAATTTTGGAATATGTGAAGTATTTATCGTCACATAAGTTGGTCCAAATTTCGTACCTAGCAAACCAATTATGCGTGACGCGTTTAACATTTCGTTACATAATTTTCCTATATGTGATGAATTTTTGGGCGTCAAATAGAATTTGGTCACCTATTCCATTTTTTCTTGTAGTGTACATGGGTTTGGGGGAGAGCCATGGGCGCTGCTCCATTGATTTCTACTAGGTATTTAGTTAACTTTTCTGTAGGTCATCTGGCCTCCATAAATAGAAAGAGACTTGTTTTTTTTTGGAATTGTTATTGGCACTCCAAAAATATTATTTTGCACTCCAAACTTTTTATAATTAGTAAGAAAATTACATTTATGAGGAGTGTAGAATGAGATTTTTGAAGTGCTAATAACAATTCCCTTTTTTTTTTTTTTTTTTTTTTTGCCAATTTGTTAGAATTTTATTTTGTCAATGTGGATACATTTGCTCAAAAGTTTGTCACATACTCATCACATAAACATATTTTCCAATTCCGGTTATGGTGTGAACGTGCTTCAATTCTGTCTTCGGTTTCAAAACTTAAAATCGAGTCATAAATGACGGGTTCGATTCAATTGGATTTTGCACAAAAGTTACTATATCAATGAACTATACTGAACCAACCCAAATTCAATTTGGTTTGGACTTTTGCCGAGTTGATAGAAGCATGAAATTAAGTTTTCGTAAAAGTGAAACAAGAGAAATTATTTACAACGAGTCCATTTTTTCTCACCCCCTAAAGTGACGGGGATGCTAAATTGCACATATTGCTTGCGACTTATCAAAGTCAGATAAGTCATTAAGAGTGGCACATGTCGACATATGAGAGAAACGAAGGAAGTTCAAGCCTTTGGAGAAACTAGAAAGCTCTCCGACCAAAGCAAACACCAAATACACTTGTGTTCTTCATCCAGCTCGTGGAGAATTAAAAAGTGCAACAAACACGTGCTGATTCATCCACCACCAAATCCAAAGATCACCCACCGTGTGAAACTCCTCGTGGTCCCATTTCATCAAGATCAAGCCTCAATGGCCTTGAAGAAATCACAAGCCTGATTTAGGATCAATGTTCACCGCCCTTGAATCGAATTCTACTTTCGGGATCAGATCAAAGAAATGTTCTTGTAAAGGAATAGCTACAAAGAGGTTGTAACCATAAACCCTAATTAATACAAAAATATTATATTGTATATGTGTTTTTGTTTCATTAGTTGCAAGAATTTTCGTGTTTACAAATTTAGCACACCCAATAAGACCATCTTTGCCTCTCATCATTTTCTCCAAGTGACTCAACTACAATTTGCTCTCTTTACATTTCAAGTTCTGGTTCCCAATTCATTTAGTGTGGACTGCCATTTGTACCCAAAAAAAAAATTGTGTTAAATTTTGGTCGAGAAACCAACCTTTTCAATAAAAATCGTCTACCATGAGTACTGTTCATAATTTTAGTACGAGTAAGTATGATAGCATCAGACGTTTAGATTTGATTCTCGCCAAAGATGGGGAATCGATTCATGTCAAACGAGACTTCTTCACTTGTCAATCGCACGGGGTGCTTCTTTTTTTATTTTCTGCTAGTCTATTGTAAGGCTTAGCCCACTCTCTTACCCCCTTAATCTAAACTATATCATTTGTTAAAATAAAATATATATATATAAAAAAAAAAATGATAGCATCAGACGCCCATGAACGCATGAATAAGTAATCTTGTTATGGCGACGGGCCTATGGACTATAGGGCTTCGTGGCACAGTGGGTCTTGTTAACAAAACCATAGGGCCCAATACTCGAAATGCTATACCACATTTGGGCAATCTGTAGCCAACCATACTAGGTATGCATGATTTTAATTTTTAAATGCATCCATTAACAAACGTAAATGGGAAGACATGTTTGCATCTAGAGACTAGATTTTATGTCGAATATCAATTTAGATCCGTAATAGGTTTGTTGTTCTTGATTATGACAAGCAATGGCTCTAAAAAAAATGAGTATTCATGTGTAACCAGAAAGATGAGTAAATCCTAAAATGTGTTATAATTGATAACAACAAACAAGTTAAGAGATCCTCTGATAATTATTTTCTTTTCAGATTTTAGTTTCATTTATACTTTTTTAAAAATTTAAAACTGAAAACTTGTTTGGTAATTATTATTAAAAAAAACCCTTAAATCTATTCATAGACGTTATTTTAGGCGCAACGGGACAGATGTCCCCACTCATTTTCTTTATAGAAAAAAACAAATATGTACTACATGTCTAAGTAACATACCCCGTTAATAACCACTTATATGAAGTAACATAATCTTGTTAAATTGACAACACCCCACCCAGGTTTAATGACTACCCAACATACAAAGACCTAAAAAAAATTATGTAATGATTGTGAAATTAGATGGAAGAGGAGTATCAATGATAACATGGTTACATACAACGACAACCGTATTTGATAATATAGTGAGTTGTCCTTAGTAGTTTAAATTATTGAGTAGTCAGACGTTTTATTCATATTCTTTAGATTTATTTTTTGTTACTTTATTGTTTGAGGATGCCGCAATGAACAAAACTTTTGGCTCGTTCCTGGACATACCCAAATGTCCTCATATACTATCGCTCTTCATGAATCAGTAGTCATGCTTTGCTTGTCTTGTAATTTAACCTCATAGTTTAGGTGTTTGACTTGTAATATAACCCTTTAATTTAGTCCATACCGTCTACCATATCGTCCTTGCTAGCATTTTGTAGGGGCTTTGCTGAGCACATCATTTACAGCTAGCTATCGGTTTTCCATCACTCACACATCAATTTTAGTCACTCATCCAACAGCTATTGGACCAAATTTCACACAAAATATGTTTTCCATGTTTAACTTGCTTTTCAAACATTATTATGTATGGTATTATGTGGTCCGATTTCGATTGATTTCTCCATGTCCTTTGTTTAATTATTCAATCATTTATGGGTTCATTGCATATTTACACGACTTTTGCGTTTTATTGATCATCACTATATTTTTAACCTCTGCATCAATCTTTATCATTCCATGTTTCACACGTTACAAAATTAGAATAAAGATTGATGAAGAGGTTTAAAATATAGTGGACGATAAAGATTTATTTTCATCTACGCACACAAAATTAGGATTTTCATGTAGTAGCTCCATCCTTATTCCCAATATATCGACCGAGAAAATAAATCTTCATCCTCCAATAACTCATCAATGACAAAAAGGTGTTCATTGATATAAACATAAAAATAGAATCAGAGACCAAGAGATCATGAATCTTCTAAAAAATAAAGTAAATAAATAAAAAATGTTAGGGAGACCATATTTTTGTGCCACATTGATGTACTATTTGATGTGATAAGTGATGTGTATATGTCACGTCAATTCATGAATTAATATCATTAAATATTGGTTGTATATATCACTTGTCACATATGATAGTATACTAATGTAGTAAAAATATGCGGTCTTCCTAACATTATTCATAGAATGAGAGAGCAAGAACATCATTACCTAAGTTTTTTTTTTTAAATACTATTTTAAAGGGAAAAGGAGATAGTTCGAAACTATTACAAATATATAGGAAAGTTGTGAGTTTTGAACCCGAAACACATGGGTAGAAACCTAGGCTATTCACTACGATATTGAACCACAAAAACCGTTTCCTAAGTTCCAAAATAAACTAAGAATGTGGATAACATCAACATCAAATTTACTGTACGTAATCATAATATTGATAAGATGATAAACAAAAGGATGACACACAAAACTTAATCGTGAAGAAAAACAAAACTCCTTTAAAGATGTAGAAATTATGGGTGATATTGGTGTCTGGAATAATGGTTTTGTCAACATCGTTCTGTATTAAGATAAGTTCCTTCATCGCAATGGCATCTAATCAACAAATAATGACAAGACAAACCACAAGATAGGGTTTAGGATGACATTAAATTGACTAGTTGTGGTTGAACGATCGTTATGGTAGACAAAGAATCTCAAACAGATAAAATTAAATACAATTAAGCTAATAAAAAATATGCAAATTTGAAGTTTGCATCTTAACTTGAAATCGCTTGAATTTTCCATGCAACGAGATGAAGATGTAGATGGTATATTTTGTATCTTAACATGCAAGTTGCCGCACATCTGTTTGGCATGCTTTTACACATAGGAGACTATTCTCATTCGCGACCAGTGAAACAACGACTTATCTTTCCCATCTTCAAGATCAGATGAAGATCTACCTCTCATCCAAAACACACAAGTACCATAATACAAAAAATCTTGTGAAAATTTGGGAAAGGTTCTGAGCTCCAAAAAGATGATGAAAAGTTGCATGAGACTATTGTTCTTGGTTTGAAAAACCTCCTGCTTTGATTGGAGGAGTTCGACATGAGGATTTAATCTAATTGGATAGTAATTTTGACATTCATCGTTTTTTCTTCTAGACTCATTAATCTTTGTGTTTGCCTAATTATAGATTTTCATTTGATTCGTTCAATCTCGATCTGCTAAGAAAAAAAATATACAAACACCTAAACTATATCCAACTGTTGTCTCCAATAACACATCTTCCCGAAGAACGGGCCAAGCCAAAGATCTTCCACTAACATGAAAGTATTTGTACGCGTAGTCTATCATCATAGGATATCTCAAACCAAGATCTTCCATAAATATACTAGTAAACTGTCTGGTAAAGGAATTTTTTTATTTATTTATGGATCTCATCAATAATTTTTCAGTCTGTTTAGAACAAAAGAAGTATTAGTGGAGAAAAGTTTTATTTTTCAAATGTCCAACTACTTATATAATAATATGTAGTGTATCACATTGTGTTCCGAACACACTGAAAATTTTCTGAGTAATACTAGGAATACTAAATTTGTAAACAAAATTTGCAAACCAAATGATGTGTCACCAATATTAAATGAGCACATTTATCAACATTTAAGTAATAATTTAATCATCAACTTTTTTATTATTTTGTTTACAAATTTTGTCTACAAACTTAAATCTCTCTAGCATTACCCAAAATCTCTAGCAAAAGATCAATGGGCAAACATTACAGTCATAAATGTAACATATGTAGGAAAATGATCATCAAAATATAAGTAACTATGTTTGAATTCCCTCTCAAAACACATAAAACCCAACAACAAAACCATTTTAAAGGGCATTTCTAGCAAAATTGTGTCTAACTTCCTCATCAATAATAAAAATATATCATATCACCCTTTCCGTCTATGGTTTCTAGAACTTATAAGGAGAAACCACAGAGACAAATATTGGGAAAACCAAACCTAAAAATAAATAAAATAATTAAGAGAACAAAAGACAAAATAAAACCCAACTCCAAGCCAAAATATATACAAATGGAATGGAGAGCGCAGGATATCAGATTCTATGTTGACATCTCATGCAGCTGCACCTTGACGCTGCTGCATGTGGACCTGAGCAGCAAATGGATTTAACCTTGGCTGCTTGTTCTGAGCAGACTTTATTTGGTTGTTGGTGGTGGTGGTGGTGGAGGTGTTGGCTGAGCAGTTGTGACCACGCGCTCACATGAGGGGCACATGGTGAGTGTGGTGGCAGGCAGCTGCATGTAGAAAGGCTGAGAGGTCTTCAAAGCTCTTAATTCTTGCAGTTCTTTTTGTAACCTCCTATTCTCTTCTGTCAGTGTTTCACAGCATCTCTTTAAGTACTCGCAATCTACTTCTGTCTGCTTCAGCTTGGTCCTGTATAATTGTTTCATCATTTTTCCAAACAAAAATTAGTAATTTAAAGAAGGCCAACTAATTAAAAACATAGGAATAAAATGTCAATATTTCGTTACTTTTTTTTTTCGAAGTAAAAACCAAAATTTTCAGTGTCTGTATTTTTATTTGATTTATTTCATTTAGAAGTAAAAAAAAGAGAGAAGGATTTGCAGAACGAGAGATGTGCCAAATAGTGATTTATGAGATAAAATATAAATTTCGGTTTACACTAATTTCAAGGTGTGATCACAAGTGCTTGTATGAAATGAAAAAAAATTATATAAAAGAGAAACAGAAATAAAACAGTAGTATACCTTGCTCTTCGATTCTGAAACCACACTTCCACTTGGCGAGGACGAAGATTCAACTGTTTAGCAAGAGCAAGTTTTTGCTTCTGCAAATATTAAAAAATGGACCAACAAACAATTAGTCAAAAGTAAAACAGGAGAAACTTAAGTATTCTTTTTTTTTTTTCCCTTAACTTACAGGATTGAGAGTGCTGTGCTCTTTGAAGCTCTCCTCAAGAAAAGCCGATTGATCTTTAGAGAGCCTGAGTTTCTTCCGAGTCGACCCGTTCTCCTCGTCATCACTCGCTCTGTCGGCATCGACCTCCAAATCTCTTTTACTCGATCTTCCTCCACTTCTCAGTTCCAAAATCCATCTGAAACGATGAAACCGTGCTGGTCGGAGATGATAGCGGCGCCGCCTTATCTTCTGCCTCCTCAGCCGAGGCCACCACTCCAGGCATCCGGTTCACATCGAACCCTATTCCTGGTCCATCTGATAAACCGTCCGGTTCAGACACAGCTACTGTAACAAAATCAACGCAATATGAGAATATAATCACAACCCATTTAATCCCACAAGTTGTAAAAATTTGGGTCGTGCTCGGATTCTAAGAAAATTAACCGGATGAAATGAAAAATGAAAATTTAAACGTAAATAAAAAAAGTGACAAATGACAACCATATAATTTAGAATTATATAAAAATTCTGTCCTCGAAAGGAGGGTTAGTCCGAGAAAGTCGGAGAGTCGGTTTCTGGCCATCAGCGCACAAAACCCTACGCGAGCGTGAAGGCAGTACTACGGTGACATGCGAGGGGCGGCTGGGCCCTATGGAAGAATCGAATACGGCAGGAATCATGGAGAAGTTAGGGTAGAACTTGGGGGATAAGCTTCAACTTACAGATAAGGAGAAAGATGGAATTGTGATTGAAAAGAAGGATGTGGAAGAGGCATTGATTGGGTTCCATCATATATTACTGGCGGAGGTACTAACCGAGAGGGCGGTGCATGGGGAGGCTTTTATCGATCGGTTCATATCATTGTGGCGGGGGAAGGAAGGGGTATCTATTCGGGACATTGGTGATCGGAGGTTTTTAATTAGGTTTGTGGCTAAGCGGGATATGCAGCATGTTCTACATTCGGAATTTCCATGGACGTTCTGAGATGACTTTGTAATGGTGGGTGATTGCACGACTAGGCGAGAGGCACGGTGGAAGGAGTTGTCATTGGGAGACATGTGGATTAAGATTCACAAGGTGCCACTATTGAGTACGACGACTGCGGTTGTTATGGCAATAGGGGGAAGATTGGTACGGTACTTACGGTGGATAAATCGGCGAGTCGGGAATGTATTGGCAGATTTTTGAGGGTACGTATTCGTTTAAATCTACGGGAACCATTGATGTGAGGGATGATGGCTACGTTCCCGAATGAAGGACGAGTATGGGTTCAATTTAAATATGAAGGTTTGCCTAATTATTGCTTCTATTGTGGGAAGCTTGGACACGCGAGTGGGTGTGCAAGGTACATGGAATGCGTGACATGCACGGAATGAGGGTGGGAGACGAACCATGGAGACGAGAGGGTTCACTCCCGTATGAAGGATTAGAGGCTCAAAAGGTTTGTGGGGCAATGTGATTAGATCACCGTCACGAAGATCCAAAAGTTTAAGTACGAGAGAGGAAAATGGGAGATCAATGGAGTCACGAAGAGATGGCGGAGGGAACCGTGAAAGGATGCAGGGGGATATAGGAATGCGGGATGGGGGTGGTCGTGGTGGGCAGGAAAGTAGAAGAGCGGAGAATAACTCAGGGGGGGATATGGAGGATATGGCATCATCACCTTTAAAACAAAGCAAATTTGGTAGGAAGATTGGGGAGGATAGTGGAAGTAGGATGGCATCCATGCCTCAATGTCGAACTGCGGAACAGGAGTCCAGGAGGGCACGAGAAAGAGCTTTCGATGCGATTTTTATTGGATGTGGAGGAGTCGTTGCACCGGGAGTTGAGAATGTTGAGTTGACTGATTTTGTTGAACCTGAGGTGAGATGGGTTGGGAATGAGGAAGGGAGTCAGAGGGGTTTACAGGTGGACTTGAATGCTCCGGTTGGTAAGGAGGAGGAAGGGCAACTGATGGAGGAACAGTTGAGAAGTATGAACGTCGCGGTGCATCAAGATGGAAAAGTGACTGGTGAAGACATGGTGGGGGCTGTTCATAGTGGAACTCAAGATTCGAACCCCTTTGAATTAGGTCATATTATTGCTGCCGTTAGTAGGGAGAGCAGGCAATGGAAGCGGCAGATTGCGAAAGTAGTGGAAGAAGTTGAGGTTTTTGGTGGATAAGATAGTAGTGTCCGGCATAAGAGGGCTCTTATTTTTTCTGAGGCGGAGAAGACCAGCCGTGAAGGGTCTCTACGGTCGTCTTGAAAACCCTATGTTGGAACTGTCAAGAAATTGGGGGTTTTTTGACAATTGATGCACTGGTGGAATAGGTGCGGCTTCACAACCCCGGCATAGTGATCTTGCTTGAGACAAAAAATAAAAGCGATCGGTATAAGTATTTACTAAAGGTGTTAAGGATTGATTTTATGCAACCGGTGGAACCAAAGGGTATTGGTGGGGGGTTATATGTCTTTTGGAAAGATAAGGTGGCTATTTCTAGTATTGTTTAGACTAGTGTTTGGACCAAAACTTGACTTTGGGCCCAAGCAAATCTGGCCCAAAAGGAGGCCTGAAGGAAGAGTCGGCCGAAGCCCAGCCGAAACCTAGAAAAGCAGGAAAGGGCATCCTCTGACTTGGTACAGCTCATGAAGACCACTTGCCCACCTACCCAAAGGCCAAGTGGTGTAGACTGACCAGCTACACAGCCCATAAAGTACTTTATGGTGGCATTACATGTAAAAAAGCTGATGAGTCGTCACATTCAAACCGCATTCGGGCAAGGATGCTGCTACAGGAGGACATGCTAGTTTGTCTATAAAAGAAGAAAGAGAAATCAGGATTAAGGACACTCAAACAAACAAACAAAGCACAAACTCTGCACAAAGCCAGATTTGCCTTCAAACGATAGCTGTAGTCAGCCAAAGCCTTCATCCCTCTCGGGATCAACTTCCCCCTCAACCCTTTTTGTAAGTTCTGCTACCTTGTCCAAAACAGTTGCTGTAGTATCGATCTCCCTCTGAAAACTCACCTCTCAAACCTCTTTTCTTCTAAACCCTCAGCCTACTGATAAACCCCAAATCCCAAGAAGTTGCAAGACGCCCAGTTTTGCCCGACAAGGTGAAAACCTTGCCCGTCCCTTCTTGGTTTTGTCTTTTCATTTATTAAACTAGCAGTATGTTGTGTACTTTCAGTTGTATTCAAGTTGTTTCTAGTAAAATGATGATTAAGAAATTCTCTCAGTTCTTGAATCCGATTTAAAGATGTCTCCACTATTTAAATCAGATCTAAGTTCTAATCTCTCGGACATATAAGAGTGATCATGTAAAAGTCCTTGATCTCAAGGCATAAAAAAGAACTTTATGTGGACTTAACCCATCCACGACAATCCTTGATAAACAAAGAAGTTCGAAGTTACTTGGGGCGCAAGTAATCGACTGATCTAGTAGTTTTACCACTGTTATATTATGATTATACTAGAACGTTTGAGCATGGAATGAATTCTGATAGGAAGCCTCAAGGCCTACACCTAAGGCCCCACAAAGGCACCTATTTGGATTCGTTCTAAGCGCTGCGGGCTAGAACGTTTGAGTATGGAATGAGTTCTGATAGGAAGCCTCAAAGCCTACACCTAAGGCCCCACAAAGGCACCTATTTGGATTCGTTCTAAGCTCTGCGGGCTGGAACGTTTTAGTATGGAATGAGTTCTGATAGGAAGCCTCAAGGCCTACACCTAAGGCCCCACAAAGGCACCTATTTGGATTCGTTCTAAGCTCGGCGGGCTAGCTGGTCAGAAGTATAACGGTGGTAATACTATATGTGACAATGGAACCAGCAGTGTATATGTCCAAGAGCTGGATTGGTTATGGATTGGAAGACTCAAGGCCTATATCTAAAGGCCCCACGAAGGCACCTATCATAATCAATACGGTCCCTTGGATATATATATATATATATATATATGTACATAATTGGATTCGACATCCATTCGACGTCTGCCATGCTAAAGATGGCAGTGGCACGCCTGAGCATCCCAAAGTTAACCTTGATTGTGAGCCTTAAGGCCTACACCTAAGGCCCCATGAAGGCACCTTTCAGAGTTAACTCTGTCCTTCTCTTTCAGCCTTGCCCGACAAGCCTTGCCCGACGAGCCCTGCCCGACGAGCCCGACGGTGAAAGCAGAAGCCCGACAGCAAGCTCTCAACCGACGCCAAAACCTCTCCCGGGGAGCTGTGTGCTCGTCGGCCAGGAAGCCTCCCCGACATGAATTCCTGACGCGAACAACTAGTTTCTTTATTGAACTGGGTGTTGTGGTGATCCGATACATTCGGATTGGAATATGCTAGTTGTATACGCAAGTACGGATGATAAGCGGATGAGAGGGCAATGGAATGAGCTTAGTAAGAGAATTGCTAGTTCACAAGGGAGATGCATTGTGATTGGTGATTTTAATGATATTGTGGATGACGAAGATAATGAATGAGGTCATTATCGTTCTATGGCGAGCAAAAAGGATTTTCGAGACTTCCTGGCAAGAAATGAGCTTCTTGACTTGGGTTTTGAGGGCTACCCTTTTACATGGAGAAATAAACATAATGATGGGTTGATTCAACAACGGCTTGATAGAGGTGTGGCGACCTCGGGATGGATGGACATATTTTCTCATGCGAAGATTAGTCATGTGGTGTTTGAGGGTTCAGACCACTATATGCTAATTCTATCCTCAGACGGAACCAGTTCAAAAGGGCCACATTGTTTTATCTATCATTCTAGGTGGGGGAAGAAACCGGAGTGCCAGAATATCATTACGGAAGCATGGCGGGAACCGGTGGACGGGTCTTTGGCATTTAAAGTCTGTGAGAAATTGAAGGGGACTCGATACTGAATTGGTTTGTGGAAGAAGTTGACGAAACCGAATTCCAAAAGGCGTATAAAAGAATTGAGGGAAAAGATCTGGAAGGGGATGGTGGACCCGTGAGTTCGGCAATGAGAGATTAAGGCAAAGGAAAAGGAGCTGGCAATGGCTCTTAAGGAGGAAGAACAATATTGGAAGGTGAAATCAATGAATACTTGGCTCCGAGAAGGGGATAAAAAATACTAAATTTTTCCATGCCCAAACGGTACAACGAAGAATGAGTAATCAGATACAGGGGCTAGAAGATAATAACGGAGTATGGCAGAAGGATCCGGTATGCGTGCAGGACATTGCTGTTATCTATTTTACGCATAATTTCAGTAAGATGTTTCTTGGCAGGGAAGGGAAGTGGCAGCATGTGTGGGGGTGAAGGTGCATGATCGAGAAAATGAGGAGCTCATCCGCCTATTCTTGGATGAGGAAATTCGAGAAGCAATGTTTCAAATTCCGGCTACTATATCGCTTGAACCTGATGGCTTTACGGTAGGGTTTTTTTCAGGATCATTGGAAGGTGGTGGGTAGAGATATCATCTGGATGGTGCAAGCCTTTCATCATTCGGGGCGTTTATTATAAAAGACTAATCATACACATAGAGTGTTAATTCCGAAGGTGAAGGCTCCATGACGGATGACGGAATTGATGCCTATTTCCTTATGTAATGTTGTATACAAAATCATTGCCAAGGTTTTGATAAGGATATTAAAAAAAGTGATGGATCGGGTTATTAGTATAAATCAGTCGCCTTTTGTACCAGGACGACATATTCATGATAATATCTTGGTAGTACACAAAATCTTGCATTCTTTAAAGCAAGGGGTGGACGGGGAGGATTGTAGAATGGTGATCAAGTTGGATACGGCAAAAGTGTATGATAAGGTGGAATGGGGCTTCTTGATCAAGGTTATGAGCAATTTGGGGTTTCATTCCAAATTTTGTGATTGGATTCGAGAATGCATTTCTACGGTATCATATAGTGTTATGGTGAATGGTGTACCATCAGGACATTTTTGACCGGATAGGGGATTGAGGCAGGGGGATCTAATGTTCCCATTTTTATTCCTCATATGTGCAGAAGCTCTTTCGGCATATATTCGACAGCATGAGATGAATGGTCTGATTAATGGGGTGTGGGTGGTGCCGAATGTTGTGCCAATCACTCATCTGTTTTTTGCGGATGATTTGGTGGTGTTCTGTAAAGCGGATGAGACGGAGGTTGGAAATGTGATTCAAATTTTGGAGGATTATGGTATGTTTTCTGGTCAGATTATTAATTTGGAGAAATGCTTTATTTTCTTTAGGAAAGGTTGTTCGAAGAAGCAAAAAAAGCGTATTGTTATGAAAATGGACATTCCAGCTCGTGATGGATTCGGCAAATACTTGGGAATACATGCAGACTTTGGGCACTCGAAGAAGGCGGTGTTTGAAGCGGTGCATCGGGGTATTGAAAGTCGTATTGATGGTTGGGCATAGCAATTTCTTTCTCCGGCTGGGAAGGAAATCTTGAATAAATCAGTTGCAATGGCAATGCCGAATCATGCTATGTCGTGCTTTAAATTGCCAGTGGGTACTTGTAAAGAAATGGAACAAGTTATTGCTCGGTTTTGGTGGAAATGACAGTCTAAGAATAAAGGGTGTCACTAGGTGGTGTGGGATAAGATGACATTGGGCAACAAGCTTGGCTGATTGGGTTTCCGAGATCTCATTGGATTTAATTTGGCAATGTTGGCCAAAATTAGTTGTAGGGTGTTAAATAATCTAGAGTCTATGCTTGGTATGGTGCCTAGGGATAAACATTTTCCCAATTCTTCCTTCATGGAGGCGAACAAACAAAATAAATCGTTGTGGGGGTGGAAAGGTATTTTATTGGGGAGGCAAGTACTAAACCAAGGTCTTCGGTGGCGGGTGGGCAACGGTGAATCGATTAGGATGGCTAGTGATCCATGGCTTCCTAAGCCTAATTCGTTCAAACCGGCGATGCGGAATGGAGCTACTAATTTAAAGGTATGTGATTTAATTGCCTCTGATAGGTAGGGGTGGAAAACGGAGGTGATAGTGGCATTGGTGGAACCGGAGGATTTGGAGTTGATTCAAACTATTCTGATTAGTAGAAGTGGGTGCAATGATAAAAAACTTTGGAACTACACAAAGAATGGGAAGTATTCGGTGAGGTCGGGATATTATGTAGCGGTGGAACAATGGAGAGTTTGGTCGCAAAGGGGGGGTTGCATGTCAAGTTCAGGTGGTTCATTAGGAGGGGTGTGGAAGAGAATATGGAATCTAGCAGTACCGAATAAACTTCGGTTTTTTTATGTGTGAGGCATAATTTGGAGCGACGGCGGATTAGAGTTATGAATAAGTGTGAACTTTGTGGTGGGCTTGATGAAACGGAGGCTCACATTTTCTTTGGGTGTGAATTCAATCATGTGTTTTGGTTTGGAATGTCGGTGCATATAAATATGGTGGCTATGGGGGTGCGGGATTTTCTAGAAGGATGGCAGAGGATAGTGGAGAGTACAGAGGAGGAAGATGCGGATTGGATTTTGCAATAGGTGGTATTTGGCTTCTGGTGTATTTGAAAGTGTAGGAATAAGGCTGTTTTTAAAGGAACTAGAATCCTACCTCATGTTGTTGTTGAGCTTTGGAAGAAGCAAGTTGAGGAGTTTAGGGATGCTATGGTGGATTCAGTATTGGAGGGAAAGGAGCATCGGAATTGCAGGGGGTACGGATTTTGGGGGGGGGGGGTGGAGATTGTCGATGGCAGAAACCCATCTTTGGTGAATTGAAGCTAAATTATGACGCAGCATGGAGGAAAGACACAAAAGTGGGTGCGGTAGGATGGGTGCTCCGGGATTTCGCCGGGATTCCTAAGCTTGCGGAAGGGGTGGGTGGGGAGGGATTTGGATCCTCTCCTGAGCAAAGGGTCTGAATCCTGCTGACCAAGTAACACGGACCGTTGGATCAAAATCCAACGGCTACACACAGGGGATCCTTTAAAAGTTATAATAATTATAACCGTTGAATTTTGATCCAACGGTCCGTGTTGCTTATTCAGCAGGATTTGGACCCTCTGCTTAGGAGAGGATCCAAATCCGGTGGATTTCGCCTATGGACTATAGGGCTTCATGGCACAGGGGTCTTGTTATAAAAACCATGGGGCCCAATGCTCGAAATTCTATACCACATTTGGGCAATCTGTAGCCAACTGCACTGGTTATACATGATATTAATTTTTAAATGCATCCAATAACAAACGTAAATGGGAAGACATATTTGCATCTAGAGACCAGATTGATGTGGAATATCAATTTAGATCCGTAATAGGTTTGTTGTTCTTGATTATGACAAGCAATGGCTCTAAAAAATGAGTATTCATGTGTAACCAGAGACGAGTAAATCTTAAAATGTGTTATACTTGATAATAACAATCAACAAGTTAAGAGTTTGTCTGATAATTTTTTTTTTTTTTCAGATTTTAGTTTCATTTATGCTTTTCAGAAAATTGAAAACTGAAAATTTGTTGGTAATTATTATTAAAAAAAACCTTACATCTATCCATAGACGTTATTATAGGCGCAACAGGACAGATGTCCCCACTCATTTTCTTTATAGAAAAAACAAATATGTACTGCATGTCTAAGTAACATACCCCGTTAATAACCACTTATATGAAATAACATAATCTTATTAAATTGACAACACCCCACCCAGGTTTATTGACTACCCAACATACAAAGACCTAAAAAAAATTATATAATGATTGTGAAATTAGATGGAAGAGGAGTATCAATGATAACATGGTTACATATAACAACAACCGTATTTGATAATATAGTGAGTTGTCTTTAGTAGTTTAAATTAACGAGTAGTCAGACTTTTTATTCATATTCTTTAGATTTATTTTTTGTTACTTTATTGTTTAAGGATGCCGCAATGAACAAAACTTTTGGCTCGTTCCTGGACCTACCCAAATGTCCTCATATTATCGCTCTTCATGAATCAGTAGTCATGCTTTGCTTGTCTTGTAATTTAACCTCATAGTTTAGGTGTTTGACTTGCAATATAACCATTGAATTTAGTCCATACCGACTACCATATCGTCCTTGCTAGCATTTTGTAGGGGCTTTGCTGAGCACATCATTTACAGCTAGCTATCGGTTTTCCATCACTCACACATCAATTTTAGTCACTCATCCAACAGCTATTGGACCAAATTTCACACAAAATACGTTTGTTTAACTTGCTTTTCAAGCATTATTATGTATGGTATTATGTGGTCCGATTTCGATTGATTTCTCCATGGTCTTGTTTAATTATTCAATCATTTATGGGTTCAATGCATATATTTACACGACTTTTGTGTTTTATTGATCACCACTATATTTTCAACCCTCCATCAATCTTTATCCTTGCATGTTTCACACGTTTGTTCTTGATGCCACAAAGTCGGGATAAAGTTTCTGTGCAACGTTACATTACTATATAATGTTATTAATATAATCGTGTTAATTATAACAAGTGTATTGATTCATTAGTACTATATATTATTAGGTTCATGAAATATCAATTATGTCCCACATTTATGGAGTATGATTATCTCCCCTCCTATTATCATCATCTTCCATCCCCTCCTCTCACACTCTTCTTTTTGTCTTATTCTCTATATAAAAAATTCAAAATAAGATGCAGACTGGCATAATCGCAACCGTTTAAATAGTAAGGGATAGAAAGGGAGAGAATCTCACTCCCTCATTTATTTCTATTATTAAATATGTATTAATAGCACCATATAGTGTGATGAGTAATGACAACCAAAATTCCTTAAAGTTTTTTTCACTCAGGCCTCAATGTGATGAGGGAGGTGTTTATTTTCTACTCACAACAAAGTTAGGATTTTCGAGAAGTGGCTCCATCATTACCCCAATATATCGACAAAGAAAATAAATCTTTATCCTCCAATAACTCATCAATGACAAAAAGGTGTTGATTGATATAAACATAAAAATAGAATTAGAGAATGAGAGAGCATGAATCTTCTAAAAAAGAAAGTAAATAAGTAGAAAATGTTAAGGAGATTACATTTTTGTATTATATTGATGTACTATTTGATATGACAAATGATGTGCACATGTCACATCAATTAATGAATTAATATCATTAAATGTTGGTTGTATATATCTTTTTGACTAATTGGTTGTATATATCACTTGTCACATATGACACTACATTAATGTGGTAAAAATATGCGGTGTTCCTAACATTATTCATAGAATGAGTGAGCAAAAATAGTGTTACCCAATTTTTTTTAAAAATAAAATTACTATATTAAAAGGAAAGGGAACAGTTCGAAACTATTACAAATATTTAGAAAAGTTACTAGTTGTGAACCCATAATGCATAAGTAGAAACTAAATACTCTATGCACTATAATATTGGACCACAAAAATCGCTACCTAAGTTCCAAAATAAACTAAGAATGTGGATAACATCAACACGTCAAATTTACTATACGTAATCATAAATAATGATAAGATGATAAACAAAAGGATGACACACAAAACTTAATCGTGAAGAAAAACAAAATTCCTTTAAACATGATGTAGAAATTATGGGTGATACTTGTCTGGAATAATGGTTTTGTCAATGTCGTTCTATATTAAAATAAGTTCCTTCATCGCAATGGCATCTAATCAACAAATAATGACAAGACAAACCACAAGATAGGGTTTAGGATGACATTAAATTGACAGTTGTAGTTGAACGATCGTTATGGTTGACAAAGAATCTCAAACAGATAAAATTAAATACAATTAAGCTAACAAAAAATATACAAATTTGAAGTTTGCATCTTAACTTGAAATCGCTTGAATTTTCCATGCAACGAGATGAAGATGTAGATGGTATATTTTGTAAGGAAAACTAATGAAAATGGCTTGAAAACTTTGAGTTTTAACGATAAGGACAAAATAAAGGGTAAAGTAAATAGTACCAGGTTTGACTTTTTAGTGTAAAAATGTGATTTGTCGTTAAAGTGAACAGTACCATGGACTTTTCATTAAAACTCCCTATTTTGTAGGGGTGGACGCGGTGCGGTTCGGTACGGTTTCGAGTGAAACCACAACCGAAACCGAAACTTTTTGCGGTGCGGTTTTGAAACCAAACCGTTTGGTTCGGTTCGGTGCGGTTTCAAACGGTTTCGGTTGAAAAAAATGTACAATTTAAAATATAAACTTATTTATGCATAAGACGGTCTTATTTTCCTCATATATTAATTAAGACAGTCTTATGTCCTAACTTTGATTAATATTAATACTTACTAAAGTAATGTCCTAACTTTGAATTTCAATGCCATAATATTAATGAGTTTTTTTTTTTTTGTCAGATTGGCATGTTGAATTCAATGCCATAATCCACCAGTGCTCCAAAATAGAACAGAACAAAATAATTCAATGCCATAATCTACTAGAGAACAACAAAACAGAAATAAACAAACGAAGAAAGAAAGTGCTAATGTTATTTTGTTATTCCAGCCCCCTCAAATTCAATATGACCGATGCTCATTGTCATTGCTCAGTGCTTACAACATAAATAAACATATCCAGTAAATATTTGTTTGAGTTAGTGTAGTCTCCATGATGAAACTTGTATGATTCCCAACCCAATAAACACATATTTAGAAAATGTAACAGCTTGTCTATAAGGGTTCCCCAACCGACAAAAAAAAGGTCAGAGAACATGTTTCATCTCGTCCCATATTAAAGATTCAAAACTAGATGATAATGATAGTCTAGTAACCTAGTTGAACTAATTAAAAGTTTAAAATATAACATTTATTTATTAATTTTATTATATGGTGCGGTTTTGGTTTCGGTGCGGTTTTGAAAACCCAAAACCGAAACCAAACCGTTTTCTTTGCCGCAGTTCGGTTTCGAAACCGAAACCGTTTCAAAACCGCAAAACCAAACCGTTCGGTGCGGTTCGATTCGATTCGTGTTTCGGTTTCGGTTTTCGGTTCCAAGTGCCCACCCCTACTATTTTGTATCTTAACATGCAAGTTACCGCACATATGTTTGGCATGCTTTTACACGTTGGAGGCTATCCTCATTCGCATCCAGTGAAACAACGACTTATCGTCTCCATCTTCAAGATCATATGAAGATCCACCTCTCATCCAAAACACACAAGTACCAAAATACAAAAGAGTATTATGAAGACTAGATCTTCATCGAATCGACCAGATATGCTAAGTGAAATTTTGGGAGAGGTTCTGACCTCCAATAAGACGATGAAAAGTTGCAAAAGACTATATATTGTTCTTGGTTTGAAAAACCTCCTTCTGTAAATGGACGAGTTCGACATGAGGATTTAATCTAATTGGATAGTAATTTTGACATTCATCATTTTTTCTTCTAGACTCATTGATCTTTGTGTTTGCCTAATTATAGATTTTCATTCGATTAATTCAATCTCGATCCATGAAGAAAAAAAAATTACAAACGCCTAAACTACATCCAACTGTTGTCTCCAATAACATATCTTCTCGAAGGACAGGCCAAGCCAAAGATCTTCCACAAGCATGAAAGTATTTGTAAGCGTAGTCTATCATCATATGATATCTCAAAGCAAGATCTTCCATAAGGCCATCTCCAACCAAAAGGTCCAGAAACCCAAAAATAGTCCGAAAACCGTCTTCAACCGAGGGCTAGGTCATAGGGCTCGTGGGCCCCACGGAATCTGAAAGGGTTAAAGGGCCAACCGGCTAGCCCAATCCAGCCAACTAACCAGCCTCGAGCTGGGCCAGAAATTCTAGCATTCCTGTCGGATATAACCGACAGAAATATATTTAATATAAATATATTTCTAGGCCAAATTTCAAATGCAACGGCTAGTTGACGTCAGTTAGCCGTTATTTTTTATTTTTTTATTTTTACACAATTTTTTTCCTATAACTTCTATTTTACAAAATTTGTTTTATATATTTTTTAAAATTCTATTTTTTCCTATAACTTCTATTTTACAAAATTTGTTTCATATATTTTTGAAATTCTATTTTTTTCCTATAACTTCCTAAGCCATTATACAACATTAAATTAAATTAAGTAACATTAAACAATATGAAACAACATTAAATAACATTAACCAACATAAAAATTATACAACATAAAACTTAAACGCCTACTTCATGCTATTTTTGGCCAAAGGTGTGTAACAAGATCCTGTTGTAGGTACTTGTTTGTGGAACGAAAACATATCATTCTATAGCACCTCATGTACTCATTTATAGAGATACTACCAGTTCTTGGATTGAAAGGCAAATTAGGCCTATCATATATTTTTGCACAAGCCCTTCTTGACCAATTTGGATCTTCTTGGTCATCATCGGCCTCTCCATCAATATACCCATCTCGCTCATCATCCACTATCATAATGTGTAATATGATGCAAGACATCATGATAGAGTCCAAATTTTCTCGACTCCACCCTTTTGCCGGTTCACTAATGATCTTCCACCGTGCTTGTAGAATACCAAAAGCTCTCTCAACATCTTTCCGGTATGCCTCTTGGTATAAGGTAAACAACTTTTCCGCGTCATTCCTAAGGTTTGGAATTGCTTGGACAAGTGTCGCCCACTTTGGGTAGACGTCATATGCCAAGTAATACCCCATATTGTATTGACGACCGTTGATGTATTAGTCAAGTTGAGGTTCTTTACCTTCCGTCAGGCGATTGAAGAGGGGTGAACACCCAAGAACTGTAATGTCATTTTGGGATCCTAGTACTCCAAAGAAAGCATGTCAAATCCATGTGTCATATGAGGCGACCGCCTCTAACACAACAGTTGGCTTTCTCGACCTTCCGCAGAAGCCTCCTTGCCATCCGGTGGGACAGTTCTTCCAATCCCAATGCATGCAGTCTAATGACCCTATCATGCCCGTAAACCCACGGTCTTCAGCTTTGCGAAAGAGCCAATTCAGGTATTCTTGATTTGGCTCGAGGAGGTACTCATCTTTGTAAACCTGAACAATTGTGTCACATAATTGTTCAAGAGTATCAAGGCATGTAAACTTAGACATACCATGGTTTTCATCCATCGAATCAGCTGGGGAGCCATACGCCATCATTCGGAGTGCAACTGTAACCTTCTGATGAGGTGAGAAACCAGGGCGGCTTGCTCTGTCCCACTTCTGTCGAAAGTATAGATTGACCTGGTGGAAATCACGAAGTAAACGCTTGAAGATATGACGCCTCATCCGGAAGCGACGTCTGAAATCCTCTTCTGTGTACACCGAGTTGGGGTTGAAGTAGTTGTTCATCAGATTGGCATGCGTCATCGCTATGTTTCGTGGTTTGTAAGAACGACCAACAACATAGCCACCCCATTAAGGTTGTTGGCTGACACACCATGGCCGCAGCCATGGTTGTTGCTCTGTTTTGTTTGTTGCTCCTTACTTGAACTTCTTCATCAAACTTCTCATCTTCTCTCCTCATTTGCGCCCATTTTTCTTCCAATTTGGAATTGGATGAGAACCCCCAGTTGGAATCCGAAGAGGTTCCAAAGTTGGAATTCATTGCAAACTTGAATTGAAATACATTGAATTCAAAGTTGTGTGAATTATAGCCCAATATCCACCCTATTTATAGCAAAAAAAAATTCAAATCCAACGGCTAGCTTACGTCACTTAGCCGTTGGATTTGAATTTAAATTGTAGTTTTTATATAATAAATTATGTTTGGCCCTATGACCCTTTGGCCCACGGTTAGAGACAATTTTTTGTGACAGGGCTAAAACGAGCCCTATGGCTCTTTTGCCCTCGGTTGGAGATCGAGACAAATATGATCATGTACTGTTCATTAAAATATTAATTTCTTAGAGGGTCAAAGAGCTAAAACAAGCCTTCTGGCCAATCTTCGATTGGAGATGGCCTAAGTATACTAGTTAACTGTCTAGTAAATGAAATCTTTGGTTATTTATTGATCTCATGCAAAAGATCGATAATTTTTCAATCTATTCAGAACACGGGAAGCATTAGTACTGAAAAAAAAAGTTTTATTTTTCAAATGTCCGATCACTTATATAATAACATGTGATGTATCACATCGTATGCCGAACATATTGAAAAAAATTTAGATAATGCTTGAGAGACTAAATTTGTAAATAAAACTTAAAAAGACATTTATCAATGTTTAAGTAATCATCAACTTCCACGTTATTTTGTTTACAAATTTTGTCTACAAATTTAATCTCCCTAACATTACCCAAAATCTCTAGCAAAAGATCGATGGGCAAACATTAGTCATAAATGTAGCATATGTGGGAAAATGATCATCAAAATATAAGTAACTATGTTTGATTTCCCTCTCAAAACACAAAACCCAACAACAAAACCATTTTAAAGGGCATTTCTAGCAAAATCGTGTCTAATTTCCTCATCAATAATAAAAATATATCATATCACCCCTTCCGTCTATGGTTTCTAAAACTTATAAGGAGAAACCACAGAGACAAAGATTGGGAAAACCAAACCTAAAAATAAATAAAATAATTAAGAGAGCAAAAGACAATAAAACCCAACTCCAAGCCAAAATATATACAAATGGAATGGAGAGCGCAGGATATCAGATTCTATGTTGACATGTCATGCAGCTGCACCTTGATGCTGCTGCATGTGGACCTGAGCAGCAAATGGATTTAACCTTGGCTGCTTGTTCTGAGCAGACTTTATGTGGTTGTTGGTGGTGGTGGTGGTGGTGGTGGAGGTGTTGGCTGAGGCAGTTGTGACCACGCGCTCACATGAGGGGCACATGGTGAGTGTGGTGGCAGGCAGCTGCATGTAGAAAGGCTGAGAGGTCTTCAAAGCTCTTAATTCTTGAAGTTCTTTTTGTAACCTCCTATTCTCTTCTGTCAGTGTTTCACAGCATCTCTTTAAGTACTCGCAATCTACTTCTGTCTGCTTCAGCTTGGTCCTGTATAATTGTTTCATAATTTTTCCAAACAAAAATTAGTAATTTAAAGAAGGCCAACTAATTTAAAACATAGGAATAAAATGTCAATAGTTCGTTACTTTTTTTTTTTCATAGTAAAAACCAAAATTTTCAGTCTGTTAGAAAAAGAGAGAAGGATTTGCAGAACGAGAGATGTGCCAAATAGTGATTTTATGAGATAATATATAAATTTCGGTTTACAGTAATTTCAAGGTGTGATCACAAGTGATTGTATGAAATGAAAAAAAATTATATAAAAAAGAGACAGAAATAAAACAGTAGTATACCTTGCTCTTCGATTCTGAAACCACACTTCCACTTGGCGAGGACGAAGATTCAACTGTTTAGCAAGAGCAAGTTTTTGCTTCTGCAAATATTAAAAAAATGGACCAACAAACAATTATTCAAAAGTAAAACAGGAGAATTGTTTACTCTCTGATGTTCTAAACAAAAAACTTAACTATTCTTTTTTTTTTGTTCCCTTGACTTACAGGATTGAGAGTGCTGTGCTCTTTGAAGCTCTCCTCAAGAAAAGCCGATTGATCTTTAGAGAGCCTGAGTTTCTTCCGAGTCGACCCGTTCTCCTCGTCATCACTCGCTCTGTCGGCATCGACCTCCAAATCTCTTTTACTCGATCTTCCTCCACTTCTCATTCCAAAATCCATCTGAAACGATGAAACCGTGCTGTTCGGAGATGATAGCGGCGCCGCCGTATCTTCTGCCTCCTCAGCCGAGGCCACCACTCCAGGCATCCGGTTCACATCGAACCCTATTCCCGGTCCATCTGATGAACCGGCCGGTTCAGACACAGCAACTGTAACAAAATCAACCCAATATGAGAAAATAATCACAACCCATTTAATCCCACAAGTTGTAAAAATTTGGGTCGTGCTCGGATTTTAAGAAAATTAACCGGATTAAAAGAAAAATGAAAACTTTGCGAAGTGGTTTTTAATTGGAAAATACAAATTTTCTTTTCACTTTCTTAAGTTTGGGTGCTTGATTAGGAAATCAACCCAATAAACAAAGAAGGAAATTCTACCAAGTCGGTTTCATTAGAAAGTACTTAGTTTAGAGATTTTCCTTTTCAGTTTGTTGAGTTTCCCAGCAACCAAACACAAAATAACATTGGAAAATCATTTTTCTTTTCATGCACGGTTTATTTATGGCCTAGATCGAGTAAATCAAACAAGAATCAATGGACAAAAATAAACAGATGCACGGACGAAAAAGAATGTAATCATTCCCAAAACATATAACAAAATAACAAAAGCTAAGATCTCATGGTGAAGTTGGTCTTACGATTATCAGTAAGCCATGGGAAGCTAAGCTGAGAAGAAGCACGGCTACGAGGAACTGGAGCAGAAGGTAAGAGATTAAGCTGAAGAGGTGGATCTGATGAAACCCTACTTCTTCTTCTTCCTTCCTCTTGATCATAAACTTCATGGGTGCTCTCTCTGCTACTCTCATCCGATCTTGCAGCACTTCCCAAGCCCATGCAAAAACCTAGATCCTTGTTGCTACCAATCTTTGGAGCTTTGTCAAGGAACAGAAAAGGCTTTGAAGCATCCCCCAAGCTCAGAGCTAACTCCATTTTTTGCTGTTGAATAATTTTTGGTGGGAAGGGAAGCGATGAGAGGAGTTTAAAAAGAAGCCAAAGCGAACAAGTCTAAAATACTAGTAGTCTTCCTATCCAGAATCTACTGTTTTTATTGTGTAAACACAAACACAGTAGAGAGACAGAGAGAGACTCTCTCTCTAAAACACTATTTTTTCCCTTTTTATTTGTTTTTTGGCTTGAGAAAAAGAGTAATTGACCGACAAATCCAGGTTGACAAACGCACGTGAATGTATTTAATTATACAACGGTTCATGCACGAAACTAGAGAAAAGAGAGGGGTCGGACGGCTCGGGCCAAAATAAAGGGAGGCAGATTGTCTGCCGTCCTTCCCGTTCCTTTCTATTTGTACGTTCATGATTAAATCACGTTAATATTTTGTATTGATTTTTTAATAAAGATAATAAGATAAAAAATAATAAAAATATAAAATGTTGACATAACTTAACCGTGACCACACAAATAGAAGAATATAGGAAGGACACAGTAACAAGAGGGCAGATAATCTGCCTCCAAAATAAAGCACACATTTTATCCTCGGTATAGTCAAATATTCATTACGTGTACTATATGCATGAAATGTTCTTCCAATACAAACTGCATTTTCTTGTTAGTTTGTGGGAATCACACTTGTTTTTTATAGTTGTTATCCTGACTCTGAAATAGTTCTCTCACGTTGCTCTTAACCAATACAAATTGAAGAAGAAATGATATATAAAGACTGTTTCGTAATACTAATAACATGTTTCATTTTTTGTTTTGAATTTAGTAACATGACCTAATATGCAATGCATGTTTTGTACTTACATTGTTATTGTTACATTGTGAAATGACGAAATCAGGGGTTGTAGAATTCTCACTTTTTACCCGGTGAGAAATTCAATTCAAACATTAAACTCAGGTAGTATTGGAAAGATGAATACCACTACGAGTGCTGTTTTTTTAAGGTCTTCATTTCGAGGATATGTGAGGACTAAATGCATATTAGCCATAAAATTATATTAGTTTAGATATGAAGGTTTAAAATATTTGACAACTTAATGAAGCAAAACAAAAAAATGAGTTTTCTAATAATTCATGAATTTTAAGTTAGTTTTGCTTTATTAAGTTGTCAAATATTTTAAGTTTTTTAATCTAATATTTTGTGACTAATATAGATTTGGACCTCACAAATCCTCGAAACAATGACCATAGGAGAGCAGGACTAATACCTCTACACCAACATATACCTAATTAGTACTATATGAAAATATGATTTTACACATGTTGAACAAGTAAAACATTTTCTAATGTGCAAGAGTGGTCTCCAACAAAACCATTTGTGATATAAATAACTGTAAATTTAGTGTCGGAGAAAGAAAAAAAAAAGTGTCAATCAAAGACTTAAAAATTGAAATCAGTTTGACTTTTCTGCTGAAAATAAGAGGAGCACACTGTACCATACGTAATATTATTTGTATTTGTCCATTGGTCAAGATATGTAACCTATCAGACCTTTTTAATGGAAGCAATTTCTATTTTTCACAAAAAATATGAATTAGTTATGAGATTCACTTTATATTGAATTTCAACCATTTGAAGTGTTTATTTTGTAAATTTTGATTTATAAATTATTCTTACAAAAATTCAATTCACTCTCAAACTATTTATTTGTTTTAATTATCATGATGAAATCTCATTGTTTATTTTATAGAAAGTGTTTGTCAATTTCTTTGAACTCAATTAGATGTCTCAAATATTTTTAATTTGGCTAATATTTTGAAAAGATGATTTATGAGGTGCAACTTAAAAAATAAACGATTCAAATCATTGAAGTTTGATATGGTATAAACCTCATAACTAATCCTTATTTTTATTGAAAAAAATGAAATTCTCTTCTTTTAAAGGCATCCCGTAACCTCGATATATTTATTTGGTAGAAGGCAACAGAATGTTTTATCCAACATAAATTATTGGCAGAATCTGCGCCTTGTTTATTTATGTGATAATTGTCTCCCATAGACTAAATTATTGTTTCCTTACCAAACAAGGGCCACGATTATCATGGCCTTAATCTATGAAAAGCAATCAATTAAACATAATATAATTCAAGAGGTGGGATGATGGGTAGAAATTTCTGATTATAGAGAAACACAAGTTACAGAAATATGTTATTTCACGAATTATAATATCGATGCACGAAAAAATAATTATATCGTCTTGGTTTTATTTTGAGAGTATAGTAATAAAAAAGAATTAAATTCACATATTATAATTTGATGAAAACAGCATCTTATCGCGATCATATTTTGAGTAGATCGCAAAATTGATTCGTGGTGGAGGCATGTAAAATTGATTTATTTATCGTTATCATGATAATCATCATGATGGTAATATGAGGGGAATGATGTGCGTGTTCTTGACAAACACAATAACACAGAATACACAATGATATATCCACAGAATACACAATGATATTTGTTAGGCATGCACTGTTGGGGTTTTGTTCGTATTTAAATGATAGCCAATTAAGCTTAAAGTGGTTTTTGCAGTTTCCCAAGTTTTTTTCTTTATTTCCTTATCATCAGTGATGACGCAATTTGAAATGAAATGACTCTGTCGCTCGCTGGTGGCTTTGGACCGCTGACTCACCAACCGGGCTCCTAACGCGGCAGACCGATGCAACTTTACCTACTTTTGTAGACGTATCATCCACCCAATACCTAATACTGGGACTGGTCTTCGGCAACCAAGCACGCTGGTTTGTTTGATGGGCGAACGGACAGGATTATAGGAGCAAAACATTGGGAATTTGGGATGGCATTAGTCAAATTGATCACAAATAGGATATCATTTGACTGCAAATATGTTCTTTTCTTTTTCTTCAAGCCTGTCGCACACTAAAATTACTTATTTTTTTATTAACGTTACTTTAAATTGATCAATCACAATACAGGTAATTACTTCGTAAACAAAAGAAACAACTCAAAAAAAATTGTTGATAACAAGAGTTTTGTAATGAAATTTATTAGTCGTCATTAGCTAGGAACATATCCTTTGAATTAAGAGATAAAAGAGAAATGCTAAAGAGATTTTTTTTAAAATGAGATTCTTTATGTGCTCTTCGTCATCTCATGTTTTTTACACAAGTCCCATCTCAACATTATAAAACATTATGTAAAAAATATAAAGTGTCTGAGAGTCCCTAGAAAGTCTTACTTTGAGAGAGTTTCTTCAATATTTCTTAAGATAAAAATTCGAATTTGAGTGTAAACAATTCAACACACTACTCTAGTTTAACTTAATTAATCACTTTTTAGTCAATTTAATTAATTGCCATGTATAATACAAGGGATTAACATGTTAGACAAGCATATAAAGGAGACATAAGTGTAGATTTGACTATTATAAATGTGTTTTTGTGTAGGCAGACAAAGTGATCATCTTTTACCATTCCAAGAGAAGTCCTTCTTCGTTAATTGCTTTTTTGTATAGTTTATGGGGGCAAGCTGCTTTTGTGTCTTTTAAGCAGCTTGGCCTTGCCTTGGTGGCGTGGTCATATAGCTTTTTATGGCCATCAAAACATTGAAACTACCGTAAAAAAAGCCACGAAAAAGGGTATCCAATGGAGTGTACATTATATACTAGCTGCTCCTAGCCTATTAGGGTTTTTTTTCTGCAAAAACAAACTCATAAAAAAAAGTTTGGGCAAACTAAATTTCACTCTTAAAAGTTTGACGTGATTTTCAAAATCGTTTTTGAAGTATCTATTCATGTCCTTGGTCAGATTTGAAGAAATTGAGGTTTGATCATAAAATTAATTGATAATACGAGGAGTAGTTTAACTAATTATAAATAAAGTCTTTTCTCTCATCATTGTGAAATTTATTCTCAACAAAAAGTAATTGTTTTTTTAACAAACAAAATTAATTGTTTGATTCTTCATTAAATTAATGACGTAATTAACATGAAATTCTTATTTGGTTTAACATATACGTCACATTTGACAAAAAAAAAAAAAAAAGTCATCAAATTTGATGGAGAATTCAAATAGGATGGTGCTATTCACACACATTCTTTTACCTCATACTCTATTTTTTATCATTAAATCAAATGAGTTAAAAAAAATCAAACAAAAAAATTAACAAAGAGCATGAAAAAAAAAACATGTACGAATAACACCACCTTCAAATATTCAAAGAGATAAAATGTGTATATTAACATAATTTTAAAACTTAAAGATTTAATGTGAAAAAATTAGAAACTCAAGCTTTATTTGCTGAGATTTCCTTTGTTTGAAAATCATCTCAAACTTCAAAAAAAATAATAATAATAATAATCTCAAACGTGAAAGTGTAAATTGTTTTTTATTTTCATTTTTTGATGTTTGAGTTTTTATTTATTTATATTTTTGAAGTTTTGTGATGTATTTTGTGGTCCCACACGCGTGGGTTAGCTTTATAAACAAGTCGTAATTAAAATAGAGATGGAGAGGATGAGGATGTGACCGGGTCAGATATGTCATGCTTTTGGGATCATTGCAATAATTGAAGTCATGCAGGCTTTAATGATAGGTTTGAGAGGGAGAGATATATATGTGAATTATTGGGTGGGACCCCTCCTGCTGATAAACCGTGGCAAAAAGTAATGCATGACTCCATGGAAAAAGCCCCACGAACAACTACCTCTCTCTCTCTCTCTCTCTCTCTCTCTCTCTTTTCCCCTTCCTACATTCCCCCTAATCACCAATTTGACAATGATAAGGTTTAGACCATTTCAGTGATTAGGTCAAGAATACCCACTGGTTCTCTGCCACGTGGCAGTATTTAGTAAGCAATCATATTAAACATGACACCTTTCGATGATGATTGTTGTTTTGGTTACTAAGTGGAGACTAATGAAAGATGATTGAGTTACGTCAGCCAATGGGCTAATTCGACATAAACATAATTCGTTTGTCATATATATGAATCCAACTTGAAAATTTTCATTTATTAATGAACAGAAATATAATTAAACTGTAATAGTAATTAGTACATAAGTATTGAACTTACGACTTTAAAAAATTATTAAAATATAATATATGGCTAGATCAATGACCAGTTGATCATAATTAATTAACAGTTTATCCTCCTTTTAAGAAAGTAAATGTTAGAAGTAAGGTATAAACAAAGAGAGAAAAGAGAGAAAAGAGAGAGATTGGGAGGAGAAATATAAGTGTTCTTTCTCATTAGATCAGTGCCTATTTATAGGTTTAAAATTTAAGTAAAAAGGTCCTAACTAATTACATATTACGTTCTTATGTAGAAGTGAATAACCACATAATAAATAATATTTACAAATGTAGCAATTTTGAGAATTGCATTATTATATGTATCGCGCTCGAAATATAATTTTTTATTTATACAAGGTATAGTAGAGTTGGTATGAAAAATAATTGAGTTTACTAGATAATGGATCCTAGACAGTTGAAGTGAAATACATGAGAGAATAATCATCATATGTCCTAGAGATTAATAGTATTATGTTATAATTAACCACATTCTGTGGTTGAGCATAATTTGATGAACAAAATCAAACCATCTTCCGTGGTAAAACTATATAATAATATGACACATGATCACGACCATAATCAAAGAGAAGAAAAATTGGTAAAAGCCATAATTGGAGTTTCTAGAAGGACGTTTGTTGGACCTTTTACTTGTATTCGTCAAACAAATATGGATATTTTCTCAAGTAATATTGTTAGATGATTGGTCATACTTAATTAAAATATCAAACTTAAGCAAATCATCTCGTGCCCAAGCTTCGATTATGAAATCTTTTATGGGTTAGTTTAGGAAAAGGTCACACAGTAAAAAGGGCGTAATTTAGGGGACGCCCCTCTATTGGTTCATCGTGATCTATTTTTTGATAAAACGATATTATCTACACTAAGAGAGTGGGGAGTGAGTTAAGCCTCACAATGTGCTAGCAATAATATGGTTCAAAAATGCATTTGACAAGAATCGAACGTAAAACCTCTCACTTATGACTGAAGAAGAATATTATTAGATCGTAATACTAAGTGGCTGATCTTTTTTATATATCCTTAGTTGCTAGTCAGATAAGGAGGTGAGGAAATTAAGATTTAGTCCAAACCCAAGAATCCGATATGGATTTGTGTTATCTGCACTTAGAATTCAAACCTTTGATTCAAGATAAAGAATCATAGAAAATATTGGGTGGAGACTAATAACAAATTGATATATAGTCAAAGTATGATTAGATTGTTTACTTCCCGGTCCTGCAAGGCGTGCAATTTTTCCAATTTGGTTGTGTAAACTTAGGTTCTCACTTAGCTAGCTACTGCATGGAATAGACATTGCCTTAACCCTATTTAAAAGGGAATGCGTAGTTCTTGGTAGTCAAGGAATGATGAGTTTGTGAATCCCTTTTGATCATGATAAAGGTTTTTAATCCTTGTGAAATGCTTTCTTGTTCGCAACTAGAATTAAACTAAAGTTCGGATTTCCATTATGAATTACTCATTTGTTTACTAATCATATGGGAACTTAAAATACAGGTACGGCCCATGTAAATATTAGAAATCCAACTCCTAATTTTGGAGGAATTTGAGTACTCGTGGTTTGAGTTTTCGTGGAGAGACAACCCATCATAATTTCAATTTTTTCTATCATCATTATTGTCACATCCCGGCCCGGGACGGATCACTTCCCGGGCCATCTTCACCACCGTAGCACGATATTGTCCGCTTTGGGCTTACCATTCCCTCACGGTTTTGTTTTTGGGAACTCACGAGCAACTTCCCAGTGGGTCACCCATCCTGGGAGTGCTCTGGCCTTCTTCTCGCTTAACTTTGGAGTTCCGACGGAACCCGAAGCCAGTGAGCTCCCAAAAGGCCTCGTGCTAGGTAGGGATGATAATATACATTTAAGGATCACTCCCCTGGGCGATGTGGGATGTTACAATTATACCTTCAAACTATTTTTAATATTTCAAGTTTTCCCCTAATTTATGTAGTATATAGTTTAGTAAACAACTTTGATGGGAATGAACTTCTGCTCAATCCAATTCTTCAACAATCGATTACGAAATAGCAATAATAATGTTACAACTCTATCCCAATGTGGTCTAGTGATTGAAACCCTTTCAACCTATCATCCTTGCAAATGTTCAGCCAAAATCCGATTCTTTAACCATATGATTAACTTTGTGATAATTTTGGTGATTAAATGAAACATTGGGTTCATCTATTGTTTTATAATAATTAAGTGTTGGAGCAAAAAATTTCGAATCCTCCCATAGTAATCTTGTAGCCTTGTTGAGAAGCTAGACACCAATCTTCACTTGCCATTAATGAGAAAAGAGGACATGTAAGAAAATACTCTAACGCTCAAGTTAAATTTTGTTCAAATTATATTATTATACAATTTCCCTCACCCCCTTATGCTGGTGTAATTATTGGCCTTTTATAGGCAATGAATTCCTTGAGCTCCAAGTCTCATTTCCTCAACTTTATTTCATGTTACATGATAGTGGGTGCACGTTGCTTAATTGTAGGTTCACTCCTAAATTTATGATACATGGGAAATTACCTGAGCCTTATTTTTTCACCTAGATGGCTAAAAAAAATCTAATATTATTTTATTTTTTTCATGAAAACATTTTCAAAATTTGGGTTCTAAAAAGTAGGCGGTTTTGATTTTTAGATCAAATCATCGATAAATTGATTCAATCCTGTTTGTCTACCTTCTCTAATCACTATATTCAACTTGTTTGCGAATCACAATTATCACATGGGCAACTCTCTCTTGAACATTAACTTTCTTTTTATTTTTAATTATACTATTATTAGGGGAGGAGAATTCTAAAATATTACAATTATATAGTGGAAGAGAGTTTCGAACTTGGGATGCATATGTAGAAACCCAACACCTTATTAATTAGGATATTAAACCACTTGGAACCTTGAACATTAACTAAATTCATGTATCCTCTTGAAATTTTCTCTTAGGACTAAAAGATGACTTAGTTGGGTTAAGTGAACATTAAGAGTGATTTTTTTTTCTTTTGTCGCTCAGTACTACGGTGTGGTGATATTTCTCTTTCACTTGTAAGTGAGAGGTCTTAGGTTCGAATCTCGTGGATGGTAAATTCGATACCAAATTAGGTTGCCCATTGTGTGGCTTAGCCGAACTTCTCCTCCTTTTAGTGTGAAATATATCATTAATCAAAACGAACATATATAATGTGGTGTCAGATAAGCACATATTTTTCTATCTCTTTGATAAAGGGATAAATGCGCACAAACGTATGGGTCTCTCGTTACCAAGGAAGCCTTTAAGGTTAGGGATCCCCAATTTTTTATAAAAATAGGGATTAGTTGTGGGGTCCACACTACATCGAACTTTAACGATCCGAACCGTCTATTTTTCAAGTTGTACCTTATAGATCATTGTTACAAAATATTAGCCAAATTGAAAATGTTTAAGATATCTAATTGGGTTCAAAAGAAATGAACGAATACTTTGTTATATAAGAAATAATAAAATTTGATCTTGATAAATATGCAAATGGTTTCGGATTGAATTAAATTTTTGCAAAGATGATTTATGAATCGAGACTTACAAAATCAACGGTTCAAATTGTTGAAATTCGATATGAAGTGAACTCCACATCTAATCCCAATTTTTTTCAAAAAATAGAGATTCTTTTGCATAAAAGGCCTGCGTTACCAAAACTAAAAGATACGAGAGATGGATAGAGTCGGTAATTGGTACAAACGTACACCCAGGACATTCATGTGAATACGTACGTAGCATTGCATGTATCATGTATGAGTAGATCTAAATGCAGATCGGACATATGTCCGAGAAGTCACGTGACTACCGCGTGAGGTGGGATTAAAGATGGGGGATTGGGTCAGAGTCAGTGGAATGACGTGAACTGAGAGAGAGAGAGAGAGAGAGAGAGAGAGAGAGAGAGTTTTAGGTCAAGTATGGTTATGGGCGCGAGGCAGAATGAGGAGGGAGGAGGAGGGGGAGGAAGGGCCAATGATCAATAATGATGGCGGTGGAGGGATGTTGGAGTGGAGCCCACTCACCGGGACACATTGCACAGTCCAAAGGAGACAATGTATACAGCAGCAATCATTTGTACGTCGGATCTAATTAGGGTTTCTCTTCCATATATTTTTCACTTCTTAATTTTATTTCCATTGGTGTTTTGAATTATTACTATTACTTTTAATTATCATCACCTCTTCACCAATCAATGTTTTTGTGTCGTCCCATCTAAGTGTGTTTTAATAAACGCAGTAGTGAAAAATTAGGCGAGCATAATTGCACATAACAAATTTGTAATTGAATTGTTCTTTGAAAAAAAAAAAAATTGTAATCGGACAATCACGTGTATTTATCTTTCACTCACTAAACGAGTAGAAGAATCTGACCCCGATAGAACGCCCTCCCCCGATGCTATTAGTAGCTGATTGATTGTATTATGTATACAACTATACATACAGATACAGTAGACAAGTATATATATTTTGCATCCGACTTAAATCATAAATGTTTGCCAAGAAATTCACAGGCTATGAGGATAGCGGAATACAGGCTATAGACGTCGATGAGAGACAAAATCTAATGGAAGATACTGGTGTTATATAGTGGATCTTTATAGGACCTGCAAAGATTTCTTTAGGTCGCATTGAAAAAGGCAGAGAAGCTATACAAGTAGCTTGAGCCTTCGATTTCGGGGCTCCCGTTAAAAAAATGGCACCTAACCCAGTGAAACTATTGGTGGTTGTGAGATTAAAGAAGTTCCAACCGTGTAGATTTTCAGGTGATAAATTACGATACTTAATACAGTTTCGTCATCTATCCATAACGTTTCAGGTTCAAATTTTTAACCTCATTATAATGATTTAGGGTTTTTCTTTTTAATCAAACGATTTTTAGGGTTATTTTGCCAAGGTGGAAGGGGGGGGGGGAGTGTCAATTTTTTGTAATGATGACTTATCTTAAGGGTTTGTCAGGCCTGTGAATTGATCTGTGTGGAGAGTCACATACTTCGTGCCTTTTGATGCAAGTCATCAGTCCCACGTCCCCTTCTCCTGCAGCCTCATCTAAGGCTTGGGTCCCCATCTCTGGTACTCCCTTTCTTCCAAATTTACTGAAAAAAAAACTAACTATTTCCCAGTTTATTTTTTATTTAATATATTAGAGAATATTTTCGGGGGATTCAAATCTGGAAGTATAGAATTAGGGATGTGATATTTATATACCCCATTTTATTTTTCATACATTCTTCTAATTTTCGGTTGTTGAATCAGATGAATTGAAGAAAATCAACGAATAAAAATTAACAAGAGATGTGTAAGAAATAAAATGAGATATGTGGATAGAACATCCCTATAATTTACAGCTCATTTCGTATACTTTTTACCGCTAGATTTTCAGCAGGTTTTTATACTTGACGTTGAGTGTATCTTCAAAATTACATAGCAGATTGAGTTTTACGAGTGTTTTTGTCGTTAAAGTTTTACAACTGTTCAATTTTTTTTTTAGTAATTAATTTTTGTATTACTCAATACAATGCACCGTTGAGGTCTTAAACTTCTAAGTTTCTTTTAATAAAATTTGGCTCATGTATGAATAGAACAAGGGTGCAATAAAAAATTTCATTCTAAAAAATTTGTAAGTCGAATTTTCCGAAAAGAATGGATAAAAATTTATGCAAATAGATTCTTAAATTTCTAATTTCATATTTAAATTTTTCCAAAATGTTTCAAACTTATTCCGATCAAAAACTTCAAATGTAATCCAATTTTTTATAATTATTTAATAACATTATGTATTTTGTAATCGGATTTTGCATATCGTCATGTTCATTGTTAGTATTGGATACATTTTATTCATAGTTTTTAATTTTGTATTAATCATAGACTTTAGATATAAAAAAGATGAACAAAATAATTTTGATTTATAAAAAAATTTAGAAAAGATAAAAAAAAACTTGTAAAACAAATAATTTCGATCCAAAAATAATTCAACAATTTAGAATTTGAAAATTTACTTCGAAAATTTTAAAATGAAATCGAAAATTTGATTTGTCCAAAAACCACCCCACCACCTAATAGTACGTTTTATGCGTTCACGTCGATTGGCTTGTATTGATAGAGATGGCACTAAAGTTATGATGGTGAACAACTAATTAATCGAATATGTTTTAGTCAACCAAATGCTAATGGAAATATAACATTAACACTGCATCATTAGTTATGTAATAATTTCTATTGTTTCGTTATCATTGAACGTTCACAATGAAAAAAATTCTAGAGATTAGTTGTCATCGAGTTGAAACCCTACAAATCCTCATGCATATGATATCATTGTAGGCTGCAGCACTTGTCAACTCCCTATGCTCGTCACTACAATTCAGTAGTATTCTTTTTTACGAGTAAGTAAAAATTTAAGATCAACTTACATGAATGATGATAATGTATTATATTCATATTATGTTCGATACTTAGTAGCTGACTCACCACCTAGGTTCTAAATGTTCCGTTTCTTCTTACAATGGCCTTATACACTCACAATAGAATCATAAATAAGTACTGTACCGAAATCATTACAAATTTATATTGTAGGTTGATATCTCCTTCCGCAATACGGACACAATACCACTAACCAAAAGACTAGTTGGTCCTATATTACTAATTGGAATTACTAATAAAAAGATTTCACATCTTGAATGTGAGACTTACATTCTACTAGGTTATAATGACAAAATATGCCAGAATGTGTAAAATAAGGTCATCTCCAACCGATCCGGTTTGAGGGTTGTAGAGCTAAAAATAGCTCGAAATGACACGAAACCTGTCTCTAATGGAGAGCTAAGCCAAATGGCTCGTGAGCCCCATCGGGCCAAAAACACCAAATCAAGCCAACCAACTGGCCCATATGAGCCAACCAACCAACCAGCCTCGGACTGGCCCAAATTTCAAATTCCAACGGCTACCTGGTCAACATAATGTCAGGTAGCCGTTGGATTTGAAATTTTTTTTTTGGGACAAAATTAAAAAAAAAATCCTATAAATACCTAAAGCCATTCCTACACCATTTCTCACATAATTTTCACCATTCTATACTATCTTACTTCATTTTATTTCAATTCTTTACATTCTATTCTCTTACCTCTTCCAATAATCTTGCCTTCAATTTTTTCAATAATTTTCAAATGGCCACATTTGCAATGCAAGGTAGGGCTTGGACTTGAAAAGAAGATGAAACTCTTTGCAGGGCTTCTAGATGGGTCTCGGAAGATAGTGTGAGGGGGAGTTTTCAAACAAATGAAGGTGTTTGGACTCGTACATCCAAAAGTAATATGAGTTCTACGAAGGCACCACTTCACCGAATTCCCGAAACCACGAGAGTTGTTCTTCAAGATGGAAGAAGCATCTTCATCCAAGTTTGAATAAATGACATCAAGTAGTGTTAAACAACAAGCAGACATGAAAGTGGAGCCAATTACTACGAAGTACATATTTTCACAACTTATTTTAAATATTTAATTATATTACATTTAATTTCATAAATTAATTTCCTTCAATTTTTATAATTATATTTTCTAGGTACGCCAAGCGGAGGAATTGTATATGGAGGACAACTCCAAACCCTTTAGTCATCACAGTTGTTGGGAAATTTGTAAAGGGTGTGTGTTATTTGAAGATCCACCTCAACAAAGAGTTGGTCTTACGCCGGTGTTCGGAAATGCATCCTCAAATGCAGATGAGGATGAAGATGGATCTCCTACCATTCAAGAAACAAGGGTAGAAAATCCGTCTCCGGGTGAAGGTTCCATACATAGGGCTAGGGGACGAAACAAGGTCTGAAAATTGAAGGAAAAAGGCAAGGAAAATGATGATTACGCCTTTCAACAGGAAATGATGGCCTCATTGCGATTAATGGCGGAGCAAAATGTCATTGCCACGGAAGAAAGGAGCCATAGGCACGAAGAACGGGCAAAACAAATACAAGAAGAGCTGGATGATAGGAACATGCAAAGGAACACTTCGAATTACACTCCAATGAGTACGACATATTTTGATGGGAAAAAGAGAGAAATTATGGCTCGACAGGGAGTTGTTTACATCCGACTATACTCCTACAATGACAGATGATGATGATGATGATTATAGTCTTTAAATTTAAGTTGTTGTTGTCTTTAATATTTAAGTTGTAGTTTTTAAATTGAAATAATAAATTATGTTTGGCCTATGGCCTTTTGGCCCCCTCGATTGGAGATGATTTTTTTATCACAGAGTTATGTTTGGTCTATGGCCTTTTGGCCCCCTCGGTTGGAGATGGTAAGAAATATGGCTTGGCACTGTTCTTTAACATATTAGACCATCTCCAACCGATCTGGCTAGAGGGCTAGAGGGTAAAAAATAGCCTAAAATGGCATGAAAACCGTTTTCAACCGAGAGCCAGGCCAAATGGCTTGTGGGTCCCACTGGGCCAAAAAAGGAGAAAATGGCCAATCGGCTAGCCAAACCTATCTAGCCAGCCAGCCCCGGGCCGGGCCAGGGGCGTTTGAATGCAACGGCTAGTGTTGACATCAGCTAGCCGTTATATTTGAGTTTATTTTTACAAATTTTTTTATAAAAAATTTAAAAATTCTATTTTTTTTTCTATAACTTCCTAATCCATTAAACAACATTAAATAACATTAAGTAACATGAAACAACATGAAACAATATTAAACAACATTAAATAACATTAAGTAACTTTAAACAACTTAAAAATTATACAACATAAAAAAAAAAAAAAATTAACAACATGAAACTTAAACAACATTTTTAAAAACATTTAACAACATAAAACTTAAATGCCTACTCCATACTTCTTTTGGCCCAAAGATGTGAAACAAGATCATGTTGCAGGTACTTATTTGTGGCACGAGAACTTATCATCATATGGAACCTTATGTACTCATTCAAAGAGATAGTACCAGTTCTTGGATTGAAAGGCAAATTAGGCCCATCATATATTTTTGCACGAACCCTTCTTGACTTATTTGGATCCTCTTGGTCGTCATCAGACTCTCCATCAATATACCCATCTCGCTCATCCTTCATAATCATGTTGTGTAATATGATGTAAGACATCATGATGGAGTCCAAATTTTCTCGACTCCACCTTCTTGCTGGTTCCTTAATGATATTCCACCGTGCTTGTAGAATACTGAAAACTCTCTCAACATCTTTCTGGTATGCCTCTTCGTGTAAGGTAAACCACTTTTCGGCGTCATTCGCATGGTTTGCAATTGCTTGGACATGTGTCGCCCACTTTGGTTAGATGCCATTTGCCAAATAATACCCCATGTTATATTGACACCCGTTGACATAACAGTCAAGTTGAGGTGATTTACCCTTCGTTAGGTTATTGAAGAGGGGTGAACGACCAAGAATTGTAATATCATTTTGAGATCCTGGGACCCCAAAGAAAGCATGCTAGATTCATGTGTCAAATGATGCAACTGCCTCTAACACAATTGTTGGCTTTCTCGATCTTCCGCTAAAGCCTCATTGACATCCGGTATGATAGTTCTTCCATTGCCAATGCATGCAATCTAGTGACCCTATCATGCCCAGAAAGCCACGATCTTCAGCTTTGCGAATGACCCTCTCTAGATCTGCTTGATTTGGTTGACGAAGGTACTCCTCTTTGTAAGACTGAACAACTGTTTCACAGAATTGAGCAAAAGTATCAAGGCATGTAGACTCAGAAATACCATATGTATCATTCATTACATCAGCTGAGGAAACATATGCCAGCATTCAGAGTGCAATAGTAACCTTCTGATGCGGTAAGAAACCAGGGCTGCTTGCTTTGTCCATTTTTTGTCGAAAGTATGGATTGACATGTTGGACATCATGAAGTACATGCTCGAAGACATGACGCCTCATCCGGAAGCGACATCTGAAATTCTCTTTGTTGTACACCGAGTTGGGGTTGAAGTAGTTGTTCATCAGATTCTAATGCACCATCTCTCTATTTTGTGGCTTGTAACTACGACCAGCAATAGAGCCACCCCATTGAGGTTGTTCTTCAGTTGCCTGACAAGCCATGACCCCAACCATGGCTGCCATATATGATGTATTGCGCCATGCTTCATCTTCTTCATCGGATTGCTCATCTTCTCGCCTCATCTGCGCCCATTTATCTTCCAAATCAAAATTGGAAGAGGACCTGCAGTTGGAACCCGAAGATGATCCAAAGTTAGAATTCATTGCAAACTTGAATTGAAAGAGATATTGGAGAGATTGAATTTGAAGGTGTGTGAATTATAAGCCATTATCCACCTTATTTATTGACATTGGAAGCAGATAAAATCCTATCAAAAATTCCCATAATCAATTATATATCGCCACTGGCACTCTAAATCCTATCCGAAAAATTATTGAGATTCCTTATCCACAAGAAATCTGCAAAGTTACTCACACACCGACACGTGACACTCGAAATCCGAGTCGTAAAATTATTGAGATTCCTTATCGATAAGAAAACTACAAAGTTACTCACACACCGACACGTGACACTCAAAATCCGAGATGTAAAATTATTGAGATTCCATCTCGAAAAATTATTGACAATCCTAAACGTAAAATTATTGAGGTAATTTTATTTAAGTAACTATAGTAATTCAATTAAACTAATAAATTATGTTTGGCCCTATGACCTTTTGGCTTTCGGTTGGAGATGGTTTTTTTTTCACAGGGCTATGTTTGGCCTATGGCCCTCTGGCCCCTCGGTTGGAGATGGTAAGAAATATGGCCATGCACTGTTCATTAAAATATTAATTTCTTAGAAGGCCATAGGGCCAAACATAATTTATTATTTTAATTGAATTAATATGGTTACTTAAATTAAACTACCTCAATAATTTTTCGATATGAAATGTCAATAATTTTTCGAGATGGAATCTCAATAATTTTACGTCTCAGATTTCGAGTGCCATGTGTCAATATGTAAGTAACTTTGCAGATTTCTTGTCGATATAGAATCTCAATAATTTTACGTCTTAGATTTCGAGTGTCACGTATTGATATGTGAGTAACTTTGCAGATTTCTTGTCGATATGGAATCTCAATAATTTTTCGTCTCGGATTTCGAGTGTCACGTGTCGATATGTAATCTCAATAATTTTTCGAATAGGATTTCGAGTGCCACGTGTCGAGATGTAATTGGTTGTGGGAATTTTAGATAGGATTTTTATCTGCGTGACACTTCTTATCTTCAGCTTTCAATGTCCATAAATAGGGTGGATATAATTCACACACCTTCAGCTTTGCCCTCTCCAATATCTCTTTCAATTCAAGTTTGCAATGAATTCCAACTTTGGATCCTCTTCGGATTCCAACTGGGGGTCTTCATCCAATTCCAAATTGGAAGATAAATGGGCGCAGGTGAGACAAGAAGATGAGAAGTTTGATGAAGAAAAGAAGCATGGCGCAACACATCATATATGGCAGCAATGACGTGGGTCATGGCATGTGAGGCAACTGAAGAACAACCTTAATGGAATGGCTCTGTTGCTGGTCGCGGTTACAAGCCACGAAATAGAGAGATGGCTCATGAAACATGAACAACTATTTCAACCCAACTCAGTGTACATGGAAAAGGAACATGTCAATCCATACTTTCGACAGAAACTGGACAGAGCAGGTCGCCCTAGTTTCTCACCTCATCAAAAGATTATTATTATTGCACTCAGAATGCTGGCTTATGCCTCCCTAGCCGATGTGATGGATGATACATATAATATGTCTAAGTCTACATGCCTTGATAATTTTGCTGAATTTTATCACACAATTGTTCAGCTTTACAAAGAAGAGTACCTTTGTGAACCAAATCAAGCAGATTTGGATCAGCTCATTCGCAAAGCTGAAGACCGTGGCTTTCCGGGCATGATATGATCATTAAATTGCATGCATTGGCAGTGGAAAACTGTCACACCGAATGGCAATGAGGCTTTAGCGGAAGATCGACAAAGCCAACTATTGTGTTAGAGGCGGTTACCTCGTTTGACACATGGATCTTGCATGCTTTCTTTGGAGTCCCAGGATCCCAAAATGACATTATAGTTTTTGGGGGTTCACCCATCTTCAATAACCTGACGAAGGATAAATCACCTCAACTTGACTACTGCATCAACGGGCGTCAGTATAATATGGGGTATTACTTGGCAGATGACATCTACCCAAATTGGGTGACATTTGTCCAAGAAATTGCAAACCCTGTGGATGACGCCCAAATGTGGTTTACCTTACACCAAGAGGCATATTGGAAAGATGTTGAGAAAGCTTTCAGTATTCTACAAGCATGGTGGAAGATCATTAAGGAACGGCAAGAGGGTGGAGTCGAGATAAATTGAACTCCATCATGATGTCTTACATCATATTACACAACATGATTGTGGATGATGAGCGAGATGACTATATCGATGAAGAGTCTGCTGACGACCAAGATGATCCAAATAGATCAAGGATGGCTCGTACAAAAATATATGATGTGCCTAATTTGCCTTTGGATCCAAGAACTGGCAATATCTTTTTAAATGAGTACATGAGGCGCCATATGACGATACGTTCGTGTGCTATGAACAAGTACCTACAACAGGATTTTGTTGCACATCTTTGGGCCAAAAGAAGCATGGAGTAGGCGTTTAAGTTTTATGTTGTTAATTTTTTTTAATATTGTTTAAGTTTGAATAACTTCCCCAAGTAGTACTATGGTGGAGATTGTTTTCTTTAATGTTGTTTAAGTTTAATGTTATTTAAGATTGTTTAATATTGTTGAATGTTGTTTAATGGCTTAGGTAGTTATAGGAAGAAAAAAAATTAGAATTTTTTTATTTTTTTTAAATTGTCCCAAAAAAAAAAAAAAAATTCAAATCCAACGGTTACCTAGCATCAGCTTGTTTGGGCTGGCTGGATTGGGCCAGCCAGTTGGCCTGAGTTGTTATTTTTGGCTTGGTGGGGCCCACGAGCCCTTTAGCGTAGCCCTCGATTAGAGACGGTGTTCATGTCATTTCGGGCTATTTTTACCCCTATAGCCCTCTGGTCGGATCGGTTAGAGATGTCCTAAGGGGAGAATTAACAACCTTTGCATTTGAACTTTTTTACTTCTTCAAACGACACGTGTCATTTTTTTTTCACAAAAAAAAAAAAAAACAAAAAAGCTTAAAAATTAATGATAAAAAATAGAAGATTAATTTCAAAGACATAAAGTTCTTGTTTTTATGTAACAAATGCCACGTTATATTTGAAGAAGTGGAAAATTCTAAATGCAGAAGTTAGCGTGATAGATTTTTCAATATGTCGGAAATACGACCCGAAACATTAAATGTCATGATACAATAGTTGGATATTTGAAAAAAAAAATTTCAACTGCTCGTATTATGATTGTTGATACACCTTACCGTACTTCCGACGCACTAAAAAATTTCTCAGTTAGCGCAAACGTTGCTTGCATTTCTCGTAAAATATACATAATTATCTTATTAATATAATACATCATTGTGTAACATGAGTGAAGTAATTATGAGCGCATTGTTGTTCATATCATTTACATAATTGCACACTCCCTAATCCTAGCCGATAAAAAGCACTTGATCACAACAAATAATTATCATAATCCGAAAATATTAGAGAGCAAAAGAGAAGACACTTGAGGCATGCAACCCTGGAAATAGAAGGATCTTAATTTGTTCCCCTTTAGACATCATCATTAGGCATTTCTCATGCTTTTCTTGCATTATCTTAATCATCAACATTATCATAACCATCATGCGTCCTATGTCCCTTCTCAACCTGGGATGCTGTATTATGTTGGGAGAAAATGGAACATAAGCCCCCAAAAAATTGCTTTCAACTGACCAAAATGATAATAAACATTATGACACACTTTCATTTTTTCCCCTATAATAAAGATTGTTGTGTAAAAATAAAAGAGCAATTGAGTTGCATAGTTTTCCCTCTACTAATTTTTTAGAAAATAGATCCAGGCTTAGAAATAGATCCATTTCCTGTTAAGAACTTTTAGACAACTAAAAACGAATTTGATAGAGAAAATAAAGAAGTGTTTAGATTTTTGTTAAAGTGTTGAAGACGTGCTATGCGGAAGTGTTACATAAATTTCTTTTAGGAAGCATTAATTTAAATTTTTGTTAAAAATTTAGACATGCTTCTAACAAAAAATGCTTATAGTAAAAGCTCTTATGAGTATCAAGTGTTTTTCTCTTAAAACATGTTAAAATGAGAAAACTCACATAGACATTTCGGCCTCTTCCTGAACATCATCGTGTATTTTACTAGCGTTAGAAATTGAACTCAAAATGTGTCATGTGGAAGTGTTGACATAAAAAATTTCAATGAAACGGTAAACAATTCATCCACACCCCACTTTGCTTGTAAAATTAGCATGATACAATTCTTTTGGCTTTGGTCTTGGTTGCTAAATGCTAAACTTTAGGTTTTAACAACCTCCATAAAAGATGGTCTTACCATATATAGCTAGACAAAATGGAAGCACAATCCACTTCACTCCATTTTTCTTTTCTTTTAAAAGAAAAAAAAAATTCAGAAACAAGGTTAAAGGACAATTGCAACTATTAGTGGAGGCCTAAGTCATATATAAAATGATGAACCAATAAATAACAATATGCATTTTACTTTATGAAAAGTTGATTTATTTTTTTAGTACTTAACATGTACGGTTATCTCCACTTTGTATTTAAAGTAATTACTATTGTAACTCAATAATACTAATTATTAAGGTTTCTTTGAACCTATCGTCTTCCTCTTAATGTATATAATATCATTTATTCATAAAAGTTTTTTTTTTAAGAAAAGAAAAATAGTGATGAAACTTTTTTTGGTAACAAAAAAGTTTAGGAAGAGATTGACAACTCTCATAACGAGTGCCAAAGATGGAACTTTATTCTCCTATATCTCTTAGTTTTTCAAAAGTTCATTATATTATTCGACTGTAAAAAAAATAAATTGATATGCTTGGGTAAGAACAAGCTAGGATTGTTGACCATGGGACAATGCCACAAGGGGGGAGGGGATGGCTTAAAACACACTCTCCGTGTGTTCAATCATGACCTTTGCCTTCTCCAATCATCTTGCTCCCATTCTCTTTTCTCACACTTTCGAGGCTTCATATGTCCAACATCATATCCCAAACAGTATCGTCGTCGTCATTATCAAACCAAGCAAGTAGCAACAGTACCATTTACCTGTGTCAATGGGACCTGCAGTCCCACATATGTTATTGATCTGCAGAGTGACAGTCAGGAGAATCCAATAGATTGATTGGTATATCTTTAGTGTCAATAATCATTGAACGGGAACAAATCAATAGACTGTGATTACAAAAACAAGAAGGAAAAATAACTCTATACCTAGTAAAGAAATGTAAACTCGTCAATCTAACGGATACTCATGTTTCCATTAATATGCGAATTCTTACTTTGGATAAACTACGGTTTTGAAACTAAACTGTGAGTAATTTAAGACTCAAAGACTCGACAAATATAAAGAGTTGTGCTAGCATCGGTCTTAAAAATTTAGAAAATATGACAAGTGAAGATTGATTGGATTTTGTTTTTGCTCTGCAGGATTTTCGGACTGACCTACAATTCACTGCTGCTATTACTTGTGGTTATCTGTGTCTGCGTGTCCCAGTATATGATAAACATGGTCTATCATGGCATCAAAAGTCAAGATTGCGAAGCCATAGACATAAGGTAGCTGAAGCCTGAACTACTATATCGGCATGGCTCGCCATGAGTCACGGGTAAAGATGCAGTTCCAACCAAGCGATAGGTGATTAGAAAGCGTGTGATTCTACACTTTCTTCTATGGCATATCAAACAGAACATAGCTGATTAATTTTCTGCATAATTTGTAAAATAATAACGAGCAATGCTTACCTCCAAGGAATGCGTAGTACGTACAATAATTAGATTAATGGAGTTTTAACAAAACACTCCCGGTACTGTTCACTTTTAACGAAAAACCATATTTTTACCTTTAACTGACACTATTCACTATACATTTAAAAAAGACTTTTCGTTAAAAGAGAATTTTTTTTGGACTTTTCGTTAGTTTTTCTTTAGATTAAAGCCATAATTAACCTAGATATACAAGGCCTTGTTTCGTGTCTAGTTGTATATTGGATTATATAACCCATTAAATTTCATGTCTACATTCCATTTTGGTAGGATTTTAGAATAAGTTTCCGTATATCTTCAAATTGGACAAGATTCGGATGTTGGCATTCATTTCTGGCATTGATCCAGTACAATATTACTAGGCACCAAACAAGTCGTAATGCCGAAGGATTTTGGAACTATCATATAAATGTTAGGCAATCTGAGTGGCTAAATTAGATGGAGCTAGTGTTTGGTTAAGCTCATTTGGAAGTGCTTTAAAATGACTGAAAATACTCTTGATGAAAGTGACTTTGGGTTTCAAATGTTTTTTTTCTTTTCAAGAGTTCACTTACATTTTTACTAAAAATCGGTTTCAAAATTACAAAAAACACTTTCAATCATTTGGCCCATGTAACGCTTTGGATTTGAAATCTCCTGCGGTATGTATGCAACGATTTGGAGTTTGGACCAAATAATCGAATTGGACATAACAAAGGCCAACTTTCTTTTAAGGCAACTTTGGGTTCAGCTTTTCCAAAAACTGTCCAAGTGTGTAGGCTTGGGTTAAGAATTTTAGCCCAAATTTATTTGGTGGAACAAAATTGTGTATCAATATGGGAGCTAGGCAAGTGTAATGTATTTAAAGTAAAATTTAGATCAGTCTATGAACTTTCATTCTAGTGTAGATTTGATCCCATAATTAAAAGTTCGTTAGCAGAAGTTCTTGAATTTAACAAAAAATCCACAATTTTTTTTACTTCGTAAGATTTTTTGTCAACTTGATTACGTGACAAAACGTAGTACCCAACAAGTCTGAACTTGAATCGATGGTATCGCATGAAAATGTGTCTTTTGTAGGTTTACTTCACTTCGAAGACTAGAGTGTTTGCTCTTCTATATACTTATATTTGTGTTCAAATGATATTTTTTCCTCCCTCGAGCCTCAGATCTGTGTGTGCGTGGCTCATTTGGTGTGACAAAGATAAATGCAGCAGTTAGGATAAAAATAAGAGGGTTTTTGTATAATATACTGGTGTTTAAACAGCTAGAACAAGCCTCAAAATCTAGTCATGCAAATCGAGTCGGCTAATGTATCGAAGAAAGACATACGCCTGCGGATTGTTGAATTTTTGTATGGTAAGACGTGAATCTTGAAGGCTGATTTGATGGGTGTGCTTCTGTTTAGTTGGCGTTGGCAGTTGGCACTCGACTCTCACTGATTGAGCCTTGGCCCTTGGTTGATATGGAGTCTCTACATCCTGCTGTTTAATGACCCTTAATCTTTCACAACAACGAAAATGGTAGAAACTTCTGCCCCACAATCACTTGTGACCTCCCATATAAAAATGATGCATACTTGCTCTATGAAAAGATTTACACTGAATTTAGGGTGCTAGGATTTACACTGTCTTTGTGAAATGAAGCAGTTCAGTCGATTCGTCGGTGAAATTCATATGTTCGTCCATTCACGAGTCGTTTGTGATGTCTGCGAAATGAAAAGCAGCAAAAATATACAACTTTGGCTAGATTTGGAGTTTTTCTGGTTAAGTGTAGAAGCAGATACGAAAGGTTGACAAGAAAATGAGTAGTATGTACTTTTCACTGGTCGAGGGATCTGTCTACCATGTTTATGCAGAATCAACCTGTTAGAAGGTTAACAATTTCTTCTACTTACACATGATCGTAGCTGAAAAAGCTATATATATACCCCAACTACATATCAAGCTTTTCAGCGTTGAATCAAACTGACGGGGTTAGCAAGCAAGGGCAGTTTATATGCCTAGATATCGAAAAAAGGAAAGTAAAAGGCATGCAGGTTTTCCACAGAATCAAAGGATTAATAGAAGCGAGTTTAAATATTATAGAGAATTATGCCAAATGAACGCTAGCATAAGAAGTTCATGAGTCTATTTACAATGGAACTACGAAACTGGCCTACTAGTAGTACTAGTGTACAATGATTTGCCATGCAAATTGAAAGCCTAAGATCCTTCGGTTAAGGGAGGATCATTATATGAAAATCTAAAACAAATAAATCAAGCAGATAGCTGCGGAAGTTCCATAATCACACCTCATCAAAGTCAAAGGACAAAGGTTACGGCAAAGGTGAATACGAGTCTGAACTGGGAAAGGCATTTAAGAGGAGGAAAGGGTAATAAAATAAAAGTCAAAGAGCACATACAGGATAACGTTTGGTGAACTGAAGAAGATGCTTCAGTTCAGTCTTCTTCTGGCGGCACGAGAATCTCCACTGTCCATGTCCGAAACCCTTGACGAATCACTTCTTCCTCTGGAAGATGAAGTTGAAAGGGAAACCATGAAATTGATTTCCACAGCGGTGTCCAGTTGGCTTTCTGAATTTATAACAGCAGTAATACTTGAGAAAGAATCTCTATCAGCAACTGGTGCAGGCTGCTGTGGGCTGAAGAAGATGCTTTCAGTTAAGTCTTCTTCTTCTGTGGGCACGAGAATCTCCACTGTCCATGTCCGAAACTCTTGACAAATCATTTCTTCTTCTGGAAGATGAAGTTGAAAGGTAAACCATGGAACAAATTTCCACATCTGTGTCCAGTTGGCTCTCTGAATTTATAACAGCTGCAATACTTGAGAAAGAATCTCTATCATCAACTGGTGCAGGCTGTTGTTGTTCTTGATTTCTATTACGGTTACGATAATATGCCTCAACTAACCTTTCAGCAGAACTCAATGCAGACGAGAGAGAAGATAGTGTTGCTCTGTGCGATTGTGTCCTTCTGAGTAGCAAGGATTGAAGTTGGCGGTTTTCCCTTGTTTCAACACCAGTCACGTTGCTTTGCGTTAAATCCACAACATCTTCTGCTAGTACCACTGGATTTTGCTCTCTGCGCAGTCCTCGAGATGTCAGAATCCTATTTAACAAATTAGTTCTTTCTGCTGTTTCCCGGGTATTCTCAGGCTCTGATGGATGAATAACATCCCGAGTCAAATCAAATCCATTACCAAGACGGCGAATCATCTCCTCTACCGGAAAAGTCAATGCACTCCTCTGAATGGTTTGTCTCAAACTTTCAACCCGACGTGCATGAGGCCTAAGAGGGATCTTAAGATTTGAGTCGTCATCTTGCTCACGCAAGTTGTTTCCACGACCATAGATTGGGGTGACATTCTTCATTGTTACCTCTCCCTTACAAACAGGGCATTCCTTTGCATCTTGCACATGCAACCAACGGTAAATGCATGGCCAACAAAACAAATGAGCACAACAAGTCACAACAGGGTCTCTAGCCAAGAATAAACAAAGCTTACAATTGAAAAAGCTCCCATCACTGCCACCGCCCTTTTCAACATCATCCTTATTCTCAGAATTCTCATTTTCCAAAATCCCATTGTTATTATCACATGTCTTGGGTACGTCACTTGTTCTTTCTTCTGCTGTAAGACTACCCTCACCGGGTTGTACTGTACTTGAATCACCAGAGTTGACCATCAATTCATTCAACTCCATGGAAATATTCCGCCTTTCAGGTAGCGGCCATCTCCTCTGCCGGGCCCTCCTCATAGCTTCCGCAATTCTGCGGATAGGCGCTTCAGTCATCGAGCCAGCATCGGGACCAGGACCCAGATTCAGGTCAAGGTTCATTGAATCAGACGTCTCCTCACTCATCACAACCAAAAGGCTTATTATATCACAAATTTAACAAGCCCAGATCAGAAACCCTAGCTTCACCACAAAACTGATGAAACCCAAATCACAGAACAACAAAAATCACCCAAATTGAACAACATTTGGCGCACAGTTGAAAAAACCCTAATCGTAATAAAAAATCACGAACAAATCCGTATGAAAACCCACAAAATTGAAGAAACCGAGATGGGAAAGAACCCTAATTGGAGCAAACCCAAATCGGAAACTAAATCCACAACAGAAAAATCAGCAAGTCAAGCTAAAATTAGGCCATCAAGTTGGACATTTTTCCATGGTATAAGTAGAAGTAGAAAGTGACTTCCAAATGGAACTTTTATGTTGTTTCAACTGGTTTTGGACTGGATTATGACATGACATAATTCATAAGAGAGAGTAAGTTGGGTTGACATGCGGCCCATCATGAGTCGAGCACATCCGCGGTCTATTATGGACATCCCATCTAAATTAATACATAATTAAATATTAATAACTAATTTTTTTATGTACAAACATACATTTTGGAGGGAAAGGGATCCTCTCTGAATCCCTACCTCCTAATCCTCATGACCCACCAATCCGGACCTTTGAAATTTGATCCAACGGCTAAGGTTATTATAACTTTTAATGGATCCCCTTATTTTTAGCCGTTGGAACAAATTTCAAGGATCCGAATTTGTGGGTCATGAGGATTAGGAGGAAGGGATATGGAGAGGATCCCCTTCTATTTTGGAGGGAATAAGACTTGACATTTTCCATAGAGTGCTATTATGCCTGCTCACCTTTTCTATTTTCCCTCCTTCTTTATATTGATTTGTCCTCTTATGTTTTAGTTATAAAGTGGGTGAGCATAGTATGCTAATAGCACTTTTCGTGATATTTAGCTTATAATTAGTTTTAAATAATTTCTTTTAACGGTTTAAAATAACTAAAGTTGGGTGACGGAAGTTGGCTTGTTTAGTGGCCCAGCCCTTTATGTGTGAAGGTCACAGTTTGGAATGGCCTAAATGTTTTATCTAAATGGGAAGAGTTGGCCTTGCCCATTTATTAAGTGGGCCAACCCAACTACATCACGGGCCCAGCTAATTCGCTTAACACCTCTAGCTTGATATGTTTTAATTAATTTACACCCATATTAATAGGTTTTCAGTTTTTGTAAAGCAAAATTTGCGAACTATATTGCTTAAGACCCATTTAGAAAGTTTCTTTAGAAAGTATTTAAAGTGTTTCTTGAAAATGTACTTAAAACGCTTCTTGGAGAAACACTTAAGGTGTTTATTCAAGAAGCACTTGTTGCAAAGACCAGAAAGTCAGCAGAAGAGACACCTGGATACGAATTCTCTAGAGCAGTTTTGATGTTGTCACCAACATCAAACCCTCGAGCATGGTTGGTGTTGGGAGCTGCATCTTCCTCTCTTTGCAGTATGATTCCATTCTTGTCTAGCAAGCTTGAAGCATCACATCCCTTCCCTGAAATAGAAAATCATAGCACAATAAAAAAATACGAGGCTTCAATAAAAATTTATAAAGTATAACTTTAAGAAAGATTAGTAAGAGGCTTACATCGACAACAGTAATGGAAATGTAGACGGACAAGGCTTGCACCGATCCTGGGATCGGAAAGGAAAGCCTGCATAACGACATTGCACACAATGCCAGTAATATTCGGGCAAGTGGTGGAGTAAAAGGGTACAACATTTTATGTTTTTATTATGTACTCATATGGTTATTGAGGTGATTAATCATGTCTTTACAGTTAGTAAGAGAGTCACTTTGCTCAGGTTTGTGAGAGCACAATGATTCGGTCCGATTTGGCTCATTTACAGTTTAATGGTACAACATTTTCTATTTTTAATATGTACCTATATGGTTTTTTGTCATAACATGTACCCATATGAAATATATTAGTTTGGGTACATTTATATATGCACTTATAATTTTTCTAAACCCTATTTAATAAATGTACCCATAGTGTACATATACAAATGTACCCAAATTGATATATTGGCACCTGGGTATATGTTATGACAAAAAAGCATATGGGTACATAATAGAAACATAAAATGTTGTACTTAGAAATCCCCATGTGGTATACTTTGTGGATATGGCATAGATTTAGGAAGTGTGTTGGCTTAGTATATTTGAAATGTTTGTGTAACGTGACGGCTAGTAGGGGACCGTTAATCCCGTTGTCATGGGGAGTTGTGACTTCAAATTAGTACCCTGTCTAGTTCCGAGCTGTTTTAAACTAAACCGTCTTCCGTTTGAATTCCACTCCGTTTCTTTAAGTTTGTTCTAAACCATGTTCCGTTTGAATTCCGTTGAGTTGATCTAGAATCCCTTTTTCCATTCGGTTTCCTTGAGTTGGTCCGGAACCGTATTCCATTTGGGCTCCGTTAAGTTAGTCCAGAACACTATTTCATCTAGATTTCGTTAAGTTGGTTCAGAATCCGGTTCCTTAGTCGGTTCTGTTGAGTGGTCCAGAACTCTATCTTCGATGGATTCCGTTAAGTTGGTTCAGAATTCCATCTTCTTACTCGGTCTATTGAGTTGGTCAAGAACCGTGCTTCATCTGGATTTTGTTGAGTTAGTCTGGAATCCGCCTTCTTACTTCGCTCCATTGAGTTGGTTAAGAATTGTGCTTAGTATAGATTCCGTTGAGATGGTTTAGAATCCTTCTTCCTATTAGGTTTCGTTGAGTTGGTCTGGAATCCCTTTTCTTACTCGGTTTCACTGAGTTGGTATGGAACCGTGCTTCGTTTGGATTCTGTTCAGTTGGTCCAGAATCCCTCTTCCTACTCGGTTTCAGTTTCGTTGAGTTAGTCCAGAATAGTTCTTCGTTTGGATTTCGTTGAGTTGGTCTGAAATCCCTCTTCCTACTCGTTTCCGTTAAGTTAATCTCAAACCGTCATTCGTCAGGATCCCGTTGAGTTTGTCCGAAATTCATCTTCTTACTTGATTACGTTAAGTTGGTCTGGAACCATTATTCGTCTGGATTTCGTTGATTCGGTCTGGAATCCCTCTTCTTACTCTGTTTCGTTGAGTTGGTCCGGAACCGTGCTTCGTTTGGATTACGTTGAGTTGGTCCAAAATCCCTCTTCTCACTCGGTTTCGTTAAGTTGGTATGGAATCATGCTTGGTCTGAATTGCGTTGAGTTGGTCTGAAATTCCTCTTCTTGCTTGGTTTCTTGAGTTGATCCGGAATTGTGCTTTGTCTGGATTACGTGGAGTTTGTCTAGAACCATCCTCCGTTTCGATTTGGTTGGTTGGTTGGGAATCTCACTTCCTATTTGATTACATTAGACTTCATTGAGTTAGTCCGAAATCACACTTCTTATTCAATTCTTTTGAGTTGGTATGGAACTCTAGATCATTGTGCATATAAGTTGCTCAAGTTTACGCTTGTGTTTGTAACTTAGGAATTACAATGCTATTGCTTGGATTTCAGGTAGGTAAATACAGCAAACCTTACGGAGGTTGGCTTTATTAAAACTAGTGGGTAACTTTTGATCTTGTTGGATGATTAACGTAGTTAAACGTTAATATTGTGCATATTTGATTCATGGAATTGATTATTTATTGAGATTGTGAAATTGTTTTTGGAAAACACTGTTACACATGTGAATGACAAATGACAATCATGATTGTTAAATGGTTCGTTAAGTAGTCTAGAATCTAGTGAATCATACTAATAGAGTTCCAATGAGTGATTCTAGAACTCTATGTTTTTATGCTAGAAGTATTATGAGAAATGTCGATGTTTATAAAAGGAAAAGTCTAACACCTAGGTTAGATGCAGCCATGAAATAAAAGGAAAAGTTTTTATGCTATTGAACAGCTAGGTTGTTTTTTGTCATGTCTCGAAAGCGAGGCATGATAATTGAATAGGTACAGACATCACATGTTGATCCTGGACGTAACTCGGAATCGGGACATGATACATATGCTCCCTAGAATAGGAATAGAAACAAATATGATTACCAAAATCCATTATTTTATATGCCAGTTAACAATAACGTTAGAATTTTAGAAATTATGTTAGAGCATTGCATTCTTGATTCCGTCTTTCTTGAGGAATTAAAAATCCACCTCTCACAAAGAATTCAATTCCTCCAAAAAGAGGAGCTGAATATTTTTTCTTTTAAAGCCCCACTTTTGTTTCGATTCATACGTAGTAAGTAAACATAAGAATACTGATCGAAATCTAACTCCAATTCTGATTTTGATTACAAATATTTAAATACGCCACAAAAGTAATGGGATCATATACTCAAATGGAGGACATTTACATTGCGATGAACATTTGGATAAAACTTAGTGTTCATAGTGTTTGGGGTAAAACTTAAACTTTGGGCTCAAAAGGGAGTTGGCCCAAAAGGGAGAGAGAAGCCCGAAGCCCAGCCGAATTCCAGGAGGCAGGAGAGTCCCTTTTTTGACTAGGTACAGGCCATGTGAACCACTTGCTCACCTACCTAAAGACCAAGTGGTATAAACCAGCCAGCTCATCAGCCCAAAAGCACTTTACAGTGGTAGTACAAGTAAATAGCTGATGAGTCACTACCCTTCAAGATGCATTCGGGCAGGATTACTGCTACAGGGGGCCAAGCCGAAGTGTCTATAAAAGAAGAAAGAGAAATCAGAGATGAAGACACTCAATCAAACAAACAAATACAAGCACAAACTCTGCTCAAAGCCAGATTTGCCTTCAAAACGAAGCTGTAGTCAGCCCAAGCCTTCATCCCTCTCGGGATAAACCCTCACCAAAAAACCCTTTGTAATAGCTCTGCTACCTTGTCAAGAACCTGCTGTAGTATCGATTTCTTTCTGTAAACTCATCTCCCTACCCCTTTTCTAAAGCTCTCAAACCCCTTGATAAACCACAAAGATAGGAAGTTGCAAGACGATCAGCCTTACCCGACCCTCTTTGTTTTTTGTCTTTTCATTCATTAGCCTAGCAATATGTTGTATACTTCCGGTTGTATTCAAGTTATTTCTAGTAAGATGGCTATTAAAAGACTCTCTCAGCTTTTGAATCCGATTTGAATATGTCTTCACAGTTCAAACCAGATCTAAGTTCTAAGCCCTCGAGCATGTAAGATTGATCATTTAAAAGTCATTGGCCTCAAGGCATAAAAAAGAACCTTATGCGGACTTAACCTATCCACGACAAGCTTTGATAAACAAGAAGTCCGAAGTTACTTGGGGCGTAAGTAATCGACCTATTTCTTAGTTTTATTTCCATTATATTATGATTATCGTAGGACGTTTGAGTATAGAAGGAATTCTGATGGGAAGCCTCAAGGCCTATATCTAAGGCCCTACAAAGGCACCTATTTGGATTCATTCTGCTTTTCGGGCTCGGGTAATCAGAAGTATAATGGTTATAAGACTCATGCAATCAATGAAACGAACATTATATGTTCGAGTACTGAGTTAGTTATTGACTGGAAGCCTCAAGGCCTACACCTAAGGCCCCACAAAGGCACCTGTCATAACTAACACAGTCTCTAGGGTATATATACAACTAAAACTCAACATCAGTTTTACATCTGCCATGCTGAAGATGGCAGTGGCACGCCTGAGCACTTAAAAGTTAATCTTGATTGTGAGCCTCAAGGCCTACACCTAAGGCCATACGAAGGCACCTTTCAAAGTTAACTATGTCCTTCTCTTTCAGCTTTGCCCGACAAGCCTTGTTTGACAAGCCTTGTTTGACAAGCCTTGCCTGATAAGCCCGCCAGTGAAGCAGAAGCCTGACAGAAAGCATCAACTGGCGCCAACCTCTCGGGGAGATGTGTGCTCGTCGGCTAGGAAACATCCCCAGCGGAAATTCTAGCCACGAACATAGTTTTGGCACGCCCACTGGGACCCATTTGATCAAAAGAGATATGTCAAAACGACCAGAAGATTTGCAAACTGCTTTGTTGCAAATGCTACAAAGACTGGAAACGCCTTCGCAGGTTTCAGACAGGAAGCCAACCTGGTTATAAGTCCAACTATTCCTATATCTTTACCTCTACCTGGGGAAAAAGATGATAGGGAAAAAGAAAGACTTGGAACCAACCAGCTAGAGGAAGCAGTGATGGATAAACCTACGGATCCCTTCTCAGAGGCCCCAATAAATATGATCAGTATGGCCTGGACTAAGAAGGGGAAAGAAAAGGTCACAAGGGAAGAAGAAAGAAGATTGGTTGACAAACCCACAAAAGGGGTGGTCAACTTGCCCGAATATCCAAAAGCAGCTATAATTAAAGGGATGGTTCTGTGCAGTAAGTGCCAATGCGAGTGTGAGCTCGAAATACCGCCCATATGAGCCCTCATAGATCATGAACTGATCAGGAGGAATGAAGAAGAAAAGAGAAAAGAGGCACATGAGAAAGCTAGGCGGACTGCAAGAAGGGATACCTCCCGAAGTGTTTTGCAGCGGTTAGGAGGCGATTCCCAACCTAGGGCTTTATCAGAGATATTTCGCAATCATGAAGTTTCTGAGGAGGCAGAAGATAAAGATGCCAAGAAGCCGAAAGAGAGGGGTGTAGAGCACTCTTAGTACGGCCATATGGGAAGAGAAGTTAGGAGAAATGATAGGATAACAAATCCTGTCAAAAAAGATAACCCTGCCCGCCTCGGGCGAAAATGGTACGTGGTTGGAAAAAATGGACAGCCCGTTAAACAAATGGGAGCCTTCATGGTTAGAAGGGTCCAAAGGCAACACAAAGCCTACATGAACTCCTTAAAGACCCCTGCAATGTCTGAAGCATCCAAGAATCAAAAGTTGGAGAAAACGTCATCTGGGGGGAGTAGTCAGTTCCGCTGGAGGAGCAAACAAGAGGTGGAAAAGGCTAATAACAAGACAGAATGCGAGGGAAACCATGTGCCACAAAGCCTACACCCTAGGAAATATAGGATCTTGAGGAGAGCTCAAGAAGATATAATCATGGTGCCAACTCCCGGATGGAAGACATAGCAGCCTATTTGTTTTGGAACTGTTTCACCTGAAAGAAAACCACCTTCTCTATCATTAGTGGATCATTTCGGGGAAGTTCTAAAGCAAACACCGTATTCAGGCGTGAATCAACAAGAGGGGGCACCAGAACCACTGCTTCCAGCAGATTCGATGGCTTGGTTAGATGAGTTCATGGACCAGATTGGGAGCAAGAAAGAAGAACCGTCGTAGCCTAGCAATTTTCATATCAACATGGCGTATGTGTTATCCGCCATGTTTGGTGCCAGACCTAATCAGCCCGCCACCATGGAAGGAGACTACGTAACAACTGAGCCAATGATGGCCCATGTCAATGTGGAGATAGCTGAAGAGGGAGAATCGGGAAAAGCTGAATCATCTGAAACATCTAAGGGTGGTTCTTTAAGGATCTATACAGACAAGATGGTGTTCAGCCGCCCGAACATTTCGCTTGCCAATCATCTGAAGCCCATATATGTTACAGCTCATTTGGAGGGGGTGCCCTTCAAAAGGATTTTAATTGATGGATGAGCAGCTGTTAATGTACTACCGGCCAAGCAAATGAAAAAGTTGGGGAGAGGCACAGAGGATCTTATTCCTACAAACCTCACGGTTTCTAGCTTCTCAGGCGTTATCACCAAGACTCATGGGATATTGCCTTTAGAAGTGGATTTGGGGTCTAAACAGATCATGCTGGCATTCTTTGTGGTGGACTGCACCTCCACCTATGGAGCCTTACTCTGAAGAGATTGGATCCACCAAAGTCTTGCCATACCCTCCACTCTACATCAACAAGTGGCTGTCTATCATGAGGCAGGCGCAGATGGACCAGGCTTTTGGGAGATGGCAGAGGCCGAATCACGGCCATTTCTTCCCACAGCCAATTTTGCTGAAGCGAGTTTCTACAATCCCAACGTAGGAATTTTGAAATGTTCAGAAGCAGATGAGAACGGTCGCTCTACCAAGGTGACGGCCCAAAAGCTTCTAGAACAAGGAATGCTCCTTACTAGAGAGGAGTGGGATAGACCTTGTATCGTCCCAACACCCTTACACCATCAATGACAGAACAAAAGAGGAAGGATCAGGTAATGGCAGTCAGGTCCCTGATCAAAAGACTGTTGGTATATGGGAAAGGAAGAAGGCAAGAAAGGGAGCTCTTAGACAGAGAAAAACAGGAATGGCAGGTAGGAGCTTCGACCAGCCAGGAATCTTGTAGAGAAGAATTGGAGAGGGTCATCCAAATGGTTGAATGCATATATGACCTAGATGGGCCAGACGACCTGCCCAAGAGCCCAGAGCTAGTCGAATTTTTATGTGCAGAACCGGATAAGCCACCACCAGAAGTCCAAGATCCTCTGAAAGTTATTGATCTAGGGACAGAGGAAGATCCAAGACCAATACAAATCAGTGGTTTATTGGAGATTAATAATCGGGCAGAGTATGAGGCCTTAATAATTGGTTTGGAAATCTTAATGAACCTGGGGGCATTGGAGGTAGAGGTCTTTGGTGATTCAGAGTTAGTAATAAACCAGCTAAAGGGGTAGTTCAAGTGCATACATATCACCATGGCGGGGTATTACTTGGCGGCCACACAATTGCTGAGTTATTGGGATTCTGAGATATCAGTTAATCATATTCCCAGAGGATCCAACCCAGCGGCCAACGAGATGGCTCAATTAGCCTCAGGCATGCCAATACAGGAAAGAAAATATGGGTTGGATGTCGAGATTCAAAGAAGAAATCTTCCTTCTATCCTGGAAAGAGGATTTAGTCTGGATGTAATGGTTCTAGAAACTGAGATAGAAGATTGGAGGTCGTCCATTATCCATCATTTAAAAGATCCATCTGCACCCACAAGCAAGAAGGATAGACAGCAAACAACTAAGTATGTCTTATGGGCGAAAGACCTGCTAAGGAAAACTACAGACGGGTTATTATTGAAATGCTTAGGCCAAGATGAATCTATGAGAGTAATGGCCGAAGTACATGAATGAGTATGCGGAGCACATCAGGCTAGAACGAAGATGAGGTGGTTGCTTAGGAGGTATGGTTATTTCTGGCCCGACATGGAAAAAGATTGCAAGTCCTATGCCTGAGGATGTGAAGAATGTCAAAGGCACGATCCTCTCCAACATGTACCCTCAGTACCTTTAAATCCAGTGGTCAAGCCTTGGCCCTTCAGAGGATGGGCAATGGACTTCATCGGGCATATCTATCCAACTTCTAGCAATGGGCACACTTTCATAATTGTAGCAACGGATTACTTCACCAAATGGGTAGAGGCCTCGGCTGTAAAATCCATAACCTCAGCTGCAGTAAAAAAATTTATTGAGACCAAGATTCTGTATAGATTTGGGGTGCCCGAAACCATAGTAATGGATCGTGGGCCATCTTTTATTTCAAAAGAAGTTGAAGAGTTTGCAAGCAAATATAAAATAAAGATGATCCAGTCCAATCCTTACTACCCGCAGTCAAATGGCCAGGCAGAATCCAGCAACAAGATTTTGGTAAACATTATCAAAAGAATGGTGATGGATAGTCAGGAAAAGTGGCATGAAAAGCTGGGGAATACTTTGTGGGCATACAGAACTTTCAAGAGGGCAGGAACAGGGACAACTCCTTATACTTTAACTTTCGGGCAGGATGCGGTGCTTCCCATGAAGATCAATGTAAGTTCTGTTAGAATTCAAAATCAGTTTGGATTACACAGTGAAGAGTATATCGAAACCATGTGTCAAGGGATTGAAGACTTAGATGTAGCTCGAATTGAAGCTTTGAACCAGATTCAGGAAGGGAAGAAAGCTGTTGCCCGAGCTTACAACAAAAAGGTGAAGATAAAGTCTTTTAAGGAAGGAGATTTGGTGTGGAAGACAGTCCTTCCTCTAGGAGCTCATCTTAGGGGCTTTGGAAAATGGAGCCCGACATGGGAATGTCCTTTCATGATTAGTCGAGTATTAGACAAATGAGGATACTACTTGGCGGACCTCGAAGGAAATTGGCAGAAACATCCCATTAATGTTAAATTCTTGAAAAAGTATTGTCCTACATTATGGGATGTTAGAGATTGTTATATTGAAGAGGATGCAAGGTAAGGCAGGCTTCGGGATATCAAGGTACAGTGTATGTTCATCAATCATTCAAAAAGATAGAAAGACAAAAAATTGCTAAAATAATGTTTATTTCATTTCGACAAATTGGTGAAATTTACATCAGATTCAATTCCGACATGCTACATGCGATTCCTTCTGGATGCAATGGTGTTTTCAGCTGGTTTTCCAATGTCTTCATGGATAGAATCCGATTAGGTGATCGGGTTGTGCGGCCAAGATGAGCTTGGTAGAGGATCCTTAGATAGAGTCATCACCATATATGATGGTGAAGCCTGACTTATCATGGCAGCGAGCAGGAAGGCAAGCCTTCATGAGAAAATCACCTGACCAAGGGTGTTGGGGATAGCGGGGTGTTTGACCAAAGGTGTTGGAGATAGTAGTTATCTGATGAAAACTTTTTTTTTACGAAAATGGAGTTTTAGGAAACCCCACTTGAACCCTGAAGAACTCATTTCACAGTTTTAGAAGAAAGGAAGCAGAAACACTTGGGATGGATAGAGATGAGATCGAGGATGATTTGTTAAAAGAGTCGGAATTTATAGGAATATCAGAAGGTAGTTCAAGAGTCGTGGGAAGATCAAGAGACTCCAGGTGGCGTTGATCTCAACTAGAAGATACAAGTTCCAAGAACAAGGGTGCAGACGCATGCAACTATTCAATCAATATTGGCGCCTGGAATTCCAGTTTGAATATTGATTGAATGGGGCACTGTTTGGGGTAAAACTTAAACTTTGGGCTCAAAATGGAGTTGGCCCAAAAGGGAGAGAGAAGCCCGAAGCCCAGCCGAATCCCAGGAGGTAGGAGAGGCCCTTTTCTGACTAGGTACAGGCCATGTGAACCACTTGCTCACCTACCCAAAGACCAAGTGGTATAGACCAGCCAGCTCATCAGCCCAAAAGCACTTTACAGTGGCAGTACAAGTAAATAGCTGATGAGTCACTACCCTTCAAGATGCATTTGGGCAGGATTACTGCTACATGGGGCCAAGCCGAAGTGTCTATAAAAGAAGAAAGAGAAATCAGAGATGAAGACACTCAATCAAACAAACAAATACAAGCACAAACTCTGCTCAAAGCCAGATTTGCCTTCAAAACGAAGCTGTAGTTAGCCCAAGCCTTCATCCCTTTCGGGATAAACCCTAACCAAAAAATCCTTTGTAATAGCTCTGCTACCTTGTCAAGAACCTGCTGTAGTATCGATTTCTTTCTGTAAACTCATCTCCCTACCCCTTTTCTAAAGCTCTCAAACCACTTGATAAACCACAAAGATAGGAAGTTGCAAGACGATCAGCCTTGCCCGACCCTCTTTGTTTTTTGTCTTTTCATTCATTAGCCTAGCAGTATGTTGTATACTTCCGGTTGTATTCAAGTTATTTCTAGTAAGATGGCTATTAAAAGACTCTCTCAGCTCTTGAATCCGATTTGAATATGTCTTCACAGTTCAAACCAGATCTAAGTTCTAAGCCCTCGGGCATGTAAGATTGATCATTTAAAAGTCCTTGGCCTCAAGGCATAAAAAAGAACCTGATGCAGACTTAACCCATCCACGACAAGCTTTGATAAACAAGAAGTCCGAAGTTACTTGGGGCGCAAGTAATCAACCTATTTCTTAGTTTTATTTCCATTATATTATGATTATCGTAGGACGTTTGAGTATAGAAGGAATTCTGATGGGAAGCCTCAAGGCCTATATCTAAGGCCCTACAAAGGCACCTATTTGGATTCATTCTGCTCTTCGGGCTCGGGTAATCAGAAATATAATGGTTATAAGACTCATGCAATCAATGAAACGAACATTATATGTTCGAGTACTAAGTTATTTATTGACTGGAAGCCTCAAGGCCTACACCTAAGGCCCCACAAAGGCACCTGTCATAACTAACACGGTCTCTCGGGTATATATACAACTAAAACTCAACATCCGTTTTACATCTGCCATGCTGAAGATGGCAGTGGCACGCCTGAGCACTTAAAAATTAATCTTGATTGTGAGCCTCAAGGCCTACACCTAAGGCCCCACGAAGGCACATTTCAAAGTTAACTCTGTCTTTCTCTTTCAGCTTTGCCCGACAAGCCTTGCCCGATAAGCCCGCCAGTGAAGCAGAAGCCCGACAGAAAGCATCAACCAGCGCCAACCTCTCGGGGAGCTGTGTGCTCGTCGGCTAGGAAACATCCCCATTGGAAATTCTAGCCACGAACACATAGTGTACACGACTCACTCCAATTAAATTTTATGTGAACGATTGTGCTTAACATTTCCAATCTACAAACAAACATACATTAACATTAACTTTTTTGCCAGCAGTTAAGTAATAAAAATCTGCCCCCGCAGGGTAATCGATGCATGTTTGCCACTTTCACTGCCGGATGATGCTTAATAATTCTCCACAATTAGAGCGACGTAGGGTATATGGTGGGTTCATTCCTACAAATTTCAAAACTAGGGATACATTTTGCACACGAAGTAATTAATCTCCCGAGTCACTCATACAAGAGCAATGCATGCATGCAATTAATCAAAATTCTAGAGTTAGGAAAAATAAAGATACTTCATCTTAACCAGGACCAACTGGTTTCTTTGGTATTATACACGTGGGTTGGTGAGAGTTGTTAATACTTTACAACTAACATATTGGATGAGATTAATTGGTCAAATTTGTTAATCAAATGATATAGTATATATGCATGTAGAATTATGAGAATAGTGTAATTATATTAGTGTCACAAGGTACATATATATAAGTTTATGATTTGACGTACAAGTAAATCACAATCCCACGTGGATTACAAAATCTAGCCCTATAGAATTCTATATGGATTCTTCTACACTAACATTCCCCTACAAACTTGGTAGCCTTGATGTAACGACCCGTCTCCAAATTTTACAGTTTTATAAATTTTAAAGGACAAATTTATGAAAATGCCCTTTGAGGCAAAACGTTGACTTTTGTTGACCGCCTTGTCGTGTCACGTAAGACTCGTTTCCTTGGCATATCCTCGTAGTACTCGTCATCACGAATGCGTGAGCGCAAGTGGAATCAAATTTGGAGTTACGATGAACGTTTTAAGGAATTTGAAACGTAAGGGTATTTTGGTAATTTTACAAAGTAAAGATATTTCACTTTGAACCACTCACGGATTGACACGTGGTAGTTTCCCCTCACGTTTTGGGGTGTTCTTTTGGCCCATGTATTCCCCCCTCCCATGACATCTCTGTCTCTCTCTAGAATTCTCTCTCTCTCTCTCTCTATTTCCCTCAGCTCCCTCTTATCTCTCCCTCATCTCTTTGTTATTATCTCATCTCTTTCCCGTGCCTTACCTCTGCATCAACAATGGTGACACCCACTCACCACACCTTTCTCCGGCGAGTCACTCCGTGAATCACCACCATCACATCGTATTTAGGCTTGAATCGAGGACATGAATGCGTGGGGAAAATCAACTCGAGGACTCTCGACCTATGCAACGAACACTGAGTTTTTCCCAGTAACCTCCACTGGTTATAGACTAGGTAAGCTTTGCGGTTCATCTCCTCTTTTCCTTTCGATGTTTAGTTCGATTCCTAAGTCGGCGTGTTCGTTTTGGTAAGCTCGAGATGCAGAAACCATGAGGACTGCTTTCCCAGTTTCAGGCGAGGGACCGTGGCTTCCGGGGCCACCGCCTAGTGGTGGCAAGTGCGGCGGCGCGTGGGGGAACCCGAGGTCCCTCCTTAGGTTTTTTGACGTGTTGAATTTGTGAGACCCCGTATTTTAAAATAAATATTTATTTAGAGTTTTAGATGCCAATTTCATTGGTAATTAAATGGTGCAACATGGAACCTGGAGGTGGCAAGGGTGGATATGTTTAAGTGCTTAGTCACTTATATTTCTTACACGTGTGATTATAGGTTTGATGAATAAGCAGCATAGGTTGCTTAGTCTTCATTAAAAAGTGGCTGCGTGGAAAGATTTTAGGACACCAGTTTATCCTTGCCTTTGAGACCCCCAAAACCATCCAATTGCAACCAAGTTGTTGCCGGCTTCCCTAACCTATAAATAGAAGGCCATGCTCCATTGTTTTTGCATATCAAGGAAACATGCAGAACATGCATCGAAGGTTCAACGTAGAGAGAAGAAAGAGAGTTTAGGGTTAGAGAGTTTGAGGTTTGTAGAGATGTTAGTTGGGTTGTCTTGCCAAAGCTTGGATTATCAAGGTGAGTGGTTTATGTAATGTGTTTCAAAGTATTCTTATTTTCTGATAAATGAAAACCATGAATTATTGTGGGGTTTATCTATTTATAAATCTCTATATATTTTAAGTCAAGCATGTTGGATTTGTTGAAATGCTTTTGGAATTATTAATATGGTGATATGTGGATTATTTGGATATGTTCATGGAGTATGAGAACTTTAGTGTTGCATTAATCCAAGGGATAAATGTAAACTGCACACGGGGACATTAGGGCGGAAAGGCCAGTAGGGGTCACGTGGTGAGTTACAATTTATGAAGGATGTAATGAACACGTAAAAGGATGATGTGATATGAAATTATGTGGTTAAAGCTTTGATATTATTATTGTATTTTCTAGTGTGTGTAAAAAGGCATTGCTTGACTGACATATTACATATTCTACTCACTGAGCGATGGTGGTTGTTGCTCACCCCTCACCTATTATTTTACAGATGTTATTTGGCAAGACATTGTTAGAAGAGCTGAGGTTGTGATTGAGGAGAAGTTTAAGGATTTTAATTTATTACTTTTGTACACCCTGTAAGGATTTTAGAGTTATATTTAATAAGAGGAGTTTATTTTTCCAACCCGTGTCAATTTCCTTTTATTTATTTTACTTTTACTCGCGCGCTGGGTGTAGAGTTATTTTTTTTACTGACCCCAGATCCGGGGCATGACAGAATTCGTCATCCGTTTTCCAAAATTCTGACGTTTTAGTAGAGTTTTATTAAAGGAAAACTAATGAAAATGGCTTGAAAACTTTGAGTTTTAATGATAAGGACAAAATAAAGGGTAAAGTGAATAGTAGCAGGTTTGACTTTTTAGTGTAAAAATATGGTTTTTCGTTAAAGTGAACAGTACCGTGAGCTTTTCGTTAAAACTCCCTTTTATTAAATGGCCTCTATATGTGTTTAGGTGCGTCGGTGGGTGGTGGCACCATCCTCGCTAGTTCAAGCAGCTCTCGGGCAATAAAATATCTGTGAGTGGACCCCTTCTTAACTTATATGTTTTTATAAACATTACCCTAGCATGCATCTCATGTTTCATGATTTAAGTATGTTTTATAATATGCTTTATGGATTTCTATAATTTAGGGTTTACAAAATATTAATAATTTATAGAGATTACGTTTTACGAATGGATACAAATTATTGGATTTGCATACATGGATTTCTATGGATTTTGAATACTATTTATATTACGAAATTGCGAATATGATTTATTTTATGGATTCATGAATATGATTTATCATGGATTTATGAGATGTGACTTTGAGCTTTTGAACTCCGGTATTTTAATATGAGTTTTGAGATATGTTTTTGGTACTTATCTAGTGGGTTATCATATGACACATACACACAACACGGGTATGACGTCTATGGCCATAAAACACAATTGATGATGTTTATGATATACCCCCAGCTTAACTGCCGAAAGCAGTGTCAGATAGCTTCACTAGCCACGGTTAGTGTTGATGTGTATGTTATGCTATTTTATACAGCTTCACCTTCGGGTGATGGACATGTTATTCAACTTCACCTTCGGGTGATGGACATGTTTTACATTTGGGCGACTATGATACCCCTAGTGAGTACCTCATTGACGTGATTTCCAGATGTTTTACAAAATTGCCTTCGGGCAACGATATTTCTATAATCGAGCACTAGATTTTACGCACTTGCTTATTAAAAGGTTTTTCATGGCATGCTAGGGTTTTTAGAAAATCTATTATGTAGTATTATATGTGTTTTCAAAACAGGGGGTTATTATGTTCAGAAATAAAATGTTTTCTTCTTATTAGTATTATTATAAAAGTTTGTCCACTCACCTTTTGGTTTTTGCGCCCCCTCAGGAGTTAGAATCGAGACATTTGATCCCGACGTCATGACTCTACAACATAGGTATCCTCGAGTCTTCTCAGTATAGGTATCATTTCCTTGTTCGTATCTTTTCTTACTAATTCTTCCATATTATTCTTAGTCGTTATATGCTCTGAACATGTTCGTACAATGGCATATTTCGTTCTAATTGCATATTCTTTATTTGTTTGCATATTTAAAATGGTTTCGTCACCCTTGGGTGTCGACCAGCATGTGCCTACCCTGGTATATGGGGATATTGGGTTTGGGGCGTGTTAGTTTGGTATCAGAGCATGGTTTGTTTAGAGCATACTTAGGATCTTCTCTTACTCTAGTAGTGTGTTGGCCTTGATATCATTTGGATGTCATGGCTTCTGTTTACTGATGTCCTTCGGCACAGTTGTGCAATCCTCATTCAGCCTGAATAGTCACATCCTATTTGAAGTATAAGAAATTTGTGTCGGGATTGTGCCTCAAGTTTGACGTAATTATTTGATGAATGACTTTCAATACCGGACCGCTATTCTGCAACATGCGTTCCTTATGAATGGTGGGCAGAGTCATATCTGTTGGGAAATCGCTTATGACATCCAAAGTCGTGTTGGAGAAAGTTAAGGAAACACCAGTTGTAGGCGGAGTTAGTAGGTATCTGTGGGGTAGACTGAATCAACTTCCTCGGGCTTGTTGTTTCCACCAAGGAAATTCGTGTGGACCCTTAGAAAAATTTCTCGGTGATGATCTTATTGATAATTTCCTTGTCCATTTCAACCTTGAGGTCAGTTCAGTAAACATCAACAGCCAGCCTTATATCAAATCCTCAAATTTTGACCTTGCTTAGATTACAAACCTTTCTTGGGAGACGTGAGCATAGCAAACGGTGTCCTTACCCATATCTAAAAAGGTTACAATTGTAGAAAAATAAAAAATCCTCTCGAGTGTCGTGAATTACGAAATACTATTGGTCTTGTTGATTTCAATTGACAGTTGCCAACGATTCTTTGACCATAGTCCTATTCTCATTTCCTTTAGCTAGGAAAAATTCAATTCTGTTAAGATGTTGAGTGTGAACGAAATAATGATGAAACTTTTTTTTGGCAACAAAAAATTTAGGAAGAGATTGACGACTCTCATAACTAGTGCAAGAGTAATACCAAATAAGATGAACTTTATTTCTCCTATATCTCTTAGTTTTTCAAAAGTTAAAGATAACTTATATTATTCGACTGTAAAAATATAAATTGATATGCTTGCGTAAGGACAAGCTAGGATTGTTGACCATGGGACAATGCCGCAAGGGGGAGGGGATGGCTTAAAACACACTCTCCGTGTGTTCAATCATGGCCTTTGCCTTCTCCAATCATCTTGCTCCCTTTCTCTTTTCTCACACTTTCCAGGCTTCATATGTCCAACATCATATCCCAAACAGTATCGTCGTCGTCATCATCAAACCAAGCAAGTAGCAACAATACTATTTACCTGTGTCAATGGGACCTGCGGTCCCACATATGTTATTAATCTGCAGAGTGACAGAGTCAGATTTGGAGAATCCAATAGATTGATTGGTATATCTTTAGTGTTACTAATCATTTAACGGGAATAAATCAATAGACTGTGATTACAAAAACAAGAAGAAAAAAAAAAACCCTATACCTAGTAAAGAAATATAAACTCGTCAATCTAACAGTATTCATGTTTCCATTAATATGAGAATTCGCACTTTAGATGAACTACGGTTTTGAAACTAAACTGTAAGTAATTTAAGACTCAAAGACTCGACAAATATAAAGAGTTGTGCTAGCATCGGTCTTGACTAAAATTTAGAAAATATGAGAAGTGAAGATTGATTGGATTTTGTTTTTGTTGTGCAGGATTTTCGGACTGCCCTACAATTCGCTGCTACTAGTCTACTAGTCTACTATTTTTGTTGTGCAGGATTTTTGAACTTTCATTCTAGATTAGATTTGATCGTTGAACTCTTTCTAGATTAAATTTGATCGCTGAACCAAAAGGTTCATTAACTGAGGTCCTTGAATTTAACAAAAAAAAAATCCACTATTGGTTACTTTGTGGGTTTTTCGTCAATTTGATTACGTAACAGAACATAGGACCCAACAAGTCTCTGAACTTTTACCCTAATTTAGACTTGGTCCTTGAACATTCACCCCAAGATTAGAATTTGTATCCATGGTATCGCTTGAAATTTTGTCTTTTGCATGTTTACTTCATAGATCACAAGACCAAGAGTTTTTGCTGTTGCAAATCCTATATACTTGTTTTCAAAAGATATTTTTCTCTGACGCTCATATACTACAACGACGACAAAACCTTATCCCATTAAGTAGTGACCGCTATAGAAACCTAGAAAACCATGGCTCATGTGACGAAGATAAATGCTGCAGGATTACAATAAAAAAAGAATTTTGTACAATACACCGGTGTCTGAACAGCTAGAATGAGGTTCATAATCTAGTCATGCAAATCGAGTCGGCTAATGTGTCGATGAATCCCATACGCCTGCGCATTGTAGAATTTTCGTACAATAAGACATGAATCTGGAAGAGATTTTTTAAGACAGCACAATGGTTTTTGCACCCATTTAACCTTGGCTGATGCGGAGTCGCAAGTTCTGCTCGAATACCATCCTGCTGTTTAATCATCATCTTACGCTGAACTTGGAGGGCTAGGATTTGAGAAAGTGGAAAAGGAACGAAGATGTAGGAGAAGAGTAAAGAAGAGAGGGAGGAGGTCCAGATTAACCTGAAATCATAGTGTAAACTGTTTTTGGGATCTAATTCACCCATCATTCTATTAACTGTCTCTGTGAAATGAAGCAGGTCAGTCGATTCGTCGATAGAATTCGTATGTTCATCTATTCATGAGTCGTTTGTGATGTCTGCGACATGAAAAGAAGCAAAAATATAAAACTTTGGCTAGATTTGGAGTTTTTCTGGTTAAGCATAGAAGCAGATATGAAAGGTTGACAAGAAAATGAGTAGTATGTACGTTTCACTTGTCGAGGGATATGTCTACCATGTTTATGCAGAATCGACCTGTTAGAAGGTTAAACAATTTCTTCTACTTACACATGATCATGGCTGAAAAAGCTATATATATACGCCAACTATATATCAAGCTTTTGAGCGTTGAATTGAACTGACGGGAGTAGCAAGCAAGGGCGGTTTATATGCCTAGATATCCAAAAAAGAAAAGTACAAGGCATGCAGGTTTTCCACAGAATCAAAGGATTAATAGAAGCGAGTTTAAATGTTATAGAGAATTATGCCAAATGAACGCTAGCATAAGAAGTTCATGAGTCTATTTACAATGGAACTATGAAACTGGCCTACTAGTAGTACTAGTGTACAATGATTTGCCATGCAAATTGAAAGCCTAAGATCCTTCGGTTAAGGGAGGATCATTATATGAAAATCTAAAACAAATAACTCAAGCAGATAGCTGCGGAAGTTTCATAATCACACCTCATCAAAGTCAAAGGACAAAGGATACGGCAAAAGGTGAATACTTCCTAGAGTCTGAACTGGGAAAGGCATTTAAGAGGGGGAAAGGGTAATAAAATAAAAGTCAAAGAGCACATACAGGATAACGTTTGGTGAACTGAAGAAGATGCTTTCAGTTCAGTCTTCTTCTGGCGGCATGAGAATCTCCTCTGTCCATGTCCGAAACCCTTGACAAATCACTTCTTCCTCTGGAAGATGAAGTTGAAAGGGAAACCATGAAATCGATTTCCACAGCGGCGTCCAGTTGGCTTTCTGAATTTATAACAGCAGTAATACTTGAGAAAGATCTCTATCAGCAACTGGTGCAGGCTACTGTGGGCTGAAGAAGATGCTTTCAGTTAAGTCTTCTTCTTCTGTGGGCACGAGAATCTCCACTGTCCATGTCCGAAACTCTTGATGAATCATTTCTTCTTCTGGAAGATGAAGTTGATAGGGAAACCATGGAATCAATTTCCACAGCTGTGTCCAGTTGGCTCTCTGAATTTATAACAGCTGCAATACTTGAGAAAGAATCTCTATCATCAACTGGTGCAGGCTGCTGTTGTTCTTGATTTCTATTACGGTTACGATAATATGCCTCAACTAACCTTTCAGCAGAACTCAATGCAGACGAGAGAGAAGATAGTGTTGCTCTGTGCGATTGTGTCCTTCTGAGTAGCAAGGACTGAAGTTGGCGGTTTTCCCTTGAATCAACACCAGTCACGTTGCTTTGCGTTAAATCCACAACATCTTCTGCAAGTACCACTGGATTTTGCTCTCTGCGCAGTCCTCGAGATGTCAGAATCCTATTTAACAAATTAGTTCTTTCTGCTGTTTCCCGGGTATTCTCAGGCTCTGATGGATGAATAACATCCCGAGTCAAATCAAATCTATTACCAAGACGGCGAATCATCTCCTCTACCGGAAAAATCAATGCACTCCTCTGAATGGTTTGTCTCAAACTTTCAACCCGACGTGCATGAGGCCTAAGAGGGATCTTAAGATTTGAGTCGTCATCTTGCTCACGCAAGTTGTTTCCATGACCATAGATTGGGGTGACATTCTTCATTGTTACCTCTCCCTTACAAACAGGGCATTCCTTTGCATCTTGCACATGCAACCAACGGTAAATGCATGGCCAACAAAACAAATGACCACAACAAGTCACAACAGGGTCTCTAGCCAAGTCCAAACAAATATTACAATCGAAAAAGCTCCCATCACTGCCACCGCCCTTTTCAACATCATCCTTATTCTCAGAATTCTCATTTTCCAAAATCCCATTGTTATTATCACATGTCTTGGGTGCGTCACTTGTTCTTTCTTCTGCTGTAAGACTACCCTCACCGGGTTGTAATGTACTTGAATTACCAGAGTTGACCATCAATTCATTCAACTCCATGGAAATATTCCGCCTTTCAGGTAGCATGGAAATATTCCGCCTTTCAGGTAGCGGCCATCTCCTCTGCCGGGCCCTCCTCATAGCTTCCGCAATTCTGCGGATAGGCGCTTCAGTCATCGAGCCAGCATCGGGACCAGGACCCAGATTCAGGTCAAGGTTCATTGCATCAGACGTCTCCTCACCCATCACAACCAAAAGGCTTATTATATCAGAAATTTAACAAACCCAGATCCGAAACCCTAGCTTCACCACAAAACTGATGAAACCCAAATCACAGAACCACAAAAATCACCCAAATTGAACAACATTTGGCGCACAGTTCAAAAAACCCTAATCGTAATAAAAAATCACGAACAAATCCGTATGAAAAACCACAAAATTGAAGAAACCGAGATGGGAAAGAACCCTAATTGGAGCAAACCCAAATCGGAAACTTCATCCACAACACAAAAATCAGCAAGTCAAGCTAAAATTAGGCCATCAAGTTGGCGACTTGGAGACATTTTTCCATGGTATAAGTTTCTAGATGGAAATCCAGGGTTTCAAAAGCCGAGAAAACAAAAAACTAGAGAAAATTAAACACCTGGGTCATGGTGAAACGGTGTCGTTGATGATCAGCTAGAGCTGGAGTGAGCTCGAGAGCGAGTTGGAGACCGCCTGAGCTGAGTCTGCCCCGAGTCGACTGGTCATGAAGGGCCCTCTTTCTCTAATCAGCGATCTAGTCCACAGAGAAGGATTAGATGGATGAGTACGGGCAATGAATTTAGGACGGGGCACTGGGGCAGGAGAGAGAGAGAGAGAGAGAGAGAGAGGAGAGAATCCTTTGCGTTGGCGTTTGCATGTGAAGGCTTTGTTTTGGAGGTGATGATTGTGATGAACGGCTGTGATGGAATTTGTGGACCAGCTTGTACTGCAAATCAAGTGGCTCAAATTGAGTTTCTGCTAGGCTTTGGTTTGGGTACTTGTAGAAGTAGAAAGTGACTTCCAAATGGAACTTTTATGTTGTTTCAACTGGTTTTTTTATGGTGTTTCAACTGGTTTTGGAACAACTTAACATGTACTGGATTATGTGTTTGGACTGAAATCAAGCAATGGGCCTGTTTAAGGCCCAAAACACTAGATTTTGGCCCAAAGGCTTAATGGGTATTTATTTTTCTGCAAAATAAACTATGCTTAGCCCAATTTTTAAAAGCACTTTATGACTTGGCATTGTGGGCAACAAAAAACCCCTTTCACACAAAAGGAAAGATGTTCAATCATTATTATTAGGGGTGGGCGCGGTGCGGTTTGGTGCGGTTTCGAGTGAAACCACAACCGAAATCGAAACTTTTTGCGGTGCGGTGCGGTGCGGTTTTGAAGCCAAAACTGAAATGAAACCAAACCGTTTGGTTCGGTTCGGTGCGGTTTCAAACGGTTTCGGTTTGGTTTTTGAGAAAAAAATGTACAATTTAAAATATACACATATTTATGCATAAGATGGTCTTATTTTCCTTGTATATTAATTAATGAATATGCACCAAAATTGCACCAAAAACAGCAACAACACCAAAAACTGCACCAAACCTGCAGCAAAACAACACCAAGAACTGTACCAAACCTGCAGCAAAAATTTTCAGTCCATCCTGGGATCATTCAAATATTAACTAAGCCACAAGTAGACCAGACAATTTTGAAACTCTCTATGTCAAGTTCCTCCTAAATGAATGTTCCAAGAAATGCATGAGAAAGTGAAAGGAAACAAGAACAGTAATCAGTAATTATGTCAAATCGCAAAGCTTAGCTACACAATAGAGATGCATAGGAGCAGACGAACATAAAAAAACTAGTGTACAGCACTGAAAATAACTATCTGTTCTGTAGATTATGAACCCTGAGGACTGCCGGTCGAGGGGAAGCCCAACAACGAAGTCTATCCCATGAAGATCCAGCCTTCTCCTCCCTTGCTCACTCAAACAAGATAAGTATTGACAAATAAGAGAGACTTAAATATCTCAACGAAGTCTATCCCATGAACTTAACTTCAAAACCAATCATCAATGATAGATACTAATATCTCAACTTTCGAAAAAAAATTACTTACTTTGCCAAACCCAAACCTGCCTAACATTCGAAAGAAATGCACATTTTAAATTATCAATCATGATTCAGTGCATGAGTTTGTTCTCATATTTTCCCCTTTAATCTAACAACATATATGAAATTGAAGACAGAGGATGAGAAATTTTTACCTCTGCGTGTGTCGACTCCAAGATTGGAGGCAAGGCAGAGATGAAAGCAAGCCGCAGAAGCAGTCGCAGAAGCAGAAGCAAGCCGCAGAAGCAGTCGCAGAAGCAGAAGCAGTCGCTCGCAGTCAGGTGACCAGGTCGCTCGCAAAGGCAGATGCGGAGATGCAAGGAGGCGCAAACCCAGAACCGCAAAACCAAATGTACAAGTATAACCTAGTTGAATGAACTAAATAAAAATAAAAAAGTGCGGTTTCGGTTTCGGTGCAGTTTTGAAAACCCAAAACCGAAACCAAACCGTTTTGTGTGCCGCGGTTCGGTTTTGAAACCGAAACCGTTTCAAAACCGCAAAACCAAACCGTTTGGTGCGGTTTGATTCGATTCGTGTTTCGGTTTTGGTTTTCGGTTCCAAGTGCCCACCCCTAATTATTATAGAAGAAAAAGTACTTTTCAGTGGCAGGTTGTAGTTCTGAGAGGATAAAAGCTAGAGTTACCAAGTGAAAACTCATCCTATGACAGCAATCACATCAGCAACTTGGATCAGGGGAATGAACTAAGGGGGAAAGGCTTACTCCATAAGTAAGAGGATGTTCTATAAAGGCAGCATTAATGAAGAACAAAAAGACACTCAACTCAACATACAAAAATACTTCAAAGCTCTGCAAGCCTACTTTTACAAATTCCTTTTGTATTTTAAGCATCCATTTCCCTTTATCTCTCTCCTACATTACTTGCAAAGAAGGAGCTTTTTTTTTGGGTGGGCTAGCTGACATAAAATCATATGTTTATTTTTTCTAATATAAAATTATATAGTAATCAATATAAAAGAACAACAATAGAATATAAACAATTCTTGAAATCATAAACCTAACTGACAACTTCAAGGACCATATAAATAATTAAAGGAAAACTAATGAAAATGACTTGAAAACTTTGAGTTTTAATCAAAAGGACAAAAATGTGTTGTAAGTGAATAGTACCAGGAGTGACTTTTTAGAGTAAACATGTCATTTTCGTTAAAAATGAACAGTACCAAGAGTGTTTCGTTAAAACTCCCAATAATTAATCTACTTAATAAATCAAGAATAAGTAAATAAAGTGATTAAGAACGTTCCAAAGGTTACATTCATTGGAAAATCACAACGAAAAGTAGAATTGTGGAGAAAGGGATTTAATTGTGATTTAAACAAAAATTCTTTTTCTTTTCTTGAGTAAGAAGTACAGAGGCTAAATCGGATAGGGTAAATGGTCTTTTTCTTTAGCATAAAAAGTATTATGTACTACCTATCCTCTACTAAATATACATGAAATAATAACTTGTATTGGAATTGAGTGGCCTATATAGGCTACATGCACTAATATAAGCTATTAAAGCATGAGTTTAAAAAAGGATAGTGCTATTCACACACCCTTATTAATTTTTTGTCATTGATCTTCATCAATTTATTCGATCCGAAGACCGAAAACTGAGCGGGATGTGTGAGAAATAAAAATGGGTGTATGTATAGCACTACACTTACAAAAAACCTCCTTGGGCTACAACCCACCTTAGCCTTGTGGGTGGCTCCGCTTGTGATTACTTGTAGTATTGATTCCTTGTATTGAAATCTCTTTTACAAACACTTTTATATTTGCTAGCACTTGGCCTATTAGTGGACAACTTTGCCCAACTGTGGCTAAACCTTGCCCGAATAGGTTTAATTTTTGCCCAATTACTTGCATTAGTTGTTAATTTTCAATTTGTTATCTTTTTATGTAATTTACTATGTTTTTTTTATATTAATGTTCAACAAATCTTTACAACTTCTTACATTCAGCCCTTTACTTATATTTTGTTTTGTTTTACTTACTATTTCTACATTCATAATGAACATTGCAAATTGACTTAGATCACTTCTGATTAGTTTGTGGTCTTCTCTTGGCATCAATATATGACACGCCTCGATCCTGGTGTCTGAAGGACAACAGGATGACCACGTGCTGGCCAACACTCGAGGGTGACGCAAGCCATTTTATGAATGCATATGTCGAGAACATGTGAAACATGCATATAATTTTTGCGTGTAACAATGCAATATAGTAATCAAGTACAAATCTTAATTAAATATAATAATCAACTGCCAACAATGTAAAAGTGATAATGCATGACATGTTCAGAGCATACTACTAATTTGAAATACAAGCGGAAGAAATATTAGAAAGTGCGATTACAAGAGGAACGGATCCTACACTGAGAGGACTCGAAGATACTAATGCGGGAGTGCCTTAACGCCGGGATTGTACGCCTCGATTCTAAATCCTGAGGTGGCGCAAATCAAAACAAAACATGAGCGGACCAAGTTTATATATATGTAATACTAAAACAATTATTCTTCAACGTACTAACCCCCAGTTTAGAAAACTCATATAGCATAATAAGTAATAGGTTTTCCGAAAACCCTAGCATACCATAAAACCTTCATAAAACATATATCATATATAATGTGCCTAGTAGTGATGTATATGTATATATATATATAATAAACTGAAATCTTGAAATTTGCTAATGGATAATACTATAGATAATATTTATTTCTTAGTAGTACTATAATTACTTTGTGCTGGATTCCATACTCCTAAATGGAAACGAACAATTTGTTTAGGAGATCCAGAAGAAATTGACTGTTTGAGAATACTTTCGTAACCAATTTCAGAGGCATCAGTTTCAACAATTTTGAAGGAATTAGGAGTTGGAATACCAAGACAGGGCAAAGTCTTAACATGTGATTTGATTTATTTGACAAAGGAAGTATGAGTATTGGACCAAGGTGAATGATTTTATTTTAGATGATCAAACAAGGGTTTGCATTGTTGCCTAAGATGAGGATAAAATTCTGCAACATAATTTAAAGAGCCTAGAAATCTCTGTAATTGGGTTTTGTCAGTGATTTCATCTGGAAACTTATCTACAAATTGAATTACTCTATCTATTGGTTGAATGGTTGACTGGTGGATATTGTATCCTAAAAACCTAATTTTGGTCTGGAATAACTTAAATTTGGTTGCTGAGACAACTAATCCATTTAACTTAATTATTCTAGCAAACATATTTAAGTGTTTCCAATGCTCATCTATCGATTTGGAATAAATGAGAACATCGTCAATATAAACAATTAAGAAATGACTGTATTGATTAAATATTTCGTTCATGATATTTTGAAACTTACTGGGTGCATTCTTAAGACCGAATGACATTACATTCCATTCATAATGGCCGAAAGGAGTGACAAATGTAGTTTTGTATTTGTCATCCTCATGATATTCTGAAACTTACTGGGTGCATTCTTAAAAGAAAATTAAAACCTGACGATTCATTTGAAAATTTAAAGCTCGACTAGAATAACATCTATTCGTGTATTGTTTGCTTTAGCTCATGATCTTGTTGTGCACCAAATGGATGTTAAAACAGCTTTCTTAAATGGTGAATTAGAGGAAGAAATATATATGGATCAACCAGAGGGTTTTATTATTCCAGGACAAGAAAATAAAGTTTGCAAGTTAGATAAGTCTCTTTATGGATTGAAACGGACTCCTAAACAGTGGCATGCAAAATTTGATAGTTTGGTTACTTCGAATGATTTTAAAATAAATGAAAGTGATAAATGCATCTATCATAAGTCTGAAAATAATATATGCACTATAATATGCCTATATGTGGATGATTTGCTCATTTATGGTTCAAATATTCATGTTGTGAATAATGTCAAATCTTTGTTATGTGCTAATTTTGATATGAAGGACTTGGGTGAAGCTAGTGTAATACTTGGTTTGAAAATAACTAGGTCTGAACATGAGTTTTCTTTAGATCAATCTCACTACATAGAATTTTTTTTAAGAAAGTATAATTATTTTGATTGTAAACCAGCTTGTACTCCTTATGATCCCAGTGTAAAATTGTTCAAGAACACTGGTGACAGTGTTAAACAATTTGAGTATGCGAGCATTATTGGTAGTCTTCGTTATGCTACTGATTGCACTAGGCCTATATATCTTATGTTGTAGGAGTTTTATGCAGGTTTACTAGCAAACCCAGTTTGGAGCATTGGCATGCTATAGAGAGGCTTATGAGATACCTTAAAAGGACGATGAATTTTAGATTACACTATGAGAAGTTTCCTGCTGTACTAGAAGGATACAGCGACGCTGATTGGAATACCCTTTCAGATGACTCTATAGCCACTAGTGGACATATTTTTAGCATTGGTGGTGGGGTTGTGTCATGGAAGTCTAAGAAACAGACTATCTTGGCTCAGTCTACTATAGAGTCAGAATTAATAGCGCTATCTACCGCAAGTGAAGAAGCAAGATGGTTGAGAAACCTACTGTCAGATACCCCTTTATAGGAGAAACCAATTCCAGCAGTTTTGATCCATTGTGATAGCACAGCGGCAATAGCTAAAGTGCAAAACCATTATTATAACGGGAAAAGACGACAAATACGCTGTAAGCACAGCACTATAAGAGATTACCTCTCTAAAGGAGCTGTAAGAGTGGATCATATACGGTCTGAAGAAAACTTAGCTGATCCTTTGACGAAATGACTATCACGAGAAAATGTTTGGAAAACCTCGAAAGGGATGAGACTAAAGCCCTTAGAAAATTGAGTCATTTGTGATAGCAACCCAACCTATAGATTGAAGATCCCAAGAAATAGGTTCAAAGGGTAATAACAAGTCGCAAGTGATATGAGTGAAGTCTTGCTAATTTTAATTTGAAATATTATTCCATGTCCATCCCTAAGAAGCATGACATCCTGAAGCGTTTTTAGGTTGAGATTTTGTTTTCTCTTAGTAAGGTCTATACTCTATGTTGAGTGGGATATCTAGCTGCAGGAATATCCTTGATAGTCTTACCTATGTGAATGTGGAAGTGAGGCCGCTTCCTATGAAATCTTGGGCAAGTTTCTAGAGCGTTCACTATACTGGGATACAAGCACATGGTCGTAATGTGCTGGCTTTTTGAACTTCATCTTAATAAAGTTGTGTGTGTGGTGTTGTCAGAGATAGAGTTCAAAACTATAAGTTACTCTAGTATAATATGGATCACTAACACTATGTACAGGTTCAAGTTGAGAAACACATTTACTTTTGCATAGCTTTATGATATGTTGCTTGATATATAGTTTTAAACAAAAACAAGTGGGGGATTGTTGAAGTAAATATGTTTTTATTTAAATATTTAAATATATTTATGTTTTGTTTTATTACCAATATTATATACATAACGTTTTGTTTTATTATCATTATTCTATGCATAACAACCAATTGATTTTGGCTTTTCAATGAGATAAGGAGTTACAACTTTTTAAGTTTGAAACATGCAATTGACTTTTCAACTTTTCAATTAGATAAGAAGTTATCTCTTTTTAAGTTTGAAAGGCGCCATTACTTCTCTGAATAGAGAAGAAAATTCTGACATGATACACAATAAAACCGTTTTATTTGACTTACGTTTTGATTTTGTCCTGCTTTCAATTAAATAAAACCTTCAACGTCTCTTTATTCTAAATTTATATATAGTAGTCCCTGGAATCATTGGAATAATACGAAATATATATATATTTTCTGATACATAGTTTTGGTAAGCAACATATTGAGAGGGTGTGAGTTCGAAGGTTCTTCCACTGTGCAAGGAAGAACTTTATCAGAAGAAGAAGGTTCTGGGCTGTTTTATCCTGAAGACGACGTGGTGTTTGTGAACTGCTTGCACATTTGGGCAAAGCCGCGAAACGTCTTAAAGAGAGCGACTTAGTCCGCGACTCATCCCAAGAATCTTTCATCACTCAAGATTTCTACACTACATTTTTCGGGTAACTTCGTTCCTTTCTATTTCAGTTTACAATAAGACCAGGGTGATTTGCTTTTCCTAATGATTCCTTTATTGAGAAGTTCTTGGATTTCTGTTTTGCAGAATTCCATAACTTTTTGACTCATTTGAATTGGTCTGGCTTTTGTTGGAATTTTCTTTTCATTAAATTCCTTATTGTAAGGAAGTTTAAAAATGTGTTGTTTTCTATGCCAGAAAGCATTGGGAATGTCAGAACAAATTTCATTAACAAATTTCTTTTGAAAGTTGTCAACGGTTTGTAACAAAGAGTTGTTTGTTAATTGTTCTTCGATTCTTTTGTAATTAATTTCTTCTTTTAAGAAATTAATTTGTTGTGATTTTTTGGTGACTAGATTGATGGTTTTCGAGATACTATCTTTTTGTAATTGTCTTAATTTTTTGCAGAACTCAAATGTGATTTTTTGTCCTAGCATTTATGTGGTTATACGATTATGGTGTACTTTGAAATGATATAAAAGAACTATGAAAGGGAGACCTAAAATGGCTGGGTCTGCAATGTGTTTAATCAAAACAAATGAGGTATATATATATATAACTTCATTCGCCCGAAGGCTCTTCATCTTCTGCCCGTAGGCATATATAAATCTTCATTCTTCATTCGTTCGAAGGCCCTACATCACCCGACCGAAGCCATTTATAAGTATCATTCGCCCGTAAGCCTTCATTCGCCCATAGGCCTCTACATCACCCGACCGAAGCCATATATAAATCTTCATTCTTCATTCGCCCAAAGGCCCTACATCACCCGACCGAAGCCATTTATAAGTATCATTTGCCCGTAGGCCCTTACATCACTCGACCAAAGCCATATAATGATATCATTCGTCCGTAGGCCCTACATCACCTGACCGAAGCCATTTAATGATATCATTCGCCCGTAGGCATATATAAGCATAGAAAATCATAAACATAATATTTCCAACATAAATCTCATCGGAGCTCAGTAGCTTTAAATCTTTCAAGAATGTAAATGTGGTAAAGCATGATATTTCATAAGGTGTAAATCAAATATACTCATAAACGTTTCATAAAATGTAGCCATAAAATCATGCTTTTCATGTATGCATTTCTAATAATAAAATCATGCATTTTGGAAGGGGTCCATTCACCTTATTCCGTTGTTGAAGAGCCGTGCAAACTAGAGAAGGCGGAAATGCCATTAACAAACGCACCTAAGCACATAAAGGGACCAATTAATAAAACTATACTATAACGATTGAATTTGGGGAAACAGATGTCGTAAACAGATTCAGGACACCGAAAAACCTAAGGGGGAACCTCGGGTACTCTCACGCATTGCTGCACCAGCCACTGCACGCTGAGTTGGATCGCCAGAAAGTTGGCCGGAAAAGCCGCCAGCACCGCCGTGGATGACGGCGGAGCACAATACCTCTAGTGGAGACGCGTGTGCTCCATGCGCTGGCCAAGATAGCGCCCATACGCAAGCCCACGTGCGGACCTGGAATTGGGATCTGATTGGGACGGGTCGAATCCGGGTTGGATCTAGGTTCTGGGTTTATTGGGTTGGGCCGATTTCTGGGTTTGGGTTTGGGTCGAGTTACTTAATTAGGTTTTGGATCCAATTTAAGGGTACCGGGTCAGGTCGACCTGGTTTCAGGCCATGGGTCGATCTGTTTCTGGGCAAATCTTTAAACGCTCATAACTTCCTCAATACTCAACCAAATTGAGTGATTCAAAATTGAAAATCATAGTTCTCAATGAGATGAAGAGAATGGTACCTTGCATGATGGCTAACTCGCCCTGGTTTGGCAGGAAAACGCCTTGAAAATGACAGTGCTCGCCTGAAAAATTGGGGAAGCTTTCCCTTGAGATTCCTACATCCAAACATCACTAAAACATCTTAATACCACTTCCAAACATACACCAAGACACAATCTACAATTTTGGACGAGGTTCGAGGCTTATCTTTGTCGAAGGACGTGGAAACTCATCGAAAAACAAGTTGAATAGTGGATGTACTGTGTAGCTAGTTTGGAAGGGTTTGGAGGCTTCTCTTTCGATTTTGAGTTCACCAATGTGATGGTAGGGATGTTGTTGTCGTTGTTGTGTTGTTTGTTTGTGTGAAACGCCCTTGGAGATGGTGGTTTAAGAGAGAGCTGAGAGTGTAGAGAGATGAGAGAGTTATGAGAGAGAAAAAGAGTGTGTTTCAAAAAAGGAAAGAGGAAAGAGGTCACGAGGAGGGAAAATGGAGGAAACATATGGGTCCTAGTGGCTCACAGAACAAGGTCAATGAGGACGAAACACAAAAATATCCGAAAATGTTTGACATTTCGAACGCAAAATCTTTGTTACAAAACTAATTTCGAATCCCTTCGTGCCTACACGTTTATGGCAATGAGTATAATAAGAATAAATTAATAAAATTTGAAGTACGCATTGCAGCAAGACACACAACGAAAGTCAACTCAATGGTAAATTGGTAATTTCATATGGACGGAGTTTCACAATCGGTACCTTAAGAGAATTTCATCCCCGAAATTTACTACCTCAAGTAAACAGGTATGGATACTGACTCCTCATCAGTTCTTCTGTTTTCCACGTCGTTTCCTCGACTATGTGATTCCTCTATAACACCTTTACCAACGAAATGACCTTGTTTCTCAGCGCTTTATCCTATCAGTCAATAATCGCCACTGGCTCCGCAACATAACTTATGTCCTGTCCCACTTCACGTATACGACCTACTTGCCCACTTGCATAACGAACTCAACGATAAGCCATCGATATTACAGTCTGCAGCCCGTAATATCGACAACACATTGTTGTCTCGATAAACAAGTAGTAACTTCCCAAGGGTACAAAGTACCATTTTATCTAACTCCAAGGCGACATCATCTGAAACGCACAATTTTCTCATATCGTAAATTCGATCATCCGAATAATAATTTGTAATGCTCATCTGACTAAACAGTATTGCTTGTAGAATCTCTCATACTATGTCTCAGATAGTGCCATACCCAAACCGAAAATAATAAATGTCGTCGTAAACAACTCCAATAGAAATCGGTGCAAATTCTAATCATGCTGAAACCACAGAGCGGATGAACACAACACATCCTCAAAGGTCTAGATAGTTCATTTAGATTGTCCAACGGTCTGAGAATGAAATGCGATACTGGACAACAACTTAGTACCTATGGTATTCAAGAAGGTTTCACAAGACTTGGAAGTGAAAAGCGCATCACGATGAGGTACGATAGTGATGGCATACCCTATAACCGAACAATGTGATTCACAAAGCCTAAGTGAGTTGATTCATTGAAAATTTCTCTCGGATTTAGAGAAAGGCTATGCCGAGAAGGATAAAAGAACACTCAAGAATTTAAAGGTCAAAACAAGTTCATCAAATCTACAGTACACGGTAACTGGATTGAATGCGTAACTTTGATGCAAGAACATGTGTGAGTACCTAACTTGATTATTTATTGGCAAGTCGAGATGGTTGAATGTGGAATCGACTCAAGTGGTAGTCTAAAGTAATCTGATAGGGGGAACTTAGACTTTTTTTTTATATTTTATATTTTTTTCCATTCCAACATTCCCAACAACAACTTGTTACAACGATAACCTCATGGACATTCAATCACCAGTGGTAATGATTTGCTCGATAGAGTGTTAATAAGTGATTGAATGACCGATGGTCTCATCTAAAACTTTCGGATCTGAGTGGTATTCCTGAACAGTCATCTGCTTTAGAAATGATATGAAGTGTTGTAGGGTAAACACGAACCCAAAGTTGACTAGAATGCCTTCTAGTACCAGAAGGTGAAACTGGGATTACGGTCGAAATCAATGTTAATCGAGAAATCAGTCTAACGAAGTCTAGAATGAAGAATTATGCCAAGCGGTCAAAAGTAGAGTCCTTAAGGACTGGTAGATAATATGCTAAGTGAGTTGATCAACAAATACCGAAACATCATCATAGTCTCCACGTGTACAAGGTGGTTTGTACAGAAAATCTATGGTGACATTCACCCATTTCCATTCGCATCCCCAGTAGGTCCTCAACAACCTAAAAATGACAACCATGGAAATTTCTTCCCACCTCCAACATGAATAGAAATAAATTGAGATAAGCTCGATGACTTCCATCTCTCCGCTTCTACTTACCAATAAATTAAACATTTTCTCACATATTCAGCGATATCCCATTCATACAATACCAGTAATAAAATGGATGAAAACAGTGATACAATTTAGTACTGTCAGCATGCATGGTATATGTTGAAATGTGAGCCTCAACAAGAATCTTCCTTTTTCACAGCTTCAATACCTTTAGGCAAAAACAATTTGTTTCATATCAACAGAGTTCCAACACCTCGGATTTTCAAATCCCATTTCATGTCATCCGACACTTGCTCCTTCAAACTCGCACATTACCGAACAACTCTTGGGCTTCCTACCCGAAATCTACCGATGAGTTTCATCCACCTATTCTATCTTAAGCTCAACATCTTTTGGGTGAAAACACACTACAACTTCTTTGGTCAGAAATGATGCAACACTTCTTGCTATAGAGAAAAGTCACCAGATTTTACTGCAGGGGAAATTGTTATTAGCTTTAGGTCATGAATAGGTTAATTTTTTCCATGAGGTTTGAGATATCTGAAAGCATCGGCGATGACCTTCCCATGCTACATCAGAAAACAACCCCAAATGTGACAATGATGCAAAACAAGAGACTTAAAACTCACCACCAACGTTAAGAAAAACAAGGATGGAAGCACGAGTAAGACAATGCTCCAAACTCCTAAAAGTTCCATTCCCAACTTTCGTTCCACATAAATTTCTACAAAGAAATGGTGTCATTAGGTTTTCAAGTAAGACGGTAACCATTGGCTCAAGGTCGTAGATAGGATGGTTCACTTCATACGGTTCCAACCGTCAAGAGGCACACGCGTTACTCGGTCATGTTGCATCAGTGTGCAGCCAAACATTCAATAAAATATCACCGTAGAATTCAAAATTTATTGACGTCATCAAAAGGTGTAAGAACAATGATCAGGTGAGACAATACTTCAGTTGTCCGAAACTTTGTTCACCTTCATCATCTCAAACAAAATTGACTAGGTTTCATAGCCAAAAAGGAAATAGGGCTATACACAAAGAATCGTTAAGAACTGCTGATAGAAATTGACAAGACCAAGGATATTTCGTATTTCACAACGCCCTATGAGGATTTTCAATTTCCAACGGTCGTAACCCTTTTGGAAATTGATGAGAATATCGTTTGCTACAAAATGTCTCCCAAGAAAAGTATCTAATCTAAACAAAATCAACGTTCGAAGAATTTGGTGTAAAGCTAACTGTCGATGTTTAGTGAACTTGACCTTGTTGTTAGAGTAATCAAGAAGGTTATTGGTAAGACAATCACCGAGAAATCTTCTGAAGGTCTACACAAATTCCCTTAGTGGAAACAATAAGTCCGAAAACATGATTCGATCCTACCAAACTAACACTTGCTACATTGCGCATATAAATGATGCTTCATCACTTTCTCCAACACGAACTTCAAATGTTTCGAGCAATCTCCATATAGATATGACTCTGCCCGCCATTCCTAGGGAACGCATGTCATAAAGTAACATCCACGTTTCAGATCTTCAGTTGGTCTTAACCAGACCACCTCTTACAGAGATTTTATATTTCACGTCACCAAATGTAAAGCCGACTTTGCCGGCCATTCCTAGGGAACGCATGTCGCAGGGTATCAGTCCGTTGTTAAAGGTTATCCATCATTCCATTTTGTCATTGATGAGGCACAATCCCTACATGAATTCTTGTATTTCAAATAAAAGGTGACAATTCAGACATAAAAAGGTTTGCACAACTGCGTTGAAATGCACCAAATCCAGAAGCCGTGACATCCAAATGATATCAAAGCCGACAACTACTAGAGTAAAAAAAGATCTTAAGTATGCTCTAAATTAACTAAGCTCTTATACCAATCCCATACCTGTTTACTTGAGGTAGTAAATTTCGGGGATGAAATTCTCTTAAGGGGGTAGATTGTGAAACCCCGTCCCTAATTTGTTGTATTTTCATAATGTCGAACTTATGGAATTACCAATTTACCCTTAAGTTGACTTTCGTTGACCGTCTCGCCAAAATGCATATTTCAAATTTTATTAATTTATTCTTATTGTACTCATCGCCACGAACACGTAGGCGCGAACATATTCAGTTTAAAGGTATCGGGTCGGGTCGACCCGGTTTCAAGTGGTAAGTTGGCCGGTTTCTGGGAAAACCTTCAAACGCTCATAAATTCCTCAATACTCAACCAAATCAAGTGATTCAAAAACAAAAATCATAGTTCTCAACAAGATGAAGAGAATGGTACCTTGCACGACAGCTAACTGGCCGTGCTTTGGCCTGAAAACGCCTAGAAAACTGGAGAAGCTTTCCCCGTGAGATTCCTACGTCCAAACATCACCAAAACTTCTCAAAACCACTTCTAAACATACACCAAGACACGATCTACAACTTTTGGATGAGGTTCAAGGCTTACCTTCACCGGAGGAGGTGGAAACTCGTCGGAAAACTCGATGAACAGTGGATGTACTGTGCAGCGAGTTTGGAAAGGTTTGGAGGCTTCTCCTTCGATTCTGAGTTCACCAAGGTGACAATGGGGATGTTGTTGTCGTTGTTGTGTTGTTTGTTTGTGTGAAAAACCCTCAAAGATGGTGGTTTGAGAGAGAGATGAGAGTGTAGATAGAGAGAGAGAGATGAGAGAGTTGTGAGAGAAAAAGAGAGTGTATTTCATAAAAGGAAAGAGGAAGGAGGTCACGAGGAGGGAAAATGGAGGAAACATGTGGATCCTAGTGGCTCACAAAATAAGGTCACTAAGGACGAAACACGAAAATATCCAAAAATGTTAGACGTTTCGAATGCAGAATCTTCGTTACAAAGCCAATTTCGAATCTATTCGCACCTACGCGTTCGTGGCAATGAGTACGATAAGAATAAATTAATAAAATTTGAAATACGCATTTCGGCGAGACAGTCAACGAAAGTCAACTCAATGGTAAATTTCATAAGTCCGACAATATGAAAATACAACAAATTAGGGACATGGTTTCACAATATAAATGAAAACATAAAAGTCCTTGTCATAAAGGCACGACAAAGAAATTGACATGGATTTAACCCCTTCAAAGAACAATCATTGAAAAGAAGCTTAGTTTACTTATGGCGCAAGCAAACAAACTCGACAAATACTTAAGAAACAATCAATCTATTGGTCTTGGCCAACAATAATGCCTAAAAGCAATAAAATCGTTTTAATAGCCTAAACTGGTCATCCAAAAATTCAACCCGCTTCTTGACCAAATCTTCACAGAATCAGGCATTTAAGGTAGCATTGGAAAGCTTAGGATGTTCCCTTCAACTTTGCAGAAGGAAAGTTTCTAATAAACATCATCTTCAATTACTTATGGCCCAAATAAACCCAATATGTCAATCTGCCAGCACAACACATCTACCTCATTTAATTACCACAATCAAACGGTTAAGAATTAAGGGCTGAGAATGTGAAACAATCAACTTCACTCCTTTAAAAATCGAATCCAACTAAAATGACTCCAAATCCATTGTTTTGTCACTTTTCGTGTAAAATAGATTCTGCTTGTCCTACAATCAAAACATATAAGAAATTATCAAAATTCTCTTGAATACACATTTTAAGCCAATTAAAAATAAGGTAAACTATAAATTATAATGACTCATCATTGTTCTCACCACTAGTTCCCACTAATAGACTGATATTTCCCATATTGACCACTGATTGAGCAAAACTCTCAAGAAAGGTGTTTTGGTTGTTACTAAAGATAGTAGGCCCAGCCGGTGAAAATAACTCTTGATCAGATTGCAGTAGGTCTTAGTTTTGCAGGTTTGTGAAGTAGCTAGTAGTTCCTTAAGCCCTAATTTGAAAATTTGCATCAAATCGAACACATTCTGATTAGCTAGATTTAGAGTTGTCAAACGAACAGGATGTCCCAAGCACGTATGAGCATTAGGGGTGGGCGCGGTGCGGTTTGGTGCGGTTTCGAGTGAAACCACAACCGAAATCGAAACTTTTTGCGGTGCGGTGCGGTGCGGTTTTGAAGCCAAAACTGAAATGAAACCAAACCGTTTGGTTCGGTTCGGTGCGGTTTCAAACGGTTTCGGTTTGGTTTTTGAGAAAAAAATGTACAATTTAAAATATACACATATTTATGCATAAGATGGTCTTATTTTCCTTGTATATTAATTAATGAATATGCACCAAAATTGCACCAAAAACAGCAACAACACCAAAAACTGCACCAAACCTGCAGCAAAACAACACCAAGAACTGTACCAAACCTGCAGCAAAAATTTTCAGTCCATCCTGGGATCATTCAAATATTAACTAAGCCACAAGTAGACCAGACAATTTTGAAACTCTCTATGTCAAGTTCCTCCTAAATGAATGTTCCAAGAAATGCATGAGAAAGTGAAAGGAAACAAGAACAGTAATCAGTAATTATGTCAAATCGCAAAGCTTAGCTACACAATAGAGATGCATAGGAGCAGACGAACATAAAAAAACTAGTGTACAGCACTGAAAATAACTATCTGTTCTGTAGATTATGAACCCTGAGGACTGCCGGTCGAGGGGAAGCCCAACAACGAAGTCTATCCCATGAAGATCCAGCCTTCTCCTCCCTTGCTCACTCAAACAAGATAAGTATTGACAAATAAGAGAGACTTAAATATCTCAACGAAGTCTATCCCATGAACTTAACTTCAAAACCAATCATCAATGATAGATACTAATATCTCAACTTTCGAAAAAAAAATTACTTACTTTGCCAAACCCAAACCTGCCTAACATTCGAAAGAAATGCACATTTTAAATTATCAATCATGATTCAGTGCATGAGTTTGTTCTCATATTTTCCCCTTTAATCTAACAACATATATGAAATTGAAGACAGAGGATGAGAAATTTTTACCTCTGCGTGTGTCGACTCCAAGATTGGAGGCAAGGCAGAGATGAAAGCAAGCCGCAGAAGCAGTCGCAGAAGCAGAAGCAAGCCGCAGAAGCAGTCGCAGAAGCAGAAGCAGTCGCTCGCAGTCAGGTGACCAGGTCGCTCGCAAAGGCAGATGCGGAGATGCAAGGAGGCGCAAACCCAGAACCGCAAAACCAAATGTACAAGTATAACCTAGTTGAATGAACTAAATAAAAATAAAAAAGTGCGGTTTCGGTTTCGGTGCAGTTTTGAAAACCCAAAACCGAAACCAAACCGTTTTGTGTGCCGCGGTTCGGTTTTGAAACCGAAACCGTTTCAAAACCGCAAAACCAAACCGTTTGGTGCGGTTTGATTCGATTCGTGTTTCGGTTTTGGTTTTCGGTTCCAAGTGCCCACCCCTAATGAGCATGACCTATTTCAATAAGCTATGACATGACATACTTCATAAGAAGGGGCGGGTTGGCCTGGCATGCGCCGCCATGGTTTGAGCACATATGCAGCCTACTATGGGCACCCCATCTAAATTAATACATAATTAAATAATAATAATTTATTTATTTATGTAAAAACATACATTTTGGAGGTAATACGACTTAACATTTGTCATAGAGTACTGTATGCCGACCCACCTTTTACATAGATTTGTCATCAGGTTCAAATAATTTTTTTAACAGTTTAAAATATCTAAATTTGGGTGGTTAAAGTCGGCTAGTTTAGTGGCCCAGCCTTTAATGTGTCAAGGTCGAAGTTTGGATGGACTAAATGTTTATCTAAATGGGACGAGTTGGCCCTCCCACTTATTAAGTGGGCCAACCCAACTATAACACGAGCCAAGCCGCTCAGTTTAACACCTCTAGCTTGATAGGGTTTTAATTAAGTTAGTTTCTATAAAATGCAAATTGTGAACTATATTGCTTAAGGCCCGTTCATAAAAGCTTCTTTATAAAGCATTTTAAGTGCTTTCTTAGAAAGCACACTTGCTTTTTTTTAAGTGCTTTCTTAGAAAGCACACATGCTTTTTTCAACCCAAAAACACTTTTGACTTTTAGCCTAACACTATCAAAAACAATTTTAGTGTTTAGAAAATGCTTAATTGAAAATCACTTTCAATGCCTAACAAAATAGTATTTACTAAAATAAAAAATGGGCAACACTAACTCACCAAAGAAACAAAACCTTCAGATGCAAGTGCCAGAATATCAGCATATGAAACAAGCATTGACATGATTTATCTCAAGCAGTCTTGATGTTGTCAACAACATCAAACCTCGAGCCGAGTTGGCATTTGGAGCTGCATTTTTTTTCACTTTGCTTTATGCTTCCAATCTTGTCTAGCAAGATTGAAGCATCACATCCCTGAAAAATAAAATCATAGCACATTAACAAATTTGTGGCGTTAATAAATATTTATAAAGTACAACGTTAAGAGAGATTAGTAAAGAAACTTATAATGACAAAACAATTGTGGAAATGTAGACGAACAAAGCTTGCACCAATCCTTTGGGTTGAATTGGAAAGCTTGTACAACGACATTGCGCACAATGATAAAATGGATGAATGGATAGCAATGATAAAATGGGTGAGCGGATAACAATGATAAAATCACAAGTGGAGTGCATTATTGAATTAAATTTTGACATTTTAATTCATTTTTACAATGATACCCTTGTTAATTTTTGGCTATTAATTTTCTTCAATTCATTCGAGCTGACGATCAAAAATTAAGAGAAGTGTGTAAGAAGATAAAATGGGTCAACGGACAACAATACTCTTGAATTAGTTGATATTAGCACAAAAAAAAGAAGAAGACATTATTGGATGATCCGTGAAAGTTTCTCTAGTAGTTGCTAAGAAGTTTACGGGCCGTTTGATAACAATTTCCTTTACAGTTCTCAGTTTTTGTTTTCACCTTTTTGAAAACTAAAAACTAAAATCTTTGTTTGGTAGCTACTTTCAATTTTCAAACAAAATAAAAGCGGAAAACTATTTCCTTGAGTTTTTAAATTTTAGCATTCAATTTTCACTTTTTTTTATAAAACTGAAAGTAGTTATTAAACAAGATTTCAGTTGTTCATCACATATGGTATGGTTATTGCCCATGAAATCCCCATGTGGTGTACTTTGTGGATATGGCATGGATTTAGGAAGTGTGTTGGCTTTGTATATTTGAAATGTTTGTGGAACGTGAGGGCTAGTAGGGGACCATTAATCCATTGTCATGGGGAGTTATGACTTCGAATTAACACCATGTCTAGTCCCGAGCTGTTCTAAACTAGATTCCTATAATTCTACTCGGCTTCTTTAAGTTGGTTCTAAACCGTGTTCCGTTTGGATTCCGTTGAGTTGGTCTAGAATCCCTTTTTCCATTCGGTTTCATTGAGTTTGTCCAGAATTGTATTCCATTTAGGTTCGGTTAAGTTAGTCCGGAACTCTCTTTCGTCTAGATTTCGTTGAGTTGGTTCAGAATCTGGTTCCCTATGTTAGTGGTCCATAACCTTATCTTTAATGGATTATGTTGAGTTGGTCCAGAATTCCATCTTCCTACTCGGTCCATTGAGTTGGTAAAAAACCGTGCTTCGTCTGGATTTTGTTGAGTTAGTCCAGAATCCACCTTCTTACTTCGTTCCATTGAGTTGGTTAAGAACCATGCTTAGTATAGAGTTCGTTGAGTTGGTTCAGAATCCTTCTTCTTACTTGGTTTTGTTGAGTTGGTCCATAATCCTTTTTCCTACTCGGTTTCACTGAGTTGGTCTAGAACTGTGTTTCATCTAGATTCTGTTGACTTGGTCCAAAATCATTTTTCCTACTCGGGTTCAGTTTTGTTGAGTTGGTCCATAACAGTTCTTCGTTTGGATTTTGTTGAGTTAGTCTGAAATCCCTCTTCCTACTTGTTTTCGTTGAGTTAATCTCAAATCGTCCTTTGTCTAAATCCCGTTCAGTTTGTCTGGAATTCCTCTTCCTACTGGATTACGTTAAGTTGGTCCGGAACCATCATTTGTCTGAATTTTGTTGATTCGGTCCGGAATACCTCTTGTTACTCTGTTCCATTGAGTTGGTCCAGAACCGTGCTTCGTTTGGATTACGTTGAGTTGGTCCATAATCCCTCTTCTCACTCGATTTCGTTAAGTTGGTCTGGAACCGTGCTTTGTTTGAATTTTGTTGAGTTGGTCTGAAATTCGTCTTCCTGCTTGGTTTCTTGAGTTGATCTGGAATTGTGCTTTGTCTGGATTACGTTGAGTTCGTCTAGAACCATCCTTCGTTTGGATTTCGTTAGTTGGTTGGGAATCCCACTTCCTATTCGATTACATTGGACTTCGTTGAGGTAGTCTGAAATCTCACTTCCTTTTCGGTTCTTTTGAGTTGGTCTCAAACTCTAGATCATTGTGCATATAAATTTCTCATGTTTAAACTTGTGTTTGTAACTTAGGGATTACAATGCTATTGCTCGGATTTCAGGTAGGTAAATACAACAAACCTTACGGAGGTTAGTTTTATTAAAATTAGTATGGTAACTTTTGATCTTGTTGGCTGATTAACGTAGTTAAACGTTAATATTATGCATCTTTGATTCATGGAATTGATTATTTATTGTGATTGTGGAATTGTTTTTGGAAAACACTGTTACACATGTGAAAGACAAAATGACAATCCTTCTTGTTATATGGTTCGTTAAGTAGTTTGGAATCTACTGAAGAGAAATTTTATTTGAACCCATGTAACCTCTTTTTACACCCAATTTAGTCTTTTCACCCATACCACTTTTAATTAAACTATCAATATCTCTTTAAACCCAAATTTACTATCTAAACTATCCTCACAAACCTAATTCAATTTATAAATTTATCTCTGCACCATTTAGAAAATACAAATCCAAAATTTGCAAATAGAAGTCCATTTCAAGTTAAGACTACGAAAATGTGGACAAATTCATAATCTACGCAATATGATCGTCCTTGCAATCATATTATGATAGGGTTGCCAATCAATAATATTTCAACTTTTGTTTCACTAAAACTAAATTATGAAACTATAAAAACGGTGCACTGGGTTTTTTTTGGAGAGAGCTCATCAAAGTTAAAATCAAACCACCTATTGAAGTGTGACCCTTTTCTCCATGGATATGACATAGGGCTAATTCAAGTTATTTTGTATTTGTATGGGATACAACATATTTACTTGATTTTAGTAATGTTTGGAAGAGTGCTATTTGATTTAGGCCTCGTTTGACAGCTCGGATTGTACTGACTATTTCTGTCGGATAGGATAAATAGTCACCGGATAATACTAACTAAATTAGTCGGGCGTTTGGTGCAGTATCGGATTAATAACCGTATTATTTATACTATGTTTGGTATTATACCGGATAAGTTGAATTCAAAATATTAATATTTTAAGATAAAAATTGATACTTTTAGGTTTATTTTTCTTTTTTCTACGGTGTTGTTTCTTCACTTTGCAGAAAAGAAGCACTTTGCTTCTCCCATTCCCGAAGCAAAATGAAAGGCACTCTACAATGACCATCAACACCGAAGCCTCTCAAATCTCCACCTCTCTGTCATTTGAAGCACTTTGCTTCTCCCATTCGAGTTTCGTCAGTCCATCGCGAAGATGAAAACCCAGAAGCAAAAAATGGAGAAGATGAAAACCCAAAAGCAAAAAGATGGAGAAGATGAAAACCCAGAAGCAAAAAATTGAAAACCCATAATTGAAAACCCAGAAACACCATAATTGAAAACCTGGGTTTCGTCTGCCTAGCTACCTTTTCTTCCTTCTTGGGCTCCCCCGTCGCCGGAGCCTCTGCTGGCAGTTGGGAAGGAGGGAGAGACAGAGCAGCAATACCTTGGTGGAGTTCGCGTTGGGCAGGAGCAGAGAGGGTCGGAGAGAAGAGGATACATGAGCGCGAACCCGACTAATTATACCAACCTATTGGAGAGGATAGCTAAGCGGGTGCGGAGTGTATTAAAGTGGTGGGCCCGGATTATTTAATCCGGTGCTTATTTAATCCAAACGACCACCAAACACCGTACATCGTATTATTAGTACTATCCGGTGTCTTATACGGTGTGCCAAACAGGGCCTTAATGTGTGTTCATATCTTTCCGCAGGGTTTAATCAATAATCAATTTTCACAGCTTCAGACCTTGAAGACTAGCGCAGCTCCCGAATGCCCTGTACAGTTGATCAACATTTATTTGCGTGAGGTTGACACAATCTTATCCAATTGACAGGAGAAAGATAACTTTTTTGCCAGCAGTTAAGTAATAAAAATCTCCTCCCGCAGTGTAATCGATGCATGTTTGCCAAATGAGAGGTTGGAGAGCCACTTTCACTGCCAGATGATGCTTAATAATTCTCCACAATTAGAGCGACGTAGGGTGTATGGTGGGTTCATTCCTACAAATTCCAGAACTAGGGATACATTTTGCACACGAAGTAATTAATCTCCGGAGTCACTCAAACAAGAGCAACGCATGCATGCAATTAATCAAAATTCTAAAGTTTGGAAAAATAAAGATTCTTCATCTTAACCAGGACCAACTGGTTTTTTTTGGTATTATACACGTGGGTTGGTGAGAGTAGTTAGTACTTTACAACTAACATATTGGATGAGATTAATTGGTCAAATTTGTCAATCAAATGATATAGTATATATGCATGTAGAATTATGAGAATAGTGTAACTGTATTAATGTCACAAAGTACATGTATATAAGTTTATGATTTGACGTGCAAGTAATTCACAGTCCCACATGGATTACAAAATCTAGCCCTATAGAATTCTAACTGGATTCTTCTACACTAGCATTCCTCTGCAAACTTGTAGGCCTTGAAAAATCAAGTTTTGGATCGAAGTAGTAGAAAGCAAGGCTTCAGAAGGCCCTTGATGAGAATATTCGCTGGTTGAACAATAGAGGGAATAAATTGTACCTTATGACAGCCAAATTTGACATGTTCTCGAAACAAAATGGTAATCCAGTTCAGTCAGTTGGAGTTTCTCTAGTCATTTGCTAAAAAGTTTAGTTGCCCGGCCAAAATAATATTAAAGTAAGTTAGGGATACGCTGGTAGATTTAACCAATTATTCGCTTACTGGGCTCGACACTGGTGCAACCATGGATCTAACATGGACATAGTGGTCATGTTATTGGATCGTATGTTGGGCTAGGTAGGTTTTAGAGGCTTCCTATTCAACAATCAAGTGGAAGCAGCTCACCTAAGAGCATTTCCACTCCATGCAATTACCCTATCAATCGGGTAATTTCAATCCCCCAAAACCAACACAATCATCTCCAGCCCACAACACATCAGCTGCGGCCGTCGGATCACGACCTCGTGTACGGCCGGCGATCGCAAAGTTGCCGACGGAAGAAAACTCGTTTTTCGTCGGGGGAGGAGGAGGAGGAGGAAGAACGAATTCGCAGGTGGTTGGTGACGCGGCTCTGCCTAAGTCGAAGGCTATGAACTTGCTACATGTCGTGGTTGAAGGGCGTGGTGCACTCTGTTTGTGGGTTTCAATCAAGTATTTGAATAAGCAAACCTGTACAAACTGGTACATAATGAACGGGTTTAGAGGAAGGAAGAAGTTTCGAGAGAGTGGGAGGTTGAGAGAGAGGTAGAGGTTATAATTTTTTTTTCAATAATAAGAGCATCTAATCTAACAAATTTATCGTTTGACAAAAAAAAATATTAATTTTTATTATTTTTTAAAAAATATTATTTTAATACTGATTGTTCGGGCAATTCATTTTATAAGATGAAAATGTACTCGGACAATTACTATTCACTAAGACAATAATTGTCCTTGCCAGTGGCGGATCCAAGATTTTAACTTAGGGTGGTCTCAATATAGAAGCTCCAAAAAAAAAAAAAAAAACTAGACAAAAATATCATTGAACAAATATATATGCTCTTCGGACCTCATCTCGAATATCTAGAGGATAATCCTTCATTGGAATTCTCTTTCCGGGGTCTCTCTCAAGATTATCCAAATCAACTTTTAACTCATTTTGTTGTGGAGTGGAATTACCCCCAATTGGATTAGAACTACTTAGAATTGGAGGGGAAATGTTCGGAATAGGATTGGAACTATCCAAGTTTGGAGATGAACTATTTGGAATATGATTGTCCGAACTAATCGATGATGATTTTCGCTTGTAATATCGTTCCATACTTCTAATTTTTACACATATCAATTAATAAAAAAATCTATATCAATTGATGAAACTAAACAAATATTATATGAAAAACGAGAAATCAGATTCATTTATAAATTTATAATTAGGTCCGTGCTTGTCGGATTCTAATATTATGATATTATGCATATAGCAAAAATGCAGACACGAAGGCAATGACTAGAAAGGTGAACGAAAACATACCTTGCACTTGTGAGAAACGCACAGATTGTAGAATATATAGTTTACGCCTTCCAAAGGCTGCAGCTTGATCAACTCACTATACGAAATAGTCCCTGCAATTCCACTACCACCTCAGGTCCTCAAGTTCAGAAAACAAGCACGGAAACAATATCGAAAGAAATCACAGATTTTTACACACCATTTTAGCATCACAAACTAGTTGTACACTCCAATTCACAATACATATAGCAGCCAACACATTACACAAAAACACGAAACGAATATCGAAAGAAAGCACCGAACTTTACCCACCCATTTAACATCAGATACTAGTTCTACGCTCCAATTCATAATATACAGCCAACACATTACATACACTACCACTTCTTTAGTTAATCTACTCTCTTTCAGACCAAAGATCAAACATTTCATAAGCATAAATTTCCTCTGTTCCTCCCCACCCCACGGTCCCCACCCACATACTTACACATTCATTATTCATATATACAATATACTAACACAATCAGATAGTGGACTGTGGATGGAAAAATTATTTAATGGACAGAGGAGAGTGCAAAGTACAAACCTCTTCGTCTTCGACCAAGAAGAAGAGGACCAGCGGGCCGCGGCTATCCTCCAGAGACCAGAGCTTTATAGATTTTCACCAGAGATGAGAGATGTCGTCTCGTCGCCCTACCCGTCGGTGCAATAGTGAACAAAAACTAGAGTGCAGCTGCAGCAGAGAGTTGATCGATGTCGACGCCGTAAAGAACATGAGCGGGCCGAAGGAGCTGATTGGTAAAGTGAAGGTTCTGAATCTGATTGCTGAAGCCTGAAGGAGCTGATTGCTCTACCGTGTGTGTGTGTGAGGTTCTCACGTGAGTGAGGTTTCAAATTTTTTTAGTGACTTGGCTCAAAACGACGTCGTTTTGGCCAAGTCATTTTGAAAAAAAATTTTGCTTTCTTCTTCCTCATCCTCCTGAAATGCACAGCGTGTAGGTGCAGCAGCCATGGCTGCTGTTCTTCTCCATCACTGCCCAGACTTGGGTGGTCCTTGAAGATCCTCACAGCGTTTATTTCGAGCTTCGGGTGGTCCCGGGACCACCCTGGTCCCTTAATAGATCTGCCCCTAGTCCTTGCCCAATTGACAATTGATGGAACAATTATAGACTTAGTGCGGTGAACTTGCTCTAAGGTCCTCATTGGGTTGTTTTATTAACACCCCATATATTGTTGAATACACCACCCATACTAAATACACCCCACATCTACTTTTTCAATCAAAATTTATCTTAGTACATCCCACATACTTTCCTATACTACCCTCACACCCCAAAATTTCTACGTACACCCCACTTTCTTCACATACATTCAACATTCTGTCATTGTTCATTCTCACCACACCTCCAAATTTTAAGACACTCGCTAAACGTGCAAATGCTAATTATGAGGTCGACTACATGACATTCGATTGTTGGTTTATTTTACTGGTAGAGCACAAATCCAAAATTTGTATCCCTATCTGTTACTCCTCTAGAGTCAATCTCACAATATTTTGACCCAAAAAAGAATGATAGGACATGCGTGAATTTTTTTTTCCAAAATCATAATGGGAAGATTATAATGGGTTCAATTCTTTGTACTGTACAAAACTTAAAAGAAAGTAGTGCCAACTGTCAAGCTTACCACTTTGAGAAATCGAAAATTTGTTTTGGAGTAGTTATAGATTTTGATAACAAAAAAATGTTGTAGTTCTTACAAAATCGATAGTGAAGTACGTCTGATTACGAATTCGTAACATTTTTATTTTTATTTTTAGGGTTTAGGTTTCTATCAATTTGGGGGTGTTTTGTCAATTAGGGGTTTATTCAATTTCTTTTAAATTTCTTTTAAATTTTTTGGGGCTAAATAGTCATTTCATGTTAATATACATGAGTGATTTAATAATACATATTTATGTGGGGTGTATTCAACAATATGTGGGGTGTTAATAAAAAAACCCTCCTCATTTGGAGGACCTGTGAGTTCCTCTTTCTAATGAACCCTTATATTGATCTAAGGGTAGATTGATCTAAAGCTTAAATTATCCTTGTTATACCTAAACAAAATATAGCAAATGAAATAAACTAACCAAAAATTTAAAAAAAGAATCACTTCTACCAGGAATGCAAATTGTCTCATCTTCTTCCCATGCCCCTCTCTCCTGCATCCCCTTCCTCTCTCTTTGTGAGATTTTATTTTTCTTTTTGCATATGAAAAAGGGGATAGGACATGATTCGGATTTCTCGTAGTCCTCTAAAAATTTGAATTCTCTTTCAAGATTTGTAATCAAATTGTGCCCCAGTGGCTTTGTAATCATAAGAAGGAGAGAATGATGCACATCAACACAATCATCCTTTTGCCTATTTGAATTAGATCAAAGAGGCACAACAAATGTGGTGGTGGTCACTCTTTGATGTGAACTCAGCTATGTAAATACTTATCGGAAAAACATCAGGTGCAAATGTATGGCAAAATATGATTGCCTCCAAAGAAATTTAGGGTTATCGATAATGCTTGCAAGGCCGCTCGTTTGGACTCGTCGGCAATGGCTAATCATCCTGCTTGGTTTAGAACCCAAATAATTATCTTTTTGTTTCCTCCTAATGTGATTAAGGTATGTGATTTGGGCTCAAATCCCAATATTGATCTTGGAAGCCTAGTGGGTTGCTATCCTCCTAGAACCAGTACAGATCACTACACCAAATATACTCGACATATACGCAAGACAGGGAGCCACTATCCACATATAAAACAAGGAACACAACTTTGCACATGAGCAAAGAACTTGCGGATGCATTGTTCTTTAGCCTTGGAAACACCACCCCTAGAAAAATTTCAACTTCTCCATACACATGAAAATTAAAGCAACTTGCACGGCATAATAAGTATACTGCTATCATGTAAAGATAAAATTATACGTGACATTGTAAAATTCGTAAGAGACATCTTAATTATGGTATACTAGTATCACGTAACTCATTCTTCATAAAAATATGAAAATCACTATCTTCCTTGAGTCTTTTCTGTTTGGAAAATTTTATTCAGACTCAACATTTCTCTTTCTCCCAACTTATAATTTTTATTTTGAAGTCCCTTTTTACCCTATATACTAAATTCGTTTAGAAAAAGAAAAAAAAAAGCAAAATAACAATCCATTAATGAAAATACTGCTGATTACCCCATCCCACCCCTCCATGAAAACAACCCCTCTCTCGAACCTCCGACCGTCAAACCCCTTTATGTTCCTATTGAATGGTTTAAACTCATTGAGTTTAAACCTCATATTAGTTTATCACAAAATAGTTGATTTTTTGTGAAAAATGAAGAATGAAAGAACTAGAGTTCTACATACATACTCATTGAACTAGTTTTTAGTGGTTGAGATTAAACAAATTGGCTTAATTATACTTTTATATTACCGTGGGATGAGATTTCGATCTTTGATTGTGGGTGGTAGGAGAGGTACAAGTGGTGAGGCTAGGTGGTTGGTTTTTGGTTTTTTTTTTTGGGGGGAGGGGAGGGGTTTGAATATCATTGGGTGTTTTTGGGTTTGAAGAGGTAGGGATTGATGTCATAGGTGACTTTAGCTGAATTTTTTTTTTCTTTCTAAACCCGTTTTGTATATGAGATAAATCATATATTTCTATGAAAAAAATTTATAAGTTGAATTTAGAACGAAAAATTGTGAGTCTGAATAAAATTTTCCCTTTCTTTTGACGGCCACAATTTGCACCAAGTAAGAATACGTTGTGGATAGTGGTGGGGAGAGTTGGGAAAAATAGTTTATTTTTTTCCCTAATTTTTATTTCTTTGGAAACAAAGGAAAAGAAAAATCAAAGAAAGGCATCTGATGTGGGTCGTTGTTACATGGACTCTCAAAGGGTTGGCGGGACCCACCAGTGCCTTCTTAAAAGTATAAACGATAAAACTACCCACTCCCATCATTTTGTATAATCTTCGTCCTCCCCCCTTCCACCCTGGCAATAATCGTCCGTACCCTGTCCCCCTCCCTTCTTCTCGTTTACCGGCTACCCGCCCAGCTGGTTCCCACACGTGTGCAGCCCCTCCTCCCCCTCCACTTCCTCCCATTTGACCGTCCCACACGTGCCACCCCTCTCCCTCCTCCTCTTCTCTTTGGTGCAACAAATAAAAGTTTGATACTTTCTCTCTCCTGGTGTAGTTTTTTGACATGGGTTTTGGGTTTTCTTGCACCCCTCTCTCTCTCTAACTTTCTCCATCTACAACTACATCTTTTCTCTGTGCGTTTGTGTGATTGAAAGCATCAGAATCTGGCCTGAGAAAACCCAAGTAATAATATCTTCTTATCCAAAAAAAATACCGATGAGGATCCGGAAACGACAGGTGCCCTTCCCTCTCTCGTCTCTCTCTCCGGTGCCTTTATCAGATCCCCTCCTCCACGACCTCAACTGCTCACCACCACCCGTGGTGCAACTCCACCCCCACCACCGCCATGATCCTCCAAATCCCTCCCACCCAGTTGAGAAAACTGTCCATGTGGGCCACCCCCCTCCTCAGCCCTCCGATCAGCGAGTCTTTCCGATCGGACGAGCAGGCAAGGGTTCTGATGGTTCTGGGGAGAATAAGAACAAGGAGAACAAGCAAGATTGTGGTTTGGTTAGTGAAATTTAATGCTCACAAATTTACAACCCTTTTGTAGTTTTTTTACTTAATTTTGTTAGACATGGTGATGTTGGTGCACTTTTATCTGTGTTGATTAATTTCATGGTTATTTCATTTGCACCCACCATTGGGGTTTCAATACAAGGCCATATTTATATATATGTGTATATATATAATATCTGGTGTAATTTTTGAAGGAGATATCGATATTGAAAGGGGAAGAAGATGAGAGAGAGTCCAGAGAGGGAGGAGATCAGAAGGGAAATGATGATGATGATATCAGGTAATTAAGATAGATGAGAAAATAAATTAATAAATAAGTAAAGTAAATTCTTCAATATTTCATGTGAAAGGAGACTTGATTTACTTACTTACACAGCTCATTAAAAGGAAAAATAAAAAAGGATGAAAAAGAAAGGAAAATATTTATAGTGTAAGTGGAAATACTGTTTTTATATCAGCTTTGGCTAGCCACCATACCTTCCCATCTAATCTAATCCTTTAGCTAGCTGCTCCTTTTTATTTATTTTGTTTTATTTTTATTTTATTTCCTTCCTCCTTATATTTGGCTTAACAAATGTACCCATGCGGTGCACGTTAGCATGGGTTAATATAATATGGTCCCCAATACTATAAACTCAAACTACATATATGTTGCACTTCTTATTTTCTGGGTTATTTGGGTTATTTTTTCTTTTTTCACCTGGACTAAAATTTGACCTACGTTTTGATCTGTGTGGTTGTTGATCCATCGATCTTCTGGGTGTGGTTGTTTTTTTAGGGAGGAAAGCATATTGGTTGCAGAAACGTTAATGGGGTTTGCTTCGGGATCATCTAGTTCTTCTCACCCAGGTGAAATATTCATACTATTTCCATATATAAATATGTACACACAAATTATTCATGAAAATTGTCTTTACCATTTCTTGCTTGCATTGTATTCATTATTGGTATGATCATGTTGTGACTGTTGTTGGGTTGCACTCATATATGTATATGTATAGCTGCTGGGAGTTGGTTTAAAGGAGAGAAAGCGTTTCCATTGAAGAAGCGAAGAGGAAACTTCGAGAGAGGAGCCAATAATATCGGACAGACGATAATGGATGATCAGAAAGACAAGAAATCAATGAAAACGAAGACGAACAAGAAAAGTGAACCTCGACAGCAACAAAATGACGATGTTCATCAGAAGCAAGACGATCATGTGATTGATGGCAATAGAGTCACTACTAGTGCTAGTGCAACAAGAAAGAGGGCAAGGGGAGGTGCACTCATGGAGGGGTCGCGGTGCAGTAGAGTTAACGGAAGAGGATGGAGGTGTTGCCAACAAACGCTTGTTGGGTACTCTCTTTGTGAGCATCACTTGGGGAAGGGTAGGTTAAGGAGCATGAATAGTGTCCGAAGCCGGTCAACGGCTGCGGCAACTGCTACTACCACTACTACTAGTACTAGAATTGCTTCTACTGAGACTGAATTCAAGCAACTATCAGCGTCTAGAATATTATCCGTGGAGTCATCACCGCCACAGAAAGAAGACACGAAAGCTGTTTTGCTGCTGGACGATGGTGATATTGGTGAAGGTAAAGGAAATGAAGGTGAAGATGAAGAGATCAAGAAGCCGTTGCTGGTTACAAAGAAGCGGATGAAGCTTGGGATCGTTAAAGCCCGATCCATGAGCAGCTTGCTAGGCCAAACTATTAGTCGTGCAATGGCTGATGAGGATGATGATAATAACAAGTAGGTCAAAAGCATATGTAGGCAAATCAATGGGGGATTTTATTCGGTGTAACTTGGGAGAGAGAGAGTATTTGAGGTTAATTTAGAAGTGTGAACTTGGTGCAACTAGTTTCAACTTGCAATATGTGTGAGATTCTTATATATAAACAGATGCTGGATAAAGTGTTGGATTTATCATTATCGTCCTCATCTTTTTTTATCTTTTTGTTTTAGTGCTTTTGTTTCGTGAGTGATGGGTTTTTATATTAAACTAATAGATGCGATCGGGTCTATTTAATTTTGAACATTGGCAGAAATTCTATACTTTAACTAGAAATTTATATAGAATTTGGGTACTACCTCAGGAGAGGAGAGGCCTAAATTCAGTTGTTACTGTGTATCTTTTGACCAAAGTTGAAGCGTTGTATTTGTTCGTTTTATCAGTTGCGATAGATATTTAATCAGACGGTATATAACACACCAACTTTTTAATCAATAATTCTACGTGGTATTGAATGGAGGTCTAGCTTTATTAGAAAGTGTGTCATCAAGTATATTAATTTCGTACGTTTGAATGCAATATTCTTGTTTAATTAACTAGAGATTTCAAAATCAAATTTCATTCCTTAAGTAATTAATAACATAATTTCTGCAAATAATGAGTACTACATACAACGCTTATTTCACAAAGTTAACATAAATGACTACATATGAATAATTCATTATAAGAGCAGGAATGTTGTATACACATGTTTGTTTATATCTCGAATGAATTCAAGGACATATTCAAAGTGTCAGTAAGAATGATTTTGTGGATTACGAACAGTTGGGTCAAGCGTTAAGCTTTGATTAGGTAATGCAAAACTAAAAGAAACAATTACCATGTAGTTTATTTAGTATATATATTTAACAAGAAACCCTAACTTCAAGGCACCGAATCCTAGCCTGTTGAGTCCTTAATTTGTGCTAAATTTTCTTGTAATTGATCGTGTATTAATTGTGTCCAAGTTGTGATGAAGTACTGAATCCAGATCTACTTAATTAAACCCCCACAAATATTTCAAGACATAAAGATCACACATCAGTTTGTGCATTGATTTTGTTTTTTCTTCTTTGTTGCTTGGTAGTATTTTCACAAGCTGGTTAGGGTATTCTTACACTTGTTCCTAGCATGCAAGAAACAATTATTGCTCACCAAGAAACAAAAAAAAAAACAATTGTTGAAGACGTTGCTTCTGACATTGATCATCGCCCCTTAGATTCATAAGGTTGATAATCATTATTAAGTATTATAATTAAACTTAGTTAACGTTAACAGAAAGATTGCCTCCCATCACATTTTAGGTTGGGATTAGTACTAGGAAAGGGTTAGGATCATTTCATCCAATTTAAGCAAATTTTTCATAATTTTTGACGCTTTGTGGTAATTAAGTTGGAATAACTTGCATTTTTCCTTGAAGATGAGCTCATTTCTTCACTTGCAAAGGCTTTATGCTAATTAATTGTACGTATTAGTGCAAGGTTTCTTTTCTTGGTCAATACTTGGAGTAAGCCTTCAATAGGTCGGACTACTGGGTAACCCGGCTTTATATCCATTTGATTGATAATTAAGTAAAAAAAATATTTACTCAATCTAATCTTAACCGTTCATTTTTGTATTCCTGTGAAGTCCGAATTTTTGACGAAAAATTACAATATTTGTGCAGAGTTGTGAAGTTTGAGTAGTCCGGTCGAGCATATGTTTCACTAGCTCCTTAGATAACCAATCCACATCAATACAGAAAAGGGGTCCCAAAGTGTTGTAGAAAAGTTTGGTAGTACACATTATGTACGAGTGAAAGTCCTATGATTCCGTGGTGGTGCTGTTTTAAACTACTTTTGTGGACACACACACACACACACTGACACATCCCGATCCGGATTGTCCACTAGAACTACGACAGTGTCGGAGTTGCCTAGTATTGCAACAAGTACGACAGTGTCGGAGTTGCCTATTATTGCAACATATATGACAGTGTTGGAGTTGCATAAAACACAAATATAGTCATGCCATAACTCAATCATTTCAGATAACACCATAAACTCACCTGAACTTACATGCACGTCCCGTGTTCACCTTAGCACTTCAAAGCATTCACAACAATTATATAGGTAATATGCATATGGATATGACATGATGCAATCTAAAACTCAACCATATCATAGTATTTTAGAATTTATATATATATATATATATATATATATATATATAACATGGCATAAAATGCATAAATCAATTTAAAAGTGTTTGTGGAACTATCGGTTATATATATATACGATAAAAAGGAAAAGATCCACTCACCTGAGGTCCGCGCTACGACTCCCTAGCACGAATATCGAGACGTCACGAATGATCATCACCTAGAACAAATATTCAATCACGTCTCAGAACTCTTATCAATAAAACACGTAACTTACATAAAACACATCTCAAGGACATTCTAGAATGATTTGAGACCCATTGACCAAAAGTCAACTGCCAGTCAAAGATCAACGGTAGGGTCCACAACCCTACGTAACTCAATCCGGAAGATCTGCATCTCGGATTTCTGATCCGTAACTTCTAAAGATCCACATTATACTTCTATGACATCATACTAAAGTTTCATTATGATCCAACGGTTGGATCTCTGCCAATTGCCAATTCAAGTGGCGATCAACGTTTTATTTTACGAACTTAAAAATCCAATTTGGGAAGATCCATACATTAGATTCTCAATCCGTAAGTTTCTAATATCCTCAAATATTACATACTATAATGTACTAAAATTTGGTGACGATCCAATGGTCGGATAGTCAATTCACATAATGTTCAAGTAGCGGTCTTTAACAAAACTATGTTCAAACGATGAGATTTCATCAATCGGACTTCACCTATGGAATTGGGGTATCAAACTTAGCTTAGGAAGGTCAGGGGGTGACTCGACTCACGCGCCGCCGCACATGGCGGTCGGCCACCCCGATTCGCCGGAAAATTCAACTATCTCCAAAAATTCTCAAAAACTATAGAAATGAAGATCTCAAAGAGTAGAGCAAGTTTTATACCTGTTGCCAAGTCCAATTTGGCTGAGAAAGGCTCCAATTTCACTCAAACCCGCCGGAACCCTAAAATGGGTGAACTTCGATTCTCCTTCCTCGGTGTTCCAACGTCTCTACCACTGGTTGGGTCTTGTTCCTGGGTCTAAGGGAAGTTGATTAAGGGTAGTTTTAGGTGGTGGAACTCACCGGATTGGAGGAATCATCGTCGAGCACCTCCGGTGCTCCGGTGGAGTTCCTCACGGTTTAGGCCTTAAAAACCCTTGATCTTTTGTGAAGATGGAAGAAGAGAGGTTGAGGAAGAAGTTACAAGTGGAGAATGGATGCAAATCACCTGAAAAATGGTGGAATTTGGCCAAAACAACTCGGATCCCCGTCGAGTTTGGTGTGCACGTTCACGGGAAGGAATAGCTGAGGCTTCTCTCCCCTCTCCTAATTGGTTGACTTCTTTTCTAAATTTTCTGATTAGTCACTCCTTCCCTTAAAACTGATTGGTTACCACTCCCACATGGTGGGAGTTTTAATTAATTTATAACTAAACTTTAAATAACCAATTTCAAACGTCTGTAGCTATACCGTTATAATCCGGACTTGCAAACGGCTTTCGCCTATACGTTCGTAGCTTCAAAATCTATTCGGAAACATTAATTGTGACTTCGAACGGTCAACGAAAGTCAAACATCCTCGCCTCTAAGGGAATTTTTCGTAAAATCACTACTTTAAAATTTATAAAACTTAAAATTTGGGATGAGATGTCACACACACACATATATATAATTTTTTCTTTTGTACAAAATTTTATGAACACATATATGAAGACATTAAAGGTACAAGTTATCCCACTTTAATTTTGTCAATTTCCTTGCTACGTGACTTTGTGTTTGCTTAACATTCGAAAGAAAATAAGTAGTAGAAAATAAGGATGACTAGTACTTCACAGATCTCTATGTTTCTTATTGTAGAAGTTATATATATATATATATATATTATATATATATATATATATATATATATATATATATATATTGTTGTGACATGAATTACAACATATTAAATGTATGATTGTATAAATCTCTTGTAGATTGTATTTAGGATTCCTATGTAATCCAAAAGATCTTATTGCTTTAGGTTTGTATTACTTGCAAGGCAAGTAAGCGTACTAGATTTACTATAAATAAAGGCAAAAATGATGGGAACATTATCACATAAATTACCCAACTCTCTCTCTGTTCTCTTTTGCCGCCACACCCTATCTCTCCCTTCGGTAAAATAGGCCATAACACATTATCAAGCACCCTCATAACACATTATCAAGCACCCTCCTGACCCTGCGCTAAGAAACTGAAGGATATTCTGCTACAAAACCATTCATAATATACATCAGTGCAATCCAAGTAACACGATTTACCATTGAACATTAACCCTAATTTTTTTATTATTGGTATATTCTATTTAAATTATTATTTGCAATTATATTATTATATTGTTGTTATAATTGCGGTGAATTGAATATGTATGGATAAGAAAAGAAAAAGAAAAAAAAATAGAGATTTTTCAAACCCTAATCGTGCCGAGTTACGACATGAAGTCGTTGAGCTGTGCCAAGCCAAGCCGTCCATTCCAGTCTAAACCCTAAGTCTGTAATGATGCATATTTAGGCATCTTTTCCTTCAGAGACCAGGGGCGCCGCCTAGGTTGGCATGCAATCCACCTTGCCACCTTCATTCACCGTTCCTTAGGTGAAATCCAGCCATTTCCGATTACTGGAACTTCCTTGATGACTTCTCCGCCATCCCTAATGATCTAAGTGCAACTGGTACTTTATTGTACTAGCTCAGTGCACTAGACCATACATTTACTTCGCAGTTAATCTTTTGGCAAGATATAGAAATGCATCGACACATAGACACTAGAATGACCTTTCATTACCTCAAGGGTACTTCGAATTTGGGCTTTTTTTTCTTATGCATCTCATAATAGATCACACCCCCTTTGTTTTTAGAATGATGTTTTCCTTGTTGGTTATGCTGGCACATGTTATTTGTCTAACCTGCACAAGACAAGTTCTCAAATAGGTTATGTCTTTACTGTTGGAGACATCGCAATATCTTGGAGGTCAACCAAACAAACCTTAGTTGTGATTTCTTCAAATCATGTTGAGATTCTCACCTTTCATGAAGCTACTGTGAATGCTTCAGGCTGAGAGCTGTTGTTGAGCATAATCGAAGAATTTGCGGACTTAGTTCTATCATTGATGTCCCTACAAAGATGTATGAAGATAATGTTGCTTGTATCAACCAAATCAAGAAAGGATACATCAAAGGAAGCAATATCAAGCATATTGTACAAGGTTCTTCTTCTTCCATCAGCAGCAAGAGTATCTGACACGCCCTAACTCTGATATCCCCAAATACCAAGATTAGCACGTGCTGGCCGACACCTGAGGGCGACGAAGCCATTTTAAACATGCATACTAATGAAATATGTAATTAGAAAGAATTACACCAATGCAGAAGTGTGTTCAGAGCATACAACTAATCAAGAATAATGTGAATGAATTATCATAGAAAGGTACGAACCGAGGAATGGGTCCTACATAGAGGAGACTCGAAGGTGCCTAAGCGAGAGTGCCCTGATGCTAGGATTGTGCGCCTCGAATCTAAATCCTGAAGGCGCAAAACAAAGAAGGTGAGTGGACCATAATTTTTATTAATACTTATAATAGGAAAACCAATTCATTTCTGACATACTAACCTCTTGTTTTGAAAACATATATATATAATACTACATAGTAAGTTTTCCGAAAACTCTACATGCCATGAAAACGTTCATAAAACATGTACGTGTACAACAATGCTCAATAATAGTGATATCGCCGCTCGAAGGAAAATCCATAAATCTCGATAATGCTATACTCACTAGGGGTATCATAGTGGCCCTAAGGCATAACCATCACCAAATGTGAAGCTGTACGACTCCAGGTTACGCCAGAGAAGAAACATATACATATAACATCACACACCGACACTAGCCCCTGGCTAGTGAAGCTGGGGGTATAACATAAATCTCCTCAACTGTGTTCTATGGCCATAGATGTCTACATATCCGTGTTGTGTGGATGTGCTGTATGATAACCCACTAGATAAGCACCGAAAACATACCTCAAAACTCATCCAAACCGGAGCTCACAAGCTCAAAGCCTTATTTCATAAATCCAAGATAATTCACACCCGTAAATCCAAATAAACCACAATCGTAAATCCATGGAATTTCATAAGCGAAAACCCAATATTTCATAACCTTTCGTAAAATGTAAATTCAAGAAGTTATAAACATTCCGTAAAACAATTTAAATAATTCTTAAGTATGAAAATCCATAAAACATATTATAAATCATGCTCCATTCATGAAATATGCAATGCATGCAAGCATAGCATTTTATAAAAACATGCAAGTTTAGAAGGGGTCCACTCACAGTATTCCATCGCCTGTAAGCTGCTCAAACTAGCGAGGATGGTGTCACTTCCAACCGACGGCACCTAAACACAAAGAGAGGATATTTAATAAAACTCTACTAAAATGACATAATTTGGGAAAACGGACAGCGGATTCGGATTCGGCACGTCGAAAAACCTAAGGAGGGACCTCGGGTTCCCCTACTCGCCGCCGCACGCATCGCCACAAGATGACGGCCCGGAAGGCCACGACATACCCTTGTGCGTCGAAAAACCTAAGGAGGGACCTCGGTTTACCTTATGATCAACATCATTTTGTCTGGTTGGATTTTTGTTACCCGATGATGTTTTAATGAGTCACCTACTCTGGGTTGGTCAAACCCTTGTGTGCGTCCTACAGAAATTCGGTAGATGTTTAGTTTTGACTTAATGATTTAAAGAAGTAGTCTAACCACCAACCTCCACTTCATGTGGTTTACATAATATGATTGAAAAGATAGTTTCTCTAGCATCTAACCAAAAATGTAACGATATGTTCTCTAGCGGGATTTGATTTCAATTTGTAGACCATGTAACGTAATAAAGATTGGAACTAATTATGGCAAATGGTGTAGTGGCGCTAAAATTCTATTTTGTTGAAAGATGCATGTGTAAATTTTATGAACGATAATTGGTGAGTGAAATAAAAAATATTAAATACATATTTTTTAATAAAAATAAAAAATAAATTAGGCGAATCGAATATATAAAACACATTGTACACATGCATGCGTAAATGGACCATTAGGGTAAAAGAGACCCTTGCATGCGCCAAGGATGGAGACCCCCATTGCTTGAACCCTAGCAAAATCCTTTTCCACAAAGCCGGCCGATTCGGCCGAAGATCTCATTGCTCTCCGCTATCTCGTTTTGACATCTTAATCAAGCAATGTAGCCTAAAGGAGTTATAGGCAAGACTAGAAGATATAAAGACCCATTTTCTAATGCGCGAGATTCAATATAATATTTAGCTTAGCAGAAATATTCCGCACATCCAAAGTTTAAGAAAAATTATTTTGTACAGCATACTTTGCTGTATTCTAATAAGAAATTAGTGAACCTAGAGGTCTCACATATTAGTTTGTTATTGAAAGTGTTCACTAAATCCTGCAACAATAGTGTGTGTTTATTTTCTGGTGGTGCTACATATACATTAAAATTTGTGCACTTAATGATGTGACACATTCTACACCATATAAATTTTCCCTACAACTATTAATCAAATTCCAACTTGAATTAAATTATAAATTTGATTAGTGACATATCATTCGGTGTACAAATTTGATGTACAAATTTGGTATGCCTAGCATTATTCTTATTCTTTTATTATATTATTACACTAAGTGAGATGAAGGAGATGAGAAAATTTGAACCCAAGACCCAATGAGTTGTAGAGAAAGACCTATATACCATTTCTTTGTGCAAAACAGTGTATTTTACTCTTTGATTATGAGCTCAAACTGAACCTTTTTTTTCTTATACGAAATAGTAAAATACCTTGTTATTTTACTAATTACAATCACCAACCATTTCTAAAAAATGTAAAGTCTCGTTTCGGAAATGTACTTGTTCGTGGCAAAATGTGGATCTGGCCCTTCACACAGCTCCCCAAGGGTTGATGCCACCTTTGTGTATGTTGGTCGTCAGGCTCTAGCTTGTTGGTGTGCTACAAGAAGAATACAAAGTTAGTTCTGAAAGGTGCCTTTGTAGGGCCTTAGGAGTAGGTCTTGAGGCTCACAATCAAAACTAACAAAGTGCTAGGCGTGCCACTGCTATGTCAATATAGCAGATGTAGAACAAGTGTGTTTTAAGTTGATTACGTGCGCCCCAAGTTACTCAAACTTCTTGTTATCAAAAGATTGTCGCATATGGGTTAAGTCTGCATTAAACTCTTTTTCTTGCCTTGTAAATAAGGACTTTTAGTTCATGATCTTGTATGTTCGAATGGAGGGAGTCCAGAGCCCTTTAAGTCATTTGCTTGATTCCAAGTTGCTCTTAATGAAAACAGATATATTAAGTTAACCAGATCCATATGCAAATGAGACTCTTAAAATAGGAAACAGGTGGAAATGATTTGAATACATGCTAAAGAGTGCATTAAGCAACAGATCTACTAATTTAGAGGACAAACAAAGAGACTCGGGTAAGATTTCACCTTGTCTGGCAATGTTGAACCTCTTGCAACCACTCCCTTTTGAGTTTGCAGGGGTTGTACACTAAAAGGGATGTATGGTAAATAGGTTTACAAGAGGGAATCGATACTACAACACTAGGGGAAGTAGCAGAGCTTTTACACTAGACAAAAGATAGCTTTTCTAAGGAAACTATTGCTAAAAGGACTGAATCTGAGTTGATTTCAGCTTTCTGGATGCAAATCTTGCTTGAGAGCAGAGTTTGAATATTCTTGAGTTTGATTGGTTGAGTGTCCTTGTTCCTGATGCTTGCCTCCCCTTTTATAGGCAGTTTGGCCCGACTGCCCTTAGTTCTACTTTTGCCCGAAAGCTCTTGGAGGGTAGTGAGTCATCATCTTTTTACTTGTAATGCCACTAGAAAATGCTTTTTGGCTGATAGTAGGTTGGTCTCCATTACTGTCACTTCAGTTATAGACACATGGCGCATGTCTTGGCTGAGAAGGCTTCAATTTGCTTCAGATTTCGTGGCTGGGCTTCGGGCAGATTCACCTTGTTTTGACATCTTCGGGCCTTCCTTAAGTCTAACCCAATATTCAAATATTAACCCAAACACTACCAAACTGAATACATTTTATATTAGTGGTTACACTACTAATTACATTAAGGCCTTTTGTATAAAACTCCACATTTATTACATATGCAGTTAAGTTGGATACAATAACAATGGTTCCACTACTACGTACTAATTTCACTGATATTTTTTGTATAAAACCCTACACCTATTGAACTGCACATGTGGTTAACTCAAAGATAGTATTGATGATGTTTAGTAGTTGTTGATGGGCCGTCACTGAAACTTTGACTAGATATTAAAGTGAGCTGACCATTTGGGCGCGATTGAACCTAAATTGGGACTACAAACTGAAAACCCCGAAGTCCCGAGTTGGAACACCCGGATTGAATCTCTGAAACCGAAATCAAACAAATAGGGTTAGTGATGTTGTATTGACTTCATGTGTGGTCCAATAGAGAGTTGTTGTATGTGAGGGAGTGTGTTAAAAAATATAAAGTCCCACATCATCAATCTAAAAAAATAAATACACTTATATTGAATGATTTCGCTACTAATTATATTGACCTTATGATAAATCATCCCCCTATTATATACGTTCGACCGTTTCTCAAACTTTGACAGCCACAAGTTAGGATCCCTTTCTTCTTTTTGTTTGTTACACTAGTGTTGTTAGTTTTTCTGATGTAAACTAGAATTATTTTTAAAAGAAATGAGAATGTGAAACATTCTTAAAAGATCTATTGAAGTCACTGTTGCATCTCTTGAGCACATGATTAACCTTGGTTCTTGTCAACTTTCATCGATTGATTCGCAAGAGAAAGGTTTGCTCTGGTTGGCCAAAGGTAGAGCACGAGGCCAGTGTATCATTGCCAAACTTGCATACATGTTGGGCACTGGAGGGCCCCAACAGTAGCTATATGGTGGGCTGTTTACCCACTGAGAATATAACTTCAATTCAATATGATGGGGGCTTTGAGGGCTTGCCAATCACATATCAAACTAATATTGTTAAATCTCATTAAATCCTGAGTGTATTATTGGGTTTCTTTTTTCTTTCTGACCAATTTTGTATATACAACCTTAGTATATGTCCAAGTTTTTAATCTTTCATATACAGAGCTAAAGCTACCAGCCGGCAGATGGTACAAACATAATTAATTAGAAATGGGGAGCTTCCAAAAGGTTAGCCTATAGCCAGCCAGGCTGTGTTTGCACTTGCACATCACAAATAGTAAGTATTTTATATTGAACCGAAACCTGTCTAAGGTTAAAATCACAATGATTGGTGACAAGTTCAAGCTTTGGCTAAATATATGGAGAGAAGCTTAGATACCTATAATGATTTTCTAGTAGTCTACAATACATTGCTCATCACTTGACCTCAAATGATAAGTACATAAGTACTATATAAACAATTGTTCTATATCATCACGTCGTTACAAGTATTCTTGGCAGTCTAGGGCTATCACCCCATCTCCTTATCTCACATTATGTGAGGTCATGTGGAGGGATAGGAAGAGCGAGCTGCGACCCCGGTCCGATCGTATGCTAATTTGATGAATAGGGATGGCATCCCTCAGAAATGTTTGATTTTGTAATCTTGACAAGAAATATATGTATTATTAGATCATCTTTTGGGTCTGGCTACAAGATTATGTATAATTCATTGGTACAAATTTTATTCAAGATTTAACTGTTACTAAGATTCATATATTTCTATAATCAAGATCTAATTGTTAATTTTTCTATACCACTCAATAACACGTACCGTTAAAGAAAAATTGCATCTTTTTTTACTGCACTTAACTGATGGTTACGAAACATGATCTTTTAGTTCCATTTGCAAAACTAAAAAGTACTGTTGAATAAGGACAACGATGATGAACCCATGTGATGAACCACATTTGCACAAGTGATTGGAAATTGCGGCTTACAGTCTGACTTCCATGCTCATGCATAGGAAAAGTACTAATTGTTTATAACGGAATGAGGGGAAAAAGGGAATAATAAAGATAAAGTAGATTAGCTACTCTCTTGATTATTGAATGCTTTTATCTTCACTCTGGTCGAGTCATGAACCACCAAAGAAAAAGTTATTTACAGTGCGTCTCATGTTATATTGCGATCTATGTAGGCTGGACATATTCAGCAACTAAAGGTGGTGCTCTTGTACAGGGTTTAGGATGCCCACTTCTCAATATCATGCAAGTATTATTGGTTTGAGATGTCACGATGATATCTTTAAAGGTGTAGGAAGTTACTCTCCCAACAATCATATTCCAAACGGCCAAATTCCATGACGGCATCCCTAGGGCCGGTGACCATGTCGGTAGTATTGTTGGTGACACTGACTGAAATGGCGAATGAATAAGCATCCAGCTTTCAAGTCTTCCTCTGTCTATTTAGTTCCTCCCATACAAATATCTTAGTGCTATTTATATACAAGGCCATCTAGACAGTGTTACTAATTTTGTACTAATTAGTTGAAGCTGTTGATGATAGGGATGTTGTGTGCATGCAAATAATATGCAAATCTTGATGCAAATCCATGTAGTTTGTGCTAACCTGCATAAACCAGACGATGCAAAAGTCAAATAGTAATGCTAGTACGTACAATGTGTTGCTTATTATAATAGCTTTTGTTTGTACCTAATTAACAACATGAAAATCCAACTAATAAGTTTTATATATTAATCGCTGCCGTCTTACTTTGGATATTGACCACATTGGATGGCTAAATGCACTTCTCTAATATCTTGACTACCATTGAGTTAGTGGACCTGATGGCTTTAGTGATATATACACACCAATTGCGGTAATTTAAAAAATAATCTACAACTTATATCAAATGATTATGTTTTTAGTTATACTTTTGCGATAATATTGCACATTTATTAGATTGCACAAGTAATTAAATTAGGGACAATATCTGTAATTATTAGTAGTGGGACACTCAATCCGTTTTTATGAAATCTTGACACATTGTGATATATAACGTTGAGTTCTAACCAATCTTGCATCGCTTTGTGAGGAAGATTACATAGCTTATATATATGTACATATTCTAACTTAAAGTTGGCTTAAAGCGGACAATATCTTGCCCGAGACTTTGGTTGTGATATATACAGTTTTAAAATGTAGGCCGGGAGGGAGACAATTAACAGGAGGAGTAGAATGAAGAATTTGACATTAAGCATAGTGTTAATCACTTCTGATGTGAACAAATAACAACGATATTAGTATGTGATGACAGCTGCAATTATCTTGTGTTCGCATTGCTTTGCTTTTGGTTATTGGTGTCTGCATCATGACTCATGAGTAACTGAGTCTTATACTGCAACCGTTAATCATTATTACTGGGAAAGAAGAGGGTTTTTCAACTAATGCATGCTCTTGAAACAATAAACAAACATTTGGATTGAAATCGAATCGGGATCCTCACAATTCGTTTTTTGTAGCTCTTGTACAAAAATTATTGGAACTATGATATGAATTCTCAACATGTAAAATCACACTCACAAAAACTTTTCGGGAACTGATCAGTTTTCTTATGCTTCTGGCCTCCTGACCACTTTAATCCCTACCTCTTTCGTAGCCCGTATTGCAGCAACTCAGCCAACAGGAAGGGCTGTTACTATCCTGCAAACATATTAACATAAGTTATATAACTCTCTTCTGTGAGCATGGGTTTATTAAGGAATAGTAATTTCTATAGCTAACTCCTAATGTCGAACTCTAAACCAAATTTCTTGATGGACAAGGAACAAGAGAAATAGTACTCTCCTCTAATTATTCCAAAGTAAAAAGAGAAAAAAAATGAAAATCATACTAAAAATTTGGTATTTATGTGACAGATTCTGAACCAATAGTCAATCAAGTTATAAACAAAAATCCTCTTTTACTATTTTTACAGTTTCGAGAAAGAAGACTTAATTTGGAGATTCATGCACTATCTACAGATGATAAGTGAAAATAATGAGTGTGATAAACAGATTCTTCATTTCGCAGACACATAAATAAGGATCAATTGATGGTATGAAATTCGGTATCACTTACCATATCTGATTTGGGACTCTGATTTCCGGTGTCTGAGCTCCCCATGGTATCACTAGCTTTTCTCTTCATCTCCTTTGGGCCTGATTCCTTCCTTGTAAGAGTGTCATTTCGAGTCAAGAATGCTTCATTCAGCTTATTTTCCGGTCCAATTTTAATGGAATAATTAGTACCTGATACATTAACATAATTGGGTTGCTTTGCTGGTTTGGCGCTGCTCAAAACCTTGTTGGGGGGAATAGTACTGTCGGTGTAGCTTAATGTTCCTTGGTTTGGACCTTCCCTGTTTGCTTGAATTTTCTGACCATAAGATGTGGACTTCGCCAAATCTATCGAAAAATACGCATCGCTGAATTGATAACTTGGAGTCAATGTAATGTCTTCAGAAACCGAAGTTGCTGTATCTTTTGAATTCAAAGAAGTGATGGCCATGTCTGCATCCGTTTGATGCGATCCACCATTTCCAAGTTTGCTAGTTGTAAAGTTGAACTCTTGTTTCGGAGAAATTAATCTCTTATCCCAGCCGGTGACTGCTGCACTTGAAACCTTTTTGCCACCAATGCTCTTAATGTTACCCTTAAAAACTATCTGTCTTACCAAATGCAAGAGTTCATTGCCTTCACTGTTGTAATTTTCTGCCTCATTGATCCCGAAAGAAGTTCCTGAAGAATAGCTGCTCTGCCTTGTAAACCCGTTGGCGGGCGGTGGGGGAATTGGATTTTGGGTAGGTTCAAGACCTGGTTGCATATTACAAATGGCACAAGAAATATGAGAATCAAACTCACAAATGTGACACCTATACAGCCATTGATCATAACCAGGCTCGTTGCAGAGATCACAGCTCAAATCGAACGGTGGAGAAAATGATAATTTCAATGCATGAGGGTGCGATGAAGTTTTAATGGAGAAGGGCAGGCCCGAGCACAAGCTATGATAGTAAAAGCCACAATCGGCACAATCATAGTAAAACCCCACGACATGAGTTCGACAAGCCCGACAATTCAAGGCCCCTTTGGTGCTTGAAGGAGGAGAAGGATGGAGGTTCAAGTAGTGGCTTGGATGTGCCGGATGACGCATCTTGCGGGGCATGTTGTAGCATACTTGGTGCAATAAAAATGGGCAGGTTGGGCAGCTGTAGTAGTCCTTACCGGACTGTATCATGAGCTTGCACCCTGCACAGAATTTGTTCTGTTTGGAAGGTGAATAATTTGTAAGCTCCAATGGATGTTCATGGCTAAAGTGATGAAACTTCTTCTGATTTTCCATTATTTCCACTGCTTTTGCTGCTTGAAAAAGTGCTTTTCTCTGCAATAAATTCAAGTTTTGGGGGGTCTCAACAATTTCTTGAAATATCCGCAACTGGAGCTCCTATGTCCTTGACCGATTGGACTATTTTCAAGCAGTATTTGGCCGGCACATACAGTCCAATGCTTGATAAGCTGACAATTTGCTGCATTCATTCAATAATAATATTAGTATTATTATTCAAACTGCTGCAATTAATTTATTTTTTATGCTGTTAAATGCTTGGCACATCAACATCAAGGACAAGGTTAGCACAGGAAAAGTGTATAAAGAGAATGTCAAGAATAATTCGTTTTTCCTGGAGATGATTAATTCTCTTAAATATACAAAGAGACCCTCTTTTTCCTGCTTTCATACAAGGGGGTTTTAAATTTGTACTCTATGCTGTGTACCCAAAGAAAGAATAAGAATTATCGAATATTTCGGTTGCATTGCAGGGATTCGAACCCTGGATCAGTCTTAATCCTAACCCGTTACCCCACCCAACCTCACCGTTTGGGCTAAGTGGAGGGCTTTGCATTACCGGGTCTACGGAGAGGACATGCATGGAGATTAAACATTTCAGTCACAAGCATCCATTGATGTTTAAGGAATTAGAGCAGAAAAATGAAAACAATAGGCTAGTTTTCTGCAATGGATGCTCGGACGCAGAGATTGGCACTTGCTACCCTTGCAACCAAAGGCGCCTTCTATTGATAACGTGTTTAAGTGTCGTATGTGCAGCAGTTTTAGCAAAGGTTTTGTCTACAGTTGTAAAAAGATGTCCTTCTAATTTGACCTATGCAATCTTCGTTTGCATTCAAATATTAGGCTCATAAGCATCCCGTCAAATCAAAGGAACAAAGCCTGGATGTCCTTGCACACAGGCCTTATTAAAGAGGGGCATCCCTTGCCTTGTCTATGGAAGTAAAGCAGTCGCCCGCTTCAGTTGTATCAGTGCGCAACTTCAATATGCGTGTTCAGTGTGTTAAACTGCCTACGGCTGCAAGGCACAAATCCGAAAACCATTGCCGATAGCTTAGCACATCAATGTAAGCACAAAACTCTATCTAATCTCTACATGATCATAGCTTAGCAGATCATTGCTGATTTTATATATTGCTCATTACACCGAGAACAACTTAAGAATCCTTCCTACAGCTCAAACTAGTTGACAGAGGATTCAAACTAGCAGATCATTGATAATTTAATACTTAACTAGTTGACAGAGGATTAAACACTTGAGTATTGAAAGGTGTTGATAATTTAACTAGTTGAAAGGTCCAGTTTCTTTAATTAGTATTCGATCTAGTCATCCGCTGCTTGCTTGGCAGGGGCTAATTAGTTTTACCCATTTGGTAACTTACAAATGCGGGAGGGGTTTTACTTTTTAGGATGAATGATGTGAGCTGTTAAGTGACTGTTAAGTCTGTTAAGAAAGCTGTTAGTAGCTGTTAGTGTGTTAACACTGTTATAAGAAGTTTGTTAGGTAGTTAGTTCTGTTAAAACAGGTATCTTAGAGTGTAAGTCATGTGTGGCTATATAAACAGAGTAATAACTCTGATCATTTCGATTAAGCAATACAGAAATACAATTTACATTTTCTCTCTTTCTCTCTCAAGAGTTGTTCTTCTTTCTTCTTTGCTTGTTACTTTCTCTGCAACATTGTTACATTCTCAGCAATCCTTCACTTCTGTTATCATGGTATCACTCGCGGGACAGTCCTCAGTGCCGGTCTTCCGCTGGGTTCTTTGAAGTTCTTGGAACAAGATTTGTGCTTTTTTGTGATTTGGGTCAAGATTTCGACCACCATCAGGTTCTTTTGTTTTCTGGTTTCTACGATGCACATAAACTCTTTTGCTTTTGCTACTCTTTCCGATGATGCTATGGAGCATGTCGTTGGATGAAAGAGTTCACAAGAAGCCTGGAACTGCCTACAAGAAAGATTTGCATCAGTAACAATGGTTCGTTTGAATCAACTGAAGACAGAATTTCACACTACACAGAAAGGAGGAGATTCTGTGGACAAGTTGACACGCCCCAACCCTGATATTCCCCGAATACCAGGATAGACACGTGCTGGCCGACACCCGAGGGTGACGAAAGCCATTAATTGATACAAAAGCTAAGAATAAGAAATAAATGAGGGTTAGAAATTTAAAAACAATGAGTTAATAATTTAGGAACGTGCTCAGAGCATACAACTAAACCTAATCACTAAGAAGAATTAAGATAAAATTAAATGAATAAATAAGTGGGTCCTACATTCAAGAGGATCCGAAGATGCTGCTGCGGAAGTGTGTTGACGTCGGGATTAGGTGCCTTGATTCTAAGTCCTGAATGGGGGCGCAAAACAAAGGTGAGTGGACCAAGTTTATATATATATAATAATAAAACAGTTATCAACGTACTAACCCCCAAAGTTTATATAATGAAAACTACTAGCATAGTAAGTGATGGATTTAACAAAATCCTAGCATGCCAAATATCTCAAAAGTCACATCGCGGAAACGCATCGCGGAAATCAAAACAGTAAACGTATTATAAATCGTCTCGTAAACGCGGTGTGCTGCTAGAAAGATCACTGAATAAATATAACTCCCGGCCCAATGCCTGCACCTCAGTCTCTGTGCCCGTAGCCAGAGATAACTCCCTCCCGGCCCATTGCCTGTCTCCGTGTCCCTCAGCCTTTCGCTAGGGATTATTTCTCCCGGCCTACATGCCAACACCAGATCCTCGCCCCAGGCGGCATAGTGTCTACTAGGTACGCACAAATATTTACGCCTCTCATAAATAACCACTTCATAGCATAGGTTACCGATCATCGTCTACACTATAAAGAGGGGTTCAAAAACATGTTCTAGCATCCTATCGTCATCTGTCAGATAGTCTACCAGTTCATGGTTTTTATAGAAAATACGATATATTAAAATATAGTTCAATATAGGCTAACAATAAATTCCTCACCAAAACACGAGACGATAATCAATATATTAAATCAACAAGCTTCACATAAATCAAATCATAAATCCGTATGCATGCTAATCATTTATGCAATTAAATTATCAAATCATGTAATTTTAGAAGGGATCCACTCACAGTACTTAGTTGCCAAAAGCTGCGCCACTAGCGAAGACGGAAACGTCACAATAATTGCCCCTAAGCACATAAAGAGTCCAATAAATAAAACTATATAATAACAATTGAATTTGGGAAAACGGACATTGGAAACGGATTCAGAACGTCGAATTACCCTAAGAAGGGTCCCGGACGAAAACCCGAAAAGTCAACCCTAAAGTCAACGTTGACCAAAGGTCAACGGTCAAACTAGGTCAAACGGGTTTTAGGCTTGAAATCCGAATTAGGGTTTAGGTTAAATAGGATTAGGATATATATTGGGTTTTGGATTTTCTAAGGTTTTTGGGTTTTGGATAGGCCTAGGAATAGAAAGGGTTAGAGTGAAAATGGGTGGTTTGGGCTTAAGCCCAAAACGACACTCACACACACACACACCCTAAAACACACACACACACACGGGCTGCAAGCACACAGCCCACACCCACCAAAAACCGGCCCAAGGCCATTAAGGCCCTAAAACAACAACAAATAAATAAAAACAATTAAAAGGATATTGGGCTAGGGCTTTGGGCTTAAGACAACACGGGCCTAAGGCCTGAGGGAGAGGGAAAGGCCGGGTGGCCTGTTGCCAAGGAAGAAGAAGGCCGGAAATTCGGCCGGAAAACCACCCCACTTTAAACGGCTATAACTTTGTCACTACTCAACGAAATCAAGCGAGACAAAAACGAAAGTTGTAGCCCTTGAAGAGACGAAGAGAATCGTACCTCACACGATGTCTAACTCGCCGTGGTTTGGCCGGAAAATGCCTCGAAAGCCGTCGGACTCGCCGGAAACTGGGTAAGATTCAAATGAGTATAACTTCTTCAATACTCAACGAAATTGAGTGAAACAAAAAGGAAAGTTGTAGTACTCAAGGAGACGAAGAGATTGATACCTTACACGCCGGCCAACTCGCCGTGGTTTGGCCGGAAATTGCCTCGAAAGTCGCCGGAGCTTACTCCGTGCCGTCGAACTCGCAGGGCAGGGTCCGGGGTTCGTTGCGAGCCTCTCTTCGATGTGACTCGGTCCTAGTGAGTCCAGGGGAAGAGAGAGATGCGAGAGGTTGAGGGAGAGAGGTATGGGATAGCTGAGAGGAAGAGAGCTAAGGGAGAGTTACGGGGGAGAGAGACGAAGAAGAAGGAAGAGAGAGATCGGGGGAGAAACAAAAAAAATCATAAGGTGGGCCCTACGGGCTCACCAATTAAGACCTTAAAACAATTTTTAAATAAAAGTGGGGTTGGGGTGTTTCAAACTACCACCCTTATAAAAAAAATTTCGTCCTCGAAATTTAAAATAACATACTACGCTGAAAATACTCGAAAATAGGAAGAAGAAAAATAATATACATATATGTAACGAAGAGATCAGGTAAGAGCGGTTACACAAAAGGGAAAATGCCACGCCATCGCGATCGGCTGCAATGATTCCATCTTTCGTGCCCCCAGGCTCATACATTCTTTCCCCATCAGTGTAAAAGTAGAAAACACCAAATAGCTTAAGGTCAAAGTGAGTACGTAAAATACAGTAACGCCCAAAATAGATAAGTAATAACATATAGGTCAAAACTCGAACCAACTTAAAAATGGAAACAGAAATACTTTTCCAAAAACATTTGTAACGTCAAAACAATTAACTAGAGTAAAGGGAGTTCAAAATACTTATACTGAAAACCAAAACTGAAAAATGAGAGCGGGTCTTGCCCAAGAATTCGAAACGTCACGTACTCCGAAAACAGATGTGTCTTTAGGTTAAGTCCCTAGAATAACAATTCTGAATCTGCATCAGCTGCTGTAGACGAATCATTTTGCCCACTTACTTAACGAACCCAACAAATAAGTTATCGATACAACGGTCTGCAGCCCGCAATATCGACCTCACATTTGTTGTCTCGATAAGCAAGTAGTAATTCCTCAAAGGTGTACAATTTCCCATATCGTAGGATCGATCCTCCAAATACAAGTTTGCAAGACTTTTCAGTCAACCAGTGTTGTCCATGAAAAACTATCGTACCAGGTCGTAAAAAGTGCCATACACCAAACCGAACAAAATAGAAACTGTCGTCGTAAAACTCTATCCAGCACTAAGCATCATATCCTTCTCAGTTCTTCCAAATGTGACCAACTACTTCAGAATTTCACCAGTAAAGAACCCATTTGAAAATTGTACCTTGGGATTCAAGAGATGTGGCTACCATATTAATAGTAGACCCAAAAGCTCGAACCAAGCAAGCAGAAAATGAGAAGTCATCTTTCTCAACAAGCAGTATTTCTTGGGAGCTGTCGTAGTGCTCAATCCACCTCTCCATTTTTGCTTAGTTGCAGATTTCAAGTCAAACAAGGCCAAAGTTGGTGGAAAGAAGAACGACTCGCAAATGGTCATCCTAACAACCAAAGAGAACACGCACATTTCGAGAGAAGTGTAAAGATTATCCAATTCTCGCTTTGACCGTCCTGTAGTGCCATTCCAGAATGCACCAAACAAATCTGCTAGAAATGTTTTAACAACCACGTACTCACAACAATAAGGTTCAGAAGTGAAGCAGTGGAAATATGCGTCGAGACGAACACATATCGTTGGAAAATAACCGATGTGATGCCTATGAATTCTAGTAAGATGGTGATATAATATGCTGACCTTCTGCACCAAAATCTTCACCAGTCTCTTACCAAAATACAACTTAAACCTCATACCCACATGGAATTCTTTCTGGTAAGTCTGGTAAGCTTGTGAAAAGATTATGCTCCCAACATTCCTGTCCGAATCAACACGAACTGGGTGCCCACTTTCACCGAAACAATCGATCGTGAATTTCTCACTGATTAGGCGAGAAACCATGTCGAGAAGGTTGAAAGAATACTCAAGAATTTGAAGAATTTGAGGGTCAAAACAAGTCCACCAAAACTAAAGTACAAGGTATTGATATTTGGACAAGGAACCATGCCGAGAACAAACTTTTTTTTTTTTTTTTCCACCCTCCGTATAATGTTCCGGCATGATCCAGTTCACATTGAGAAACAAACAAGCGAAGGAAGGTAAAGATGCAGAAATAGAAGTCATTGTTTATGATTATTTTGCAAATCATCACAGTATGGTCAACTGGTTTCTTAGCCACAAATGAATTAGGTCTAAACTCAAGAATAGTTAAGAACTGATAATAAGATTTGACGACGCTAAACAAATTTCGAAATTCACAATACTTTGTGGGAGCTGTTTCAAAGTTCAAAAATTAAACATAGAACTTCTGAATCAGCAGAATGACGAAGAAGAAAGATACGAAGCAGCTTGCGTATGCATGCAGTGACACGATTGGCTACCTTAAAGTGATGCTCTTGAGCAAACCAAAGCCCAATGAGTCCAGAGAAGTTCAGAGTAAAGCTCGATTTTCATACAATGATGAATATGATAGAATCTCAAGCCATTACACTGAAAATTACAAGGCTGAACATTTAGACGGCAAACAAGAGGCTAAATTCACTTCCACTGAAAAGTACGAAGGCTAGAAGCTAGGGTTTACCACAAAGTACCAAACCCAGGTGAAGTTCAAGGAATCTGCTTATCCAAACAAGACTGGATATTCATCATCCAAATCCAACTACAACAACAACGAGAATTGCAACTCATTTTGGAAATTAATGAGAATAGCGTCTGCTACTGAGGAGTTTCTCAAGATTTCGATGTAGAGCCGACTCCGCCCGCAATTCCTAGGGAACGCATGTTGCAGAGTGGCATCGCCATTTCGAATCTACAGCTGGTCTTAACCAGAATTCTTCAAATTAAGATTTCTAAAACACGTCGGCTGAGTATCGATTCGATGTTTAAAGTCGTCCAACAATCCACTTCATCACTGCTGAGGCACAATCCCGACACGAATTTTTGAATTTCTACCAGAAGGCGACAATTCAATCCGAGAGAGATTTGCACAACTGCACCGACTAGCACAAAATCCGGAAGTCGTGACATCCAAATGATGTCAAAACCGACACTTTAAGAGAATAGAAAAGAATCCTAAGTATGCTCTGAACAAACCACGCTCTGATACCAATCTGACACGCCCCAACCCTGATATTCCCCGAATACCAGGATAGACACGTGCTGGCCGACACCCGAGGGTGACGAAAGCCATTAATTGATACAAAAGCTAAGAATAAGAAATAAATGAGGGTTAGAAATTTAAAAACAATGAGTTAATAATTTAGGAACGTGCTCAGAGCATACAACTAAACCTAATCACTAAGAAGAATTAAGATAAAATTAAATGAATAAATAAGTGGGTCCTACATTCAAGAGGATCCGAAGATGCTGCTGCGGAAGTGTGTTGACGCCGGGATTAGGTGCCTTGATTCTAAGTCCTGAATGGGGGCGCAAAACAAAGGTGAGTGGACCAAGTTTATATATATATAATAATAAAACAGTTATCAACGTACTAACCCCCAAAGTTTATATAATGAAAACTACTAGCATAGTAAGTGATGGATTTAACAAAATCCTAGCATGCCAAATATCTCAAAAGTCACATCGCGGAAACGCATCGCGGAAATCAAAACAGTAAACGTATTATAAATCGTCTCGTAAACGCGGTGTGCTGCTAGAAAGATCACTGAATAAATATAACTCCCGGCCCAATGCCTGCACCTCAGTCTCTGTGCCCGTAGCCAGAGATAACTCCCTCCCGGCCCATTGCCTGTCTCCGTGTCCCTCAGCCTTTCGCTAGGGATTATTTCTCCTGGCCTACATGTCAACACCAGATCCTCGCCCCAGGCGGCATACTGTCTACTAGGTACGCACAAATATTTACGCCTCTCATAAATAACCACTAGGTTACCGATCATCGTCTACACTATAAAGAGGGGTTCAAAAACATGTTCTAGCATCCTATCGTCATCTGTCAGATAGTCTACCAGTTCATGGTTTTTATAGAAAATACGATATATTAAAATATAGTTCAATATAGGCTAACAATAAATTCCTCACCAAAACCCGAAAAGTCAACCCTAAAGTCAACGTTGACCGAAGGTCAACTGTCAAACTAGGTCAAACGAGTTTTAGGCTTGAAATCCGAATTAGGGTTTAGGTTAAATAGGATTAGGATATATATTGGGTTTTGGATTTTCTAAGGTTTTTGGGTTTTGGATAGGCCTAGGAATAAAAAGGGTTAGAGTGAAAATGGGTGGTTTGGGCTTAAGCCCAAAACCACACTCACACACACACACACACACACCCTAAAACACACACATACACACGGGCTGCAAGCACACAGCCCACACCCACCAAAAACCGGCCCAAGGCCATTAAGGCCCTAAAACAACAACAAATAAATAAAAACAATTAAAAGGATATTGGGCTAGGGCTTTGGGCTTAAGACAACACGGGCCTAAGGCCCAAGGGAGAGGGAAAGGCCGGGTGGCCTATTGCCAAGGAAGAAGAAGGCCGGAAATTCGGCCGGAAAACCACCCCACTTTAAACGACTATAACTTTGTCACTACTCAACGAAATCAAGCGAGACAAAAACAAAAGTTGTAGCCCTTGAAGAGACGAAGAGAATGGTACCTCACACGATGTCTAACTCGCCGTGTTTTGGCCGGAAAATGCCTCGAAAGCCGTCGGACTCGCCGGAAACTGGGTAAGATTCAAATGTGCATAACTTCTTCAATACTCAACGAAATTGAGTGAAACAAAAAGGAAAGTTGTAGTACTCAAGGAGACGAAGAGATTGATACCTTACACGCCTGCCAACGCGCCGTGGTTTGGCCGGAAATTGCCTCGAAAGTCGCCGGAGCTTACTCCGTGCCGTCGAAATCGCAGGGCAGGGTCCGGGGTTCGTTGCGAGCCTCTCTTCGATGTGACTCGGTCCTAGTGAGTCCAGGGGAAGAGAGAGATGCGAGAGGTTGAGGGAGAGAGGTACGGGATAGCTGAGAGGAAGAGAGCTAAGGGAGAGTTACGGGGGAGAGAGACGAAGAAGAAGGAAGAGAGAGATCAGGGGAGAAACAAAAAAAATCATAAGGTGGGCCCTACGGGCTCACCAATTAAGACCTTAAAACAATTTTTAAATAAAAGTGGGGTTGGGGTGTTTCACAAGTTCATGCTCAGACTCAAGGGGATGAAAGATCAGTAAATTTCTGCTGGTGAAAATATATCAGATACAAACAGTTGATGTGCATTGTAGAAACCAGAAAACAAAAGAACCTGGAGTTCTGCACCAAAAGCCTCTTTTTTGTAACTTCATTTGCAGGAAACACCGCAAAACGCAAGGAGCACAACTTTGTAGTAACATCAAAACTGTCATAAACATCTAGAAAATCTTTAAAAGCCAAGCTGGTGGAAAACACCATGCTGAAATGTAATTCGGGCAATTGTTCAAGCTCTTTGTCAATGCCGGTCAGCAATGAAGAAGTGGCCTTGTTCAACAGCATTTTGTGCCAGAATCAGGATCTTTAGTTTCATGATTATGTCACTGAGCACCCGAAGTTTGTATTGTTGAAACTTGTTAGCCCGTGACATGGATGTTGCTTGACTGTGTTGGACTATCCAAGAGTGGGCCGAGACTGTTGTGGTTGTAGGAGAATTTTGAAAATAAGACCTTTAAGTAACTTTTAGATTTGAGTAGCCATCTTCTTCTCAATGATTTTAACATGAATGCAGGGTAGGATGCAGTTTAGCACACGGAATGCACAGATGATTTTAGTATGCTAGTACAGATGACAATCAAACGCAAAAAGAATAATCGACATATCATAAGACGCTTTCTGACGACCAAATTCATCCCCAACGGAGGCGGTTGTCGACCGTCACTATACCTCCATTTCGAAAACTTCGGAGGCGGTTGTCGACCGTCACTATAGCTCATATAAAATCGAAAATTTCAAGAATCAAAAGCCTGGTAATAACGTGTTATGAGAAGCATAGAAAAATGTAGAGAAGAAGAGAGATTGGGAGGAGAAATTAGAGTGTCTCATTCATCTTATTAGATGGCCTATATATAGGCTTAGGATTTTTCATATTTACAACAATGAGAACTAAACTATTAACATATTACATAGAGCCCATAATGTGGACATCCACCTTTCAAACAGGCCAGATCAGGTCTGGTTTAATTTAGGACTTGTCCCACCTCGTTCTGTTTTATTTTTAGATGAGTCCGATCTCCCCAAGAATTGGGTTCGAACCCACCCTTGCCAACCCCTAAGGATTCGTGCCACGGATGATCTAAGTGATTCTTGCGTTGCATGTCCCATCATCTTTAATGCTAATGGAATGCCCCCACATTTTTCTTTGACTTCCAATTTTAGATCTTCCAAGTTTGAGGGGCTGGATGGAATCCGATTATTCTTAACAGTGTCCTTGAATATCTCCCAGAAGCTTTCATTATGTGCCAGATGTTCCAAGTTTGAGGGACCGGATGGAATTGAAATCCGTTTATTCTTAACAGCGTCCTTGAATATCGCCCAGAAGCTTTCATTAGTTGTCAGATCTTCCAAGTTTGAGGGTTTGGATGGAGTCCGATTATTCTCAACAGCGTCCTTGAATATCGCCCATAAGCCTTCATCATCTGTCACATCTTCCAAGTTTGAGGGACTGGATGGAATCCGATTATTCTCAACAATGTCCTTGAATATCGCCCAGAAGCTTTCATTGTCTGTCGGACCTTCCAAGTTTAAGGGACTGGACGGAATCCGTTTATCCTCAACTGCGTCTTTGAATATCGCCCAGCAGCTTTCATGATCCGAAAGGGGCAGAAGGTGATGTATATTTTCCTTCCCGACCATCATTTTTGCTATATCTTCATTCCGACTTGTGACTATGACTCTTCCCCCATGCCCTTTTGGGAGTCCAAATGCAAGGCCGTCATCCCATTCCTTATCACGAGTCAAACACGAATCCAGCTGTCCACACCATGAGTCCGTCTCCCTGGCATGATCAAGCACAATCAGATACCTCTTGCCCATCAATTGCAGGCCAAGAGCATACAGCAGTCCCCCTAGGCCATGCTTCTCACAAACGGACTTGACCATCTCCTTTCCAACTCCGAGGTGCATTAACATTCTTTTGACAATTACTATTTTCGGAGCCTCATTGTCATCGTCATCCGGGTGTCTGGCCATGCACACCCAGATCCTCGGAAGGAATGTGTTTTTCACTTCTTGTTCGTTGAATAAGAGCTGGCAAAGTGTTGTTTTTCCTATACCTTCCCTACCAACAATGCCTACTGCCCTGAACCGATCATCAGTTCCTTGCTGTAAAAGCAACTTCTTCATCAAAATCACATCATCATCAAATCCATAAACCTTGGATGCATCTACTGAACGAGTAGTCCACCTCGAAAGCTCTCCACCCGTTGAGCTTGCTTGACCATTATTAGGTTGTGGATCGGTATTTCCATGCAATGATCTCTTATTATCCTTTAAAACCTTGAGCTCCCTCTTGATCTTGTTTAAATCCGTTCTGATTCTGTTTATGGTGAGTAGCTCCTTGGGAGAGTTGAAACCGTGTTTTCTCGAAAGCATCTGGCACTCAGTCAAAACATTGTTGAGGTGGTAAAGCTTGTCTCTGATGGATGAATCATGCAAGGATGAGCTGAAAATGCCTTCAAGCAAAGTTTTTATTTCTTGAAATTGGCTGTACCCTGGAATCTTGGAGATACTTTAGTCTTTCCCATCAAGTCCATTCTGGAACTTATCCATTAGATACTGTTCAATTTCTTGGGCCATAGAAGCAGCCTATGAAACTTCTTATCACTCGAAATTGTAATGAGAACTGGCAAAATAAATAATTTAGAAATTTATGCATCTGGGTTTTATGTTACATATGTAACGCAGATAGTTTGAGAACACAATATATGAAACCAAAGAAGAAAGAGAAATACCAGATGTGTTGGGTGGATTCGAAACTGAAAGTCCGAAACAAGAGCAAGATGTGGAGACTGCAGAGAAAGGAGGACTAACAAGTTTATGAGAGTCTCACTTCTCAGCCATTCTAGGAGTTAACTGTAGAGTCTCTTCACCTCAGTACTGTTAACATTTTCCAAATCAAACTTTCTCTACAAGTGTCATAAGAAAATATCGATGATGGCAATTAGAACTGTAAAATCAACTACGATAACAAAGAACGGAACGGAAAGTAAGAAGAAATAAACCCAATTATTTAGGGAACATGTCAGCCCAGAACAAGGTATGAAATGGAAGGCATCATCTAAATAAATGTACAGGTAAATCACCTTTGGCTTTAGTTTGGCAAGATTGTGTCAGCACCTTTGCCAGCCTTGTCACTCACTTATCTGCATTGCCAAGTAATTCCTGGCTTTAGAACCGGAAAAGAAATATTGCTCGCTTTATTCCTGTTCCACAGTGCCAGAAGAAACGCATGAATTCTTCAGAATTAAAACAGAGATAAAGGCCTTAATATACAAGCGTATACACTACAGAGTATTGAAAATGAATCCCACATTGATGAGAGGAGGGACCTTGCATAGACTTGTAAGAGGTTGTGCTACTCTCCACATTGCCAATTGTTTTTATGGTGGAACCTCAACTTTCTTCACAGAGAACATGAAAATGTAGGAAACAACGGTAACTGAAATATCAATATTGTTCAATCCCTCTATTCTTAAAGCCAATTAGTTTTAGTTCAATCGTTCTGCGGATCAAAGTAGAAACCCTGGTTACCATTTCTTTTTAAGTTGGACTATAAAATATCAAGTCCAAAGAAGTCTGAAACATTGTCCATGTTGTGTTTGGCTCATATAATTATGAGTTGGCAACCATTTTCTCTCAACTTTGTGGACTTTGGAAGCATGTTTTGTGGAAGCATGTTTTGTGGAAGCATGTTTTAGGGAAACATGTTTTGTGGAAGCATGTTTTGTGGAAGCATGTTTTGTGGAATTTGGAAACATGACCCGTAAACTTGGTTTTTGGTGGTTGACATAATTGAAGGTGCATGTCTATAAGTGAAGGCATTTTTCATGCACAAAGGGATGTGAGCTTGCCAATTGTGAAGAAAGTGGGTGTGCATCCGGAAAACACAAAGGAGAGAAAAATATAGAGTGAGAGTGAGAAACTCTTGGGAAGAGTGAGTCTCTTAGTAAAATTCTGTGAGGGTACAAGGGGTTGGGGTTTGGGTTATGTTGATTTAACTCAAGTGTATCTTGTACTAGTTATTCTCGTAGTGAAGAGCAATATCTCTTGGAGGACGTAGGCAGGTTTTTGCCGAACCTCGTAAATCTTTCAGTGTCTTTATTTCTTGTATTTTATTCTGTTCAACTGAGTGTGAATATGGTGAGGTTGTAATCTGAATCTCGTTTCCGCACTAACGAACGGGCCAAGGCACAACAATTGGTATCAGAGCTTTGTTGGAAGCTTTGGTTCATTGACGGTTCAGATTTTTTATTCACCATGATGACTACAAACATGTCATTTTCAGTTGAGAAGTTTAATGGGAAAGGCAGTTTTACTCTTTGGCAGATGAGAGTAAAGGATGTCTTGACTCAACAAGGCTTGGCTAGAGCTTTGAAGGGAAAAGATGGGAAGCCTCAAGAAATGACAGATGACCAGTGGGAGGAGCTGGAGGCGCGTTGTGTTAGCACGATTCGACACTGTATAGCTGATAACATTATCAATAATGTTATGGATGAAGATTCTGCGCCTGCACTTTGGGAGAAGTTGGAAAAACTCTATATTGCTAAGAGTTTGACCAACAAGTTGCATTTGAAGCGGAAACTGTACAAGCTGAAGATGGATGAAGATGGGAATCTCATGGACCACATGAATGAGTTCAACGGATACTTGGATCAATTGCGGAAAGTTGATGTTAAGGTTGAGGAAGAAGACAAAGCCCTCTTACTTCTTACCTCACTTCCAGATTCGTATGAAAATCTTGTGACAACCTTACTGCATGGAAAAGATACAGTAAGTTTGGAGCAGGTGCAAGCTTCTTTGGTGTCTTATGATACACAAAAGAAGAAGACCATTGTTGATGGTGGGCACGAGACTGCTTTAGCTGTTCAAGGTTGGAATCGTGGAAGAAAATTGGGAGAAGGATCTGAGAGAGACAACAGGTTCAAATCCGGTTCCGGAGGCAAAGGTCTACAATGCTACAACTGCAAAGAATTCGGGCATAAAAAGAAAAATTGTCCTTTGAGAAAAAGAAAGGATGATCTTGGTCCGGGTTGTAGCAATTTTGTGGCTGAAGACTTCGAGTATGCCCTCTAGGTACTCGAAGCAACATTTCTCCTAGTGATGTTTAGTCTCAAGTGTTGCAGGGGTTTTGCAACAGGTGGAGCTATGGGATTCACAGGTGATGAGATGATCATGAGGTAGGAGGAAGTGTGGGAATTTTGTCTGGCTCGATGGGTTGTTACTGGAAACGGGCGCGCTGACGAGTTTTCAGGTTGCAGACAATGAAGAAGAGGAAAACCTGCTGGAGGAGACGAGGATGTGTCGAGATCCTGTCTGAAGCTAAATGGTGATTTTTAGCTTGCAACAGCTGCACATGCATTGGCAGTGACTGAATCAGGAACAGGACCAACGAGGTTGATTTAGGGTGTGTATGCTGGTACGTAAGGCCAATGGACATTGGTGATGGGTGCAAGGATTTTTGCACAGTATATTCGCCAAGGTGGAGATTGTTGTGTTTGGCTCATATAATTATGAGTTGGCAACCATTTTCTCTCAACTTTGTGGACTTTGGAAGCATGTTTTGTGGAAGCATGTTTTGTGGAAGCATGTTTTAGGGAAACATGTTTTGTGGAAGCATGTTTTGTGGAATTTGGAAACATGACCCGTAAACTTGGTTTTTGGTGGTTGACATAATTGAAGGTGCATGTCTATAAGTGAAGGCATTTTTCATGCACAAAGGGATGTGAGCTTGCCAATTGTGAAGAAAGTGGGTGTGCATCCGGAAAACACAAAGGAGAGAAAAATATAGAGTGAGAGTGAGAAACTCTTGGGAAGAGTGAGTCTCTTAGTAAAATTCTGTGAGGGTACAAGGGGTTGGGGTTTGGGTTATGTTGATTTAACTCAAGTGTATCTTGTACTAGTTATTCTCGTAGTGAAGAGCAATATCTCTTGGAGGACGTAGGCAGGTTTTTGCCGAACCTCGTAAATCTCTCAGTGTCTTTATTTCTTGTATTTTATTCTGTTCAACTGAGTGTGAATATGGTGAGGTTGTAATCTGAATCTCGTTTCCGCACTAACGAACGGGCCAAGGCACAACAGTCCACTCTTTCTAGTGCATATTTGGAAACTCAAAGTGAAACCCGAACCAAGTAGTGCATAAGAATACGGAGTTTGAAATTTCCTGTTTGGTTTTTTAAGGTCCAAAAGGATGAGGCAACAACGGGGACAAATGTTGTTAATTCACTACGTGATAAATGTCTAGTGGTTGTTTAAGGTCTAAAATTAAGAATTTAACAAGCCATGAAAAAATCTTCAGTAGGGCTTCCGTGTCCCAACACCTGTCCGCCCAAGGCACACAAAAGGGACCGGGGGACAGGTGATGTGCCATAGAAGTCCCTGTTCAAGAATTTCTCTTCTCCCAGACAAGACGCCAAGTATAAGACTTTAGAAAAGAGGAGGAATCCAAAATATTTGGATTTTATGCCAAGTGATTCCAAAATTGCTACTAAAGAAAAGGAAAAGGAAAAAGGGGAAAAAAGAAGAAGAAAACCAACTGGAGGGGTTAACCAAAGTATTTGTTCAGAATAAATAGCGATACGAAAAACAAGATAAAACATTTAAGCAAGCTGGTCTCCTTAGTGTTGTTGTGCAGAGCTTGGTTCAACTTTCAGACTTGCAGTTTCAACTCCACCATCAGGTTTTTGCTCTTTCTAACTTTCTTCATTATTTTGTACACGATTATTTCATTTTATATTTTTATCTGGTTAAAAGTTAAGTGTTAATTTGGTGCTTGTGGTTGTCATTATTCTGATTGTGAGAGGTTTTTATTAGGTGATAAAAAGAAATTAGGCTATACTGTTTTCTTGTGTAATTTGCTTAATTTTTGTATTAATTTGTTAGAGATTTGTAGTATCATGATGAGATTGAACAGAAATTGGTTAAGAAAAAAAAAAATTATCGTGGAGTTAAACCTCAACAACTAGTACAAATTAATTGAAAACATTTAAATTTGGTCTACAATTAAGAATACATTTATACGAGCTAACAATCCTTTTCGGTGTGCGTTTGAAATTAATTTAGCGGTCGCGTGACTTGAGCTTGGTGACATTGCTTTAGCTTTAGAAGGAGATATAAATTTCTTTTCACAACGTAATGGCGCGTTTTCAAATTACAATATCACTTGCTAGGGAATATAAATTTCATTTTACAGGCAATTTTCAGATGTCCACAGCCTCCTTCCTCTCCAGCTTCAGTTACTAGGACAGCTTGACGGTGGTGGCCATCTCCATTTGCCGTGCACTGCCGTGGTGTGCGAGGCTGTCTCCTCCATAGACAAAGCCACCATGAACATCTTTCTTCAAAGGTTTTTGCGTAAGTTTCATTCATATAGACTTTAGACACATGTTTCCTACTAAATTTCAGATTATGGATTGTATTCAACACGAATTAATTTGATATGCCGAAATCTGGCTCATGTGTTGTTTTTCTGTTACTTTCCTTATCGTGATATTCTAAATTTCAGGACAACCTCTTTGTTACCATCATATTGTAGTTCGAGCTCTCTAGATCAAGAAAGGATACTCCGTTTATTTCAAATATAAAATGGTTCTATTTTTTGGATCCACAATTCTTTAAATTTCGATACAAATGGTGAATAAATTGCTGAGTTATCAAAGTACTTGACACATTTGCTGAGTTATCTGAATTCTGAACCATATAATTCAATTTAATCAAGCTTTAATATTCACCCGAAACCTTGCAATTCCATGACATGTAATAGTTGAACAAACAAATTTCTTTGTTTTTTAATTGCTGATTCGTGGTTTACCATCTGGTCTAGCTAATGAATGACTCAATTCAATACAGGCTGCCCCAAAACTGCAAACCTGGTATCATTCCAATTTTAGCTACTCTCGGGTGAGGGGAAAACGGAATTTCTTTTAACTTTTCAAGGAAGTATACGCGTTTGCTTGCACTGAAGGATTAGGTATGTGAACGTCTGATTGTACTTGGTTTAATATTTCCTTTGTGCTGATCTGAAACACCCTAACCCGGAAGTTTGAGGTAAATTTTTCTTCTTCCCAAAATTTTGCTTACTTTTCACTTTTACCCCTTATCCTAACGAAATCCTAGCCGTTCATCTAAATTGTCTTTCTCTCCTAAACTGCCAAGTGGCAGCACCCTAACTCTCTCCCTTTCCTTTTCCCGAAAACCCGTTAGACCTAATTTGACCGTTGACCCCCGGTCAACGTTGACTTTAGGGTTGACTTTTTGGGTTTTCGTCTGGGATCCTTCTTAGGGTAATTCGACGTTCTGAATCCATTTTCAATGTCCGTTTTCCCAAATTCAATTGCTATTATATAGTTTTATTAATTGTACCATTTAATGTGCTTAGGGGCAATTATTGTGACGTTTCCGTCTTCGCTAGTGGCGCAGCTTTTGGCAACTAAGTACTGTGAGTGGACCCCTTCTAAAATTACATGATTTATTATTTAATTGCATAAATGATTAGCATGCCTACGAATTTTGTGAATTGATTTATATCAATCCTGTTTACTGAATTTATGGATTTCGTCTCGTGTTTTAGTGAGGAAATAATTGTTAGCTTATTTTGAGCTATATTTTAATATATATCATATTTTCTATAAAAGCCATGAACTAGTAGACTATCTGATAGATGACGATAGGATGCTAGAACATGTTTTTGAACCCCTCTTTATAGTATAGACGATGATCGGTAACCTATGCTATGAAGTGGTTATTTATGAGAGACGTAAATATTTGTGCGTACCTAGTAGACACTAAGCCGCCTGGGGCGAGGATTTGGTGTTGGCATGTGGGCCGGGAGAAATAATCCCTAGCGAAAGGCTGAGGGACACGGAGACAGGCACTGGGCCGGGAGGGAGTTATCTCTGGCTACGGGCACAGAGACTTAGGTGCAGGCAATGGGCCGGGAGTTATTATTTATTCAGTGATCTTTCTAGCAGCACACCGCGTTTACGAGACGATCTATTATGCGTTTATTGTTTTGATTTCTGCGATGATATTCCGCTATATATATGATTTGTTGAGATATTTGGCATGCTAGGATTTTTATTAAATCCATCACTTATTATGCTAGTAGTTTTCATTATATAAACTTTGGGGGTTAGTATGTTGATAATTGTTTTATTATTATTATATATATAAACTTGGTCCACTCACCTTTGTTTTGCGCCCCCATTCAGGACTTAGAATCAAGGCACATAATCCCGGCGTCAAGACACTTCCGCAGCAGCATCTTCGGATCCTCTTGAATGTAGGACTCACTCCTTTATTCATTAAATTTTATCTTAATTCTTCTTAGTGATTAGGTTTAGTTGTATGCTCTGAGCACGTTCCTAAAATTATTAATTCATGGTATTTTAAATTTCTAACCCTCATTTATTTCTTATTCTTAGCTTTTGTATCAATTAATGGCTTTCGTCACCCTCGGGTGTCGGCCAGCACGTGTCTATCCTGGTATTCGGGGAATATCAGGGTCGGGGCGTGTCATGATCACTCTGCTATTTTACTTTCTTCTGAGAGTCTTTTTGTTATCTTTTTGTTTCATTTTTGGAGTCAGAAATGGCTTTAGATATGAAGAAACGGATAGAAAAGATACTGGAGTTTCTGAAGAAAGATGATGCAACAACAATCGTTCTTGATGGTATGCGTGGAGCAGAGAAAACGTGGACGGCAAGAGAGATAAGCATGAAGAAAGACTTAATCCATGACAGTCTATGGTTGTATCTGAATAAACAATATGACAGCAGCTCTCTACTTGAGAACATTGCCTGCCAGCTAGCTCTAAGATCTATTCATGAGGAATATGACGATGGCGAGGAGGAGGAGGAGAAGATGAGCTTGGAAAATGTGAAAAAGGGAATAGCCATCAAGCTGGAGGAGGAGGAGAAGAAGAGCTTGGAAATTGTGAAAAAGAGAATAGCCATCAAGCTGGAGGAGGAGGAGAAGAAGAGCTTGGAAAATATGAAAAAGAGAATAGCCATCAAGCTGGAGGAGGAGGAGGAGGAGGAGGAGAGCTTGGAAAATGTGAAAAAGAGAATAGCCGAGGAGGAGGAGGAGAAGATGAGGTTGGAAAATGTGAAAAAGAGAATAGCCATCAAGCTTGAAGAATTGAGATCCGCAGCACATAAAGAAAACAAATATTTTCTACTAATTCTGGATGATGTTCCTTACGAGCAGTCTGTGGAAGACATTGTGAAACTGGTGAAGCTGAATGATATGAGTTCTTTTAAAGTTTTAATAACTAGAGATGATGGTGACAAAAAGCGCACCACAGAGGAGGAGCACGGAGCAATTCAGACCGACCGCACATGGCTGCACCGCATATACGTAGATCAATTATCTACAGAAGAGTCCAAGCTTTTATTGGAAGAAAATATCAAGAAAGAAATTTCTGACTCTCCGGGCTTTGAAATGTTATCCAAGGTGATTGTGGAGATGAGAAAGTCCAATCCTAGTGAAATCATCGCAATAGCAAAAGCATTCAATTATGTTGAACATATTGGTCCTGGGGTTTGGTCATTGGAAAGTGTTTTGGAAGCAGCAGCTGATGATGAGGGAGCTGCAATACATCTGCTACATCGTGCTTGGTATGACACGTTGCCAAGCGGTGTTCTGACAGACTGTTTTTGGCATAGCGCGCAATTTTTCAGCAATAATCTCTGTCTGCATTACAAAGAGTTGATCACTCATTGGATAATGGAAGGGTATGTTGGATGCATTGATCATATCGAGAAAGCCTATGAGCAAGGACATCTCGTTCTGATGGAGCTTATAGATCGTGGCATGCTAAGACGGCAGGAGGATAATATCATGGGAGGAATCTTTTCAAGTATAGCTGATCACCGCCGTCGTGGGTTTACTGGGACTGCAAGCCTGGGATTGGTTAATGTGTTTGCAAATTCCGAGTGGAAAGGTCTTGGGAGGGTCACACACACTGATGGTATGATAAAATCGCCGTGCAGTGCTAAAACCTGGGGAAAAGTCTCTACACTTGTGATGGATGGACGCTGCCTCAATAGAGAAGTCCCTGAAAGATATTTTCAACCAATGCAGCGGCTCCAGATATTAACTATATTTAATCCCAGGTTCAGATCTCTACCCTTGTCCTTGACTAGCTTAAAGAACCTTTCTATTCTTGTGCTCAGATGCTGTGATCTCTTGGAGAAAATTGATCATCTCCGAGAACTTAAAAACTTAAATGTTCTTGAGATATCTGGTGCTACCTGCTTGAGGGAAATCGGTGATAATCTTTTCGACGACATGCCTCTTCGAAGCCTCAACCTTTCTGGTGCCAATATCAAATCACTACCTGGTTCTCTCTTTGCAAAAACTGAACTACGGTGGCTCATCCTCAGAGGTTGTTCTCAATTGACAGAGCTTCCAAGCTTGAAATCGTTTCAAAAACTCCAGGTGCTTGATCTTCATGGTGCCACATCTTTCAAAAAATTTCGAGACAAAACCTTTTCTCGGCTTCAGAAACTTCAGTCAATTGATCTTTCCAATTCCCAAATTAGTCGCCTGCCTTTTCTTCACAATCTTGGTGATCTCACTCGGCTTCTATTAGCCGGTTGTGTAAGCTTAAGCAAACTGCCCAGCTTGAACACACTACCTCGGCTTCAAGTTCTTGATCTTTCGGGTGCTACAAGTTTAAAAGAAATACAAAAAGAACCATTGGATGGCCTTCAAGTCCTTGATTTATCTCAGACTCAAATTAGTGGTCTACCTTCAAGCGTACGCCACCTTTCTGATCTTGTCTTAAGAGATTGTTCTCAGCTTGTAAAACTGCCCCTCATAGGAGAAACTCAAGAGCTTGAACGGCTTGACCTTTCCGGCTCAAGAAAGTTGGCTAAAATTGAAGACAAATCCTTGCAACGTATGAGGTTCCTTCGAGTTCTTAACTTTTCGAAAGCCAAAGCAAAAGAACTACCATCTTTGTCCAACCTAGTTAACCTTCGTGAACTCCTGTTAATGGACTGTTCGGTTCTAGAGAAACTGCCTGAGATGGAGGGCCTTCAAAGACTTCAGGTTCTCAATCTTTCTGGTTGTGTGGCATTGGTTGATTTGTCGCACATGGATGCCCTTGAAAAGTTAGAGATTCTTGACGTTTCAGGCTGCACGGCATTGAAAGGAATACATGATAATTCCTTTGAAAATATGTCATGTATTCATACACTCAACCTCTCAGACAGTAAAATTGAGTTTCTGCCGTCCCTTCCCAAAGCCAGAATCCTGTGTCATCTCATACTCAGACATTGCAGCAACCTAAAAAAGCTTCCTCCTCTTGAACATCTGTCAAAACTTGAGGAGCTCGATCTATGCGGTGCCATTTTTTTAGTTGACTTTGAAGCTGGGTTCTTGGAGCATATGGGTCACCTTAGAATTCTCAACCTAACTGGAATCCCACATACAAAGCTACCGTCCATGTCCAGACTCACCAACCTCAGACAACTCACACTAAAAGGTTGTTCGTGGATAGAAACGGTGCAAAACCTTGAAGCACTAACACTACTTGAGATTCTTGATCTTTCTGGAACAGCAATTGGGAGTCTGCCACCTCTAAACACTTTTAGCAACCTCGTCCAGCTCTTGCTGAAAGATTGTTCGCGGATAGAAGAGTTGCAGCTGCTAGGATCACTTAGTCGTCTGGAGGTTCTGGATCTTTCAGGAACCAGAATGAAAAACTTTCCCTATGAGATATCCGGGTTGACTAATTTAAAGCGCCTTTATCTTCCAGACGTGAGGAGTATACATGATCTCGATACTGGAAAGATAAAGTGTATACCACAAGAGGTCAACTGGGATCAATGTGGTATCTTCGAGCATGCTGATATTTTTTGTGACAATGACAAACCTTCCATATCTGTAAGTGGAACGGAAATTTTTCAGGTTTTGGACAAAAATCCCAAGGTGTGGGAAACAAAGTTCAAAAGATTTTGTTTCTTTGTAACCAAGAAGCAAGGTGAAGATGGAGATATCATCTGCTGCAAAGGTGAAATTATCAAAGATGTGTACTCAAGCACCAGACACTTGTGTTTTCCAGAAGAGCATGATCGGTCTTTGGAAATCCATGGATCATATAGTCTTCCTCATGGTTTCGAAAGTGTCCTCAAGCATTCCGACTGTATATCTTTGGTTGACAATGACATTATAAGTTGCCTATCTGATTTAGGTGCTGACGTTGTGGAGGTAATGAAGGGCTGTTGGATAGAGAGATGCAGTAAAATTGAGAGCATTCTCTGTGGAGACGAGGCAAATGTCAGACTGGGGAGAAGTTTAGAGATTCTATGGTTTTCGAACCTTCCGAAGTTGAGAAGTCTATACAATGGGAATGCGGAATCAGAGTGCTTTAAGAATCTTAAACATTTATTTCTAGATTGTTGTCCAATGATTGTGAATGTCTTTCCCTCATCCCAGCTTCCAGAAAACCTCGAAATTCTCCATGTGCAATTTTGTGATAGATTGCAAACTTTGGTTGAATGTGATACACCATCTAAGTATACATTCAAAAGGTTAAGGACAGTGTATCTGTTGGAACTGCCAAAGTTGACGAGCATTGGGATTGAATTGCCAGATCAAGTGGATGTCGAAGCTATGGAATGCCCTAAGTTTACGAAGGACCCTCCTGCTATGGTCGACTAGGTGATAAGCTCATATTTATATATATTTTACATCAAATTCACTTGTCTTTTCTTAGTTAGTTCCTTATATTTTTGAGCTATTTACTTTGTTTTTGTGTTTTGTATGATTTGTCAAGCAAAGAAAGGAAAAATAGCACAAGTGGGATTTTAAGTAACAAATTCGTCAAAACTGCCTGTGCAGATCAGCTGACTTTGGAAGCAAGCTGTGAACAGCTCATAACGAATTAGAAAATGAGCCATATTTTGTTGGAAAGCCCTGGAAGTCTTCTTTCTCATGGTCTTTACAGCTTGTGATTCGGAGTTTTCTACAAGAAGTTATGACAGAATTAAAAGGAGCTGTTCAGTTACAAAAAGTCTCGTAGGATACTTATTCATAATGTACCTTCCCTTCAATTAAGGGACTTTGCTTTTCTTGTTATTGTAAATAGATAAGGAGTGTTTTTAAGGAGTGATTCAAGGAGAGTGTTTTAAGGAGCGATTCAAGGAGAGTGTTTTAAGGAGAGTGTTTTAAGGAGTGATTCAAGGAGTGATGTTTCTTCACTCTCCTCTCTCTTCTTTTCTCTCCTATATAAGTCTTAGGAGAAGAAGGGAAAAAAGACACAACATGAAAATAGGAGAGACAACATCAAAGACAGGAGAGGAGGAGGAGTCTTCAACCTTGAGCCGTTTCTAGGTTCTATCCTTCTTAACTTTTTATGCTTAATTTAGATTGTTTTTCAGTTATGATGAACATGTGTAACTAAATTTTTAGTAGTTAGGGGTTGTTTTGAAGCCCCTAATATCATTGCAAGTTTGTTATGACATTTCGTTTGAATTATTTTTATGAATTGATGAAAATTGGTTCACTACTTATGTCATTGATGAATTCTTTATATGTTTTCTATGGATGCATACTTAGTAAACATTTCTAGGATTATAAAACTATGAATATTTGTGTATCTGCCCTTGTCGAATGAGGACCTACATATGTTCTAGAGTAGTACTTGTTAATTGCGATTAACATGTGAACCAATTTCTAGGATAAGTAAGATAACGCTAGTACTTACGATACCTTGTGATGACTCAAACTCTTTTCGTTCTTAATGATTTCTACTTGTTAAATCTATGAACTAGAGTTGCATGCTAGGGACTAAGTTGAGTTGAAAATGTCATTCTCTTAACATACTACATAAGAAAGAGTAATAGGTTGAGTTCTAACATTGAGCCAACTTGAGCATCTTCATCCAGAAATAAAAGGAATTTGAATGAAATATAACATGTTTGCATGATTATTTGGTGGTGGATAGTAATTCCCCTAACTCATTTTTCTTAATTTGTGAACTACTTAAAATCTGTTTCTGTCCTGTTTTTGTGCGATTTAATTTTAATAGAAAATCAACTCCAAAAATCTCAAAAATTTGTATGAGTGTAGTTCTGTATGTCTAGTGTCTGCATATAAAATTTCGTAGACTTTAGATAAGTGTAAGTCGGTCTAATAATTATTTAACGGTGGCTGGTCAGTAGGGACAGTAACCTAGTTTTTGTGACATTTTAAGTAGTTAGATAAGACAATCTTCTATGGGAAAAACCCTTATTTACATATGCTACAATTGACAAATCTTAGTGTCAATAAGGAAAATCAATAGGACATTTGTGTGCTACTTTGTGGTGTGCTTTTAATCCTATCACTAGGTCTGCAAGTAATCCTCAACCGGGGCAAGTTTCCAGATGCAGTTTATGTTTTGTTTGTGATTTGATTGTGCTATGTAATTGAACTGGTTATCTGTGCGACTAATCATACATTAATGAAGTCATATATAGTTAACTTCAGATTTTCACAAAGAAAAATACAATTTTAGATGCACTGCACGGAATGTTCTCCCCCTATCAGCAGGCACTTTTGGATTCTTTGCTTAGGTGACAAGTAAGAATAACAACTTTAAGTAATAAATAACGAAAGCTTTACCGAGCATGGCTTATAAGATTTATGCTAATATATATATATATATATATATGACACGCCCCGAATACCAAGATAGGCATGTGTTGGCCGACACCCCGAGGGTGACGAAAGCCATTTATTGAGTGCAAATGCTGAAAACAAGGGATAGATAAGACTTATAAATATAAAAGAATAAAGAATAAGCATTTAAGAAACGTGTTTAGAGCATACAACTAACTAGAACGCTAAAAGAAATAATATAAAATTGAATGAACAAAGGATGGATCATACACCGAGAGGACTCGAAGATGCCGATGCGGAAGTTCCTTGACGCCGGGATTGTATGCCTCGATTCTAAGTCCTGAAGGGGGTGCAAAACAAATATGAGTTGACCAAATTGATATATATATATATATATATAATAAAACAGTTATCAACATACTAACCCCCAGGTTTTATAAAAACACATATATCATGATAAAAATAGGTTTTCCAAAACCTAGCATGTCATGCAATGTCTCAAAACATATCTCGTACATATCGTAATCACTAGTGAATGTCCAATATCCCTCCAGGCCCCATGCCAGCTCCCCGTCTATGTGCCAATTGCCAGAGGAAAATCACCCCCAGGCCTCGTGCCAGCTCCCCGTCCCTGTGCTAATAGCCAAAGGAAAACCATATTCGGGCCATGCCAACATCGTACCCTCGCTCGTGATGGAATCTATCCCTTGTCCCGTAGCGGAATAAGGACCACTAGGTAAGTACAAAACCATTGAACATATATATAATTGGAAAGCATCTTCATAGTATAAAGTCATTCATCATATATACTATAAAGAAGTGTTCGAAACATGTTCTAAATATTATATCGTCATCCATCAGATATCCTATAAAGAACATGAGTTATAGGAAAAATAGTAACAATTCAAAATAGCCTCAGTAAGCATGTTATCTCAAAGTGTTTCACAAAACGTAATAATTAACTCATGCTTTTCATGTATGCATTTCTACTATTAAAACATGTATTTTTAGAAGGGGTCCACTCACAGATACTTAGCCGCCGAAGAGCCATGCAAACTAGCAAACACGGAATCGTCACAAATAATTGCCCCTAAGCACATAAAGGGTCACATTAATAAAACTATATTATAACAATTGAATTTGGGAAAACAGACGTCATAAACGGATTCAGGACGTCGAATTACCCTAAGAAGGGTCTCGGTTAATTTTCCAAAAAGTCAACAAAAGTCAACAGGGAAATATTCCAAGAATATTCCTTAGAATATTCCGTCTGATGGGCTGGAGGGTTTGGGCCGAAAGACCCTAGGGTTTTTTAGCTTAGGTCCATGTTTAACATGGCCCAAGGGCCTTAGTTCACTTAGGGTTTTAGGTTGGGTTTTAGACAGTGTTCTAAAACACGGTATGTGCGGCCGCCTAGGCGATGGGCGTTGGGCTGCCGCTGCAATTATTTCAAAAACGTTTTGGAAATCGGCAAGGGTCTTAGGCGGTGCCTAGGCGGCCGACTAGGTGGGCTAGGCGGCCTAGGCGCCAGGCTAAGCGGCCTTCGCGGTGGTTCTGTTAAAATATTTCGTTTCACTACACCGCGAGGGTGACGAAAGAGAAACCGAGAGAGTGTCAGGGAAGAGTAAACGTGAGAGAGATATCTAGAAGGAATCAGAATAACAGTGCAATTGCAAGAAAAATAACGAGAACTTTGACCTGGAAGCCCAGATTTCTTCGCCGAAAAGGATTTCTTTGTTGTGCTTGATGAAATTGACTGGACTCATGATTAGGTTTTGGAAAATTATACAGAGCAAGAAGATGGAAATTAGGCAGAGAGATGGGGAATCAGGCGGAGCAATCGAAGAAGAATGGAGGGAGAGGAAACGAGAAACTTAATTAGGTGGAGAAGATGGGGAATTCTGATGGAGCAATCGAAGAAAAATGGGAGAGAGAGGAAATGAGAAACCCCAAATTAAGGGCCTTACCGATTCCCAATGTATCAAAAGTCACTGCCCTCTATCAAAAGCCATCACCCTTATCAGATCAAATTCCAAGGCGTCAAAAGGAAGGCACTAGGCTTATGAATTATATTTAAAAACGTTACCTACTCCCATTATTAAACAAATATATTATATATTATTATCTACTCTCTTTTTTTTCAAATTATGTACTTAAAATTCTTTACATTACCTATATATATATATATATATATTTTTTTTAAATAACGTGTTACATTACCTATATATGCTTACTGTTTTTTAAATATTGAACTTGTTGGATGGATGTACTTTGTGTATTCTTCTACTTCTATTTTACATTTTATCATTCTTCTATTATTCATACAAGTATAGTTTTTTTAAGTGTAAATATGCATTTATTTACAAGATATATAATAAAATTACATAAATCCGCCTAGACCCCGCCTTGCCACCTAGGCGCTAGGCGCCTACCCACCGCCCGACTGGTACCTAGCGTGTTTTAGAACCTTGGTTTTAGAATTAGGAAATTGGGTTGGGTTTAGGTAAATGAGCTAAGGGGTTTAGGCCTAAAGGGTTTTGGGTTTCTAGGTTAATGAGTTAGGGAATTTGGTTGATAAAAGGGCCTAGGATAATTAATTGGGTTTGGGCTTAAAAGGGTCACGGATTGGGCTGGAGGCCCGTGGGTTTTGGACTAGTTTCAAAGGACTTGGGTCGGGTTGACCCATTTTCAGGTCAATGAATTGGTCGGTTTCTGGGTTGATTTTCCAAGGCTCATAACTTCTTCATTGCTCATCCAAATCAAGTGATCCAAACATGAAAGTTGTAGCACTCGACAAGATGAAGAGATTGATACCCTGCACGTAGGCCAACTAGCCGTATTTTGGTAGGAAAACGCCTCGAAATGGGCGGTGCTCGCCAGAAAACTGGGTTTTTGGCCTAACGTTTGGACAATTTTCAAAGTTTCGTAACTTCTTCGTTTCTTAACCAAATTGGGTGATTCAAAGCCAAAATGTAGTTAGGAATGTGGAGAAGAGATTCATAGCAAGTGGGGACCGAGTGGTGGTCGGAGTTGGCTAGAAAATGGCCTGAAAGATGGCCAAACGACCACGGCCTGAAAATTTCCGCATTTGCACAGTGACTTCCCTTGAGCTTTTCCGAGTTCCTACACCACCAAAATCACCCAAAAACTTACTAACTGTGAACCTAGACATGATATACAATGATAGGGACCAATTTCGAGGCTTACCTTCATCGAAAATGTGAGAAACTCGACGATGAAGCCTATGAATAGTGTCGACCGAGGGTGAGGGAAAGGTTTGGGGTGTTTTCTGGGTTCATGGGTTCACCTAAAGGAGAGAGGATGGGGGTGGAGGGTTGACGTTGTTGTTGTTTGTTGTGGAAGGCCCTTGGAAGGGCTGTTTTCAGAGAGAGCCGAGATGAAGAGAATTGCAAGAGGGAGAGTGAGAAAGCACACAGAAAGGAGAAGAGGAAGAGAGGAGAAGCCGGATGACACAAATCAGGGGGTGGGCCCCTTGGGCTCACCAATTAAGACCCAAAAATTAATTTTAAAAGAAAAAAATCTAGCCGAAGGTGAAATTTCACAAAAATATCCCCTTCTTTCCGATAAAATCAGGACGGGTTGTTACAATATATACTAGCAGAGAGCACACACGTTGTGTGTGTGTGAACAATTTCTCTTAATAAGTGCATTTTTTTTAATATTACATAATTACTATTTTGTCCTCCTTATGTAAATATTGTGTAACAAAAATGATTGTCATTATCTCAAGAAAAAAAGGGTAAAATAGGAAAAATAGGGATATGGTTGTCATTTTGTCAAAAGGTACAAAACTACTATTTTGCCCTCATCATGTCAACATTGTGTATTCAAAAGTGAGGGCAAAATTGGAAGAAAATGGGGCAAAAAGTTGACAAGCCATCTTCTCTTAATAGAATAGATATATTTGTGTGTGTGTTGTGTGTACTTCTGAAGGGAGATCGATGGAGCTTCAACATTTTAGTCACAAGTATCCATTGATCTTCAAGGAAGAGTAGAAAAATGTCCAACACAATTTCTGCAATGCGTGTGAGGACAGAGTGCTAGGCCCTAGCTACATTTCCTACCAATGTAGCGGCGTTTTCCCCTTCATTCTCCATAAATCATGTGCAGAGCTACCCCTTCAAACTCTGCACCCATTGCACCCCAAACACTCACTTATTCTTACCACAGAACAATGTTGTTGTGTTGCATGTGGCCAAAACTGCAGCAACTCCGGCTTCTCTCTTATGGGTGTTCCGAGTGTAATTCAACCTCAACCTCAAGTGTACTTCCAATCCACGCATGATACTAAAAGACTTTCATGACCACAAATTCACCATTCTACAGAATAAAATGAAATCTAAGTGTGATGTCTGTGGTGAAAATTTGACTGAAGACTACGAGTTTGACTCATTTTGCTTTCGTAACAGCTGCTACATGTTTAGCATCTGCCAGCTCTTCGTCCATATGGATTGCACGTCAATACCACAGCACATGAAAATAACCCCCCACAACACGCCCTCATGCTCACCTGGTTTTTTTAACACACTTTCCCCCAAGACCAATTTTGTAGGCTCTGCCATAAAAACATGGGAAAAGCCACGATGTTTATTGTTGGCAACACTGCACTTATGCTTCCCACGGTAGATGCGCAACAAATGAGGGTTTCTTGACTGAAGCTACTTATACAAAAGAAGAAAATCATGACCCCGGTGATGACACAACCATCGAAACCATTAATGATCATAAGTCGTCCACATCCAACAATCTGATATCGGGGAGCCTTTGCAGATCATCAACGTGGGAGTCTGGAAGATAATGACCCAAAATCTGAATCAGCCCAACAGCGGATACAACACTTCAGTCAGGATCAGCATTTCTTCGCCTTAAGTGATGAGGTTGCAGAAGATGAAAGAAATATTACTTATGACGGTAACAAGCAACCCATTACTGATGCCTTCTATAGGTGCACATAGCAAGAAGAGTCATGTAATTTCTTTCTCCACAAAAGACGTGCTCAATTACCTCAACAGATGATTCACCCAATTCACCGACACCATCTCACACTCCTCCCAAAGTCTCCGTTTACTGACAACAAGTTTCAATGTTATATGTGCAGGCCATAAACCAAGGGTTTCGTACCATTTTAAGAAATGTGCCTTCTTTGTTGACCTCAATTGAATCTCAACTTTATACTGCTACGCATGAGGCTCACGAGGACCCCCTCAACTCCAACAAAGAAGGTACATGCTCTTGCCAGGGTTGTGGTATATCTTGTAGCCTCTTCTCTTCAGTTGTATGAAATTCGACTTCTATCTTTGTATTTCATGTGTAAAACTACCTAAAACCGCTAGGCACAAATACGACACTCATTCTCTCAAGCTCACCTATGGTACTCAACCTAGTTACGAAGATGAATTTGACTATTTCTTTCAAAGTGCATATGGAAACGATCCAAGTGATGATGACGAACATTACTGTGAAATGTGCAAAGGAAAGCGAGATCCAAACCATTGGTTCTACTACTGCGCAGAGTGTGAGTTTGATTGCTCTCCTGAATGAGAAATGACCATTGCACCCAGAACCCCACCCCCTCCCCACGCGGGTCCCCCTCTACCAAGTTGAGGAACTAGGCCAGTACCCGCTAAAGACAATTAACGAAAACGATAGGCCAGGACTGTATCAAACTTGTTGACAAGGGAAAAAATGCCCTACCTTGTAAGGCATGTAGCAAACCCACCCAGCTTTTGGTCTTCGAATGTTATTGGTGTAATCTGATAATCAGCACACTCCGCATAGCCCGTCAAGAGGAAATTCAAACATCACATCCTTACAACCTCTCCCACAAGAATCTCTTGATTCCTTCGAATATGTTGTTCAGTCAGTCTTGCTATTACTAGAATTTTATAGTTTTGGATTATGTATTTTTCCCTTGCATTATCAGTTTGTTATACAAGAGTTTGTTCAACTTCAAACTCTTCTTTGTAACCTCTATATAATGATGAATATACTGAAGCAAAGATTATTGAGCAAAACTATATTCAATCTTCACTTCCTTAATCCTATGACTCAAACACATTTCGAAACCCTCATGGCTTTATCCCCTGTAAACATCATCTCCTACCCCCCCCCCCAACGTGGCAATATTGCTTACTATAAAATTAGATCACAACAATTATCTTTTATGGCATGCACAGTTCATCCACTTCTTTGAAGTTGTGGCATGCTTTGTTTCGTCAAAAGCACCACTATCTATCATCCAGCCTTCTTGTCTGATGATGAAGGGATCCAACATGATCAGCTTGTTCTCTCATGGTTGGCGAGCTCTCGAACGCCCAATGTTCTCTCCATTAGAGAGGTATGCATCTTCCTCACATAACAGGGTGGTTCAGCTTTGTGGGGGAGCTCATGAACCAGAGTCGTGGTGACCTTTCCATCAAGGAGTTTTTGAACGGAATCAACTCGTTGGCTGATCAGCTTGCCCTTCGTGGCTCGCCCATCACTGATGATGATTTAGTTGCTCCAATTATGAACAATGTGGGTCTTCAGGCTCGTGAAACACCTATTTCCTATGCTGCTCTTGAAGTGTTGTTGCTTAGTGTTGAATGTTAACAGTTGACGTTACTCTTCCTGGTGATTTTGGAGTCACCACCATAGTTGCGACTTGTGGTCGCCGTGTCTCTGCAAATCCTTCCCGTGGAGGTTCTTTCTCTTCTCCCTGTGGAGGCTCTTTCTCTAGTTCCCGTGGAGGTTCTTTGGTGGTTCTTCTTTAAGCTCTAATTCATGCCCTGGTCTCTTGGGTGCTGCTTCCAACAGCTTGTCATCAAGCTTGCCATCCTCCACCAATGATCGTTTCATGGGTAGTAGGATTCAATGAGATATGTTGAAGGTATGGACACTTGGCCCTTGATTGTTTTAATCGCACATGTTCCTCCTGCATATCTCCTGGACAGATAGTGGAGTCGTCGACGAAAGAAAGCATGCCATGTCTTCGAAGAAGTGGGATAAATTGTGCATGCCATAAGGGTTTGGAAATGTGCTTAAGTCGTAAGACAAAGGAATGATGATACCAATATAGAAAGGTGAAGATTGAATATAGTTTTGCCCAAGAGCAGCATAGAAAATGGACGTTTCACAAGCCTAAATGGATGCAACAGTATTTTCATACAACGGACCCGCATTGTTCATAATTGTAGCAAATCTTCATCAGGATGAGAGAACCAAAGAGGGCGAGTTGATTATGTCCAAATAATCCGTGATCGAAAGGTCACCACGGTGCTGGTTCATGAGTTGCCCACAGAGCTGAACCACCTTGTTATAGCCGTCAATCAAAGAAAGCATGCCATAACTTCAAATAAGTGGGATGAATTGCGTTGTTGCGGTCTAATTTTATAGTAAGAAAATTGGCCTTGTTGGGGTCTAATTCTATAGAAAATTGACCACGTTCGGGTGGGAGATGGTGTTTGCAGCATTTAAAGCCATGAGGTTTTGGAAATGTGTTTGAGACGTAGGACGAAGGAATGATGATACCAAGATAAAAAGTGAAGATGAATCTCTGATGCCAAGATAGAAAGTGAATATTGGATATTGTTTTGCAACTTTTGCTCGATAATCTTTGCTTCTGTATATTCATCATTATATGGAGTTTACAAAGAAGAGTTTGAAGTTGAACAAACTGATAATACAAGGGACAAATACATTATCCAAAACTATAAAACATGTCTTTGAAGAAGAATATTGCGACTCTCATAGCTCTTCCCACTTCCTTTCATAAAATCTCAGGTCTCCAATCCATGAAATATTGTGTGTGCGTGTATTTATATGAAATATGTTTGTCCATTTGTACCAACTTTTATTCTACAGCTAGCTTGTTTTACTCAACAAACCATCCCTCCCTGGGTTTATGTATATATACAGAACCTCTCTCTAAAGGGATTCTCAATTTTTTTCTTTTCTTGAAAAAAAAAAAACTTGGCCATTCAAAGACGAATAGGAACTCCCACTCAAAATTGTTCGTTGTCAATTTATAGAACTTCGAGTTTATAATTAGAACTATTCATATTATAAATCACCCTATAAAGATCGCCTATGCAAAAAATCAATTAAAACTAAGGTCGTTTAGTCATCAAACTGTTTAAATACAAATGAACGGTATTGGTAAAAGCATTACAAATTGTCTATGTATTTGCTACAATAGATTGACTAAACTACCTTAGTTTTAATTTATTTTCTTCAGATATGATCTTTACATTGTAATTCATAGTATGAACGGTTTTGAGTAGGAGTTCTACTCATTTTTGAATAGCCAAGTATTGTTTTGTTGAAAATAGGGACTAGTTGTGGGACCCACTATACATCAAATTTCAACAATCCAAACCGTCTATTGATAGTTATCAAAAAAAAAAAAACCGTCTATTGATTCGATCTCTATTCATAGATCATCATGAAAAAAAAATCAATTTAATCCGAAACTATTTACCTATTTAATTTAATTATTACGATGAAATTTCAATGTTTCTTAGAAGATAGTGTTTGTCAATTTTTTCGAACTTAATTAGATGTATTTGGCTAATATTTTGCAAGGATGATCTATAAAATACAACTTGAAAAACAAATTGTTCAAATTGTTGAAATTTGATAGGTGTGGACCCCACAACTAGTCATCATTAAAAAAAATGCTTTTTAGCCAAAATGGTCCCTGAGATTTGCATAACATATCACTTTGGTCCCTGAAATTGAAAATCAATAGAAATGGTCCCTGAGGTTGTCTACCATCCATTTTTTTGGTCCTTCCGTTAAGTGGTCCCGGAGCTCATACCGGAAACTAAGATTTTTGGTCGGAAGTTTGGGCAATTTTCAAAGCTTCGTAACTCAATCGTTTCTTAACCAAATTCGATCCATAATATATCAAAATGAAGATAGGAAAGTGTTGAACAAGATTATACCTATTTGGAACCCCAATGGGTACCGGAGATGGCCAAAAAATAGCCTGAAAGGTGACTGGTCCACGGGAAAACTAGAAAACTCACCGGAAACTGGGTAAACTTTAAACGTTCATAACTTCTTCAAAACTCAATGAAATCAAGTGATTCAAAAATGAAAATCATACTTCTCAATGAGACAAAGAGAATGGTACCTTTTTCGATAGCTAACTCATACTGCTTTGGCCGGAAAGTGGCTTGAAAGTGGCTAACTCGATGAGACCAAGACAACCACTTTCGAACCGTTTTCCGACAAAACCACGACGAGTTAGCCGTTGAAAAGCTACCATTCTCTTTGTGTCATAGAGAAGTATGATTTTCAATTTTGAATCACTTGATTTTGTTGAGTATTGAAGAAGTTATTAACGTTTAAAGTTTACCCAATTTCTGGCGAGTTTTCCAATTTTCTCGCAGACCAGTCACCTTTCAGGATATTTTTTGGCCAAACTACTGCATGTTAGCCATCAAGAAAGGCACCATTCTCTTCGCCTCATCGAGAAGTATGATTTTCATTTTTGAATCACTCAATTTCGTTGAGTATTGAAGAAGTTATGAACGTTTAAAGTTTATGTTTGGGTTAATATTTAAACATTGGGCCTTGTATAAGGAAAAGCCCAAAGGCGCCTAAACAAATTGAATTTGCCCGAAGCCTGGAGCAAATTGAAGCTTTCTCAATCAAGATATAGGCCATGTGCCTAGGACCGAAGTGACAACTAACAGAGACCAACTCACTATTAGCCAAAAAGTACTTTCTAGTGGCACTACAAGTAAATATATGATGACTCATTGTCCCTGAGAACCCTCAGCCAAGAACAAAGCCCAAACAGTCGGGCCAGATCGCCTATAAAGGGAAGAAGAGACAACAGAAAGAAGGACACTAAACCAATTAAACAAACAACATACAAACTCTGCTATCAAGCCAATTCGTACCCAAAAAAGCTGTAATCAACCCAGATTCAGTCCTTTTAACAATAGTTTTCATAGAAAAGCCATCTTTTGTCTAGTGTAAAAGCTCTGCTACCTTCCCTAGTGTTGTAGTATCGATTCCCTCGTGTAAAACCTGTTTATCATCTATCCCTTTTTAGTGTACAGCCTCTGTGAACTCTAAGAGAAGTGGTTCCAAGAAGTTCAACCTTGCCTGACAAGGTGAAAACTTGTCCAAATCTCTTTGTTTGTCTTTTAAATTAGTAGGTTTGTCATCTAAATGTACTTTTCAGCATGTATTCAAGTTATTTCCAGTTATTTTCTACCTAAGAGTCTCATTCCCATACGGATCTGGTTAACTTAATAAACCTGTTTTCATCAAGAACAACCTGGAATCAAGCAAATGGTTTAAAGGGCTCTGGACTCCCTTCATTTGAACATACAAGATCATGAACTAAAAGTCCTTGTTTACAAGGCAAGAAAAATAACTTAAGGCAGACTTAACCCATGTACGACAATCCTTTGATAACAAGAAGTTTGAGTAACTTGGGACGCAAGTAATTAACTTAAAACCAAATATGTTCTACATCTGCTATACTGAGATAACAGTGGCACGCCAAGCTCTTTATTAGTTCTGATTGCGAGCCGCCTTAAGGCCTATACCTAAGGCCCCACAAAGGCACCTTTCAAAACTAACTTTATATTCTTCTTGTAGCATACCAAGCAGCAAGAAGTTAGCAGATACCAACACATTCACCCAAGTGCCAACCTCCCAGGGGAGCTGTGCAAAGGTCGAAATCTCGCCCGAACAATTTACCCAGTTTTCGGCGAGTTTTCCAGGCTATTTTCAGGCTATTTTCCGGTCATCTCTGGCAACCATTGGGCTTCCAAATAAGTATAATCTTGTTCAATACTTTCATATCTTCATTTTGATATATTATGGGTCAAATTTGGTTAAGAAACGATTGAGTTACGAAGCTTTGAAAATTGCTCAAACTTCCGGCCAAAAATCTCAGTTTTCGGTATAAGCTTTGGGACCGGCCATCTCCGGCAACCATTGGGCTTCCAAATAAGTACAATCTTGTTCAATACTTTCCTATCTTCATTTTGATATATTATGGGTCAAATTTGGTTAAGAAACGATTGAGTTACGAAGTTTTGAAAATTGTCCAAACTTCCGGCCAAAAATCTCAGTTTTCGGTATAAGCTTCAGGACCACTCAACAAAGTTTTTAACGGAATGACCAAAATAATGGATGGTGGACAATCTTAGGGAAAATTTCTATTGATTTTCAATCTCAGGGACCAAAGTGATGTGCTATGCAAATCTCAGGGATCATTTTGGCTAAAAAGCCTAAAAAAAAATGGGGATCTCTACAGAGAATGTGCATATAATATACATTGTCAATGATCTTGTAACTTAATTAAGTCCCACTTACTCTTGCACCCAGGAATCGTTCTCCCTAAAAGGAATGTGACCGATGACCAATCTATTTTTTTTTTATACAATGTGACCAATCTATTTAATTCACAAAGTGAAGACTGACTGCTGTTAGACCAGAAACCATGTGTGACAAGACCCAAATTTAATATGGGAACTAATTAACTTTAAATTTTCTAGGAATTTCATTTGTAAGAAGACGTTAACTCGCATGCAATACTACTCCAAAATTCAGGACTTTCGAAGTTGAATTGAAGGAATAATCTATGAGAAGAGAATTTGTCTTTCTTAATTTTCTTCCTGACACATCAGTTGGCAGTGAACTTTCCTTGTACATTTCGTTAGGAGAAAAACAGGTTACAGGAGTATAAAAAATGAATTCAATAACCACAATTTTATGACTTTTTGCTGAATTACCTAGAAACTGGCTTGGCTTCATTCACTTTACTCGCACTCCTCTCAGAGCCATCTCATATCGACAGCATGACCAGGATTCGCTTATAGTTGCTACAAATGTCGCTTACTCTTCCAAAGAATGGGGTGATAACTGCCGCGGAGGTAGCGCTAAAATTCATCTAAGGATGCTTCTAGGAAGTGCAACGTACATCTGTGTTTCATGTGTTAAACTACCTCCTACAACTAGGCACAACTCACAAGTACGAATGGTGAATCAGAGTGTTGAAGACGAGTTAGGGATGATGATGAATATTACTGTGAAATATGAGAAGAAAAGCGAGATCCGGCGCATTGTTCTACAACTGCGCGGAATGTGAGTTCGATTGTCATCCTAACTACATTCTGTAAAAGTATCTACAAGTCAAGTTAGGGGGCACTGATAGGAATTTTTACCACCTGCAAAAATAGGGATAAAAACACTTTAAAATATTTACAAGAGAACAACATAGTTGTAGTATAAAAGGCTCGTTTCCACAGGAATTGATTGAATAATTTGTATTTAAACTAATTCTTAATTAACTATTTAAAACAAAGTTTCAAAAAAGTTGATTTTATGACCTAGAATATTAAAAACGAATTTTAAATTAAAACAGTTAAAGAAACCAATTTGAAAAGGAACAATCTTAGAAAATAATGATAAAAGACCATCTTAACAATCTTATGTAGTTTTACCAATTACTTATGAATTACACATGCAACTTTGAAGGTTAGGTTTTCCTTATGCATATTCTACTTGTGGCATTCAAGCTAGAACGTATATCAAACATGCAATCCGTCTGTGACATTTAGATCAAATATAAACATGCATGACTCATTACACTTTGTGAAAACCCTTTGAAAAACCATGCAACCCCTAAGACGTGGCATTCACCCTAGGTATACTTACAACTATCAATCACAAGAAGCAATACCCATCTTCCGGTGGCATTCCGACCAAATTGCATCCGATTATTTATCTAAACATCCTAATGGTAGCTAAGCATTAAGATATAGAGGCAGTTTAAATACAGTGATTAATAATTCAAAGTATGCATGCATATATCATAAGCAATTAAACTACATATTCATGCTAAGGCTCAAGGCATCGCCCTAGCAAACGGAAATTAGTTACGAACAACCATAAAACATAAGGAATTTTATTGAAATAGAAAAAAGATAGAAAACACCTTGAAATACAAATCGTCAAAGCCTAGCTAAGTTCTCCAATGGCTAAAAAGCCTTATTTATACTACTACAAAATAAAATTCTACCTAGAAAAGGTCTTCTAAAAACTAGGAAACATAATAAAATAAGATAACTAGGAAATAAAAGGTCTCTTATTTGAACTGAAATTCGAACTTCTCATAAAATTAGACTTTTGACCGACCAAATCAACTCTGATTTGGTTCCAAAGCTTGAGACGTCCTTAACAAATCCTCAGAAGGAATCTTCCTCTAAATATACCATCTTGACCTTCAAAATACTCAAAACATCCAAAAACGTCAATCTGGGAAAGTTATGCGTTGAGCCTTCTTTTCTTAGCCATGATCAAACGGCTTAATAGAAAAATCTAAAACTTTGACACAATCATCTTGACCTTCATAATTCTGCCCATTTTCATTAATTAAATATCAGGTCTCTTGCGGCCAAGGCTTAATCTCCCTACAACATGACCAACTCATTTTATTTATTTATTTATTTTCTGGCATTGAATTCTTACTTCGTAGCAATTTTTATTCTTATTTTTGTTCACTCGTTCAAACGCTGGCCTCTTAACCTGTTGATTTTTCAAAGGTTAAATAAAGTAGCCATAACACGATAACTAAGATTTTTTAACCAACAAAATAGAGATTGTATGCCACTAAACCAAATGAGCGTGAGTAAGAGTACTAATCTATTTGTTGGCCTATTATAGAAGAACAATTTACATGAAATAAGTTCATTGCCACCGTCGCGTCCTGATCCATTTAATTCATGTAAGAGTACTAATCTATTTGTTGGCCTATTATAGAAGAAAATTTTACATGAAATAAGCTCACTGCCACCGTCACGTCCTGATCCATTTAATTCATTCTCAGTTACTTTCATTTTGACCTCACTTTTTCCTCTTAAATTTGTGTTTTCTCATTTCTTCCTGATCTTGTCAGTTGGCAAGGAACTTTCGTTGTAGATTTCGTAATGACAAAAACAGGATAGAAGCATAAAAAATGAATTCAGTAACCACAATTTAGTTGATTTTACAATCCTCAAGTAATTACCATGATGCTAAATAATATGAAAATCTAAGTCCATTGTTTGTTTATCTCATTCTATTCAAATCGACAAGTAGAGAAATTGACAAAAAAAGCTTCCTTCTTATACAAGTCATTTGTCTGACATCAATTAGCTTAAATATTTTGCAAAAGACCATGTCCTCCTTCTCCTTCTCCTTCCACCTTGATAGCTCCTTCATCCTTCGATTTCTCGGTCTCTCAAACTCTACCAGAAAATCTTCATGAGTAGGATGGAAATTCCTTTGCTGCAAACGTCTGCCGTCCTCCTACAAAATAAAATTCTACCTAGAAAAGGTCTTCTAAAAACTAGGAAACATAATAAAATAAGATAACTAGGAAATAAAAGGTCTCTTATTTGAACTGAAATTCGAACTTCTCATAAAATTAGACTTTTGACCGACCAAATCAACTCTGATTTGGTTCCAAAGCTTGAGACGTCCTTAACAAATCCTCAGAAGGAATCTTCCTCTAAATATACCATCTTGACCTTCAAAATACTCAAAACATCCAAAAACGTCAATCTGGGAAAGTTGTGTGTTGAGCCTTCTTTTCTTAGCCACGAACAAATAGCTTAATAGAAAAATCTGAAACTTTGACACAATCATCTTGACCTTCATAATTCTGCCCATTTTCATTAATTAAATATCAGGTCTCTTGCGGCCAAGGCTTAATCTCCCTGCAACATGACCAACTCATTTTATTTATTTATTTATTTTCTGGCATTGAATTCTTACTTCGTAGCAATTTTTATTCTTATTTTTGTTCACTCGTTCAAATGCTGGCCTCTTAACCTGTTGATTTTTCAAAGGTTAAATAAAGTACCATAATGATCGTGAGTAAGAGTACTAATCTATTTGTTGGCCTATTATAGAAGAATAATTTACATGAAATAAGTTCACTGCCACCGTCGCATCCTGATCCATTTAATTCATTCTCAGTTACTTACATTTTGGCCTCACTTTTTCCTCTTAAATTTGTGTTTTCTCATTTCTTCCTGATCATGTCAGATGGCAAGGAACTTTCGTTGTAGATTTCGTAACGACAAAAACAGGATAGAAGCATAAAAAATGAATTCAGTAACCACAATTTAGTTGATTTTACAATCCTCAAGTAATTACCATGATGCTAATAATATGAAATTCTAAGTCCATTGTTTGTTTATCTCATTCTATTCAAATCGACAAGTAGAGAAATTGACAAAAAAAGCTTCCTTCTGATACAAGTCAGTTGTCTGACATCAATTAGCTTAAATATTTTGCAAAAGACCATGTCCTCCTTCTCCTTCTCCTTCCACCTTGATAGCTCCTTCATCCTTCGATTTCTCGGTCTCTCAAACTCTACCGGAAAATCTTCATGAGTAGGATGGAAATTCCTTTGCTGCAAACGTCTGCCGTCCTCCTACTAGCCCTTTTGCACTTGTGTGCTTTTACTCCAGCAGGAAGCTTGAGTTTTAGCTATCCCACATTTCGAGACAGCGTTGATGAGAAGGATTTTGTTCGATCCGAATATTCACGCATATATTTAAAGGCCATCCAGGTGACTCCTGATGTTAGTAACGTGGGTTCGATCAAGAACCAAGCTGGAAGGTTTTTGTATAAAAAACCGTTCAAGTTGTGGGGGAAGGGCAAAGACGGTGATCGCAGAGTAGCATCTTTCAATTCTACCTTTGTGCTGAACATCACTCCCAAAACCAATCCAGGTGGTGAAGGATTGGCCTTTATCTTAACAGAAACTCCCACTCTTCCTGACAACAGCGAGGGGGAATGGCTTGGAATTGTAAATGCCCTGTCAAACGGATCGGCTGAAGCTAAAATAGTGGCAGTAGAATTCGACACAAGAAAGAGCTACTCGGAAGATGTGGATGACAACCACGTGGGGTTGGACGTAAACAGCGTTTACTCGATTCAACAAGTGCCTTTGCTTGGCTATGGTGTTCATCTATCAAGCGAAACCAATTACACAGTGAGAATTGAGTATGACAGCCAGAACATCGATGTCTTTGTTTCCCAGACCAATAAAACTAGGGAAGGAATGAATAATACTCCAGTTCTGGCTCACACTCTCGATCTCTCTGCCTATCTTTCGAGGGAGGTCTATGTGGGATTCTCAGCTTCCACGAGCAATAACACTCAGCTAAATTGCATCCTATCTTGGGACTTCCACTCTTCGCATATAGATGAAAATTCAAACCTGCTGTGGGTTTGGATTACGGTCCCAGTAGTAGTACTACTTTTGGTAACTGGAGTTTATTGTTACTTTTTTGGGACAAGACAAGGTGCAAAGCAGGAGGTGCATCCGAGGATTGAAGATGAGATTAAAACAACTTCCATGGCTCCAACAAAATTCAAACTGAAAGAACTTCAAAGAGCAACAGGCAGATTCAATCCCAAGAACAAGCTCGGAAAAGGTGGCTTTGGAACTGTCTATAAGGGACTCTTGGGAGACAAAGAGATAGCTGTCAAGCGAGTCTCAAAGGATTCACGTCAAGGAAAGCAAGAATTCATAGCAGAAGTCACCACAATTGGCAGCCTTCGTCACAAAAATCTGGTCAAACTAATTGGATGGTGCTACGAAAGCCATGAGCTTCTTATCGTCTATGAGTTCATGCCAAATGGAAGCCTAGACAGATTTGTATTCAGGGATGAGAGTTTTGGCACAGAGATAGGGAAACCAACGCTGAGCTGGGAAAGAAGGCGCAGCATAATATTTGGAGTAGCTCAGGCGCTAGATTATCTTCACAATGGATGTGAGAAGCGAGTGCTTCACAGAGACATCAAAGCCAGCAATATCATGTTGGACTCGGATTTCAACGCGAGGCTGGGAGACTTTGGACTCGCTCGTACCATTCAGCACAGTAACTTGACTCACCACTCCACGAATGAGATTGCAGGAACACCAGGCTACATGGCTCCGGAGACATTTCTTATTGGAAGGGCTACTGTTGAGACGGATGTTTATGCATTTGGTGTTCTTATGCTAGAAGTTGTCTGCGGACGAAGGCCTGGTAATCAAAACAAGCAGAACAACTACAACAACAGCATAGTGTATTGCCTGTGGGATCTTTATAGCAGAGGAAGGATCCTTGATGCTGTTGACTCAAGAATGGATGGAGACATCGACGAGGCTGATATGGCATGCGTGCTGATGTTGGGGTTATCGTGTTGCCACCCTAACCCACATGAGAGGCCATCTATGAGAACCGTCCTTATGGTTCTTACAAGGGAAGCGGATCCGCCAGCTTTGCCCCAAGAACGACCTGCTTTTGTGTGGCCAGCCATGCCTCCATCGGTCAAAGATGATACAGAATCTGATGTGGCTGGAGGCAAAATTACTCCATTAACAGAACTCAGTGGAAGATTACTAATATAGCCAAATCAGAAATCAAGAAAAGCCTTGGTGTTCTGGAAATGTAATTTTGTAACAGAAATAATTTGGCTAGTCACATTTTCTTACATTTGTGTGTATATATTATGCTTGTTCATATGTATCGTAACACGCAAGTTATCTAGTAACAGAAGTTTTACTGAAGCACTTGATTTACTCAAAACCCATCGCTTTAAGCTTCGTTCTTGTAATTAAATCAGCTTAGGAAAGGCCAAGGGCTTATTTCCCTGCAGGCTGTAGACAATGCTCCGTCTTATTCCGGGGCATTAGTTTCTTCCTCCCACGTCAAATTCAACAGGTTTAGAATTCACTGATGTTTCGTTGTTATGTTACCTCAGAACAACCAAAGATGTTCGTGTTAGAATTTTAACCGGAAAGTAATCAACCTTGGCAGCAAATCTCCGGTGATCCCATGAATAAAAAGCATTTAAAGTTGTCACTCCCATGGCTGAGGGTTCAAAGAAATTCATATTCAATTACAAACAGGAGGAAGATTATGTGATGCTGGTTAACTAGAAAATTCAGTCGAAAGTCCAAGCCCCTCTCCTTCTCCATACTCACCATCAGGTTCTCCGCCCTGATCTTATGATGTTTGGTGCAGCTGCTACCCGCCCTTCTTATGTTGGTGGCTCGGGTTTCGCATTGTATCTACGGCCGTTTAAATGGATCGTAATGCAAACCGAAAAGAGTTCCCACGTCGTTTAAATATATTCTTCATTTTGTTCTATGAATTTGTACTTGTTTTCAATATATACCGTGGTTGTACCAGCATACGAAGCTATAAGATCAGGCAACAAAATGCAAATGAATGAAACACCAACGGAATCGTAAACCTCTGCCATCGCCGCAACTACATTTCCTGAATAAAAGAGAAGAATATTTGATTACAATGACACGGATCCGATTAAATTCCTCTCTTCTATCGGAAATTTGGTTTCAAACGAAAAAAGTTGGGACAAATCGACATCTCAGACTTGAATCCAATACTATCTTCACCCAACTACCACACAATGCAGAAACGAACCTGAAAAAAAATTCTCAGACATTGTCAGCTTGCACTGTCAAGTCCTGTATTCCCAAATCATGGTACAAACCGTGCACATATTGAAGAATGGGGCGATCGTCGATTCCTTTCTTTACCTGTTAGCATCATCAACTAAAATCAGACCCGTAAAGGTAGGATATCCTTATCGAAAATTGACTGCATCAACATGCACTTAGTACAGAAGTTATTTACAATAATTGTTACCTGTACTGAAATCAACCCAACAACATGACCAGGAACCAATTCCCAAAACCGTGCTTGTGAAACTTCAGATACATCTTCACGGGCAGTAATCTGACAAAAACATAATGTCAAAACAAACATCAATAACTCAATTGCTAATAAAACATTAGGATTGAGCCATGCTGCAGCAAATATACACCACCTGTCGCCAGCATTTGCTCAATGCTGAAGGTGGAACGTTTGGTGGTGCCATTTGGAGTAGAATACCACCACTCGCTCTAAATAATGGCATTACAAGCATAAAAACTGCAGCTGAAACTAATCCGAAACACAAAACCTCTGCATTCTGAACCCTACATAGTTGAAAATAGATCTCAAATCAAGGCAAACAAAAGAGAAGAAAAATAGACAGAAAATCAAGCATTATTTACTCACCCAATAGATAGAAACCAGGATGCCAATATCACCCCTGCACTGGGAAACAAATTTCCATATACCAGCTTCAGATAGAAGTTCACATGATAAATATATAATTACATAGGGTCTCGCCCGACTTATGTTGGCAATCTGGAATAGAACTTCTAATAAGAATAAACTGATTAAAGGTCTAGATTCAGTGTCTGGCAGTATAATCTTCATATGCTGCCAGACGGACTGGCAAGACAATATTTATGTTCTTACATGTATTCAAAAAGGTAATTAGTGTGCTAAACAAAAAAAGATAACAAGGGGGAGGATGTTGTACCTGCGAATTGAATCTGCAAGAACATGCAGGCAAACTGAGTGATTGTTCATATCTTCTGCATTTCTATAAACTGCATGACATATGTGCACCATATAAAACAAAAGTAAAGGAAGGAAACCAAAAAATATCATTCCCAATGCTCATACTCAAAAGTAAATCCCTTAAAAGGGCAATGAGTCATTGATACAGAGTGCACATATTAATCATATCCCACACATTTACCAATAGCATCCATTTTTGTTTTGTGATGATGTGAAGGCACGAAATTAGGATGCACAAAGATCATAAAGGCTAAACCAAACACTGATGGATACACCAATACCAGTGGTCTCCAGAAAATACGACCAACATACCATGAAGGTAATATATGTGTAAGGAAAGTAACCGCACCATTCTGATGTGTCATGGAAAACTTTATTTTCCAACTGTTACGCCAAAATATTTCTACTACTCTTGTACTATTGCAATTATTTAGGTTGGGCCAAAAACAAGGGTGATTTTTGGGGCTTTTGATGCCAAGTTTTAACTAAGTTGCGCCAAGGTATATGCTAAGTCCACTATCCTGAACTTTCAAAAGAATGCAAAAGAACAGTGACAATCTTTCTAACTAGACTAACCGAGGCAATCTTTTTAGGTGAGTTGGGGTAAGTCTCAGAAACAAATACCATGGTGAATTTCATAGATGGTCAAGACAATCACAAATGGTTCTCAATGCCAAAACATAACATACAGCTGAAAACTTACCAAGATTTACGCGAGCATAATTTCTGAAGAACCAAACACCAATAAGGTTCACCAGCAGATTTGTCACAGCCGAAACAATCAAGTAATGCCTACAACCAGATAATTGGCAGACAACAAAATCCATCTGAATAAAAACTATAACCACAAAAGGAGGAACCAAAAACTTTCTACCACAGTAGTTTGCCTAATGATGAATAGACCAGTGGAAATCCTGGCCAAATTCATTAGATAAATACATAAGTATGAACGGAGTACCAAATCGTGAGATCACATTAAAATAAAATCATTATCTGATACCCTTGTCACACAGCCCAGTTTAAGTCCGAGATACTTATTAAACATGTGAACCTACAAAACATTTGGTAAAGAGACAGCAGATCTTTATACTGTGCCACAAGACAATATTAGAACTATACTTCAATGTTATACCGAACTTAACTTTCTCAGAATTAGTATTCAATAGTAATTTCTTAGCAAGTCAGTGAACCACACAAGGATATTTTTAATAGACCACAAAGACAACCATCTGAAGACACATGAAATAATATAAACATATATAGAATGTTTTGGAACAACAGTGAAAGCAAATGAAATAGTGAGATCCCAGAAGCAAAAAGTGTATATGCCAAAATACAAAATATGGTGAAGAGTAAAGTTCCGTTGACACAATCACTGGAAAAGGACCTTGAATTGTCAAATGTCAGATCATTGTAGTTTGCATAACCAACTTACTTGTGTTCAGATTCATCCTGTATGAATGCGTGAAGTGCTTCGACGGCCAATGAGAATGACATAAACAAAAGAAACAGCTGTCTACATGTGCAGCAGAATCAAAACAAAGTCCATGTATTAGCCGAGAGGAAATATGAAAGAAACTAATCCAATAGCTATGATCAAACAAAAAGAAAAGGGACGGCAATCTCATCCAATGCAACAAGTTGAGATACATAAAAGATGTAACAAAAGTGAAAACACATATAGACATCAAGGTTACATCTAAAAGTGGCTATGGAAACAACCTAGTCAAATAAAACATAATGGCACTTGGATTGCAAGTTCCCAAGAAAATGTAAAATGAGAATCGACATAAATTTGATTTTTTAACGATACGGACTGTTCTCAAATCAATGCCATGTCCGTTGTAAGACACAAGTAATGTCCACAGGACACCAAAAGTAAAAGAATCAAAGTGTCTCAAAATACTAATGCTACGCAAGCATCGTCACCTAAAAATAGAGAAATTGCATCCGCAAAGCTTCCTAATTTATTAGGAAAGCCGAAAGCGGGTAAAATTGCCATAATATGGGAAATGTGAAATACTTACAGCATTGGTAAAAGCAGACAAAACTTCTAGCCTTTTATACCTGATTATACGAATAAAAAGAAGTCATTACATACACATTATTCTCAATCCAAATTATGCCCACAGACATTGATACTCCAGCTCATCTTACTAACAATCTTACCCATAAGTGTAAATTCCATCCGGTTTCTTTCGAGAAGCCGCCATAGCGAACAATGAAAACGTTAATAAGCCACAACCAAAACTTAAATGAAAGGAATCCGACACTAAACCTGAAAACGAACCAAAATAACAATTCAACCAAAATTCGAGCAATAACATCGCAAATTTCATATAAATTTAGGCAATTAATGGCGACTTACGAACCTATACGTCCTGTGAAGAGTCCAATAAATAACTCCGCTGTCGAATACGCCACATTAAGCGAAATCAATAAGAACAACCTCTTCATATACCGGTTTCCGGACCTCAAGATCCGAAACACCGATTCGAAAAGCACCAAAACCGACAATTTCTCGGCCGAAACGCTACGGTCCCCGAAAAGCTCGTCGCTTTCCTCCGTCAAATACGCCCCCGGCGGAACGTCGATGCTCGACACGCTCCGGGAGAGAAACGGCGTGGCCTCGGAGTCGTCGAAATTGATGGAGACAGGCGTGTGCGGTGGTTCGCGGTACTGCTGGAACGAGGCTTGGCGGGAAAACGCCAGTCTCCGATCGGTGGCGCCGAGTCCGAAATCCCCGCTCCATGGATTCTGGGTGGCTTTGAAGGAATTGGATTTGTCCATGAAGAATGATCGGGAGTCTGATTGGATTGAATGGTTACGGTTTAGATTGAAAGGATCGAAGTCGGAGATTCATACTCATTCGGAAACCCTAATTTCCAATTAGGGCCAGGGGAAGACTGAAGGTCAAGTAAGACCAGCTCCAGCGGGAGCAATTGCTCGATGGACAGGCCTCAGCACAGGGCCTGATTGCCCGAGGGAGGAAGTCCAGCGTCGGCTGGCGAGGGAGCCCGAGCAGGCCAAGCGCCAGGCCCGTGGATTCGTGCAGGCCCGAGTACCTTAGATGAGTACGACGTCAGCTGATGTCAGACGCCTGTTTTACTTTTTTTCTGTCAGGCGCGTGGCGTTCAAGCGCGAGTGGGCGTGCGTCAGGGGATAGAAAGTCAGAAAAAAGGGGCCCGCAGCGCACTAATTTTTTGTTACCATTGGGGAGCCACGTGGCTTCCCCACGCCCTTTGGATTTCAACGGCTACAAATTGTGGACCATTGGATTTCCAACGGTAATAAAAATTTAAAAACCTTGTTTAATATCAGCCGTTGAATCTGAGATCAACGGTCCACGTTATTCGACTTTAAAAATAAATAAATAAAGAAAAAAACAGTTAAAAAATCATAAATGTTACCATTGTGCCACGTGGCACAATCTGGAGTGTTGGAATTCAAATTTGTTTAAATCCAATGGTATAGATTAATTAGGTGAATAAAAAAAATTAAAATCCAAAAAAATTATTAAAAATCCAAAAAAAAAATTTTGAAAAATTAAAAAAAAATGATTTTACTTTTCTATAAATACCTTCTCATTATCTTTTACCTTACACAACAATTTCATATTTTCTCAACTACTTTCAACCACATTCCTATCTTTCTCTCAAAGTTTCAATCCAATTTTTTTTCCAACAAAATGACTACTGATGCAAGTACGAATTGGACGCTTTTTGAAGATGTTGCATTGTGTACTAGCTGGGTTGAAGTTACTCATGATCCGATTACGGGTAATGAGATGCAGTTGCGAGAAATGTGGAGTCTTATTCATACCAGTTTCCTTGAGAAAATTGGTGGGAAAAGAACCAAAGAATCGATATACAGTCGTTGAAAATTACTTAGCCAATCATTTAGTACGTGGAGAGACACATTGGCAAAAGCTAGTGGTAATCTTCGAAGTGGGGAAAATTTAACGGATCAGGTAACAATATTTTATTTATTTATTTATTTGTTTGTTTGTTTGTATTATTTATTTGTTAGCTACTTTGATTATAATTATTTGTTTGTATTATTTATTTGTTACCTACTTTCATTATAATTATTTCTTCTCCCGCATTGTGTAGTAACTTCAAGTACAAGCTTGGTATACTGCTAAAACCAAAAGCAAAAACAAATCATTCACCCAGTGGGTATGTTGGAATATTGTCAAAGATTATCCTAAATTCAGAGTTGTGCATGTCGGTCCAGAAGTTTTCATGAACAACACCCCTCTACACTCTACACCCGATCATTCAACCGGTAGGCATGTTCATGAAGATGACGCAGAAGAAGTGCCCGAAACGCCCCCCTGAACAAGCGTCGGGGTCGACCCGTTATCCAATTAGGCCTCAAGGTAAGAAGGCTTCAAAGAGAAAATGAAGTGCTTCCAAGAATGATTATGCAAAGTATATGGAAGAACTTGCTCGCCAAGGTGAATTGAGTTTGACCCGGGAAATGGCGAAATTTGAGGCTGATAAGGCTAGAGAGAAGGCAAAAGCTGCAGCTATTGAGAGAGCATTTCAAGCTAATGAGAGAGAAAGATAGCTACTTAGGCAAGAAAGGGAACATGTTAGAGAAGAAAGAATGGCTCAACAAGATCGTGACATTATGAACACGCCTTTAGAAGGGAAGTCTCCAAATTCTAAATATTTTTGGAAGTCGGAGAAAGCGGATGTGGTTCGAATGAGGCGTGCAAGAGAAGCGAGAGCAAGAGGAGATGGTCCTTGCATGACAAGAGAAGATCATCCTAGCACCACAAGAGAAGATCATCCTAGCACCACAAATTGGTTAAGTGATGATGAATAGAATACTTTGGGTTGTAATTTATTATTTATTGAATAGAGCATTTTATGTTGTTTCCAATTTATTGAATTTAGTACTTTATTTAAAGTGAGAGTAAATTTATTTAATTTGGTAATTTATTTATATTAGGAGAATCTTTATTCAAATGACATAAACACACCAAATAAAATTACATAAACATACCAAATAAAAAAAAACTCAAATGAACTAAAAAAAACACACCAAATAAAATTAAATAAACACACCAAATAAAAACAAACACACTAAATGAACTTAAGTATCTTGAGCTTGTTTCAATTGCCACTGGTGCTCTATCAAGTCAATTTGCCGGACATTGTGCATATATGGCCTTTGAAGTGCAGTATATCGTTGAATGAGTCTTTCATTGTAACGTCCATCACTTTCTAATGGCTCATGTTGCACGAGTTCTTCAATGGCGTCATGAGCACAATATATTTGTGTTTTGGAATTGTTCATCGTGTCTGGCTCATATTCATCAACGGCATCATAATCGTACTCATCTTCCACAATCATGTTGTGAAGAATGATGCATGTCATCATGATGGATCGAAGCGACTCTACATCAAACATTCTGGCAGCACCTCTGACAATCGCCCATCAAGCTTGGAGAATACCAAAACAACGCTCCACATCCTTCCTGCACCCCTCTTGACAGCTTGCAAAGTGTTTTTCCTTTGCACTTTTCGGACGTGGCACTTTTTTGACAAACATTGACCACGTTGGGTAAATGTCGTCTGCTAGGTAGTATGGCCTGTCGTACTTACGTCTGTTGACCCAGTACGTGACTTTTGGTGCCTTTCCTTGCAGAACATCGTTGAACACTGGGGATTGGGTAAGGACATTGAGGTCATTTTGAGCTCCCGGAATCCCGAAAAATGCGTGCCAAATCCATGTATCAAAAGATGCCACTGCCTCCAAAATGATACTTTTTGCTCATTTTCTATCCCCATAAGCGCCTTGCCATGCACTTGGACAATTTTTCCAAGTCCAGTGCATACAGTCGATGCTTCCAATCATCCCATGAAAACCTCGCATCTCGCCCTTCTTCAGAAGCCATTGCAAGTCCATGTGAGTAGGTTTCCGAAGGTACTATGCAGTGTATATAGATTTGATTACTCCGCAAAACCTCATAAGGGACTCAAGGATTATTGATTTCCCCATCCTCACTATCTCATCCACTTGGTATGCAGATGCTCCATATGTAAGCATCCGCAATGCAGTAGTAATTTTTTGCTCAGGAATGAGAAGAAGAAGAAGACATTGTAAGGAGAAAGCAAAAACTATGAATAATGATACAAATTTTGATTTTGGTGAAGAAGGAAGTGAAAACTATGAATAATGATAGAGATCTTGAGAAAATTGGTGTGAGATTTCAGAGAATGGATGATGGATTATATGGAGGATTCATAAAGGATTAGGCTGTAGATAGTGTCACGTGGCATGCCGTCATTAGTTAAAAATCTGATCGAAATCTATCCTCAAAGATTATGAAAAGGTAACGACACGTTGCACAACGACATTGGATAAAAATCTTATCGAAATCCATCACCAATAATTATCTTTTCGGATAATGACACGTGACGCAACGAAACCGATTTAAAATCTTATCGAAATCTATCCTCAAAGATTTTGAAAATGTAACGACATGTGGCACGACAACATTGGATAAAAATCTTATTGAAATCCATCATCAATAATTGTCTTTTTGGATAATGACACATGGTGCAACGAGAACGATTAAAAATTTTATCCGAAATTACAAATAAAATTATTTTGTATTATTTAAAAAAAAAACTAATATTTTATTGTCTATTGCCAAAGCTATTCAAGTGCAACAGTGGAGATGCAAAAGGCAGTTACTGTTCATTGGGTGGATTAAATAGTGAATAGCCTGGGGGGAGGTTTCCCACGGTGGAGTTGCTCTAAAGCGACCTTTAGGTTGAAGAAGTCGACTTGTTCAAAGTATGTGGGGTCCGGGTTTTTGTGGAATTTGTCTGTCGTCTGATATGTGATCAACGGTCTATGTGAGAGAATCATATGGTCTTGGTTGTGATTTTTGATTAAATTTGGAACACCAAATTTATTAAATTAAATTTGCAAATCAAATGATGTAGTTGTTAATTATTAGATTATTATTTAAGTGTTGATTAATGTGCTTATTTCCTATTGGTAGAGAAATTTTTAGTTATGACGAGAACAAGAATGGTACACTACGTGTTTTTATGCAAGTGGTAGAAATTTTTAATTTTTAAGTTATTAACCTTTTAACAGACATAACCCACAATTTATATAAGGACACGTGGTGTGCCACCTCGTGTGACAGTCACATTGAAAAATTTGTCCTATTGGTAACACATTATTTGATTTGCAAATTTGGTCTCCAGTAGCATTATCCTTAAATTTGTGGTTTGACTTCTGGAACTATTTGTGAAGTTCAACTTGTTGATTTGTTTAGCATTGGATAATGACTTAGGTTTGTTTAGCAGTGGATAATAAGGTTGTTGATTTGTTTAGCAATGGATAATAACTTACGTTGATGTTGATTTTTTTCTAATATGTCCAGAATACGGGACACTTACAAAAAAAATTAAAAAATTCACCACTTATATAATCATATTTAAAATTACTACGTGTTTTGAGCACAAGAAAAATATCACACATTGTTGGGAATCTAGTTACCATGTATTAATCTTTCGAGCTAATTAGAAAATGCACCATGAGATTTTGGTTCCCCTTAAAAAAGGACTCGACCTTTCAATTTTTCGGTATATTACCACCTATTAATTAATGATTAACGGGCAAGTAATTCATTCAACAAAGTCTAAAAAGACATCGTATAAAATCATGCAGGCGGACATAAGGCCCTGAAACTTAAAAAAAAAAACGACTCGAGACGCCCCTTATGCAAGCATAGCATGAGTAAAGGTTCTCGTCTGCGGCAATTGCAAACAAATGCAAAACATACTGATGACATCAACCAAATTTACTAAGACAGTCTCAAAACCCTTCCAAAAAGAAAAGGTAAGATGATTCATCGCCTTGAAAACCAGTATCGACCATCCAAATCACAGACCAAAAACCCCTAAATCGGAGGTTTCTTGTACAATGTACTTTGAGTTGGCTGACATCAATTTCCAGTTAAGAAACGAGAGAATTCTTCGATGCGACAGTAACACCACCTTGTAGTGTTACAATTTACAGTACACAGTATAACACGTATTTGAAACGCGTACTTGTGAACACCGCACATACTGTCACACCGAAAATTCTTCAATGCGGAACATTGATTATCACCTGAAAATAAATAAATCTTTGTTCCGAAATCAACATCAGATGGAGAAAAAATTTCATTGATTTTTTCATCTCTGTTCAAGCTTTATACAGTTTGGTTCTCTACAGGACAAGTGGGCATTTTGAGACAGAACTCCAGAATTATGCACATCTACCAACCGTACGGCTGAATAATTTGACATTATGCAGTATCCATGTAGTAGAGGCGACATCAAATTTCGATCGGTACAGTGGGTTCTGGAGTTGGCGAAGGTATATCGGCTCCATTTTCTACGAAGATACACTCCCTACGTCACCAATGCGCTTAAAGGTTTTAACTCCAATTTTCAGACACCAAATGGGTTCTGCTACTGGCAAGCAACAAGATTATGAAAATCCAATATGTGAATTCATCATTCATAACAGAAAGTAAAAACGATTTGATTTCGATAACAACACTTGAACAAACATATAGATGAAGACTCTTTTAAGGGCATTGTAGACAGAAAACGGACTGACCCGTTACTCAATACATTAGTGTTATAAACATCATCCTTGTAGGTGGAGAAGGAAATGCCAAAGATAAAGATATAATCACTCACCTTCTTGTCATGAATGTAGATGATAATCTAAAGTATAGGCATGACTGTCAGAAGGACTTGTGCCGGGCCTGAAAACAAACACCAAACATGCAATGTCATTAAGGATACATTCGATATTGGAAAGCATTCAACAGAAATCAAATTTGAACAGCTCAAAAATGTATAAATAAATTTTTCAAAGTGGTTGAATTGTTTTATCATTAAAATGCACTTCTTTCGGTATGGGAGTTACGTTATTCTTTTCTAATTGGAAGATCATATTAACTGAACCTACCTTTTATTAATGGTACCATAGTGGAACTTGATCTTTCCAGCCCTTACATCTTCAACATACTGCAGCCACAAGATATAAGAAACCGTGACATAGGATAAATGTCTAGAAGAAATCAAATATATGTTAGCATCTGATAGACGTCCATACCAATTTTAAGGTAACAACCATTGACGAAAAGGAGAGAGAATCAAAAGGTATCTCATCAAGTGCAAAAAGCCGACATTCTGACGATTCAGGACCTGGTGAAAAATGGGGTGTCTTGAGGCTTGCTAAGAAAATTACATACGTCTGCTCCAAAAAACACAACACAAACACAAAACATCTTTATCAAGTGCACATGACTTTGTTTATCTTTAAGGAAAAAGGTAAACAAAAGAGAAGTTTCTCGCTTACCTGGCCAATCAGTGGGATGTCCAATTGAGCAAAAGGAGACAGCACTTCCACATCTGCACATGCTTCTTCCCTGGTTTCCCTGATGGCTCCTTCTGCAGCTGATTCCCCAATTTCCATGTAACCTGCAGGAAGAGTCCTGAATGACAACACCCAACAATTAAAATTACGATACACATCAAAGATACGAGATAGTCCATTCATCGTGATGAAAAGTTGCTACTTTATTCATTAACAATCGCACCAAAGGCCATATGATGGTTGAATCTTCCTTTTGCAAAGTAGGATCCTGTTATCATGCTCAATCAGACAACCCACAACCTGTAAGCATCAGTAGAACAATACGGAAATTAATGTCACATTTGAAATAAAATAATCACTCCTAATCTGCAAACATATCATAAAAAGGACCAAACTTAGAGGACAATCAAAATCCTGTGTCCATAGGCTCTGGAACTTCATACTCAATCCTGAGCACACAACATTTGTAAACCTTCCTCCTTTTCAAATAAGACCATAGCATCTAGTCTACATTTACAATTATAGAAACTGACTCCAGGTGATGAAAAGAAGAAAAAAGTGAGCAGGGCAAACTGGTGAATAGTAGAAGCAAAGTTACAGTTACACGAAATTGGAGCATTGGTCCTTGAACAAATTGTATACAACAACAACAACAAAGCCTTTTCCCACTAAGTAGGGTCGGCTATATGAATCCTAGAACGCCATTGCGCTCGGTTCTGTGTCATGTCCTCCGTTAGATCCAAGTACTCTAAGTCTTTTCTTAGAGTCTCTTCCAAAGTTTTCCTAGGTCTTCCTCTACCCCTTCGGCCTTGGACCTTTGTCCCGTAGTCGCATCTTCTAACCGGAGTGTCAGTAGGCCTTCTTTGCACATGTTCAAACTACCGTAACCGATTTTCTCTCATCTTTCCTTCAATTTCGGCTACTCCTACTTTGCCTCGGATATCCTCATTCCTAATCTTATCCTTTCTCGTGTGCCCACACATCCAACGAAGCATCCTCATCTCCGCTACACCCATTTTATGTACGTGTTGATGCTTCACTGCCCACCCTTGAACAAATTGTATCTGAATTGAAAATCCCTTAGATTTGTAATCTGAACTTAAATAACCATGGAGCATTGATCCTCGACTCTAGTATTGGGAGGAGGCAAGTCGCAGATAACGCTTCTAACACTGTTTTGACCAAAATGTATCAACTGCTCGACAATATGATTTCGTGGAGCGCAGCCGAGTTGGATTTCATAGTCTGGGTAATGGGGCTGCAGGATTGGGTTTGGATGAGGCTTCGAGGTGGGGATTAGGGTTTAGGATTGGGCGAGGCTGCGAGATGGGGGTTGGACCGAACCTCCAATTACTCTAACAAGTAAATAAATGTATGTGAAGGCACACATGCATAGCAAAATCTATTAGACAGAAATATCCTAAAAAGTATTTGATGGGGAAAAGAACCAGGGTAGCCTTTCCCGTATCCAATCTGGTTTGACTGTAATACAACAGGTGAAGAAGTAACATAGTTAAACTTATTTTTCATTACCATCAAAATCAGATTTTGGAATCAACAAAAACTTCTACAACACAGTAAAGTGAAAAATTCCCAAACGCTATAAAGTTTGTTACTTTGTTGTAACCTGAAAACCTTAGGATCATTTTTCCATGGATTGGCACATGCACAACTCATTTCAATTGAAAAACAAACTCTAACTAGAATAGTATACCATTTTTGGGTTCTCATACGCAATCCTCTCACAAACTGTGCAAATAGCTCGTATCTTCTCCTCACCGTCGGGTATCTCATGCTTTGTTGGACCACCACACGACTGGCAGAAATTAATCTTACGAGCATTGCCCTTCATTGGAATATAAATAAATTTGTAAAGAAAGTATGAATCAATAAACAAAAAGAAAATTTAGACAAGTATACACGAAACGCTCACTTTGGCTTGTAATCTATAATGTATAACATCGAGTTTTTGTTGTCGAAAACATAGATGATGACTTGTTAAAGCTAAGAAAATGGGAAAAGCTGCAATCTTTAATCAATCTGAAATGCATTATACACCCCACTTTGATTCCATGACTTATTCACTTGGTACAATACATTGTCCTTATGAGCCATGTCTACCAATTTTTCTTGCAAATACTACAAATGAAGCCAAAGGGATGCCAAAAGAAACTTCTAATTACCCAACATACTCAAACTAAGAGGTCAACCATATATGTCCTCGATTGTAAACTAGATATAAACATGTGGTTTAGTTTCAAATTTTCAATAGCTAACAAAAACCCACAACGCCAGCATCAAACCAACCAAAATTCACCAGAACCCACCACATAAATTGAACATCCAAACCCAAAATCCATATCAAACCCAACATTCAAAAAAAAAAAGGCAAAAAGGAAAACAGAGGCTTACAGCAGACTGAACCGCAACTGAAGAAGAAGAGCCACCTCGGTTCGACCCAGAAGCAGCTGAGGACATGCTGAGAGCTCCGAAACGAGGGCGACGAGTGGAGGACGACCAAGTGGCGGTGGTTGCGGGCAATAATGTTGAGGAGGAAGAAGAATAAGATAATAAAGGGTTGGAGCAGGTGGAATTAGAGAGGAAGGAGAAGGTACCACTTGTAGCAGAAATACTGGTACAAGTATTAGAATATGGCTTCCAGCGATGAGAAACGAAGCCTGACGAACAACCCAAGATCTGTCTGGGTTTTAGCATTATTTTTTTACCAGAAGATTATCAAAACCCAATAGCTTCAATCAACCCCAAATTATAGAGAATCGGGTTCGCAGAAACGAGAGTTACTACAATATCCTTTTTCTTTTTATCTTTCTTTTTTATTCTTTCTTAGAACACTTCCTGTTTGTAAACATTTCCACCCCAAAAAAACCCTTCGGCAATAAGCAATTCAATCCCTCAAGTGAATGGTAGCTGCTTTTAGTGAACGCTAAGTGTCCATGTACATTTCCATTCCTAAATTGAATAGATCAAATAATTCGTATTAAAATATTATTAATTTTGTTAATAAAATAATAAAAGATAAATTTTCGGATGATAATAAAAGATTGGTTGAAGGTATTTGAAAATATTGAAATTTAGTGTAAGGTGGGAGAACATGGTTAGGTATTTACAGAAGAAAAAAAAATTATATTATATGTATTTTTAATTAATTTTTATATAGTTTTGTATAAATAAAAAAATTATTGTAGATACGTCAACCTTGCGTCACATGGCATAAGGGCTAGGTTAGTCGATTTTAGCTTAGGTGAGCAACTAGGCTCCCTAGAGAACACTGGATTGTAATGGGTGGAGGAGTTTTGGGGGGAGGGAGGGAGGGGATATAATCCATTATCCCCTAGAGGATTTGAGAGGGGTGGGAGTGCTCTAAGAGCAACTCCAGCGTTGCAAAGGCCCCCTAGGGCTATTCACTATTGAATCCACCCAGTGAACAGTAACTGCCCTTAATGAACAATAACAGTCTTTTGCATCTCTACCTCTAAACTGAATAGCCCTAGCAATAGGCAATAAAATATTAGTATTTTTTATTTAAATTTTGCAAAGTGGAACTAACCGAATCAGATCTCCTAGAGAAGACCTATTAGACCTTCCATGCCACCAATATTGTCCTGCAGCAACAATATAGGGCACATAAATTCACCAAGTTTTCGGATTTGATCTCTGTTTTACTTCTCGCTGAAAAGCAGAACCAGCTTTTGATGAAGAATCATCAAGCTCGACCCACTGGCTCGAACGGCGCGCCTAAAGTGCATGCGACCTATTCTAGCAGCCATAAACGACGAAAGAATCGTCGTGGTCGTGGCAATGGGCGGCAAGCCCAACCACGGGCCCAAGGTCAACAGAGTGCCACACCTAAGGGAAGAAATGTGACTAGAAGCGTCCACCACTCCCCCTAAGGTCCCAAACTTCAAGAACAAGGGTTCAGGCTACTTCTACTGAACTGGACATGTGTTATCGCTGTGGATCAAGGGATCATTGGTCACGCGTATGCCGAGCTTCCCCTGAGGCTATTGCCAAGTATCATTCTCGTCGTGAGTCTAACTTTGCACATGTAGATCATCCGGAAGATGCAACTACATCAATGGAGATATCGGATTTCCAGGAGGCGTCAGCACCTATGGATGAATAAATTAGACATGTTTTTAGGGTGTTTACCCTTAGTGGCCGAACCCACTAGGAGTGGCCGGCCCAACCCCCCCTATTTTGCTAGGTTTATGGTTTAATTTTGAACAATTTTTCTAAGTATTTAGAATAATTTGTTTGCTTTTGGTTTGTTTTGAATTATGGATTGTTATTTGAATGGATATTATTTTCTCGAATTGCTTAATTGAATGAATGGACTTATATTTATACATATGACCAATTCAATCAATTTATTCCTAGATATGTCTAGTGGGGAAGTTAGTTGTCTGGCAGATAGTGTAACCACACACACCATCTTGTGTGAACGACACTATTTTACTAACTTCGTACCCAAGAAAACTCATTTAACAACTCTCTCAGGCTCATCCAACCTGATTGAAGGATACGAAAACGCACGTATTATGTTGTCTAATGGTACAATTCTGACCATTAAGGAGGCACTCTATTCTCCACGTTCTGGAAGAACGTTGCTGAGTTTTAGAAATATTCGAGATAATCAATATCATCTTGAAACCACTGAAGATCATGGTTCTGAATTTCTTTGTATGACCTCGTATGAATATGGCTAGAAACATATTCACGAGAAGTTGGAACGTTTGCCGAGTGGGTTGTACATCACAACCATTCGCGGCATAGAAGCCCACAATGTGGTCGGCCCTATGCCTGAGTTCCCGAACACTTTGTTGCTTTGGCATGATCGTTTGGGACATCCTGGACGTGACATAATGCGTCGTATCCTCAAATCTTCACACAGGCATAAGTTACATCCCAATGTTAGACTCCCATCATGCAAAGCGTGTTCTTTAGGGAAGTTGAATACTCAACTCTTATATACAAAGATTATTCACGACCCCCCTAAATTTCTTCAAATGATTCAATTGGACATTTGTGGACATATCCAATTAGCCTGTCGACCATTCAAATACTTTATGGTGTTGGTTGATGCATTGACACGATGGTCACATGTTTGCTTGTTGTCCACACGCAACGCCGCTTTTGCTAAACTCCTAGCTCAAATCATTAAGCTATGGGCTCACCATCCTAATTATCCGATCAAGTCGATTCGACTGGATAACGCTGAAGAGTTTACGTCACAGACTTTTGACGATTATTGCATGTCAGTAAGGATTAATGTGGAACATCTTGTGCCCCATGTTCACAACCAAAACGGCCTGGCAGAAGCTTTCATAAAGCGCCTTCAATTGATCGCTCGGACTTTGGTTATGAGAATCAAATTGCCAATATTTGCCTGGGGCTATGCAATATTGCACGCAGCTATGTTGGTTTGCCTGAGGCCCACCGCTACCCAACCACATTCACCGTTACAGTTGATCACTGGATACGAGCCTGACGTCTCACATTTACGGGTGTTTAGGTGCGCCATTTATGTGCCAATAACGTCGTTGCTACATGCCAAAATGGGTCCTCAGGGAAAAATGAGAATCTATGTCGGTTATGATTCGCCATCAATTGTTCGCTACTTAAAATCCTTGACAGGAGATCTCTTTACCGCACGTTTTGCGGATTATCACTTTGATGAGATAGTTTTCCCGTCGTTAGGGGGAGATAAGCATGCTAACGTTCCCGTAGAACGCCGCGAATTGTCGTGGTATGCTCCCACTATGTCTCATTTAGATCCCCGCATTGTCCAGTCTGAAACTGAGGTGCGTCGAATTATAGATCTTCAGAGCATTGCTCAAAGCATGCCAGATGCTTTTAATGATCTAGCAAAGGTGACAAGATCACACATACCAGCTGCAAACACACCTGCAAGGATAGATGTACCCCGTGTACGTCAACAAATTGCCTGGGAAGGCTGGACCGTCCCCGAAGATGGAGAGGCCGCACCTTCCACGCGACAAGGTACATTGGCGGCTAGCCAATCATCTACTCCGACCCTCAAGCGTGGCAAACCCTTTGGTTCAAAAGATTCACAACCCCGAAAGAGGAAAATGGCACCAACTAGTGACCCTAGTTTGAATCCAACCATCGCTCACTCATCCGTTCCACCGCATGAGGTTATTCTAGATTACGGTGATGTTTCAGATGAAACATGACAGCCTCTTGAGGATCGCGAGATTTCTATCCACTACACAGTATTGGATGAGGTTTGGAATATGAATGAGATGATCGTCAACGATGCATTCTCGTACTCAATAGCTACTAACATCATGCTTAGCGATGACATTGAACCACGTTCGGTCGATGAATGCAAACGTATAACCGATTGGTCAAACTGGAAACAAGCAATCCAGGTCAAACTTGATTCGCTTGCGAAACGTAAGGTATTTGGACCTATTGTTCCTACACCACCACGCGTGAAGCCCGTTGGCTACAAGTGGGTTTTCCTGAAGAAGCGTAATGAGAAGAATGAAATAGTGCGATACAAAGCACGCTTCATAGCGCAAGGCTTCTCTCAGCGCCCAGGGATTGATTATGAGGAGACGTATTTGAAGGAAATTTTGTGAAAAACATGTTCATTTGAATAACATCATATAGCATGCAATTAACAATTAAAGGCGAAATCATGCTTTCATGCATTCAAAAACAAAACATCTACCATGAAATTCAAAGCCTAGTAGATTGGTGAACCTTGACTCAACTTAAAAACAACAATTTGTTAGTTGAGAAATATTTACCTTTGTAGATTCCTCTTTGCATATGCAAAGGATAATCACCCAAGAGATAGGGCCTTCATTCCTTGCTTCTTAGCTCCATGGATTTGGTTAGAAGAATAGGTTCTCCAAGTTCCCAAAATTGAGAACCTCTAAAGATTCTACACCAAGGTTGGATTGGAGAGGAAATGAGTGACCTTGAGGAAATAGAATTGCTAGACAATATCCCCCAAGGTGGTTGGCCTCTTAGAGAGAAATGGAAGCTTTGTGTTCTCACCAATTTTCTCTAAAATCAACAACTTATGAATTTTAGGTTATAAAGTTCTTTATATAGTCACTTCTTTAAATGACCTAAAGAACCAAAAACCCTAATTCAACACTAAATGGATATGGGCTTTTGGGCCTTTGTGAATCTTTATTCATTAAGTTGTCATACAACTTAAGTCAATGGGCTTTGACGTTCGAAGCCCATTGGGCCTTAAGGTCCAAAAACTATCCCGAGGTCTTTAACGAACTTATTCGTTTGATTAATTAACATATTAATTAATCCTTGCCATAAATAATTAAACCATTTAATTCATCTCCTTTGTTTCTTCAATCTCCACCTTATTTGGTGTACGATACATTAGGTTCCTTTTAGCGAGGCAGTGGGCGATTAAAACCATTTTACATCGATTGTGAATTGAAACTTACTTTCAATTCTCCCTTTAGTGATTACACACGTTTAGGGCTTCCACAAACCATGAGTGACCCCTAGCAGCATATCATGGCTACCCAAGCTAATCAGAAGAGGTAGAGAACCTATTCAGTTTAGGATTACAAATGCAATACGGTCTTTCTCTAATCTAATACTCTTGACCACATTGTTTGGTTTGATAGTTTATTTATTCATGTCTACTATCCAATGTGATTCTTGTGCTTATATGATTACTTTGAATGTGAATTGGAACGCATTCCCAAATCTCATTCATACTCTGGCCAGAGATTTTAATCATATCATAGAGTATTCTCCCTCAAGCCAATTGAAGGTTAGAGATCCCTTGTTGCGCATTCACTTGTCTCCATGACTAAGTGGCTTAACCCCAATGATGTCGTGGACACCCCGATGGGGTGACTTTGACATAATCAAAGATCAAGGACTTAACCACAAGACAACAACTGTGATGCCTCAGGTCAAATGACTAATTTGCATTATCCCAAACATGAGTTCTCATGTGACATGAGTATGAGAACTCCTCGTTGATCGTGTTCAGTGAACTCATTCTCTATTGAGCACCTACGTACTTGTCTTGATGTCACACACACCAATGACTCGAGACTAGTCACTCTCCCTGAGAGAAGACATAGCACGTACTGATCTTATCGGACTGTCAATGCCCAATTGGCAATCCTATGATCAGGAACGTTTAGGATGTGTCTACGAAAGAATGGTCTCATTAATCTAACTTCATTAGATTGCATTCTTCCAATCACATATTCCTTGGACTTTATCGTTTAAGCATATAACATTTATATGAGACGTCTCAAACAATAATGTTTGCCCTTTATATGTAAACTAGATTAGTTTAACATGTGAAATATCCGTAAAGTATCATCATATGAATGGCTTTAGGGCACATTTCCAACAGTATTCCCCCGTAATGGACGTTATAACATTCCGCTAACTAATCAGCTTAGTAGTTTCTGAAAAACTGAATATGCAGCTTATGGACGTGGTAATTGCGTATCTCTATGGGGATCTAGATACGAAAATTTATATGAAATTTCTAGAAGAACTTCCATTGACTGGTTCAAATAGTTCTAGACCACGGAACACTCTCTCAATTAGGTTGAGGAGGTCACTCTACGGATTAAAACAATCCGGGCGGATGTGGTATAACCGTCTGAGTGAATATTTGACAAGTCAGGGTTATGTGAACAATGAACTATGCCCATGCGTGTTCATAAAGAAGTCACATTCCGGATTTGCAATTGTTGCAATTTGTGTCAATGACATGAACCTCATTGGGACTCCCGTAGAGCTTGAGGAAATTGCTACACACTTGAAATCAGAATTTGAGATGAAGGATCTTGGGAAAACTCGATATTGTCTCAGCCTGGAGATCGAGCATTGTTCGGATGGAATCTTAGTACATCAATCGAACTACACCCAAAAAGTGTTGCGACGTTTTAATGAGGATAAAGCAAAGCCTTCGAGTACACCCATGGTCGTTTGGACTCTAGATGTTAAACGAGATCCCTTCCGTCCAAATGAGGATGAGGAAGATATTTTGGAACCCGAAGTTCCTTACCTAAGTGCAATTGGGGCTTTATTGTACTTGGCTCAGTGTACTAGACCCAACATCTCCTTCGATGTAAATCTATTGGCTAGATACAGCAATACGCCCACACGCAGGCACTGGAATGGTGTTAAAGACATTTTTCGCTACCTCAAAGGTACTACGGATTTGGGTTTGTTCTATACCCGCGAATCTCCAAGTGTTGCCGCCCCCTATAGCCCTCGGATTGATTCGCGCCTTGTTGGTTACGCAGATGCTGGATATCTGTCTGACCCACATAGAGCACGTTCTCAAACGTGTTATGTCTTTACCGTTGGAGACACCGCTATATCTTGGAGGTCTACCAAGCAAACGTTAGTTGCGACTTCATCTAACCATGTTGAGATTCTCACCCTACATAAAGCATCACGTGAGTGCTTTTGGCTGAGAGAAGTTATGGAACATATTTGAAGCACTAGTGGTCTTACATTAGTTGTTGACCTTTCTACGACGATCTTTGAAGACAATGCAACATGTATCGAGCAGCTGAAGAAGGGATACATCAAGGGAGACAACACCAAGCACATAGCGCCGAAATTCTTTTACTCACACCAGCAGCAACAGCATCAGAACATTGAAGTCAAGCAAATCCGTTCCCAAGACAACCTCGCCGATCTCTTTACCAAGTCATTGCCCAAGTCTACATTTCAGAAACTCGTCCAAGGAATCGGTATGCGTAAATTATCTAAGTTGAATCGCTTGTAGTTCTCTTAGTTATAAGTTATGTCTAACTCAGGGGAAGTATCTAGAAGCATACTCACATGATCTTAATGTACTCTTTTTCCTACGATTATGAGCATTTTTCCCACTTGGTTTTTGCTACCTAACGAGGTTTTAATGAGGCACCCATCCTGGGATGATCATACTCCGATGAGTTCACTACCTTCGTCCAGTTTGAAGAGTGTTTTAGACATTATGCATATTTTCTTACTTTTCTCCTTAGTCTATAGGTTTTCCCTATGCCTTGGGTTTTACCATAGCAAGGTTTTTGTGAGTTTTTGCAAATGCATACTTCACTTAAATTTGAGACTCGCGATCACCCGTTGTGCCGATGACTTCATCAACTATTCTACCTTATCTGCTGAAGATCTGATGCGATGGTTTGTTGAATATTTACACACTCAAGTGGAGTGTTGCAGTCATATTTAGAATAAGAATGTGATTGTGTAAATCCTAGAGAATCTAAGAATGTATCATATATTCCTATTAGGATTAGATTACCTATTAAATATTGTAATCCTAAAGGGAAAGCTTTTACCCTTCCTACTACTATAAATAAAGGCACAATGGGGTGAATCAAATACACCTCACAATTAAAGCAATATCTCTTCTCTCTAATAGTGGTCGGGCCCCCCTCTCTCTCTAAACCCTAGATCGTTCAATCAAATAGGTCTACAATAGGTTTAACATTTATTTGTTTGTTTGTTTTTTTTTTTTTTTTTTTTTTTTGAACAATCTACACTAGAGAGGGCAGGAGTCGGCTAAGCCTCACAATGGGCTAGCAATAATATAATTCAAATTCGCCTTTGACAAGAATCGAACCTAAAACCTCTCACTTACAAGTAAAGAAGAATACCACCAGACCGTAGTACTAAGTGGCATGTTTTAACATTTGTTGAAGCCAAATGATTTGCCACTTCCACTGGTGGTCAATGGTAGCTCTAGTACAATTACACGTGTCAACCGCTAAGATAGTAGATTCAAACATGAAACCTGAATTGCCTAACTTTTGACTTATGGCCAAGCATCCCATGTGACATGTTTGAAAAAGTTCTTGAGCATGAACCTCCTAATCAACCATTTAACAATGTATTACCAGATTAATTATATTATCATCTGTATGTCCTCATCAAAAGCAGTAAACAGCCCCTGCAACTTTAAGCTACAAACAATCACAGATCCATCACGGACATGCTAAAGTTATAAAGAATTGGAAGAAATTAAACAAAAACAACGAACAATATCAAATAAGAAATGGAGTGTGCGTGGGAAAAAAAAAAGGTGTTCGATTATCATTTCGCAGGTTATTTAGAAAGATATTGAAAGAATAAGCAAGACTGTTAACAGAAACTAAAAAAATTAAATAATTAATAGAGGATAGACATTTACAATTCTCCAAGCCTGTGATTTTTAGGGCTAATAAGAAAGAAATTTACAAGTGAAAATTGCGTCACTGGCTAAAAGAACTCCCTACGCTCTTTTCACATTTCCCTTTCCTCTCTTCATTCATATAAACAAATAAGTCTACGCATTTTGATCACATAACTTGTAGAATAAGTTACTCTTCGTCGGATCTTTGCTTCGATGCTTTACATCGATAATGTCGAAAAAAGGGCAGGAAAAAAGAGAGCATACTGCTCAGTGTGATTTAGATCACTCAATGTTTGAGTATGAATGAATGTGGCCTTTTAAGTTTAGTGTGACATTTTACCTATGTTCTCTTCTTCTGCCGTTGCAGTTGCTGCTGCTTATTTTGGTACAGCTTTACTAGGAGCTCGGCGTAGAGAACCTCATTCCATGCGTCAGGAACACCAGGAAGGCACCAATGGCTGCAGTCCTGGAAGCTCTTAGGTGATGTCCTTTCTTCCTTGGACAGTTTTTGCTTCCGGTAGATTGACGGGTGACCGTCCTTCCGGAAATCTGTCATTCTTGTGATATTGAGATATGTAACATGGCTTTTCATGTTTCTCAACACCTTCTCCAGTACCAGCATCTTGGGCGGGTACGGCCTCAGATACTTCTCATTGAAGATGGGAACTGTCTCACTGTCACATTGGCCACCAGAATTCCACTGCCCACCACTGTCGGATGAAAAATAAATACAAATCTCAATTATTTTCATGTACATAAAGCTTGAAGAGTTGCTCAATCTTGACCACATCTTCAAGGAAACAGCAATGAACATATTCATGTACATTTCTTTACTTCTCAATTGGTAATTCAAAGGCCATAATGTTGATGCAATATCATGAGCATCAGCACGCAAATAAGGGAAACATATAATGCAATGCATTATCACTATCTAGGTTAAACTATGATTACTTCAAGTTGACCTGAAATGGGAAGCAGAATAGCCCCGAAAGAAGACGATACTTTTCTTCGGATCAACCTTGGCATCAACCCATCCTGCCCACGTAGTTAAAGCTTTCCGAAACGCCTCAAGAACATTCAATTCACCATAGACATGGCTACCTTCTTGGTAATAGTCTTTCCTGCAAATTTTATGCTATTTTAGTTCCAATGGCCAGAGTTTACGGTACAAACCTAGATATTATTTGAATTAAGATGGTAATAAACTTACCCTTTGGAGGTTTTCTCATGAGTCCACCAGTGTCCGGTGTTGAAGATGACGATATCAGCATCTTTATATAGATCGGAAGATCTCCCTACTAAGTCAAGACGAAGTGTTTCTCTCTTTGATCCATCTTTCTCCGGCATTTCCCATTCTCGAACTAAGAAGGGAGACACGAAGAACTCCACCGTGCAGTTATAGTCCTGCCAATCCATTCAATTTAAACAAGAATAGCACATAAGTTTCAACAAATCGATGAAGTGTTGCCTCAATCCAATATGAGAATAAGTTGAAGAATTGATTAATCGAATTAACCTACTTTGAATATGAAGGAATACGAAGCTTCCCCACGAAAATGGGTTCTCCCATTGGCTTCGAAAACCTTGCTCTTATCTTTCACCGAGTTTCTAAGGATGCAAACCAGAGACTCCCACATATTCCTATTCAGAGAATCACCAACGAATACCAGGCGCTTTCCTCTCAACAACTCCAACATATGACTTCCATCCAACCTGGTCGCAAAAACCATTTCATATTCACAATTCTTCGTCAAGCAAAACCCAAAGATTTAGTCACGGATAATTTTCAACGGAAATACAGAGAAAAACCCTAACTTTCTTAATCAAAATATCTTACGAGACTAGAACTAAGGCCGATAATTCCCAGTTTCAGAAACGCTAAAAACAGAAGCAAAATTCTAATATGTAAAACTGAAAATCGACAACAGATCAACATGAACTTTGATTAATCAAAGCCCAATAACCCAATAAGCATCTAAGTAGATCAAAAGGCAATCCAAGTACAATATTATTCACATAAAAATGGTACCCAAAAAAAAAAATTATTAAACTTCCAGCAAGGAAATGTACAATTTGATCACATACCTTGGTAAAGTGCAATCCTTAGGCTTCCATTTGAATTTTTGGTAATCCTTATCAGGTCTGCCATTGAGAATACAATTGAACTGTTCATCAATCAGAGGACAAGACCCAGGTTTGTATAGCGGATACGAATCGTCCTTCACCCACTCTCCATGTAACATATCACAATTCATCAAAGACTTCACCAAATCATCACTCCCCTGCTTCCCCTGCTCCGCCGGCACGCCGGAATTCGTTTCATTGCTCTGTTTTTTCAACAGGGGAGCAGTTAAATTCTTCTCCACACCCTTCTCTGCAACACTCTTGTTCGCGGAACTCGATTTCGGCGCCGGATCGGCGCTTCCATTCCCGGCCGCCACCGGGGTTTTTGGGGCGGTGGTTCCGGTCTGATTGGCTGTAAAAAATGTGGCCTTATCAGAATTGTGGGTGTTGTCGGTCTGGTTTTTCAAACGGGTTGTCGGTTCAGGTGAAGTAGTACTATTCTTGGGTGTGACTGGAGGTTTTGGCTGGACGTTTGAGGTCTGATTCGGGTTCAAAATAGTGGGTTGTTTATTCACAGTGGCAGATGCTGCGGGGGCGGCGGTGGTGTTAGCAGATCTAGACGGCTCTGTTTGCGGCGGAGCAGAAAAAACGGTTCGATCTTGCTGCGGCGGAGATGAAGAAGATGAAGAAGTACCATTGGGGAAGAAGAAGGAGAAAAGTGAACTGCTCGAACCAGAAGAGGAAGTAGTAGAATTTGAAGTAGTGATAATGCTTGCAAAATATGGAGAAGCGTAGCTCGGGGAGGGACTGAAGGTCATGAAAACAGTCAAGGCGATGAAAGCAAACATGATGCCATATGCAAAAGCCACAGTGTTTCTGGTGTTGAGGATAGAGAAGAGGCTGTTGACGTCCGAGATCAGAGTTCCGCCCTTGATGGGGAGGTGCTGCTGCTTCGTGACCTCTGCCATGGATGCGGTGGTTGCGTTTGCTTTTTTGTGGAATGTGGAGGAAGATGTGCAAAAGTGGGAAAGTTTGGGAGTTTAGAGAGAGAAAGAGTGGATGAACTGGTGCTGCTTCTAGAGAGAGAAAGACAGGAAAGAGAGAGTTTGGGTTGTGTGAGAAGTGTCAAGTGAATAACACTATAATTAGAGAGAGAAACAGTGGAGGTGACTCCGTTTGAGAACAATGGCAGGCATGTTAGGATATTTAACGGTGATGCCGAAAGATCAAATTTTTAAATAAAATTTATTTAAATAATATATCGTTAAGATTTGATTTTTTTGCATTAACGACTTTGACCTTATGATTTGGGAGTAATTACAAGAGTGCCAAATATTCTCTTGACAGTGGTACACGATCACGTAGTACGGATCGATTAATATAACTTGCTGCTGCTTTTGAAGCGTGGAGGTTGGAGAGAATGAACCAGGAGCCTCTCCTGAGCACTTCCCTAGGGATCCTAGGGATTCCGCAATCTTGTCCGTTCATCGTATATCGTACGGTCAGAAATTATTTAAAATTAAAATTTTAAAATTCAAATATGAATAGTACCTAACGAAAACTGACCGCACGATATACAATGAACGGACAAGATTGCGGGATCCCTAGGATCCTTAGGGAAGTGCTCAGGAGAGGCTCCTGATTCGGAGAGAATTGAGTAAAAAGGAGGGAGGGAGGAGAAATGCTGCTGCCCGGCCAATGACGATGCAACATATGGAAAGAAGAAGGATAAAATAAAGAGGGAAAGGAATTAACTAATTAAATTAAAAGTTTAAAACACCGACCTTCTTTACCATGTTTTGTGGCCTTATTGTTCGGGGTTACCCTTTGCACTCTAAAAAAGTCTATATTTTGTGAGTTAATCTTTTACCTTGTGGTTGCATATGGTTCAATTTTTCTGTGTACACGATGTTGAACTTTCATTCATGTGTTTCGAAAATTCTCTTTTCTTTAATTATTGTTTCGAATCTTTCTTCTTAATAATAAGAAAATGATAATTAGCAAATCAAATAATATAGTTGTCGATGATTAGATTATTACTTAAACGTTGATTAACGTGTTTATTTTTTATTAGTGACACATCATTTGGTCTGCAAATTTGGTTTAAAATTTTGGTTTCTATAACATTACCCATAAAAAAAAAATTAAAAATCTTACCTCTTGCCTGTGTTATGAAAAGAAATCAATTGGATGCAGATGTTGAACAAAATCAATAATCTTGAATTTGAGAGGCAAATTGTGTTTGAATTTGTATGGAACGTGTGTATGAAAGAAAGAGGTTGTGTGTGTCTTTTGATGTGTTCTGGCTTAGACCTAGGCATTAGTGGCCTAATTAGGAAAATGCTATCTTAACACTCAAGTTAGCCGGAAAGAAATCTCTTTACTTACCTTTCTCCAAATCTTCCTTTTTTATGGATCTTACGTACAATTAAGGGCTATTTTGGTATTGCTGTTTTTTTTTTTAAAACTACTTCTATTGTGTTGTGAGAATAAACAGCTGTAAAATAAAGTTGTTAAGTGTTTGGTAAACCTTTTTTATAAAAGTGCTTTAAAAAAAAAGTGTTTAAGTGTTTGGTAAACTTTTATGTAAATTGCTTTGAATATAAGGAAAACTAATTAAAATAGCTTCAAAACTTTGAGTTTTAACAAAAAAAAATCATCATATAACTTTATTTAATGATAAGGACAAGAGAAAGAAAACAAAAAAAACCTAACTAAAGTGAAGAGCATCCAACCAATTCTTCACTTGCATAACCCTTTGACATAATCCAAGCATATTTTATTCCTCTAAAATTAAAATTTCAAGAGTAAATTACATTTTACCCCCTCAGGTTTCGGTGCAATTGCAACCTCAAAAAACATCTTTAAAACATTTCAATTTCATACATTTACTATTATTTTATTTCAATTTCACACAACCGTTACAAAGTCTGTTAAATTAACCGTTAAGTGATGACATGGCAAATATGGGTCCTCATTTGTGCTCATGTGGCTACCACATTTGTACCACGTGGCTAAACACTTAATAAAAAATTTAGAATGTTAAAATAATTAATTAAAGAAAAGTTCAAAAAATTACCAAAAATCCCCTTCGTCTTCCCCACCCAAGCCCACCCCCTTCTCCCACCCCCCATCACTCACCCCTTCCCCCATTAATTCTACTTTTCTATTCTTTTCTACTTTTATTGACAGCAGTTTAAAAAAAAAAACTTTTTTTTTTGTTTTATCAAACACATTTAATGTTCTTGATTTTTTTAAAAAGCTGTTTTTTTTTTTAAAGCACCACAATCTAAAACCAATCCTAAGTAACTTGTTTCATGTTAGTGTTAGATTTGTCTACCGAATTAACTCATCAAATAACTTGTATGTGTCAATGCTAGTATATTATATATGTTACAATAAGTACGGCAACTTTAAAGAAAACTTAATTTACTATAAACAACACATGTCAACTTTAGGTGGCGAAAATAAAATTATAGTAGCAATTATTCGACAATAAAACCCTAGAACAAGAATGTGAGGAAATCTTATAGTCTATTTGATAATTGGAATAAGACGGTCCAATACAACTCCAAAATTTGTTTAAAACACTCCTAGAAAATCTACCCCAAAAGAAAAATAAGAGGAAATAATCTGATACTAAAATCTCCCTAAAACATTAAAATCTCATCAAAATAGCCAAGCAGTACATAAGCATTGATCATAACTTACTGAAAAACATGACTCAAGCAAACTAATACATAACTTTATATTTCTCAAAACTGATTACACTTCAATTTACGCTTATCAACTGCGTCATAAACTTGTTTGTTAAGCATCCTACATCACGACTCATGATTAGTAACTACATCGAATATCTAAATAAATCCCAATTCTTGTTTTTTCAAATAATCAATATTGTATTAGGCTCTTGTTTTTTCAGAATATTATATACTTTTTGATTTAGAAAATTCAATTTTCTCTGGAATAACAGAAATCTCTGATTGAATAAGCATATAATATATATAGATAAGTCCCCAATATTTGAATTTTCTTCTTTGAATAAGCATTAGGTGACTCACTCATACTTTTATTTTCCTCCATTGTTTTGTAGGAACACGGGGGACACACAGGACCATCGAATAGGGGTCCTTGATCAAGTGGGAGAGAAATAAAAGAATGAGGATCCTTTTCGGATCCTCTTTGTAAAGATTCCAGAAATCCTCCAATCGTATTCGTTCATCGTATATTGTGTGGTCAGAAATCATTGTAAAATTTTTTATTTAAAATTGAATATAAATAGTACTTGGCAAAAACTGACAGCACGATATACAATGAACGGACACGATTGAAGATTTCCGAGATCCCCACAAAAAGAATCCTCATTCGAAATAAAACACATAAATTATTTAACTTCATTTAATTTTATGTTAAAATGTATTAAAATATTCATGTAATATTAAAAAATTAGTTTAACAATAAAATTAAGAAAAGAAAATACGATGAAAAACCTCGGGCCCACCTTCCCCACCTTTTTTTTTTTTTTTGGCAAACTCCCCACCTTCTAATTGCTGGAAACTTATCTAATTGAAATTATAAGTTGATTTAGATTTACGAAATGGATATTTGTCAATTTCTATGTTGCAACTGCAACTCGCCGGCACGGAGGCAATGCGGGGCTCGTGGAGGGTATGGCGGGAGGAGAAGAGGAACGGCCACGGCTTGGGGTTCAATTTTTTATTTTTTTGTTGAAATGCAATTTTTGAATAAATATCTTTAATATAGCAAATGGCTCTCTATCAAAATGGTGGAAATAAATGTTGTTGTTGCATTCCAGTGTGTGTTCGAATTTCGTCAGCTCTCTAATATAACTTCTAATTTAACAAATCTATTTTTTGACAAAAAAATATATAATATTTAATTTTATTAATTTTTATTAGTAAATAAATAATTTCGTACATTTTAACTTGAAGTTACCGAAATTGACTAAATTAAAGACACAATGATCGAAAGGTTTCTTAACCCTAAAAATAATTAAATAAACATCCAGAGCGGTGGCAGAAACTGTAATATTGAGAATGTTTACTAAATTTGATACCCTTGGGTTTGAAAGTGGAGTCCCTGTGCATGCGGTTTACAACTTCTAAATTGTCTCCTAATTTAAGGTAGAGGATCATTTCCGGATCATTTCATCCTAATTCATCAAGTTCAGGGACTTGGACGGTTGAAATTTGATCAAACGGCTACAAACAGAAGCTCACTTTAAAAGTTATAATAACTTTAACCGTTGAATCAAATTTCAACGACCATATCCCCAAACTTGATGGATTAGGAGAAAGAAATTCGGAGAGTATCCATTTCCCTAATTTAAACGTTAATCACTTGCCGCGTGGGACCCCCAAAATTTTCACTAACCTGACGAGACGGTGAGTCAAAGGTCAGTTTCCTTCTTCATTGTGTGGAGGCCAGGACGTTACGCGTTTGGATTGGACGGTCCATAAGCGACGGTGACAGAGCGGACACAACGTAGGGCTTGGATTTTAGATTGGAATCACGGTCACATTTTAGGGTTTTGAGAATTTGGGGTCACCAACGCCAAATGTTGGCTGTTTGATGAGTTATAGAAATTTAGGAATCTAGTAAATGGATTTGTGCCCTTGTTTGGAATTAAAATGTTCTTAAACGATGTTGTGTGATTTTTCTGTTGTTACTTTAATCCAAAACAAAAAATAGCAACTAATATATGAACAAGTAGAATGAATTAAACGATATGCATGTTTTATTACTTCTGCGTTAGGTGCTAATAATATAAAAATGTGTATAAAAAATAGGGAGTTTTAACGAAAAGCCCACGGTACTGTTCACTTTAATGAAAAACCACATTTTTACACTAAAAAGTCAAACCTGATACTATTCACTTTACCCTTTATTTTGTCCTTATCATTAAAACTCAAAGTTTTCAAACCATTTTCATTAGTTTTCCTTAAAAATTATATAAGTTGCTCTGATGTACTATAACGTTTATATAAGAGGAAATTGTAGTAATGGTCCGTCAATTTTAACCTATTTTGAGCAATATTCTTTCAACTAAAAATTTATGACCATAAGTTCCTTAACTCATCAAAACATACAGTTATGATCATTTTCGTCAACTCCGTTAGAACTCCTGTCAAAATAGTCACATGTCACTCACATGAGGCTGAATCAAGGGACAAATATGAAAAACCAAATGAAAAAAAAAATTGTAGCAATGACCCTTCAACTTTAACTCAATTGGAGCAATAATTGCTCAACTTTAACTCAATTGTAGTGATGGTCATTCCAACATGAGTCATTTTGACGGAATTCTGACGAAGTTGACAAAAATGACCATATCTGCACGTTTTGATGAGTTAAGTGACTAATGGTTATGAATTTTTAGTTGAGTGATCATTACTCAAACTGAATTGAAGTTGATAGACCAATGCTACAATTTTATCTTTATATAAAATAAAATCGAATGATGTATGCTTAGAATCTCATTTACAAAGTATAGTTCATTATGAGTGGGATATTGAACATTACAATATCATTCTTGATTATTTACGCTACCATTAAACTTGATAAACACTAAAACAAAAACCATAATTGTCATTTTAACGGATTCATCATGTTCTATCATCTTGGGAGGGGGATTGTGATGAAGGTCTCAAACCATGTCAAGGGACAAAGCTCTCTATATGCAGTTTTCTTCTGAATCATACACAGGAAGGTCTCATATTTGAAAGAGTCAAATTCCAACAATTTTAATTCATATATTGGATTGGACCTAAGTTTATTTGCATTCACAATTTCTTCGCCCATGCAAAACCATGGACTTTTTCTCACTGTCAAACACCCGTTTGGTGGGCTAGATAATATATGTTTTGATAAATTAAAATGAACTTGGGTCTAATTCATTGTTGTTGTGTTAAAATTTGAGATGGATAAGACTGACAATATGAGTTTTGAATCCACTAGAGTAGGTTATCAAACGTACCGTTATACATGAGTTATAAGTCATGTTTTGTAAGTACTTGCCAATCCAATTCTATCCACAAGACCTAATCCAGGGCCGGCCCTGAGTATTGACGGGCCCTGTGCAAAACTTAGATGGAGACCCTTCATTTTTTTTAATGTTATATTTCTTTATTATTATTTATTTCAAATTTTTATCTATAAAACTAAAATATTACAAGTTACTGCAACAAAAATAAGTTGTTCAATCAGCCATGTGTTTTTCCTTACCTTCAAAGGTCTTGAGTTCGATACACGTTGGATGCCTTTTTGTTATCTTAAAATATAACAAAACAATATCACTGAGATTCGAACCCAGCACATGGGCTATAAGAAAGAAGAGCTAAACCGCTTGCACTAGAACCACAAATAAGATTATCTTTTGCATCTAATCTATTTTATATGCATCTGTATACATGTAATGAAAATTTAGAGGCCCTTTCGAATCGGGGACCCTGTGCAGTGACACATGTTGCACACATTCAGGCCCGACTCTGACCTAATCGCATTCAACCTACCAAACGGGACATAATGTAAATTATTTAACAAAAACATGCGTTGGTCGCAGATTTTGTTGTAATTAAATGGTTTATTATTAATGTATTATACTGTTTAAGACAGTGATTTACACGTCAATGTGTTAATTATTGAAGTAATAAGATTAAGATGCGGGGAATCCGTACACTTGGAGGTGGACTTGGCTGGACTTATCGACAGACGCGGCAACTCCGGCCCCAAAGATCTGTGTCCATTACGTCGGTACTGATTTTTTTTAATTTTTTTATAATTTGTCATATATTTATTATTATATTAGCAAGAATCATATGATATACACAATGTTGTTGCGGACTTGCAGGGTATGTTGGATCGACATTCGACGCAAATAATTTGCAAGTGGTTATTTAAAAATCTTTATGCAAACAATGGAATTATTTGGACCACATAGTATACGTACATACACACACATACATATATATATATATATATATATGTAGAGAAGTGTTATTAGCACTTCAAAAATCTCATTCTACACTCCTCACAAGTGTATTTTTCTTTCCTAATATAAAAAATTTGGAGTGTAAAATGAAAATTTTGAAGTGCTAATAACAATTCCCTATATATATAGGTCTTTTATCTAAGGGATTCCTATTTTTGGGTAAAATGAAGATTAGTTGTAGAGTCCAACCCACGTTGAATTTCAAGTATCCGAATTGTCTATTTTGTAAGTCTCAATTCGAAGATCATCTTTGCAAAAATTCAATTTAATTCTAAATCATTTGCCTATTTAATTATCACGATGAAATTTTATTGTTTCTTATAGAATAAATGTTCGTCAATTTCTTTAAACTCAATTAGATGTCTCAAAATTTTCCAATTTGCCTAATATTTTGTAAAAATGATCAATGAGGTGCAACTTGAAAAATAGACGGTTCGGATTGTTAAATACGATGTGGTATGGGCTCTACAACTAGTTTCCATTTTTATAAAAATAAAAAATAGAGATCTATGCCCTTAAAGGGCTTCCTATATATTTATATATTACATATGTACATCTCTAATATAGGTTGTATTTGTTTATAATTGAATAGAAAACATCATTTCTTGCCAAGCTCGCACTATCCTAACAACGACAAAAGCTGCACTAACAATTAAAAAACTCACATCACAAAAATTAAGCATCATTTCTTGCCAAGCTCGCACTATCTTAACAACCTGCAGCCCACGTGACGGTTTATGAAACGATTGAATTTCGAGTTTAGGGTCATGCTTTGATACATCAACCAATGCGCTGGCTATTAAATTGGTCAGGTTGCTTATTTTTTTATTCAAGAGTCTTTTTAGTTTGAGGATATTTGACGAAGTTGAGGTTTTAATTGGTAATATGAAGAATATGACAAATACTTGTAAGCATATATAAGGTCTATCTCCTATAAACGTGAGATTTATTCTCAATAATATATTAAAATTAATACCCTCTTGATTTGAAGCGCAAATAACATATCATTTCTTAAAATTCTAATGCAACCGCTACTGTTTCATCGAAAAAGGGTATGTTTGACATTTAATTTATGATAAAAAAAATATCCCCTACAAATTGAATTGCTCATTTACGTCAAGCTAGGAATTCAAAAAACTCGGAGAAAGTGATAAAGAGCAAAAGCAAAATGGAAGGCTTTTGACTTTCTAAACAAAGGGCCGGCATGCTAAAACTCCATTAGTAATTTAATAGGAGGTGTTTGTGATATACTGTAACAGAAAATAATCACGTTAATTAATATTTAAGTAATAATTTAATCATCAACAATCACGTTATATGATTTACACAATTTGATTTAAATAGTTGGTCTCTCTATCACACCCTCAAATTAAAGTGAAAATTAAGAAAACGTGATATTACTTGTATAAGATGAAATGCATAGTTTAAAAATAGACGGTTCGGATCGTTACAGTACGATGTGGTGTGGGCTCCACAACTAGTTTCTATTTTTTTTTTTTTTTTTAAAAATAGCGATCTTTTTCCTTAAAGGGCTTCCTATATATTTATATATTACATATGTACATCTCTAATAGAGGTTGTATTTGTTTATAATTGAATAGTAAGTGTGTATGATTCATATAACAACGATAAAAGCTGCACTAACAATAAAAAAACTCACATCACAAAAATTAAGCATCATTTCTTGCCAAGCTCGCACTATCCAAACAACCTGCAGTCCATGTGACGGATTATGAAACGATTGAATTTTGAGTTGCCATGACTAAAGTTCTTTTAGCTTTTGAGTGCTGGTTGTGTTCGTTTGATGCTTGTCGTGCTTTTGACACATCAACCAATGCGGTGGCTATTAAATTGGTCAGGTTGGTTATTTTTTATTCAAGCGTCTTTTTAATTTGAAGATATTTAAAGAAGTTGAGATTTTAATTGGTAATATGAAGAGTATCACAAATACTTGTAAGCACATATAAGGTTTATCTCCTATAAACGTGAGATCTATTCTCAATAATATCTTAGAATTAATACCCTCTTGATTTGAAGCTCAAATAAAATATCATTTCTTAAAATTCTAATGCAACCGCTATTGTTTCATCGAAAAAAGGGTATGTTTTGCATTTAATTTATATAAAAAAATCCCCTACAAATTGGATTGCTCATTTACGTCTAAATAGGAATTCAAAAAACTCGGAGAAAGTGATAAAGGGCAAAAGCAAAATGGAAGGCTTTTGATTTTCTAAACAAAGGGCCGGCATGCCAAAACTCCATTAGTAATTAAGTAGGAGGTGTTCGTGATATACTGTAACAGAAAAATAATCACGTTAATTAATATTTAAGTAATAATTTAATCATCAATAATTATGTTATATGATTTACAAAATTTGATTTAAACAACTGGTCTCTCTATCATACCCTCAAATTAAAGTGAAAATTAAGAAAACGTGATATTACTTGTATAAGATGACATACATAGTTATATGCATGGTTTTCCTAAATTATAAATTCGTATTTACTAATATTACAAATATTGTAGTTGCCGTGTATTGTTCTATATTTTATTTGTTTGGTAGGACTCGCCATGCCAGATTTAATTAATAAACTACGGCCTTGCAGACAAAATATACGAATCAGGAGTGTCTCCTGAGCATTTCCCTAGGGATCCCGCAATCTTGTCTGTTCATCGTATATCGTGCGGTCAGAAATCATTTAAAATTGAAATTTTAAAATTCAAATATGAATAGTACCTAACGAAAACTGACCGCATGATATACGATGAACGGACAAGATTGCGGGATCCCTAGGATCCCTAGGGAAATGCTCAGGAGACACTCCTGATTCAAAATATACCTTCACTTCAGTCTCGTGAAAGTCTTATTTTATCCATTTGGTTTGAGAGGAGGGAAGTTTAATTCATATCGAATTTCAATAGTCCGAACCGTTTATTTTGTAAATCTCGATTCATAAATTCAACCGAAATCATTTGCCTTTAATTATTATGATGAAATTTTATTGTTTCTTAGAGAATAAAGTGTTTGTCAATTTCTTTAAACTCAAAAAAGATGTCTCAAATATTTCCGATTTGACTAATATTTTATAAAGATGATCTACGAGGTGTGATGTGTGCATATTTTCATATATTTTTATCATATACTTCCTTTGAAATTTGTATATATGAATGAGTTAAATGCACTAATTTATATTATTTTAATTTATAGGCATTCAATACTGAAGTTATGCATAAATGAAGTGAAAAATGAGTTTTCTAGTGGAGCACGAGGCTAACTAGCTGCGCGAAGACATGTGCATTACAACAAGAAGATGAAACCGAGCAATTTTGGAATCAAATAGACATGGGAATGCTATTCAATGGACTTTAGGAGAGAACTTAATTTCTAGTTTTTATTATTTCTGTTTATTTTTCATTTTCTTTAATAAGGACTTAAAGTCCATTAGTGATAGGATTTTAGTGGGGTTTTAATTGTTATTTTTCTTTCTTGAACACCTTCTTGCCGTGGGTTTTATATAAGGAGGTTACTTCTTCTTATTAAGTTAGAGAGCCACCAAAAACAGAACAAAAAATCATATTTTAGATAGGGGTTGCGGCAAGGAAGGGAAGAGGGAAGAGCTTTTTTCTTTTCTAGGGCTACGATGTAGCCTGATCATGAATACCTAATTATTATCAAGTTTTTCATCTTTATTGAGTATCTTTTGCTATTCGTAATGCGCTTAATTTTTATTTAGATGCTTGATCACCATCTATGATTAAATTAGGTTGATTTGATGCAAGTTAGAGTAGATGCCATACTTAACTTGGGTTTAGCTTCTTGCATTTGATACCATAAACACCTATTTGTAGATGCCATGCAATTAGGGTTTGTGTGATATTTCAACAATTTCCATAGAGCTTAATGGATTCTTACTTGTTTAAATTCATCTAGATGTCATAGAGAGTTAACAAGTAAGGATACTTTTGATGCAACCAGATGTCTTGACCATTGAATAATTTAGGGAAAATCGATCATCAATATCGGGGATTTACTTGAGCATAACATATTAAGGGAATTAAGTAGAATTTGTTACGGTGAATTCGGATGCCCTAGGTCTTCTTTTCTTATGTTTTCATTTTATTATTTACATGCATTTTAATTCAAGCTTTATTTTATTTCAGTTTAATTCAAAATCTCCTATCTTTTTCGTTAAAGCTTCTCAATTACTATTTGTTTCAATTTAGTTAGTAAGACTTTTAGAATCAATTCGATTTTTGTGGGACGATATCCGTGCTTATATGCTATACAATCATCCGATTCGTATATTTGAGAGCACTAAAACTTGAGACTTAATGAGTTTAATTTTTGTTATCTAATTTATGCAACAAGGTGCAACTTAAAAAATAAACGGTTCGGATGGTTGAAATTCGATGTGGTGTGAGTTCCACAACTAATCTACATTTTTAAAGGCTTTTGGTTTTGGGGAAGACTTTTGGTTTTGTATCTGTGCGCAATGGGTTCCCGTGGATCGCAGAATATCGTTGATTCTTGGAGGGCAGTAGCTAGTCTTCAAATATAAAAGTGCAATTTGGTTTTGGTTATAAAAAGAGCCATGAACCAAGTTGGGAAATTTACAAAAAAAATTTGAATGCACAATTTAGAAAAATAACATGTTTATTTATTTATTTATTTTTATCAGTGTGTTGTTGAGATATCGATTAATGAGTCTAAATGTGATATTTTTTTAACAAACCATATTACTAACATTAAAAGGGTGAGAAAGTGATATAAGCCTCACAATAATAAGCTTGCAATAAATGTGAGTTGGGAAATCGCAACTTTCATCTTTATTCACATCTTTATTTGGATCAACACTGTTACATGACTTTGACAAACAAAATTGTTTTTTGGGAAAAAAAAAAAGTTTACAGTATGTGTAAATGGATTTTTAATTATTGGATTAAATACTTAAAATTTCTCAGCATTTTAATATTATTTTAAATTGAGATCAATATTTTTAAACATTCCAAATAAATATCCAACTTATTGAAAATGTCATCTGTTAAGTTCTAGTTAATTTTTCTGTTAAATGTACATTCGGCAGCAATTGGTCTCACTTTTTAGCTTACTTGGACGCTAAAATAATGATAAAAATAACTTCAAAAAAGACATGAGGATGAACGAAAAATAAAATAAACAAATTTGGACCCAAATTGAAATTACATCAGGACAACAATATTCTAATAAAGAAAAAGATTAAGAATTCGGATAGGGCCTCAAGGAGCTTATTTCTGCTCATGTGATTTTCTCATTCGCCGATTCTCGGCTCGTAAAGCTTGCAGATCTTCTTTGTGGACAATGAAGATGGTGGTGGTCGTATTATGGAAGTTCATACCATTTCAGAAACCTCAATGACCTTCTTATCGATGTTAGCAACTTGAGTTGTAGACTGGAGTTGGTGGTTATGCATTGGTAGTTGATGGGCTGATGGAGTGATGGTGACCGTTAGTTGGTGGATAGTATGCTTTCATGTCCTTCTATTGATCTAGGAGACAAAGTAAGTCTTGGTAAATTTAACAAACGTTTTACTGGGGCTTAATAGAAACATTTTCAATCGGTTGAGTACTTGTTTGAAATGTTTAAAAAGGTTGGGACGAATTTGGAATGACACAAAAAGGCTAAAGCGTTAGGTACTTAATCCTTTTTTATTTACATATTTAAAGGGAGTTTTAACGAAAAGTCCGAGGTACTGTTCATTTTAATGAAAAACCACATTTTTACACTAAAAAGTCAAACCTGGTACTATTTACTTTACCTTTTATTTTGTCCTTATCGTTAAAACTCAAAGTTTTCAAGTCATTTTTCCTTATTTTGAGGGTTTAGAAGAAATCCAACGCCTTAAGAAAGAAGTTGATATATATATATATATATATATATATAGTATTGCTTTTACAATTAATATAAGGCAAATGAAACATTATAGGAGACGGCAAGATTTAGATTGGATCAGTTTTACAACAAATCATACCCAAATCAATTTACGATGCATCGATTTAGTTCCAATCAGTTTCAACAAAAATCATTAACCAGTTCATATTAACCAAACCAAACAACTGGGGCGTAATCTTTTTCTCTTTTTCATTTTCTAAAATTTGTTTGTCCAATTACACAAGAAATGACAGTCATAACTTGTTGCATATTTTTCATTTTCTAACACATTAAACCATCTAAAAAATAAACAATGTTATTAAATTTCAAAGTTCATTGAACTAATAACATAGTTGCAACTCGAATATCAGTAACTTCATAATTCCACCAAACTTCAAATTTTACATATCCTTAATTTCTTATCTAGTTAAGTAAAAGTACTACACGTATAAATCAAAATAACATACAAATAAAGGTAATTCTCACTTTATTACTCTAAAGTATCGTGAAATTTCCAATTTTCATACCTAAAGTTGTTTTCGTTCCACTTTCATACTTAAAGTCTAATTTTTGTGCCATTTTCATACTTTACACTACAGTTTCCGTCAATTTTACTCTGTTAATTGATGACGTGACATAACATTGTCACGCCAACAACTTCTTCACCACCGACTGGCCACCCTACCGCTCACAGTTTAATGATCAAAGAAATAGACAAGCTACGTCATTAGATTTTGCTCAAATTTAGCTAACTTGACTTCATGAGCTAGCACAACTTTGGTAGCTAGATAAGAATACTTCCAAGAGTGATGATAAGATTTTATATTTTAATTATTTGTTTACTTTATTAAATTTTAAATGGAGATATTAGAGTTCCAAGTTCAATGTGATTCAAACATTATCTCAATTCATCGTGTTTTTGCACTTTCACCTATATTGAAGATGGAAAATATACAAGGGTGTGATATCTACATGTCCATTTTTTACTCTATATACACCTTCTTAATTTATGGTTGTCGGATTGATTAGATTAAAGAACATCAAATAACATAAATTAATAAGAAGTGTGTGAATAGTACATCCTTATATATATATATATATAAACCTGATTAATAAAAAGAGGAGAAAACAAAAAAACGAAGAGAAGAATTTACAATCATTTTGTTCTCGATAAAAATATTGGACCTCAATTTACAACTGAAACAAACCCATGGTCGCCTTGATATCGTGGTATTTCAAGTAATTATATATGGATACATTGTCGTAAAAGATATGATTTTTATTTTATTTTATATTTTTTTATATTTTTGTAATAACCACAATGATTAACACAACCTTTACGCATGCTATGTTTAATGTATGTATTTCGTACAAAGTTAACATGCATTAGTGTTTGTTTCCCCACAAGATTAATCTAGGGTTCTACACATCATATGTACTATATTGCGGCAACTTTTGCCATGCATGGGTCTCTCTGCTGCTATCTAGCTGGCCCATGTGAATATATCTGAGCACAAAAGTTGAATAGAAGCAAGTTTTTTTTGTTTGTTTGTTTGTTTATTTGTTTTTGTTTTGAACAAACGATATTATTTACGTTATGATCATCTTCAATTGAAATGGCTAAATATAGCACCATCTAAAATTATAGCTCTGCAAAATATTATTTTTAAATGAACAATGCTAGACTATATTTATATATCATCTCTAACGGAAAGGAACTATGTTTTAGCCCCTCAATAATTTAATATTTTTTTAAAATTTTTTTCTTTAACTTATTGGTTAATTGAATTACATTACCTTATTAAAATAAGGTTATATAAGATATGGCTACATTTTTCTACATTATTGACTTTATTAAGTACATCACTCTTTTTTAGTGTCGTTCAACGTTCTAAATTATTTAGTATCTGCATTCTCTTTTAAGAATTATATACGTAAATCACTTGGTATTACAATCTAGTGGTATTCCTCTTCACTCGTAAGTGAGAGGTTTTACGTTCAATCCTTGCCAAAGGTGAATACATTATGAGTGAAGAGGAATGAACGTAGATAATTCTTAAAATTAACGGCTATCTTCAAGGATAATGCTCTTATGCCCTTGATAATGGTCCCACTAGTCTTACAAAGATAACGTCTATCTTCACTCTTGACATCAATAAAATTAAAAGAACAAAATCCCCAGGCAAGACTAAATAATTTTGTTTTATTAGTCTAATTTACTTTGCTCAAAATAATCCTAACTTAAGATAGTTGAGTTAAAATATCATTTCAAACACTATTCCGTTATGTATTTCAACAATCAAAATCATTTATATATTTTTCAATTATCATTTAAAGATTATTTGTAAAAAATTATCTGAGTTCAACAATGTTTAGTCATTTTTTTTAATAAACGATATTATCTAGCCGTTAATTTTACCGAAAGGGTACACTTGTCTAAATTTTTTTTTTAAATTTTTTATCGAAGGGGCTGCTTGGCTTGATAGCCTTTTGGCTATCCTTTGGCCTGGTGGGTCCCAATTGTTTTTGGCCCAGCCCTCCAATGGAGTTGGGTTTTGACATTTCGAGCTAAAACTTGGCCTATAGCCTTGTAGCCATCTCCATTGGAGATGGCTTAAGAGGAGAGATGTGGGTTTAGCCTCACAATGTATTAGTAATAATGTAGTTCAAATTCACATTTGTCGAGAATCGTACCTAAGATCTCTCACTTACAAATGAAGAGAAACATCACTAGTCCGTAGTACTAAGTGGCAGCAAGCTTTATTTCTACTTCTTATGGTTCATGATGCGCGTACCCATTTTCTCCTTTTAAGTTTTTTTTTTGTTAAAGGTTACTTTATTAACACAACACAACTATTTACACAAATTGAGGCCCAAATACAATAACCACATAAGCAAAAGAATGGACCTCAATAGTCACCCAAATGCGCAAAACAAAGTTTTGGGCCCAAAACAAAAAAGCACAGAAACTAAACCGAACTGCTTCCTTCCAAAGACACCATCGAAAGCACTGGAACTGCACTCCACTACGGTCATGAGCCTCCACCACCAGCTTTTGCCAGGAACCCACACCTTAGAGATGGAAAGAAGATGAATTTCGCCTTCTAACAGATAACATCTCACCGATTATAGCCATAGATTAAGAGAAACCAAAGAAGCCCGTGGGATCGCCACGAGCAACACTGCCAGAAATGCCAGACAGAGAGAATGAGGTGGTGTTGCCACTCGAGCCGGTGTGAATGCCAGAACTCTACGCACCTTTTCAGTTGAAGACCGCATCACTTCATGGTTAAAATTGATTGCAGATCGGAACAGAGATGGAGTTGGTAGAAGCCAAAATAAGAACATGTATATGGATGGATGGATGATTTGATCTGAGGGCAACAAGATATACCTGTGAAAATTGGGGTGTAAAGGGAAAGCAAAATAGGAGGGAAAGCAAAATAGGAAGGAAAGCAGCGAAAAACACCAGAAAAAGAACAAAGAGGAAGCGGAGAGGAAGAAGGAAGGGCAGCCACCGATCCTACTCGGAATTAGGGCCGGCAGCAAGAGGAAAAATATTTAGTGTTGCTACTGCTCTCACTCATGGAGATAAAAGGCTCTCAAACTCAGAGAGAAGATCTCTCACTCACGGAGAGAAAAATCTTTTTAAAGTTTGTTGTTGAAGCTTTGTGAACATTAATCAAATAATGACCAACACTTGAGGTAATGCATCTCTAATCTAGAGGTATGATCTAGTATGTATGTATGTATGTATGTATGTATGTATATATTAGCAGGACTAGTTCTGAGATTTTGGCAATGTTGAGTGAAATCAAAAGAAATGTCATAACACACACACAAAGAATTATTTGTGTATGTAACTTATAATATTGAAAAAGTAGACATTTTCATGAGGCCTCACCAAAAAAAATTGTTTCGAATTTTAAAATTTCTAATTTTCATATGTAAGTATTATTGTTACTCCAAAATTTAATCGTATACATCAGGCATCACAATCATACACTTCTTATTGCCTATATGAGAAATGCTAAAGAGACTCGCTCAAAATTGAGACTTTGCATGAACTTTCTGTCATCTTATGTTTTTAACATAATATTTTATAATATTAGTAAGAGGATTGAAATTAAACTATGAGGCAATAAAAAGTTAGGGTAAAGTACAAAAAACTACCTCAACTATTGGTGTCACGACACTTTCATACCTCATCTTTTAAAATTGACAATGTCATACCGCATCTTACGAATTTGTGACAATGTCATACCTCTGTCAGTTTTTCTGTTAATTTCTCTGTTAAATGCTGACGTGGCCTGACAAGTGTCCCACTCACTAATCCAATTGGATTAAAAAATAATAAAATATATTTTTAATAATAAAAAATAAAACAATAAAAAATATATATATTAAATCTCTCAAACTCTCTCCTCTCTCTCTCCCCCCCCCTTTCTCGCCACTCTCTCTTCTCTGCAACCCAAAACCTCTTCCCACCCGTCCTCCACCACCCTCTCTCTCCTCTCTCTCTCTCTCTCTCTCCCCCCTTTCTCGCCACTCCCTCACTCTGCCAACCCAATTCGTCCCCCCCCCCAACGCGCACTCATCTCTCCTTCCCCATCTTCATCTTCTTCCTCTTTTCCCTATACCTGCAACCCAGAAACAAAAAAAAAAACAAAAAAAAAATCGAACCCAGTTTCGGCCCAAGAAGAAGAAGAAGAACCCTCTCTGTCTCCTCCCCATCTTCATATTCGTCTCCTTTTCCCTCTACCTGCAACCCAGAAAAAAAAAAAAAAAAAAATTGAACCTAGTTTCGGCCCAAGAAAAAGAAGAAGAAGAAGAAGAGAGAAGAAGAACGAAAAAAAAAAAAGTGACAAATCCAATTTCGGCCCAGGAGAAGATGAAGAAGATGAAGAAGAAGAAGAAGGAGGAGAGAGAAGAACAAAAAAAAAAAAAATTGAAAACGAAAAAAAAAAAAAGAGTGACAAATCCAGTTTTGGCCTAGGAGAAGAAGAAGAAGATGAAGAAGAAGGAGGAGAGAGAAGAACAAAAAAAAATTGAAAACGAAAAAAAAAAAAAAAGTGACAAATCGCCTAAGAGAAGAAGAAGATGAAGAAGAAGAAGGAGGAGAGAAGAACAAAAAAAAAAATGAAATTGGTGCGGGCTAAAGGAAAGGATGCCGCACCGCACCCCTAAGAAATTTTTGTTTTTGTTTTTTTATTCTTAATTTTTTAATATTTAATTATTAAAATTATATTTAATTATTTTTTAATCCAGCTGGATTAGTGAGTAGGACACGTGTTGTGCCACGTCAGCATTGAACAGAGAAATTAACAGAAAAACTGACGGAGGTATGACATTGTCACAAATTCGTAAGATGCGTTATGACATTGTCAATTTTAAAAGATGAGGTACGAAACTGACAAATCATCAATAATTGAGGTAATTTTTTGTACCTTACCCAAAAAGTTAATAAAGAGTCCGACTTTTGAGATACTTCCTTTAACATATCTTTGCCTATGTTGGCACAAATATATTTGAATCGTTTTGTATAATTTTGATGAGTCCAAGCCAAATAAGAATCAAATAGGCCTGCATTGCATTGGGTTCAGCAAACCCAACTCCACCTATAGATATTTTGAGGGGACAAGGATTGTCTGCCCTCCACTTCCGGTGCTCTTCCCGTGCCCTCCTGTTTGTGTGGTCACGGTTAAGCCACGTCAACAATTTATATTACTATTTATTTTTGTCTTATTATATCTATAAAAAAAACAATATAAAATATTAACGTGGTTTAACCGTGACCACACAAAACAGGAGGACACGGAAAGGGCACCAGAAGTAGAGGGCAGACAATCCTTGTCCATTTTGAGGGGCACACACATGTCGATAAGCGTTCCAAAAACGTCAACCCTTTCTTCCCCGTATCGAATCAAGACAAACCCCCAAAAAATGAAAATAAAAAGCAAACTTCAGCTCCAAATACCCAAGTAGCTAGCTAGCCAACATAAAACCCACCATTTTCTGACCCCGCATCCTGAAAATCTCACTTCCTCCGAATCAAAAGTCTTACGTTTTCTTCTTCTTCTTTGTAAGTGTTGATTATTATAGCAGAGCAAATAGGAGTAAGATGTCTGTTTTGGCAGCCAATTCTCACGTTCTGTGTAGCAGACAAGTCCATCACAGTCACAGAGACCAACAGCCACAGTTCTGGAGCAATGGCGGCGGTTTGCTGTTGTTGCCAAAAGCTTCTGGATTAGGGTTTATGGACAGAAACAGAGATGGCAACAAGACGTTGAAGAGGGACTTGAAAGTTGAGGCCTTTTGGGATACGGATACCTCGAGTCCCACGGTTGTGGAGTTGGAAGCAATCAATGACTGTCATCAGCTTGATCAGATTCTTAGCCATGCACAGGAGAGCTCTCTGCCCGTTGTCATTGATTGGTCTCTCTCTCTCTCTCTCTCTCTCTCTCTCTCTCTCTCTCTCTCTCTCTCTCGTTTTGTCTTAGATGAATGGATGCATGGTTGGCCACTTACTTTTCACATTCTCTCTCGTATGTATAGAAGCCAATGAGGATGCTAGTCACAAAGCTACTTGCATACATTTGTAATATTTCATCTTTATCATGGCAAGTTACTCACTTCTGAGCGAGTATAAACAGAATTTATCGTTTAGTTGTCATTGAGAAAGGAGATTCGAGCACGGGTTAGTTGGTAGCTTGTAAACTGAAAATTTAAGCAAACTAACTTTTTTTATTACGAACTTTGGTGACCTGAACATAGTTTTCCCTCTTCCATTTTTGTGACAGGATGGCATCTTGGTGCCGCAAATGCATCTATTTGAAGCCTAAATTGGAGAAATTGGCTGCTGAATATGACACCAAGTAACTCTCTCTCTCTCTCTCTCTCTCTCTCTCTCTCTCTCTCTCTGCAAAAATAAAACTCTTCATATTATGAACCATACTGTAACGGCATTTCTATGTACACAAACACAACAGGATCAAATTCTACTATGTTGATGTCAACAAAGTACCTCAAGCTCTAATAAAGCGTGGAAATATCTCTGTATGTCTATTTGCATTTCGAAAGAAACTTTCTTACACCCTTAATACGCCACTGTGACATCTCAGACTAATAATACAATGTCACGTGAGAACATTAAAACACACTACTATCACATTATTTATTTGAGATATCACTGTCACGTACTACGAGGTGTAAGCCCGTCCTCATGAACTTCTATCCTTGCATTATTCACCATATTATTGATTTTTTTTTTCTTTTTTTTTCGTGTTTCCGTTTTCTCAGAAAATGCCTACAATTCAGGTGAGATTTTCTACTGTGCAGTAAAAGTTTTGTGATAGTGTTAAACGACATAGCTAAACTGTTGTAAATGGTTTGTTAAATGTAATTGTTAAATGTAATTGCAGGTATGGAAAGATGGAGAGTACAAATCAGAAGTGATTGGGGGACATAGAGCATGGCTTGTGCTTGAAGAAGTGAGAGGAATGCTCAAAAACTTTGTGTGAAAGTTTATCTTTTGATCGTTCTGTTTCCTTTATTAACCCTTTTACCTGTAATATGTTTTCATCACAATATATAATGAAAGAAGAATCTGTGCAGTCAAATTTGCTTTCCCTCTTGTTTCTTCAAATGTTTGTAAGGATGAATTCCAGTTTTGTGCGCAATTTTTCGTTCCTTGGTGCCTCGAAGGAACGAATAATATTGCATTTGAGATGGAATGCGCAAGAAACTAATCTCGGTTTGATACCTTGTTGAATTGTGCGAGGTTGATTCATACAATGAGATTGTTCTCTAAGAATGGCCAAATTGGTGAAATTGATGAGGAAACAATTTACTTTGCATAACTACGAAATTAGTATGACAAAATATCACAGTAGTTTGGTTGGCTGGATAAGAGTTATAACCAATTAAAATGGCTATAAGTCCAAGTCTATTGTTTTTTGGGCAAAATGTAATTTTGAACAGGACATAGTAAGTAGGGGTGGTTCGGTATGGGATCCCATACCAAAACTCTTGTCCCGATTCCCATACCGAAATTTTCGGGAATCCCAAACCAAATTTTCGGGAATCCCAATTTTCGGGAATCCCGAAATATTTTCGGGATTTCGGGACAAATCGGGAATCCCAAAAATAATTTTGGGCTCTTGGGCTTTTGGACAAAAAAAGCTAATATTGGTGGAATGACATGGATATGAAAGAATAAATGAGATGGTGGAACCTGCCAAAGCTAACAGAAAGGAGCATATTTCATGTCAAAAGAGTCTTGTACAGAGACATCGCCCATATTATCAGTTACTAGTCTTAGATCTATGCAAAATTTTTAAGTTATATCATCAGAAAGAATCAAAGACTACTCATAAAAAGTAGATCACTTTTCGTTTCTTGATAAATTATGTATAATCAGTTTCAGAGTTCTACTCACCATAACAAAAAGAATATCTGCAGCATAACAAAAGCAGACGGCCCAGGTAGAATATCTGCAGCATTACAAAAAGACTACTCACCATAACAAAAACTAATATATAATCAGTTTCAGAGTTCTATATACATCTTATCCCTCAAGCCACATCCACCAAGAAGAATATCTGCAGCATCATTTCCATGGAAAACTTACCAAACGTAAACTCATCCGTGGAGAGGCCAGATGCAGAGAGAGCAGCCACAAAAGCAGACGGCCCAGGTATAGGAATAACAGGGATGTTTTCATCCACGCACAGCTTTGCTTGCAGCAAAACTTGAGAGAGATCCAACTGCAGCAAAACAGGGACGACGTTGGTGAGGGTCGGAGGCTCTAAAAACAAATGAACGAGGAATACAAAAGTGAAATGTTATCATCTGACCTAAAAACAAATCGACGGCACAGATTAAATCCAAAACAATCAACGGTTGAAATAATTCTCTTATAATTAAAAAATTATATATATATATATATATATTTTTTTTCGGTTCGGTATGGGAATACCGAAAAAATGAAATGCAATACCGAATCCCATACCGAAAATTTCGGTTTGGTTTGGGATCGGGATTTTTTTGGTTTGGTTTGGGATTTTTGGGATTTTTTTCCAGCCCTAATAGTAAGTTATGTATTCAAAATAGGGGTTATCTAACCCAACATAACCAAGGGTTACAAATCCCGTCTACGCGAGGCAATGTGAGGCAAGCATCGTTGCGTTCATCTTCATCCCCTCTCTCAGTCATCATCTCTCCATATCTCGTCTCTCTATCTCTCTCTCTCATTGTGAGTGAGATATGATCAGCAACCTTGAAGTCGCGGGGTCGTCAGAATGGCATTGTGGGGTCATCGGGACGGCGTTGTGGGTTGTCGCAGGTCATTATAGCGGGAGTCATGGGTTTTGGTGAGTACCCAGGTCTCAGATAGTTCTATATCGCGAGTGAACAACGTACTAAAACTGTCGTTACAACACCATCAACCAAACGTCCTAAAACTGATATAGGCAGATCTTTAGATATTATCTACAGTCAAGACCACCTGTAGTTAATTTGTGTGCTTGTGGGCTGTAGCAATGTAATGTAATGTATCACTATCCATCCCTCTAAAATTCTTCCTCACTATTACTTGTGAATAAACCGTTAAGAATCTAGGGATGCTAGTCAAAGTGCCACTTGCTTACATTTGTAACATTTCATCTTTATCATGGCAAGGTACTCACTTTTGAGCGGGCTTGAACCGCATTCTTCGTTTAGTTTGTCAATGAGAAAGGAGATTCGAGCACGAGTTTGTCACGAGTTAGTAGTAGCTTTAGTAAACTGAAAATTTAAGCAAATTATTATTATTATGTTTTTTGGTACAAATTTTGGTAACTTGGAACATAGTTTTCCTCTTCCGTTTTGTGACAGGATGGAATCTTGTTGCCCCAAATGCATCTATTTGAAGCCTAAATTGGAACCAACTGTAACGGCATTTCTACGCAGACAAACGCACCAGGATCAAATTCTACCATGTTGATGTCAACAAAGTACCTCAAGCTCTAGTAAAGTGCGTAAACATCTCTATATGTCTACCTGCATTTTGAAAGAGACTTTCTTACACCCTTAATACGTCACTGTGACATTTCAAATCAATAATACAAAGTCACGTGAGAACATTAAAGCACACGATTATGACACATTATTCGTTTGGAATATCACAGTCACGTACTAGGAGGTGCCCCATCGTTCACGTGACCTTGCATTATTTACCATGTTACTGATTTGCTCTCCCTCGTTTCGTAAAATGTTTGTAAGGATGAACTCCAGCTTTGAGCGAGCTCGTTTCTCCGGTTCTTGGTGCCTCCAAGGACCGAAAGATCTTGCATTCGAGGTGGAATGCAGCAGAAATTAATCTCGGTTGAATCATACAATGAGGTTGTTCTCTAAGAATGGCCAAATTGGTGAAAGAAATTAATGAGGAAACAATTACTTTGCAAAACTATGGAATTAGTAGGAGAAAAATATCATGGTGAGTTCTTCAAACATACATACGCCATCCCATTCCGTCCAACAAATGCTCAGCTAGGATTTGTAAGACAAAGCTCGTTTGGTAGGCTGGATGGCATGGTTATAACCAATTAAAATGACTGAGTCCAACTCCGTTGTTTGTTGTGCAAATATAATATATAGACAAGAAATGATAAGTTGTAAATTCAAAATGATTTTTTAACCAAAATAATCTCTGAGATTTGCATGACTCATCACTTTGGTCAATGAGATTTGAAATCAATAAAAATGATATCTGAGTTTGTCCACCATCAATCATTTTAATTCCGACGGCATCGTGGGCTCTTCACGGGGCGTCAGCGGGAGTCATGGGTTCTGGCGAGTACCCAGGTCGCGGCTGGTTCTATCGCGAGTGGTTGACGTGGAGAAAGAGCTAGCTTTCACAACCTATCCAACTGAGTTGTTTACACCAAACAATAGACAAACCTCTCTTCGAACCCTAGCCTAACCAATCCTAAATACAACCACCTATCCTATCCTGCCCGCCAAACGAGCCGGAAATCACTACGGGTTTTCCCTCACTAGACTATACACCTCAGGTTTCCCTCATCCAACTGCCGCCACCGGGGGTCCAATGCAAGCTCAACTCAAACTTTGTAACCCTATTGTCATTGAATCTTCACTCACATTTCATCACACTTTCATCCTACACAATAACCAGTCTCTCCTGCGGAGCCTAAAAACTCGCAACAACGCCCTCAAGTGGGTAGTTCTAAATACTCACGACCACGGTGAACAACATACTGAAATTGCCGTTACAAAACCGTTTACAAAACCGTCAACTGAACGTCCTAAAACTGATACAGACAGATCTTTAGATATTATCTACAGTCAAGACCTGCTGCATTTGTCAAAACCTGCTGCGTTTGATCTGGGTACTTGCGGGCTGTAGCAGTGTAATGTATCACTATCCATCCCTCTAAAATTCTTCCCCACTATCAGTTGCGAATATACAGTTAAGAAGCTACAACATAACAATAGCATATGTTCATTTCTAACAATATCATCATCCAGTAAGAAACATACTGCTATATAATAACACATGATTAGACAACGTAGTATTAAAAGGAGAGTGAAAACTTAAATCCAATCTTCGCACTTTCGCATGCACGTTTGCTATCAGCATAACATGATCATCAAGAAGTTAAGCAAAGATAACAAATTAAATTTATGTTCATTTGCTAATACTGAAACAGGTAACAAACACACCATAAGGGACGTTATTCGCCACAGAGATGTCAAAACCACAGCTCTTCTCTGCAAGGCATCAAGGAACTAACCTATTTTCCTCGCGGTGATGAAAAGCAAAAATGGTTGGGATTAAAAACAAAAATTGAAGGGCATGGTACAAGTACAAGAAATCAATCCATTGCAATGAGACAAATCCGACAAAATTCACACTAAAATGCCACAAGAATTTTAGTTATTGAAATCTTGAGAGGACTAAAAAATAGATTACGACGAAAATCTGCTTATCAATGAGAGTGCAAAACATTGTAACATTAGACTCAGAAAATGATTTTGATAGGTAGCATTGTAAATTAATCCAAACATTTAATTCATGCTTTCCAAAATCAACAAATTCCACAATTGCAAGAGAAACCCAACTTGAATATCTTAAATGCCAAAACCAAAAACTGCCCTTATCCGCTGGAAGATAAGATCCCGCCATCCTCTCTCCGTATTCTCCACCACAGTCGCGTTCCCATATCTGCATTACCAAACACATAAAATCAAGGCAATCAACTTTCCATCCAAAAAAACCAATTCAACTCACAAGCTCCAAATCAACCTAAAATTTAAGCTCCATCCAATCAACACTAAATTTGGTTTCAAGAAAAACCCATCAATCGAAAGATTAAACAAACCCAACCTGTCTTCATCAGGAATGTCCGTATGTGTTAGTTTAACAACAGTGAGCCCAGGTTCAGGTTCTTCAAGTGTAAGCCTCACCTGCAAAATTCAAACATAAAACACTCAATCAACAAATAACAAAACCAATTAAGACCACCGATAAGAACACATTCAAACACGAACACCCGAATTTCAAATGCCACATACCGTCGAATCAATCCCGTCAGGCCAGCTCCCAAATCTCCATTTCTGCACAATCAAACTCCCACTCTGCAACTCCAAATTCGTACCGGTCACCGACCCGTCAAAAATACTAATCGGCCCTCCGACCTCCTTGCTTATCTTCGCATTGCTCTGCGTAAAACCCTTCCATCTGTTCTCATCCATCAAAATCTCAAACATATCTTTCGCCCTGCAACTGAACTTCTCAGTCAAACTAATCGTCTTGAACCCTTTCTTGCTCTCCTTCTTCTTTACCTCCTTCTTCTCCACAACGACCTCCTTTGTCGCCGTTGCCGCAGTCACCGCGGCCGTCGAATTACTCTTCGGCGCAATCTTCTTAGCCTCGACTTCCTCCTTCGCCGGCCCGCCCTTCGCCATACTCTCCACATAAACCCTAACCTTCTCCAAAATCAACGGCTTCCCTTTCGCCACCATCGCCTCCTTAATCCTCCTCCCAATTGGCCCTTCATCCTTCACCGAAACCTTAACCTCCGGGTCCTCGTCGGCGTTCTCGTCCGAAATATACGGAATCTCAACAGCTCCGTCAACCTTCAGCAGCGACTTCCCGTCGCCGTCCTTCGCCTCGCCCTCCCACGACAGACTGAGGCTGATTTCGTATCCCGGGATGATCTTCCCTTTCCGGACGTTGACGTAGGCCTCGCCGTCGACCTTGTCGACGGTCTTGGTCCTGAGGTGTAGGTTGCCTTCGCCGTCGAGGACGGTGAGGTTGTTGAGGAGCTTGTTGAGGAGGTCACGTGACCAGCCGAGGCAGTCGGTCTCGGCCCAGTGCCAGTTGTGGACGTTGGCTCCGTCGGGCCTGTCCTCCACGATCCACCGCTTGTCGCCCTCGCCGTACTTCGCCATTGAATCGAATCAGGAATCACACTCAAAAGCTCTAGAGAGAGAGAGAGAGAGGGTTTGGGATGGAAGAGGAGAGAGAAATAGGGGGCGGGAGGAAGGAGTCTGGTCTGGGGGGTTCTTATGGGGAGGACTGAGGAGAATGGAAGGGTCTAGAATTTTGAGGGGAGGCCCAATAAAGTTGGGGAATAGAAGGATCTGGAACAACTGTTTCGGCTGCATCTATTTTTTGCAATTTCCGTTGTTGAACTGGGTGAGCTGTCAGTTCAAAAAAGAACTGGTTTGTGAAACAAAAAAGAAAATCCCTTGTTCATTTCACTTCATACCCTATATTATTGGAGAAATTCTCTCCTGCTATTAATATTTATTTCTCATAGTTTTTATCGTTTAATGAATATTTGTCACGTGCGTACAGAGATTTGTAAATAACTACTTAAAATGTTGTTACTTGTAAATCTTATATTTATTTCTTTGTAACGATCATGTATGATATTTCAAATCTCTCTCTCCAGTGTTTTGTAGTAGATTTTTTAACTAATTTAACTTAAATAACTATCGAGAAATTAAAATATTGCATACCAATATAGGTCTCGTTTATAAGTTGTTGCTACCACACGACATGACAATATACGTTTCAATGGTATAAGCTGTAAAAGTAGAGAAGAATTTTATTAGGGCAAATCCTTGTGCCTTTGGCCGGTCTGGCTGCAATATTCCGTAACTTATGTGAATTGGAACATTAATGAGAGAGACATATAAATCTATTTTTTTAAATCTCACTCGTTCATTTTTCGTTGGTTTGTAATATGGTACAGAATCCTTGCAATGAATCAATATACTGAGTTCCCGTGTAGGTTAGACGTCAGTCAGTTAAACTGTAAACATAATGCAAACACTATTACGAACAATCATGGCTAATAGAGCTTTCCAACAAACATTAAAAGGACAACCCAAGCCAACCAGGCACCCACTTGGCGAGGGTTGTGTTGTTTACAAAAAAAATTCAGGTTCACATATCTGAAAGGGACACCGGATTACCAAAGCGGCCATATGCATGATCAGGGATAAGTATACGTATCGACATTTTGTAGTTTCATGAAACATAAGTTAAGATTCAGGTGGCCTGAGGGTGTTTTTAGGAGCACTTATCCAAGAGGTACCTGCAACTGCAAATCTCCACAATGCATTGACATGCTCAGGTGAAGCGTAATCAATTCCCACACGCGGACCAACCAGCATCTTTTCGGGCTCTGGACCATCTAAGATCTCCAGACCATCTAGCCAGACCCATTCATTTATCTCAGAATTAAACAAGTTTGTTTAGATTTATAGATGAAGGAGTGAGAGCCAACCATACGTACCTGGAGTATAAAGGGGATGGCTTGACCACTCGGTAGAAAGTCCCAGCGCTTGACCAATCTGAACACAAAAATATAGACCTTAACAATTCAAAAACCGCTAACACAAAGAATGGCACACGGAATTCAAAGAAGTGTATCAGTTTCTCCGAGAGTAAGAACAACTATAAATGTTTTAATTTATATTGAAATATATTTATGCTCATCAGCCTATTTTGATACAACGATAGTCACACATTTGCATATGAGGCAGGTTGTTAAAATTTATAGGTTTCTGTTTTGGTAAAATCAACAGCACCTACACTAACCATCCAAAAACAAAGTATACCATCAACCACTAATACAAAATTTGTGCCAACAGAAGATTGCATTGAAACTTTACACAGATTTTTAAGGAAAACGATGCTGACCTTTCCAGGTCCATTAAGGAGCACGGGTTTATCAGTTTTCTGACCTCGACGCTGCTGAATGGTCTCCAATCCTGTAATGACTTTCATTATTTCTGTGAATAGCATTCATCGAGAGAAATGGATAAAGAGAAGAAAGAGGGAGAGATGAATCTCTTTTCACATGGTTATGAGATAGTTAAATGTAGAGAAAAACAACGACAAAAGAAAGAGCCATTTTTTCCCCACCAGAAAGTAGAGAGAGAATTTGAAAGAAAAACGTGAATCAGAGAAACTAAAAATCTTTTCTCTCTCTTATCCCATATTCTTTTCACTACCTTCGTAAACAACTTTGTCATACACATTGCCAGTAAAAGATGTTTGCAGTATGCTAGAGCTCGCTCCTTTTTTGTCCCTCTAAAAAGTTTCGGGTTGGAATGAAGGTTGTTGAAGAGCTGACATCTATATAAGAAAGATGGTCAGCACATTGTTCTCTCCCTTATCAGTAAACATTTGGAAAACTATGCTAATCCATACCATCTCAACCAGTAATCAGCAGTCTTTGTAAGCTACTAGCTCTTCACTTGCAGTTCAAGTCCAATTCTTACACCTAACACGGCCTAAAGTTATTTCTCTTCCAAAGCAAAGAAGTACACATGACTGCATTAAAAGAACTTTTGTTACCACTCCAAAATGCTCACCTCACTCATATGCTTTCCCCACCCCCGTTATTTCGGTTTCTTTTCTCAAAATTATATTGCTCAACTCACCTCCCATATTCCCAACATACTCCAAAACTTGAACACTAGTTTTAAAACTAGAAAAAAATAAAAATAAAACTAGATCCATTTAAAAAAATCTGGTATCGGTTTCATATAATCATAACGATGGTTGATTAGCAGGATAAGACTTTCGCTTTCGATTCACACAACGGCTAGAAGCACACAAATTACATGCAATGAAAGGGTAAACATAAGGATAACTCTAGTAAGTGATCGTTAGGGTATTACGGCTATCTCTATGAAAATTTACCACTAACTGGAGCGCAAGAACGTATTAGGACAGCAGCCCCAACTCCCTCCTTGTCAGCAACAACATTCAGCATTGTATGAAGGCCGTAGCAAATATAAACATACGCATGCCCTCCAGGTCCAAACTGTATCCAAACCACAATACATTAATTTGAGCTCATGTTTTTCGATATTTATCTACATTTTGAGATCACAAAACGCAAAGAAAAACAGAACAAAACCGATAAAGGAAGCATCTCACAACGGGGGCTGTTCTCGCAGTTATGCCAAATCGACCATGACAAGCCGAATCATTTGGCCTATAAGCTTCTACCTGTCACCATTGCAAAATCAATTAAACTCTTGTCATGATTACAAATCATTATGTCAAACATTTTGATTTATGCATTTTATTCGAAAACAACAGGAAATTTGAGCATTTGAGACACAACGTGAACTCGTTTTCGGACTTGGAAGCTTTTCAGCTCAGTCACACAAGTGCGAATTCCTTCATTTTCTCGGGAAACAAACAGAAAGTTGACAAACTAATTTCAAACGGAAAAAGACATAACAGTAAAAAATTGATGGGTAAATTACCTCAGTAATCTGAAGAACAACATCCTCTCGCCTCAGAAACTTGCCCAGCAAACGTGGGGCGAGCTCTAGGGCGTCGATTTGGAAGAATGAGAAGGGCAAGATGGTCATTTTCTCGGGAGGAAAGTCTGGGATTGGGAGTGATGAGTCGGATTTGGTTTGAGGTTGAGATTGGGGTTTTTTGGGTTTGACCGCTGCGACGGTCAACGATTCCGAACATTGACTCGGCCGAGTTTTGCCTTCTTCATTACTGAGCCGGTTGGATGGAATTGGCCTCTTGGGTTTGGCGGCGACTCGTTTAAATGCCCGAGGTTTCTTCATTTCGTCTCGCAGGATGTTTATGTTTGCTGGATTTTGGCGGGTATTTGTTGGTCCCTGAAAAAAGAGGAAACTTGGTTCATGACATCATATTACCAAAGAGTAAACTGTCGATTTGCCCCCTAAACTTTCACTTAGCTTTCGATTTCCCCCATGAATTTTTTGATTGGAAAATTAAGGACTCAAACTAATTTTTTTAGCCAATTTGCCCCCTACCGTTAGTTTTTCAAACATTCCATCCATATTTCTGTTAAGTGAGACCATGTGCACAACATGTGAGGGTAGTTAAGTCATTTCACTCTTAAAAATGATTAAAAAATTGAAAATAAATTTTAAAAAAAACTTTCCCTTTATTTTTTTTCCTCTAATTCCTATCCTCAATTTTATTTTTCACTCATTCCTATGCATGAGAAATGACATATGATGTTATTGTCTTCAAAAGTATCTAAGTTAGTCTTTTTCTTGAAGCATGTACTGCCATTTTTATTTTCTTTAACAAATTAATAATTTGACAAATGCTCATGATGTTATTGTCTCCAAAGCAGTGCATTAATATTAGCATGTTACGTGTTGTGCTTCATTTTAGAGACATTAAGACTTTACTAGTAGAAGAATTAGAAGAGTTATAAAAATAGTTTCCAGCAGTTAACATGTCCGCCATCTAGTAAAAACTACAACAAGTCAAAGAAAAAAACTACTCCAATCACCAAAATCAAAACTCCAAAGATCGGCTAACTGCACTAATCCTAACTATTCCTCCAATTTTCTAGCAATAGTATCCAACCAAATCACAAAAAAAAAAAAAAAAAAAATGCACGCAATTCCACAAAGCTTTGTTTGCCTCCTCAAAGTACAATGTTTTCAACTAATAAATTAATTACTATAAAAGAGAAGAAAGTGCACAACTCAACCTAGAATCAAATTATGGATATTTCAACTGCATTCTTGCACATTTAAAACCATGAACATTTGTCAAATTATTAATTTATTAGAGAAAATAAAAATGGCAGTACATGCTTAAAAAAAAAACTAACTTAGATAATTTTGAAGACAATAACACCGTATGCCATTTCTCATGCATAGGAATGAGTGAAAAATAAAATTGAGGATAGGAATTAGAGGGAAAAAATAGAGGAAAAGTTTTTTTTTTAATTTATTTTCAGTTTTTTAATCATTTTTAAGAGTGAAATAACTTAACTACTCTCACATGTTGTGCACATGGTCTCACTTAACAAAAATATGGATGGAATGTTTGAAAAACTAACGGTAGGGGGCAAATTGGCTAAAAAAATTAGTTTGAGTCCTTAATTTTCCAATCGAAAAGTTTAGGGGGGAAATCGAAAGCTAGATGAAAGTTTAGGGGGCAAATCGACAGTTTACTCTATTACCAAATTAGGGTAGTTTGAATGTGCTTTTAAAATGACCGAAAATGTTTTTAGAAAATAATTTTAAGTTTCAAAAACACTTTAAGTGCTTTTTTAGAATTTATTTACATTTTACTAATGATTGGTTTAAAAAATATTTTCACAAAAACAGTTTTCAGTCATTTTAAAAGCACTTTCAACGTTCAGAATCATCTTGGATCTTGGATCTTGTAATCAAAAGGAAATTATATATAGTTGTGTGTTTAAATCACATAATATTGTCGTTTTGTTAGCTATCTACACTTTAAAAATTCATCATATACGCCTTGAAGGGGCTCTCTAGGACGAAACCCTAGGAAAGCGCTAGCAACAGTTTGTTGGCTGTTTCTAGCCGACAGCTCAAGCCGCTCTAACTTTAGAGGCGGTGAAGCAGAAGACGAATGGTGTGACAGATAGTACCGTAACTGGTCGAGAAGGTGTTCAAGGGCCGTTTGTGGACTTGGATGTGGGTAACAAGGGGACTGAGTACTATGGAAGACATGGTCTCCAAATTTTCTGGGCAATTTGCTATCACAGAAGATGAACAATAGATACTTATGGTTGATGCGAATGAGGCGTCGACGCTGAGATCTTCGAAAGTTTTCTTGGTGGGGAAGGTGTTAACACAAAAGCCCTTCAACAAGGAAAACTTCAAGCGTCAAATGCGAAGCTTGTGGAAACCCAAAGCGAATGTATTTAACATGGATTTGGAGAACAATAGCTTCGCATTAGGATTTAACACGAAGTAAAAGATGACTGTGATCCAACGGGGGGGGGGGGGTTCATGGCTGTATAATAAGCAATATTTATTGGTACTGGAAGAGGCAGATAATGGAACACAACCATCAAATATGTTGTTATCCTATCAGGACTTTTGTGTTCAAATTAAAAGACTTCCGATTTGTTACACGACGAGACAAATGGGTAAACTTCTCGACAACCACTTGGGGGAGTACATTTTATCAAACCAAAGTCGAAAGAAGGAGCAATATGGGAGCATTCTCATAATCAGAATTCGTATTAATGTTTTTAAGCCCTTGCGATGGTGTGTGGCTTTCAAATTGATGTCTCTATGGTGACGGTCGATGTTCGTTATGAAAAACTACCCCTAAAGTGTTTTCTCTATGGGATGATAGACCATGTTGAGGACCAGTGTGAGAAATTTTGTGGAAAAAATGATGATGATAAAGCTAGGCCTTATGGTAGATGGTTCCAAGATGATGTTTTATTCCCTGAATATAGAAATCATCAAGGAAATGCTTTGGTTTAGGTTTTGAGCCTGGATGGTCCATGAGAGTTTCGAATTCTATGGAGGTCGATGGAATGCAGGAGGAAGATGAAGTTGCAGCGCAAATTCTAGAAGTGGTGGGGGGGGCAGCGAGATGACCGGACAACGGACGAAAATTCAGTGAATGAATCTAGTTGGGGGTTACAACACGACGATGACACACATAACCGACAATTAAGGCCATTCATACCTGACCTTAATGATTAGGCACCGTTTTTGGATGTAACTGATAATTCCACTGCAATCATTCCTTATAAGGCTGCACCTATTTTATGTCAGAGTAAGCGCAATAATGATGAGGAAAGAAGGACCACATTTATGTCGTAATCTTTGGACCCTCATAACAACATTATGATTTTTGGAATGCAAATTCAAAGGGAGCATTTACACCTCCCTATTGAAGATGTTGTTATGCTGGACCAAGACCGAGTTCAACCTGGGCCTGGGACTATGATCGTTACTAGAGGCTCAAGAAAAGAGCCTAACCAAATGTAATCCGGAATGGAACTAGAAAAGGTTGCTGTTGTACATGAGGAAGGGATAAGAACACGACAAGGGTAATGGGGAGAACAAGTTTTGGGAGGGGGCATAACTAAATGGTCGTTAGGATCCAACCCTTTTAATTTGGCCCTTTTTATATATGGCAGTCAGGCACATGAACATAGAAGAAATAGACGGGGTGGGGGTACTACATACACTGCTCGAAGGAGACAAAGAAGAGCACAACGGAAACTCCCTGAGTTAGGGAAGAGAAATGAATGAGAAGTGGGTGATAATTGTGATAGGCATGAACCCAAGCGAAGGTTTGTGGTGTATTCTTATATGAATTCTACAACGACGGAGGCTGACGAGTATCAACCTCGCCAACACCAATGAGTTGTGTAAGCTGAAATTACCTGGGGCTTGGGAACCACAGAGCAATTCGTGCACTGAAGATACTAGTTCTCTCAAAAGATCCCAATGTGATTTTTCTGTGTGAAACAAAAAGCTCAGTGGAGTATATGGAGAGATTAAAATCACAATTAAAGTTTGATTTTATTTTTACGATACCTAGTAAAGGACGTTCGGGAGGTTTATGTGTGGTGTGGAAGGAGAAGGCCAATCTTTCACTGCAAACGTATTCTCTTAACCATATAGGCCTAGAAGTAGTGGATTGGGGGATAGAGAGCATTGGAAATTGACATTCTTCTATGGTTTTCCGGCGGAGAGTGATCGCCATAAATCATGGTCATTACTTGAACGATTGTATACGAACTCGACTCTACCTTGGTGTTGTGTGGGGGATTTTAATGAAGTTTATATGCGAATGAACAGGAAGGGGGAGACTTGAGAAGCGATAGACAAATGGAGGGATTTCGTAATGCATTGGGAACTTGCCAACTTACAGATTTGGGTTTCACTGGATACAAATTTACCTGGGCAATGACACGCGGTGGAGGTATAAAAGTAAGATTGGATTGAGCAGTGGCTAACTAGAAATGGCTTGACTTATTCCCCAGATATCGTGTTGTGCATCTAAATCCTACATCATTGGACCATGTTCATATCTTGGTTGATTGGCTGGGAAGAAATCGAGAACGACACAAAAAGTTATTTAGATATGAGGGGTGGAATCTGAAAGAAGGGTGTGTAGAGGCGATAAAAACAGAGGGTCGGCAGCAACTTTCAATGGATCACCAATGTATCAGGTTACAGAAAAGGTTAAACCAACAAGAGTCCAATTACTCCAGTGGGCTAAGAACTCAGACCGTACACTTCCAAGAGACATCAAAGCAACATATGATCAGTTGAATACTTTATTTAGGCAACCATTTACGGAAACCACAATTGCACAACATTGTGATTTGTATACAAAACTCCACTCATTACTTGAACAGGAGGAAGTGTTCTGGAGACAACGATCGAAGGAAAACTACTAAAGCTTGGAGACCAAAATACTTGATTTTTTCATCAAAAAGCAAATCAAAGACAAATGGCTAATTGCTTATATGGATTGTTTGACGAGGAAGGTGTGTGGAGGGAGGATAAAGCAGGTATGGAGGAGGTAATTATGAATTACTTTTCGAAATTATTTGATTCTTAGGGACCTAGAGTGTGTGACGAAATACTGGAAAATGTTGCACCAAAAGTATCAGAGAGTATGAATGAGGAACTCCTCCTTCCATTTTCTAATGAGGAGATAAAGTTTGCTTTGTTTCAAAATGCATCATGAAAGCTCCAGGATTGGATGGAATGTCTCCATGTTTCTATCAAAAGCATTGGGCAATTGTTGGCGAGGACGTTTGCAATGTGGTAAGATCATTATTATCTTCCGGAGTTATGTTGCGGAAAATAAATTACACTTATGTCACTTTAATTCCTAAGAACAAAGATCCTACTGTGATGACACTAGTGCGCCCAATTAGCTTGTGCAATGTAATTTATAAAGTCTACTCTAAAGTGCTTACCAACTGTCTGAAATGGATTTTGCCGGAAATTATTTTTCCATCATAAAGTGCTTTTGTTCCAGGTAGACTAATCTAAGATAACAACATGGTTGCATCCGAAATTGCCCATTATATGCATAAGAAATCCAGTGGTTGGGATGAAATTATGGCATTGAAATTGGATATTAGTAAGGCCTATGATCGTATCGAATGGAGTTTTTTTACAGCAAATGATGAGAAAACTGGGTTTCGTTGAGGCATGGATTAATCTAATCATGATGTGTGTTACAACAATGTCGTATTCATTTAAATTAAATGGGCAGCCCATGGGATATGTTCATCCAAAAAGAGGAATTCGACAAGGTGATCCCCTTTCGCCATTTCTGTTTGTCTTATGTGTGGATGGTTTATCATCACTATTTGATGCATGGGAGAGAACGGGAATAATTAGAAGGGTTAAAGTTTGTAAAGGGGTGCCAAGTGTGCACCACTTACTATTTGCAGACAATAGTTTCATATTTGCTCGAGACACTCTTCAGAAGTGCATCCAAGTGAAACAATTATTAAAAACATATGAAGAAGCATATGGCCAAGCTATTAACTACTTGAAGAGTTGTGTGGCGTTCAGTGGAAACCTTACTGATTGTGATGGACAACTACTAGCGAATTGCTTGGGCATGGCCCGAGTGAAATACCACGAAGGCGAAGAAAGAAGTGTTTGCCTACATTAAGGATGGACTATGGAAAAAAGCTTTAATGGTTGGCAAGGAAGTCTTTTGAGTAGTGCATGAAAAGAAATTTTGATCAAGAGCGTTGCTCAAGTGGTGCCATTGTAAACTATGCAAACCTTTTTGTTACCAAAGTCTCTTTGTGATGAATTGAATCAAATGGTAGCAAAATTTTGGTGGGGGAGACAACAAGGTCAAAGGAGAATACATTGGATTCGTTGGAGAAAACTATGCAAGCCAAAAAGTAAAGGTGGGCTGGGTTTCAAGGATCTCTATGCTTTCAATCTTGCGTTGTTAGCAAAGCAGGGATGAAGGCGCTTACAACAACCATCGTCACTTGCATTATGGCTCTTTAAGTCTAAGTACTACCCTCAAACAGATTTCTTATCTGCCCAAGTTAAATCGAATTCGTTGTTTTGTTGGCGCAGCATTACTGCTGCCCGTACTGTAATCCGTAAGGGTGCACGGTGGAGGGTTGAAGATGGTTCAAAAATTTGCATATGGGGAGATAGTTGGTTGCCTAGACATAATTTTTTTAAAGTTCTTAGTCCCATACCAATGGGAATGGATCACAATCCCAAAGTCAGCAGGTTGATTACTGAGGATGGAAGTCCATCATGAAAATGGAAGCAATACATAACCTATTTGTCAAGGAAGAGGTAGCACTAATCAAACGCATCCCTCTTAGCATGTTCAATACGGATGATATCTTAATATGGAATGCGGAGTCAAATGAAAGTTTACAACGAGGAGTGCATACCATTTGGCACGGTATTGTGGGGAAGTAAACGGGAATGAACCTAGTGGTTCGATAATGGTTGCGAAGGTCAAATTTTTGTGGAAAGCGATATGGAGAGCTCACTTGCCGAGGAAGGTAAAAATCTATGTGTAAAGATGCTGCATGAATGCATTACCGACAAGGTACAACGTGAGGAAAAAGAAATTAAATATCCCGACAACGTATTTGTTTTGTGACGGGGATGTGGAAATGATCGATCATGTGATGAGGTTCTGTCCCCGTGCAATGGTGGTGTGGTTTTCTAGTCCGCTGGGTATCAGAAGCCAATGGGATAGGCGATAGAGCTTGATGGAATGGATAACCGCCATTGCAGGTTCGATGTCAAGGGAGAGTTTTGACTTGGTAATGGTTTTAATTTGGTGCATATGGACAAAACATAATGCAATGTTGTGGTATGGAAAGGCTCTGGAGCCTTCGAAAATGCACTGTAAAGTGCAGATATGGCTACATGAATTCCATAAATGGCATGGGCCGAGGAAGAACACCAATGTCGTCACTGGCAACCATGGAAACCGCCAAAAAATGGGTGGATTAAAAGTAATTTTGATGCGACATGGGATGAACAGTTAGAGATTGGAGGAGTGGGCGTAGTGATATGAAATGACAAATGGGAGTTCATGGCTGCAATAGCAATGAGAGTTGAGGGAATTGGTTCTCCATTGTTGGTAGAGATTATGGCAGCAAGGGAAGCAATGATTTTTTTACAACACCAGCATACTACACACGGGGAAGTTGAAAGGGATGCTCTGATGGTGACCACGACACTTCAACATGAGGGCCTAAAGGATTCATCTCCTTTTGGGCACATTATTGCAGATACTAGATAGATTTTAAATGGTTTTTCTTTGTGCAAGGTTACATTTGGCCGACGCTCGACGAACAAGGTGGCACAAAGGTTGGCTAGATTGAGTTTTAGCCCTTGATACTCCGAAAGCTTGGTTCGAGGAATCTCCTGATGTGATAATAGACCTTTTAATTGAGAATAGTAATCATATGTAATCTCTCATGGTGCGAGACGCTCTTTTTCCCTTCGTCCGGGTTGAAATCCCCGTCAAGGTTTTTATCGAGACCCACCGTATGCACCATATACTGTTTGTACGTATTCAATTTCCTATCAATGAATATCGTACATTCACTAAAAAAAACATTTCCAAATGAACTCTTACCCTAATTACAACTCTTCTCATTATCTTTTATTGTCGTTATAATATCATTTAAAAATCATTAAATTTGGAGACCATTATGAACAATTATCTAACAAATAAAATAATATCCTCGTTATGGAGCATCAATCAAATGATTTTTTTCTAAAAAGTGTCTTCATATAATGATAAAAGGATTAAACGGTTTCTCATTATGACTTTCTAAAAGGTGTTTTCAGATAATGATATAAGGATTAAACGGTTTCTCATTATGACATTTGCACGAAGAAATGTTGTCACATTGTCATTGAATAAAGAATGACTCATCATCGTTAATGTAAGAATGACTCTTAACATCTGAAGTCCAACATTTGAAGTAACTACGACTACGAGCAGGGATTGGACGCGAACAACTGTCTCTAGCAAAATACTTTATGCACAAGGATTGGAAACTTTTCGAGTTCGTTTGAACGATTTGAACATAATGACGGGTTTTTACACGATTGCTAAACAGATTATCATCTGATATAGCCAACATTCTGGTTCCTCACAGAACGATCAACGATGTTAAAGCCACCTAAAGAGTTTCTAACGAGAACGACATCAGTTTATACATATAGCTAACATCGAAAACAAAATAGTAGGCAAGCGAGGGAAATGAGGATGCATAAAGTAGGCGCCTGTTATCTATCATTCAATCTAATCCAGAACTATGATACAGTACAGATATACAAGCTCTAATGAGACACCTCCCAAAAAAACTCACCTGAAAAAACAAAACTTGAAAAATATCAGCTACGATATGTGTACACAATCAAATCCCATACCCTGATCTACTGATGCAAAATACCTTCAAGTCAACTGTAAATCTTCCACACATGCCATCAGAAAGAAGCAAACATCATCTGAAAATATAAGACAAGGAAATCGCACGTTAGTCCTCAGAAAAATGTCAAATGCAATTACAACAGTCATGAAGGAGCTAAGGCTTTCCACTTACCTAACAATCAAGCAAAATAAAGTGATTTGGTTGGTCCCGTCAGCCAGCTGCAGCTGATTGTCAACCAGATGAGCAGAGACGATTAATGAACAAAATATTAGTTTGATCATGTCACGAATTCCGATCGCATTTGCTTCAACTCGTATGTACTAGCTTGTTTTCTACGTACTAGGACGCAACTGGCTATAAAACTCAGTGAAGTCAAGCCGAAACAGGAGGAACTTTAAATCAACATGTTGTTGCATGGGTAACTTGGATATAAAATCCTCAAGCAATGATGAATATTCTTTTGATAGTGTGTCTAAATCTTGTCCCATATTCCGAAGAAATTCACCAGCACGTTGTGTGAGGGCTTTCCTGCCTTCACTAATCCAGGATCCAGGCTCTGAGGACCTATCATTTGATCGCTTTTTTGTTTTACTCTTGTCTCGAGAGGGTAAAGAGGATTCCATGGTTCTGCAATAAACAGTCTGAGACATTAGTTTATCAATAAAAGAAAACATAAGAAAAACAAAAGAAACAAGAAATGAGATAGCGGTTTTTTGGTTCACAAACAGTGATCATAGAAAAAAATAGTACCTTGCTTGCAACTCATTAATCCCTTCAGACAATCGATCTGCATGACTTCGGAATTTCAGTATAAGATCAAACAAGGCAAAGAGTGAATTGTAAAGGGTTTGGGACCGTTCTCCAAGGAGAGATTTCTCCACAATTGAATGGAGGTACTTTTCATGTGCAGCAAGTAGATCATCAAGGTCCTTGGCCACCTCCATTTCGTCCAAGAAATGGGACCAGGACACCTCCAAGACTTCAAACATAATATAGTACTGCAAGTTTGAGACAAAATGATTCATTTCATCCCAAAGAACCTGGCAACGTCTCAGAGTTGAAAGTAACTGCAACTTAACTGCATGGGGAAGCTTCATAAATGAACGGGAGGTGATACAATTTGGCTTCATTGTCTTCCAAATACCAATAAGGGCATGCTCTACTCGCCGAAGCTTCCACAAGAAATTAAAAATTCTTAAATACTTTGTCATCACAGACTCTGTAAAAACAGTATCTAAAGGAACCCTTGCATCATATTCCAATGAGAACACATCCCAGCCCCTATCTCCGGTTCCATGTGGCATCATCTTTACCTTCAACCTATCCAATATGTCACGATCATCATACTGAGCATTAGATGCTCGAATTGCAGTTTCAAGCAATCCAGCTAGCTGAAAAGAGCTTATAGTGTTAGCAGGTTCAGAGAGCTCAGGCCCAACAATATCCATTAGATACTGAACAAAGTCACCCTGTCCAAGGAGTAAATACCGCTTTATTGCAAGACAGTGCTCCTTGAACTTATACTGGTTGTAAATAACATCCAACAAATGCTTATCAACTCTCTTTGCTGCTCCATCCACCAAAGACTCAAGAGCATCACTTTCACCATATCCAAGACCCCATCTTCTTGTTGTGGTACCAGCAGCAGCTGCGGCTTCTGTTGCAGCATCAGCCCAACCACGATCCTCACAACAGACACGAAGGAAATTGATTGACTTGCCTGTCCTCAGGATGCGTTGAGCAAGAGATTGTGAAATAAAAGAAGGAAGCATTCCGGCATGGAGCATGTAACCCTCCCTCCAAAGGGACTCAGCTTTCACTGGCTGGCCCACTACAAAAAATTCTGCAAAAACATCTTCTAACTCCCCTTCCAAAACCCAACTCCTCACCATCTCAAATAGAGGAGAACACACCCTCCGAAGTAAACGTCCCATGAACTCGTGCACCAATGGGTCACCATGCTGGGCATGCAAATGAATAGCCCCAGCCATTGCCCCACCTCTTAAGACCCTACATTTATCAACCAAAACAGCCATCAACCGCATTTTCACCATTGGCTCGGCAAACCAAACAGACAACCTCCTCAGCGATAGATAATTCCCTGAGCTCGCTGTCTCTGAAACCAAAGGAATCGGATTCATCGACTGTGCTTCAAGCACTGCCAACAACTTATAATAATCGGAGAGCTCATCTTGCAATGCAGCACAAAAGGCCTGCCCGACGGTTCCAACGTCTTCAGATGGAAACCCATCCATACTCTCTGAAATATACCCTTTAACCTTCCTAAACAACCACCCCAATTCACAAAGCTTCCGAACCATAATGCGGGTTGCTCGAGGCACCTTAATCAGATCAGATAAAGCATAACCATCAGCACTACTATCAAACTTCACATACTTTCCATCAATTCCTTGGCAGGCATACAACACATCTCTCACCAAAACCTCTTCAGAAACTTCATTCTCTTCTTTAATCAAATTCACATACTCCCTAAACGCAATTTCGCGAAGATTTTCCGGGTCTTTAGAAACCAACAAAACCCCATTATTCCAACCCTTTTCCTTATTTCCCCTACCCACCAAAACCCTCGATTCCTTCCCCGATTCGGCATCATTAAACCCCAAATTCGGCAACAAAACCGAAGAATCCAACTGTGTCTTCCCATTTTTCCGATCCTCCGATATAATTTTAAGCAAATAAACGACTGCCCATTTGTTATTTACACTCCCCAGTCCGGTTTTCGACGCGAATTTGGTATAAAGGTCGGCGAAAGTGAGAGCTTGCAAGGACTTACCTTGAGTGGCGAGGCGGCGCTTGGTGGACTCGGCTATGGCGGCGGCGTCGGGAGCCACGGACGGATTTAATCGGCTGGAGATCAAGCGGAAAGCGTAGCGAAGCGAGCTCTGGAATTCCGGGGAGTTTGGAGTCGGTGGGTGAGATTCGGAATTGGGGTTTTGGGAGCGGAGGCGGATGACGAGCTCTTTGATCAGATCTGCAACTTTTTGCTGGTCTTCTTCCTCCATTGGTGAGAGAGGAAGTCGAAGTGGGAAGGGCAGAGTGGGGATCTTGCGAGTGTGGGAGTGATTGAGTTGGAGAGGGTGAGAGTGTTGTGTGTGACTGCAGGATTTTTGATTTTTTTTTGTTGGGCGCGGAAATGGGGTTCTTCTTTTTCGTTTTATCATCGAAAAACACCCTCTTCTTTTTGGGAAAACAAAAGTGCACTATCATCATGGAGATGAAAACAAAACTAATAATTCTTTCACATTTTTAACAATTTCCAACTAAAAAAACAGTGTTATGAATAATTTTTCTTGAATTATTGACTAAAAAAAATTCTCTAATACTTTGTTTTGCTAGAAAAGCAAATATAGGTCCTGAATTTTGTGATCTAACACTAGTCATAACATTTGTAAGAAAAAAGATCTAACGATACAAAAGGAAATCTAACAGCTAAAATAATTTAAAAATTTATTTAAATCACCCAAAAACTCTATAAATACATGTTTCATGAAATCGGTATAATGGAGTCGGTTAAAATGTTCATAAAATAAATTATGATAATCTACATAAATTTTATTTTGAAAAAAATGTTACCAAAAAAAATTTATCCTAAATTCATTCTTTAATAATCTAATGTTAAAATTTTAACCCATAACCATTGGAACAGAAAAATTATTTCTAGGTTAAAACTTAAATTTTTTTAGTTAAAAATTTAGGTATATTTTTTTTCTTTTTTAGTACATCAATATTTTTACACTAGGGGAAGTTCGGCTAAGTCATACAATGGGCAGCCTAATTTGGTATGAGATTCGAACCTAAGATCTCTCACTTCCAAGCGAAGATGAATACCACCAGACCGTAGTACTGAGTGGCAAAAATTTAGGTATTAACCCCAAGTATCAGAGTTGGTTTTAGCAATGAAGGTAAACTTTTAATTTATTTTTTATTTTTTAAGGTAAATCACGTTTTGCTCGCTTGTGGGTTAATGTCCATATAAGCCCAACAAAACTAAGCATCCAACAAATCCAAAGACAAAAAGTCTAACAAACAAAGCCCACCATAAGAATGACAATGCAACCCAAAAAAAGGAGGGGAAAGGAAGAAGTATGTGAAACAAAATGCCAATTACAATTTTCACCCTTCTATTTATATTTTTTTTAATAAATGATATTATCTATACTAAAAGGGGTGGGGGAGTGAGCTAAGCCTCATAATGGGCTACTCATAATAATGTGGTTCAAATTCGCCTTTGACAAAAATCGAACCTAAGACCTCTCACTTATAAATGAAAAGGAATATCACCAGACCGTAGTACTAAGTGGCTTCACCCTTCTAGTTTAGGTTCAATAACCTTTTGGTCCGAGCCTATGAAAAACTAACACTTTTAAAGCACTTTAATTTGCGAATTCTTACACTATTAGCTTTTTTACTAAAAAATTGTTACATGGATTAAACCACAAGGACGATTTACTCTATATCCTTTTGCAGACTTGGCCTAGCCAAGTTAAATAGAGCAATGTGATTCACTCTTTGCATCACAATTCAAATTCCTATTATTACAATGGTCAACTTTTCAGTATGGTGCCAATATTTGACCACCATATACGTTGTTAATGTGATCACTCGATATTTAGTTCGACCATTATTGCACACTTCATTTTATCTTTTGTACATATTCTATTGATTTTTGTTATTTGATTATCTTCAATTCATTCGATTCGATAACTGAAAATTGAGAGGGGTGAGTGGATAACACCAACCTATACGAATATGTCAATTTTAAAAGCTCAAATTTCAAAATGGTGAGACTTGGCTTTATACCTCAAGTCGTATATATGGCTCGTTTACTAATTCGTCACCTGGATGAAAGAATTTGAATTAAGGAGCAATTGAAGCGATGAGGAGCTTGAATAGGTAGAGTCAAACTCATATTTATGTTGAAGTTGTTTATTAGAGTTTTCTGTAATCAAAGTAATACTATTACCGACTCCTCTATGTTTAATATACATATACACCGTAACTAGAATTTGACTCCTTACTTTAATTTTGATTATGAATTGGTAAACGCCACTAAGTATTCATCTTCGTACTCAAATTCCTATATTTGAATGCTCCACCAATATCAATTACATTAGAAACAAAATAAAAAACATAAATAACATTGAATCGACATATGTTTGTAAATTCAAACTCTCAATATTTGAGAGCCGGTCGCATTGCGTTAATTAGGTTTAGTTGCACCCAAAGCTTTGTAAATAGTCTAAACAAATTTGTCATGTAGGCAAATTAAGATTTTGAGGCTTTGCTTCTTAGGATCACTGGAGCTTTGGTTACCCATACACGTCAACAAGCTAATGGTATTGCACATCGTCTAGCACACTATGCTCTATACAACGACTCTATCTTCTGTTCCTAGTTTGAGGATCCACCCGATTTCATTTCGAATTTGTTATTAACTGAATGTAATTGACTATGGTACTGCCTTATAATGCCTTGCTTGCATGTTGTGTTGACACGCCCGACCCTGATATTCCCCGAACACCAAGGTAGACACGTGTTGGCCGACACCCGAAGGTGACGAAGCCATATTAGGATGCATGAGAACAACGAATATAAATAAAAGTTATAAATTAAAATTTAATGATTATGCAAATGAGGAATGTGTTCAGAGCATACAATCTAACTAGAACACTAAAGGGAAGAATAATATAAAATTGAATGAGCAAAGGAATGGGTCCTACACTGAGAGGACTCGAAGATGCAGATGCGGAAGTGCATTGATGCCAGGATTGTACGCCTCAATTCTAAGTCCTGAGGGGGCGTAAAACAAACATGAGTGGACCAAGTTGATATATATATATATATAATACTGAAACAGTTATCAACATACTAACCCCCAAAGTTTTATGGAAAATCAATAGGATAATATGTAATAGGCTTTCCGTAAACCCTAGCATGCCATAAAACCTTTCATAAAACATATCTCGTATATAGGGTGCTAACTAGTGGTATCATAATCGACCCGAATGCCCTTACATCACCCGACCCAAAGGCCTATATATAAATCTTCAAACGACCCGTAGGCCCCTTACATCACCTAACCCGAAGGCCAATATATAAATCTTCATTCGACCCGTAGGCCCCTACATCACTCGACCCGAAGGCCAATATATAAATCTTCAAACGACCCATAGGCCCCTACATCACCCAACCCGAAGGCCAATATATAAATCTTCATCGCCCGTTGGCAGAACAGTGACCACTAGATGCGCACAAAACATTGAATATAATCTTTCCAAACATAGGTACGTATATCTCAAAATCATCTTCATAGCATATAGTCATCCATCATATATACTATAAAGAAGTGTAAAGAAAATATGTTCATAAATAGTATATAGTCATCCATCATATATACTACAAAGAACATAAGTTCGATAAAATATGGTATTCCAAAATATTCGCAGTAAAGCATGATAATCATATAATGTAAATCCAATTTACTTATAAAACGTTACCATTAAATCATGCTTTTCATGTATGCATTTCGACTATTAAAACATGCATTTTAGAAATGGTCCACTCACAGATACTTCGCCATTGAAAAACAATGCAAACTAGCGAATATGGAAACGTCACAATAAATGCACCTAAGCACATAAAGGGTCTAATTAATAAAACTCTATTAAAACGATTGAATTTGGGAAAATAGACATCAAAAACGAATTTAGGATGTCGAAATTAGCCTAGAAGGGGTCCCGGACAAAACCCGAAAAAGTCAACGGTCAACGGGTCAGGTCGGGTCAAGTCAACGTTAAACCTTGGGGGTTAGAATCGGGCGTGTCATGTGTAATCTGCCTATTTTGATAAATGGAATCTACTACCAAATCGTAGTTTGAAATCATTGTTGGAGAATAGATCCTCCCATGTCAAGCATATGACAAAATACAATACAACTTATAAATATGATATTTCACTGTTAAGATCACCGAGACTTTTTGTGATAAAATTCAATACCTAATAATAAGTGATCATGTTGAGACACTATCACCGATATTGCTAGTGAATCCGCGTGGCCCTACAAAGTTTATCAACCATTGCAATACATAATGCATGGTTTACCTACTCATTAATTGTTCTTTTTAATGTCAAAGAGGTTACCTAATATTCTCATTTTTATATAGTTGAAGCAGATACTAGAGTAGGAACAGAAGATATGACAAATTTTTGTTAATATTAATGGCCAATTATCTACTCGAGAACATTATCTTATATAAATAAAATTAATGTTTGGAACTTGCTCCAATCGAATAATTAAATAATTATTGTGTAACTAACGTTTCACTAAGATCCAATATTTGATGGTCGATCTTACTAACAAACACGGTATAACTTAAGGATATTCATCTTCAAATGCTAGTGAAATGTTTCAAGCTTGAGTCACATTGAAAACAACATATAATATTTGTATTGAGTTCGATACCTATTTATATGACTCACCCATTATATTGGTTAGCAAAATAAAAGTTGTGTTGAGTTCGACATATAGTCATGACTGATAAACTATATTGCTTAGCGCAATTCTCCTCTTCTTAAAGTACGATATTGTTGCAAGTGGTGAATTTTCGCAGCGAATAAAGCTTTCCTCTTCGACCTACTGTGTTCCAAGTTCAATCCACCTCTATCTTCTTATTTCTCTTTCTTGATATATTTTAGAATAGTAATATAGTTTGTAATAAACAAAATTTAAATGTTCCTAGAATCAACCAAGGACGTGCCAACGTGGTGTGGTCCATGTTTCTGGTGAATGCTGAAGCCATTATTAAGTACCATTTAACCTTGTATGGTTAAATATTGTATGCGTAATATGTGGGTTTGTTGCATATATTTTTGACAGGACCACCCTCCAAAGCTCCAAATATAGTTTGTATGATTGCATTGCACCCCAACAACTTTTGGTCTCACGAGACAACAACACAGCTCCCAAATTACTACTTTCATGCTGGAATCACCAGTCTCAAGTGATCGTGACGCTCACTATCTTATTTATCATCGTTAGATGAGTTTAAATTTCTACATCTGTATAGTAGATATACAAAAAACTCAAAATTTCAACTCATCCAATGATAATAAATAAGGTGGTAAGCATTACCACCATTTGAGGGTGGTGAGCAAAAATACACTCAGAAACAGGCTCTTCTAAGAAGCAGTCAATACCCAAATGGTGAAAAGGTGAAAATTCATACAAACTTCCAAAGTTCCTAGAAGCAGTCAAACTAAATTTTGGATTATCTTTCTCTTGCTTTAAGGTTGGAGCAAAGAAATTATATCAGATTAATCATGTTTAAGGAATGATTATGTGTGAAATGTTTTCTACTTAGCAACTATCTTAAATTTCCTTTCCTCGACATCAGTCCTGGTACTAAAACTTGCATTGACATTAACCAATCCATATTAGTTATCTTAACAAACTTGTGTAGCGCCATGAATTTAACAATAATGTTAGAGGATTTCAGACCTGTGCATTAGAGGATTGTGTTTATGAATTATGTAGTCTTTGCATGACTTGGTCTTTTATCATCTAGACTTCTTGACAATATGTAGTTTCTTCTTCTTTTCGATCAATGAAATATGAAGCTAGTTAAGTGTTTTTTCACACACAACAATGTTATTTTTATTACAATACAAGAGCTTCACATTTGAAGATGAGTGCTTTTAGAGACGCTTACAAAAAATAAAATAAAAAAAATCAAACGATGCATATATGAGTTTAGCCGAGTTAATTAGAGCAGTTTGCACCACCTTCTGCACTCAAGTTCAAATTCCTCTTTCCATGATTTAAATAAATTTAATGTAATTATTTATCGTTTAGACTTTAAAACAGTTGGAGAATAGGATCCCGCATCGGTGGGCATATGACAAAAAAATATACAATTAATATATGGGATTTAGCATCACCGAAATTTTTTATGATAAAACCTCACACTTGCAACTACTAGTCTTACTCCACCACCATCGTTGCCACCGCCACCGCCGAGTACGCTACTATTGCCACAATCGCCGCCACTGCTACCTCTATACCATAACTACCGCACCCTACTATTGGCCCCAACACCATACCCCGCCATTGTCGCTGCCATTATCAACAATGTCGTCTTCACCACTATCGCCACCACCACCACTACCATGTCTATTTTTGTCATTTATACAAATTGTATCACTTACATTAAAATTTACCAAATGCTTTTACACTACTTTTCATACTCACAACACTTTCTAAAATATAGTTTATCAAATGCTCAATTATTTTATTTTACAACTGATAATTTTTAATGAACAGAAAAAGCAGTTTTGACTTCTTTTTCTAACCCTAACCAAAATGAAAAAGTAAATTATACAATTACAATATACAAATTGCAAAAGTTCTCGAAATAGTAAAAGTATTTTTAGATTTTTTTTTCCCTCTTATTGTGTACATCAACGCACCAAATGGCGTGTTAATGTTGTGGTATCACATCTTGTTGACATGATATTATGAATCTACCAAAATTAAAACTATCATAGACAAAAAGAAATGTTTTTGTGCACTTTACTTTAGGGTAGGGAGTGATTTAAACCCGAAACACCGTGAATTTAAAAATAAGACTTTATTCACCCAAGTCTCTTTGTGACTTGTGTGCTGTGTGTGAAGTGGGAAATTCAAATTTCATCCTTGGAAAAAAGTGAGCCATTCTAGAAACATAAAGCTAAAGGCCGTCAACGTGCTTGAAAAAAAAAAAACAAAAAGGACTGGAATATATTCAAACGTCGCGTGCGGGTTGAGGCACAATTGGTCCACTCTTTAGGTAAAATTAAATTTAAACAAAAATTCATGAATTAATAATTAAAGAAAACATTTCACTATTTTCTTTTCTCATAAAACAAACTTCTTATACAATAATATATATTTTATTAAAATCATGTTTTTAGACCATATTTATAGATTATATGCTATGACGATTGAAGATTGAATTTTTTTCTTTAATGATTTAAAGAAGAATTCGATCATCAACTATTATATCACATGATTTACAAAATTTAATTAAAGCAGATAGTTTCCCTTGCATCACCTAAAAAACATACCACTACAAGGTATTACTACTTGGTTCCCATAAAATATACATAATATTTGTATGAGGAAAATAAAATTAAAAATTAGATAAGAGTTAGAATATATAAATTGACATGTACTAATTCCCTTACTTAGATTCATAAATATAAAAATATAGAAATTCCGCGTGCAAAAAAATTAAAATTTGAGACCTCCAATTTTAGTTAAAATTCTATAGGTGTCATTTCCAAACTCCTATAATTGAGAGTTTGAAAAAAAAAAAATATCTGACCACTCCCACATGTCACCACCACCTACCACCTACCACCACCATCACCATCACCATCACCATCACCACCATCCCCATGCACCATCATCATCACCATTACGGTTGCCGCCACAATCACATACTATTGTGGCCCCCAACTGCTGCCACCACCAACCACTGCCATCACCTTTGCCACCACCGACCATCACCTCTGCCACCACCGACCATCATCACTGCCACCACCACCACTACTAACACATTTTCTAACTACTATATCTCATTTATATATTAATGACTCTATTCACAAAATTAATTTTGTATTCAACTTTCAATGTTATTCTAGGTTAATCAAACCAAAAAAAAAAAAATCCTAAATTCATAATAAATTTTCTTGTCCAAATACAATGTTTAAGTAATTATAAATCCCAAAACAGAAATCAAATATTTTACTTTAAAAAACACACAAGAAACAAAAAGAAGCTAAATTAAAATAACAAAAACAAAAGCGCATTTTCTTAAGTGATTCTGAAGCATAGAGACAACAGAGGCCATCGATAGCCAGCACCGATACGAGCAAGGCACTCCCATTTTCTTCAATTTTCAATATCCGGGTAATCCGCGTGTTGCTTCTGGGCTCGCTGTTCTATTCTGTTTATGTTTTTGGTGTTGTTTTTGGGTTGCAATCTGGGTTCTTTGTCTGTTTTAGCAATTGGGAGGGAGACCCAGTTGTCTAATTTTGCATGAAATGGTGGTTTGGGTTGGAAATTTCCACTGGGTATCTGTGTTTTGGTTTCTTCTTTGTAATTTATGTTGTGGTTTTTGTTTTTTCTTTTGTAGTATTTGGGTTTCTGGAGGGGAATGGGGATTTTTTTATTGTGCCTGGATTTATTTGCACTGTTATTTTAGACGAAGGGAAAGTTAGTTTTTGGCAACAACCCAGATTTTAGTTTAAAATTTGCATATCTGGGTTGAATATTTTTATTTGAATTTGTTTGCTCTCTCTCTATATCTCTAAGGTAGATTTTGGTAAGGTTAATTTGAATTTTTGTTGGGTTTTTGGGTGCAAAATTGGGGTATGCTTGTTGTTGTACTACTATTATGGTACCTTTTTTGTTTCTTTGGATTGATTGAGAAAGCTGGTTGCTTTTAATGTCCTCTTGTGTAAATTTTTGAACTTTGTATTTTTAGTGCAAATGAGGAATGTGGGTTTTAGTCAAAGCACAGTTCTGAATTGATCTGGGATTGTCCTTATCTTGCCGGATGTGTTTATAAATCTGAATTTGCCTATGTGACGGTCGAAAAGTCGGAAAAGGAAAATCCATATGTTCCATGTCTCATCTCTCTTTTGAAGTTGAAAACTTTACATATTTTAGTATAAATTTTTTGCAGGATGCATGATTGCTTCTTCAATCTCCATAATTTCCCTGCTTCCATTTAAGATGAACTCTGTCATTGCTACATAACATCTATGCAGTAATAAAACCTGAAAATTGATATGCATACTAAAGTTTTATAAAAAGCAATTGATCTTATAATTGTCGGATTCATGATTTACCAATAGTTTCAAGAGGGTTTTTACTGTGCCTTGGTGGTATGCTGAAATACTCATTGGTAAAACAAATTCCAATTTTATCCCAGTAATCGATTTACTGATATTATAAGTGCTTGAAGAGCATTTTCGAAGCTACTATGGAAAAGTGGAGATATTTATAGGTCGTCGACTGTAAGAGATTGGGAATCTCCTGCTGCCAATCAAGAAGCTTTTCCGAGTTCTTTTGATATCACAAAGCAACTGGAGGTTGCATGAAACATTCTTGATAACCTTGTTATTTGTCATTTCTCTGGACCTTGGACTAGAGTCAAATAATACACTCTTTAGAAAGTATTTCATTCATAGTATGTGAAGTACTTATAAAACTCTTTATTCATCTTGTTTTGACAGAGATAAGCATGTCCACGGAGAACTGAGGATGGAATAGAGGGCAAGTAGATTAGTCTGTGTCTTATGAGCCAGAATTTTTGTGAAATTTGAATCACTTGTGGCTCCTGGGGGAATTTTGTAAGGGGGTTCTTTAGATTTGCATCGTTCGTGCTCCTGGGGCACTTTGCAAGGGGGTTTTGAGTCTGTGGATTATGACATGGCAATCGCTAAGTCGGAGGCAGGTAGCAATAGTATGCTAAGTAAGACTACCCCTGGTTTGGGTGGAAAGCATGGTCTGTATTCAACCAATGGTGTGCATGAGTTACTTGAGTGCCCTGTCTGCACGAATTTGATGTACCCTCCTATTCATCAGGTACATGTGCATTTAGGACATATTGTGTTTCACCAGAATCTTCTTTTCTGAATCTGAATTGATCCTACTATATATCACTATAATCTTTGAAAATTTATTACTCTTGCCCTCATACTTGCAATAGCAGAAGTTCAACATTCAGTGAAGCAATGCAATCATGACCTGTTCTAACTACTCTTTAATGATGTTACAAGTTAAATATTATCAATGTACACATGATGGAGATAATTGGATGATGTTCGGTAATAGGTGTTGAATCAGCTCATTGTCAGTGAAGCTTTTGACTGCTGGTTTCTGGCAGTGGAGTGGATGGTTTAAGGAGGGAATATAAAGTTTGGTTGCTCCAACATAAAGTGATTCTCATTAGTGTTGTGGGAGACGTTTTGTGATTGTAGTAGAATATCGTTTTAGCCCAATTTGCAAACTTCCATTGCTGTTTTCATTTCTTTATCTCCTTTTGATTTTCTGGGACTGACTCATGATCTTCATATATTATCTTATTTTAGTTCCCATGGTAATTCTGAGCTGTCCTGCATTAATTTGGTCTGAGTTTACTTCAATATGTCAAAGTGTATGGAACTGCCATGCCGTCTCCTTCCTCGTTTTAACTGCCAAAAATAAGAATGTTATGCCTCTGTAGATGTTATGACCCCTTTGTTTTAGTTGTTATTGCTAGCTTAATTTAGCTAATTATGTGTATTATTATTCATACTATCCACAGGGTATTGTATATATAGTACAGTCAACCAATTAATTTTATTACTCTTAATTTTTGGTTTGCTGAAGGCTAAATTGCAATGGCTATGTGCTTTTATTCAAGCAGAACATTATTTGCTTGCTTACTGTTGGGGTTCAGATTTCCTTGAACCCCTTGAAGTGACCAATCTCTCACTTTCTCGTCTTTAACTTTACTCTCTTCCTGCAATTGAACACTGGGGGTAGTGTCCTGTCATCTGGAATCACACGTTCTTTTTACTAATTCTTTCTGTTTCTAAATTCTTCTTTTGCAGTGTCCTAATGGCCACACGCTATGTTCAGACTGCAAGATAAGGGTGCACAATTGTTGCCCCACTTGTCGCTATGAGCTTGGAGATATAAGGTGTTTGGCTTTGGAGAAAGTTGCTGAATCGTTGGAACTTCCATGCCGATACCAGAGTTTAGGCTGTCATGATATTTTTCCGTACTACAGCAAGCTCAAACATGAGCAACACTGTCGATTTCGTCTATACAACTGCCCTTATGCTGGATCTGAGTGCTCTGTTACAGGTGATATCCCCACTCTCGTTGGGCATCTTAAGGAGGATCACAAGGTTGACATGCATGATGGGTGCACCTTCAACCATAGATATGTTAAAGCAAACCCAAATGAAGTTGAAAATGCAACTTGGATGCTTACTGTAAGTTTTTTATTTTAATATTTTAAACGTGTTACAAGAATTATAAATTTATGTAGTTAAACCCCATACCTTTTTTAATATTTTTTTTTGGTGTGCATACAATGTTCAGTAGCAATATTTATACTGATTCTGCTTGAAAATTTAACTTTTGTATTACCGGCACCTTGAATTATGTTTTCTCTTTCAGGTCTTCAATTGTTTCGGAAGACAGTTCTGTTTGCACTTTGAGGCCTTCCAATTAGGAATGGCTCCGGTCTACATGGCTTTTTTACGATTCATGGGTGATGATATTGAAGCTAAGAAGTTCAGCTATAGTTTGGAAGTTGGTGCAAATGGCCGTAAGCTAATATGGCAGGGGATCCCTAGGAGTATTCGTGACAGTCATGGAAAAGTTCGGGACAGCCAGGATGGACTCATTATTCAGAGGAACCTGGCTCTCTATTTCTCAGGCGGGGATAGGCAAGAACTAAAGTTGAGGATTACTGGCCGTATATGGAAAGAAGAATGAAGGTCAGGGTAGATGATTGGTGTTTAGGTGTACAGTTAAAAACTGAGACTAGCTAGGGTAGCTCCACGTAGAAGCGTCAATGTGTTTCGCTTGGTTTTCTTCGTTTGAACTTGGAGTTGGAAGTGACTGAGCTTGAGGGTATTTTGAAAACTTGATTATCCGCTGACCGCTGTAAGATCAGAGCTGCAGCTTAGCGTCGGAAAATGGATATTTGGGTTATTTAAGGGGTTTGATTGTGTATCCTTTGCTCTCAAGACTGACACAAAGTCCCTGGCTTTATATGTATCTAAATACACCTATTGCCATGTATTTTGTACCTTTGTGTTTCTGATGTAATGTGGCCATTAACACTGTATGGCCTGAAGTAATGAATCCATTCAAGAGATTTCTTCTTTTGCTTGGCTTGGTCTGAATCAAACTTCTGCAAAACTGGCATTGTTGGCAAATAAATTGGGCATAAATGTTCTCATGGTCACTGGATGACCTAATAATGCATGGTTGTTCACCCTTGGATTTGATATCAAAGGCGGAGAATAAATGGATGTGCTATTAGTGTGTTATTCTCACCCTTGACATCAAATTCAAAGGCGAGCGGGGATGAATCTTTGACCACCTGGTGGCTAAGAGAATGGAACTTATTGAGTATGATATTCCTTAAAGAGCAGCAGCTGCTTGCTTTTGGGTTGGACTACAGCCTAACTCAGTCAATTCATGCCAAAAAATGTGGCAGGAACTGTTGCCGTGAGGGGTTTTTTTGTAAAAAAAGGGCATATAAATATATTGTAAATATTAGGAATCCTTTATTAGGAAGGATTTGTGAGTCCTTTATTGTTACCTTGTAGAACAAGGATTGCATCTTGTATATATTTTTCCTTTATGCAATACAATAAAAATTAAGCCGTAAAATTCTATTTGGCATCAAGAGCTAGGTTTCGATCCAGAACCCTAAACAAAAACTGTGTGCTACTGTGACTGTAATCAAGTCCAGCATTGTAAACGTGTTGCTACATACTTTTCCGTGAGTAGTATCGTGTTCCGTGCTTTGCTGCTGTCTGTGTATGGTTTTGCCGTGCTGTCTGCCAAAAAAAAAAGAAAAAAAAAAGGATTGGCTGTTGCTGGAATTGCAGCATACAATCCATTTTTTTCTGTCTTTTAGTGTTGCTGCTTGTGTTTTTTGCAGAGTGGAAAGTGGTGTACAATTACTGTGGTTTTGCAATTCACCCCGTGAGTGTGTTTGTGTTTTTTTTTGCTGCTGTATTACGTGAGTTATCAACTAGTTGATTGGTTAATTATTGTGCAAGAGGATTGCGGATTTGTTCGGTACTGCAATTTTTCGTGTATTGGTGCGATTGTTACATATCTCCAATTATTGTGTTTGAGCAATTGTAGAAGTAACTCTGCTGCAAGGTCTCCGTGTGTGCTGTAGTCTTGGGTATTGGTGCGATTGTAGTGTGTTATTGTTTCAACTTTCACGTGTTATAACAATGACGAATACAAGTTGGCTTTTGGACTCTGGTGCAACAGATCACATGACGTACGATAAAACCTTGTTTCAATCTATGACACGTCCTCATAGAAAGTGTGTGGCAACTGCCAATGGTTCTACTGCTGTTGTTGTTAGAGCGGGAACAGTGTCTCTTACACCCTCTCTTCCCTTACATAATTGTTTATTGGTTCCGTCATTGTCCCATCACTTATTGTCGGTACCTCAAGTCATTGAACAATTGGATTGTGTTGTATTAATGTATCCTTCATTTTGCTTGCTTCAGGATATTCAGACAAAGGAGATCATTGGGCGTGGCACTAAGAAAGAGGGGCTATATTATGTGGATGATGTGGTTCCTGGAAGAGCTAATTTGGTTCATATGTCACGTAATAGTAATCTACATAGGGTATTGTTATTGCATCGTCGTTTGGGGCATGCATCGTTTGGTTATTTGAAACATATATTACCTGATTTGTTCAGTGGTATTGAAGACTCAGAATTGAAATGTGAAGTATGTATTTTAGCCAAAAGTCATCGTGCTTCATTCCCTCCAAGTATGAATAGAACATCTTCTCCATTTGCGCTAGTGCACTCTGATGTGTGGGGGGCCTTCCCCTATTAGTACTACTTCGGGAATTAAATGGTTTATTACATTTGTTGATGATTGCACTCGTATGACGTGGGTTTATCTGTTGAAACATAAAAGTGATGTTAGTATGATTATTAGGTCTTTCTCTCAGATGGTGGCTACACAATATTCCTCCGTTATTAAGGTTCTTCGTACTGATAATGGGGGAGAATATGTTAACTCTGAGTTATCTACTTTTTTCCGTGATCAAGGAATTCTTCATGAGACAACGTGTTCGTATACCCCACAACAGAATGGGGTAGCTGCTTATTGGTGGGTCTGTACCCAATAAGTTTTTGGAAATTGCTCGTGCATTGCTTATTGGTGGGTCCGTACCCAATAAGTTTTTGGAAACTGCTCATGCATTTCTTCATGAGACAACGTGTTCATATTTTGGAAATTGCTCGTGCATTGCTTATTGGTGGGTCCGTACCCAAGAGTTTTTGGCCAGACGCCATCACCTATGCCGTGTATGTTATAAATCGCATGCCATCCCGGGTTGTAGAATTTCGTACTCCACTCCAAAGTGTTGACGGAACATGTTCCGGTTGTTTCTACCAATACTCTCACTCCTCGAGTGTTTGGATGTGTTGCTTATGTTCATATTCACAAGATTCATCGTAGTAAATTGGATCCCTGTGCTCTTCGGTGTGTCTTTGTGGGTTTTGCATCCCACCAGAAAGGTTACAAGTGTTACCACCCTGCAACTCGTCACATGTATATAACCATGGATGTGACTTTCTCTGAGTCAGAATATTTTTATGCTCCCGTATCACCACCCTTCGATCACAAGGGGGATAGTTCTAGTTGTGAAATTTTATTGACATGATAACAACCATTTTCTGAAAGAGAGGAATGCCCAAGCTACCACATTTGTGAAACAATAATTTTGATAGTCTCCAACTTTTCATGCCAATTTTGTATTATCGACTGATATGACATTTTTTATTTGTTCCGAGTAGAAAAAGTCCCGATTGAGCTCAAATAAGAAGGAAACAAATAAAACACCATCACACCAATTGATACTGTAAAATCGGTGTCTCAAATATTGTGAAAACATGGACAATATCTGGAGGTGATAAACCAGGAATAATTGCTGCTATCACAGAAGAATTTCAATAAGGGTTTATAACTCAAGACTTAGGTGTAGTTTGGGATTGAGGTGATTAAAAAAAAAAGCTGGTATGAAAAAAAGCTAGGAGGGTTTTTGATGTTTGGTAAACTTTCAAAAGTAGCTTTATTTCAAAGTTTGGGGTGAAAAGAAGCCCAAAACCTGAAGCTGCAAATAGCAGCTTCCAAAAACAGCTTATTTTCGAAAACATGGGTGAACAGTGGTGCGTTTAATGAATTTTTCAATAACCCAAAATTGCCCTCCTTTCCCTTTCGCCTTCAGCGCTCTCGCATACCCGAACCAGGAAAACCACTATCTCGTTCTCCAGGTTTCTCCAGGTTCCTTTGGTAAGCTTCTCTTGTAAAAATTTGTTATTTATTTGTTTGGATTTTTCAATTTGGGGATGGGAGATTGAGAGGGAAAGAGGGGTGGGAAGAGCAAAGGGATGAGGGTATGGGTGTCGGGAAAAACAATTGGGGATGGAGGGTGGGGAAAAAAATTAATTGGGGAAGGTGATATGGTTTGTGGAAAAAATTAATTGGGGAAAAAATTAGGGTTTGTGGAGGAAACAAGAAAAATTGAGAGAGAAGTTTGATTACTTCTCTATTCATTTTTTTAGAAGGTCTGCTTCTGATTTGGGTTTAGGTAAGGGATAATTTCTTATAAAGCTTTGCTCTGCTTCTGATCTGTGAACTGTGCTTCTGATTTGTCATGCGTCTCTTGCGATTCAGCTCACCCCTCTACGACGCCGTTTCATCATCTTCTTCAAGCTCTCGCAATCTTTTCTGAAACTCCAACCTCCAGGTCAGTGCTCGTATCTTATCTCTCTCTCAGTCTGCTATCATGTTTTATATTTTTTTTCTTCTGAATTCTTCATTTATGCTATGTGTTTTTTTTTAATTTTTTTTCTTCTGAATTCTTCATTCCAATGTTACATGAAACTTGGTTATGGAGAGTTTCTGAATTCTCCTGCAAACTTGGTTTGGTAGTTGTCTAACAGATCACCATTATAGTGAGGATTACACTTTTTCCAAATGTGTCTATTATGGTCTGTGTGTGTTGTTGGTTTACCACGAACAAAACTAGCATTACTCTCACAGTCGAGCTCTATCTTAAATGGTGATGGCCAAGCTTAGATTGCATCTTTTTCCTCAACCCCAGCACCCAGTAAGTATATGTCACTATTGTAGCTACTACAGATACATCGATGTAGACGCATATAGTTGTGGTACAAACATAAATGTACCTGGAAAATGGATGCACACCATAGTTTCCAGTGTAAAGTCATGTTAATGAGCTGTGTACTGTTTAGCTATCAAAATGTCTTCGGCAGCAGATGCAAGGAAAACTAATATGTACTTTAGAAGTAAACATAAGCTTATATAGCGGTTTTATCTTAAATTAGTATGTCACATACAAATAGAATTTAGGGATTAATTTTTATTTAAATCTTTGAGTCATGATTGTGTTTTCGTTTGTGGTTTTCATTCGGTTTCTTTTCAAACAATGCAATGCAATGCATGTATGCCTAAACAGAACCATATGTGGTGTACCATTTGCTTGTAGGGTTTTGCTATGATTGTAGAATAACTATGCATTTTCGAACATGGAACCGTTCTCATACTATGGAACCTTTCCTTGGTTGTATTTTGACTTCTTTAAATTATAAATATAAATAGTAGTTGTAACTTATCATTATTCAATGAAATGAAGTCATTTCTCAATAGCATTAACTAGTAATTTTCGATTTCATCATGTACCATAGCATTTATCATCATCATCTCTTTGTTTGTTTAGTATGAGAAAATGTGTTGTCTTTCCTTTAGCTTGATCCAATTTCTTTTGAGTAAGGAGAAAATGTCATTGCCCATTCTTATACAGACCTGCTATTTCTCATGAATTATGCTGCAAAATCTTGCTCTTTATGCTATATAGGTCTACTTGTTTTAAACTAATAATGACCTTTGGTTGGAAACTGATCTATTGTGGATAGTAGAATTCCGTCTTGAGACTGGCTAGGCCAAACTTTTTGAACCCAAACTGTGATGTAATCTTTTGTAGTTGTATGTGGATCATTTATTGGTTATTTTTTGGTTATATTACAATATCATTTGTTCTTGTTTTAATATATATATATATATACACAAATTAGTAGTTGGTATCGATGGCAAAGAAAGGGGCATCTTCGTCAAATCCTGTAGCTACATGGAATGCCCACAATATATCTATATTTTGTGATGTTTGCATCAAGAAGGTTGAGGCTGGACATCGTCCGGGCACTCACTTTGACAAAGATGGATATGCAAATAGTAGAGCTAACTTCAAGGCAGAGACAAGGCATGATTATGAAAGAAAGCAATTGAAAAATAAGTGGGATGCACTTAAAATGAGTGGAAGTTGTGGAAAGAGCTAGTTGGTAAAGAAACTGGCCTAGGGTGGAATTCGAGTAAGGGTGCCGTTGATGCATCTGAGGAGTGGTGGAATAATAAAATTCAGGTTTGTGTATTTATCTTTTAATATGTATTATGATATCATGCAATATGTATTAACCATATTCTTTCTTACTTGTAGAAAAACAAAGAATATGGAAAATTGCGAAAAAAAGGCATTAGTCCTGAGATGGAGGACAAGTTAGATAGGATGTTCTCGAGTACAGTTGCTACCGGTGAACATGCTTGGGCACCTTCATCTGGAGTACTACCACCAGAGTCAAGAGAGGAATCTGTAGGACAAATTGATTCATATGATGGGGAAGAAACTGAGACTATGCAGGATCTAAGGCAAGCAAGTAGGAAGGGAAAAAAAAGAGCGGCTAACCAAGGAGAATTGCGAAAGAATAAGGTTGATAAGAAAGGGAAAAAAATTGGAGGTGCTGCAAAACTTTGTGGTCAAATTGACCGTCTTGTTGAAGTTTATGAAACTAGGAGTTCTGCAAACTCATTGATGAGGTCGCTGCATATAGGTAGTAGTATTCCGGAAGTGTTAGCGGTTGTTGCACAATTGCCTGGTTGTGAGCCGTCTAGCGAGTTATGGTGCTACATGTTTATTTTGTTATGCAGAGAAGCAAGAGGTGTATACCACGATGCAAGATCCTGAAGTCCAGCTGACTTGGTTGAAATATATGTTCAACAAAGAACAATAAGAAGCTATAACTATGAATTAGGACTTTGTGTGGTTTGTACTTTGCATTAAGACTATGTGTTGAATGTTGCTTGTATTTTGTGTTTATTGAATGTTGGATTATGATTTCGTGTTAAATGTTGGATTGACTTGTTCTTGAATGTCGGATTATGACTTCTTAGTGATTGTTGGATTGTGACTTGTGGAATGTTGAATTATGTGTTAGGTTACAAGTATATTCAATATGAATGCCTCTGATGATGATGTTGAGGAGTTGGAGGATGGTCTAATTATATGCGCTGTAGTGAGAGCTGTTGAAACATATTATTTAAAATATGTCCACAAAACTCCATGTATGAATTCTTCTCATACAGGTAATATTTGGTTGATGGAAGTACTACAAGGAAATGATGTGCGATGCTATAGAATGTTTAGGATGAACAAAGATGTATTTGATAGATTATCCAATGACTTGCAAACTAATTATGGATTGAAAGGTTCAAGGAAAATGAATGCAACTGAAATATTAGGAATGTTCTTGCATATGTTGGGACATGGTGTGAAAAATAGATTAGCTCAAGAAAGATTTCAACATTCTGGTGAGACTGTTAGTAGATATTTTGGTGCTATGTTGGATATAGTATGTAAGATGGCAATAGATATTATCAAACCGATGGATTCGGAGTTTCGTGGCATTCCCCAAGAAGTAAGGAGAGATACAAGATACATGCCTTATTTTAAGGTAAAGTTTGACTCATCTTCTAACTTATTTGCAAACTATAAGTGTAGGTTGACAGTTTTATTCTATGTTATTATTTTTAGGATTGTATTGGTGCCATAGATGGAGTGCATGTTGAGGCTTCAATACCACCTCCGGATCAAGTTCCATACATTGGTAGGAAAGGAATACCGACTCAAAATGTTATGGCTGCATGTAATTTTGACATGCAATTCACATTTGCTTGTGCCGGATGGGAAGGCACTGCACATGGTACACGGGTTTTTCTATCCATGCTATGGAATCCAAATTTAAACTTTTCTAAGCCTCCAAATGGTAATCTTCATACTTTTATTATAACATTTTACACACTTGCTTTGTATAATTATTACAATACAAAACAAAATTTTTAATTGTCAAGAAAATATTACTTGGTAGATGCGGGTACCCAAAAATGAGAGGTTATTTGAGACCATATAAAGGTGAAAGATATTATCTCCCGGACTTTCGTAGGGGTGCCGAACCAACGGGTCATAAAGAGGTATTCAACCACATATATTCTTCTCTTAGGAGCATCATTGAACGAACTTTTGGGGTATGGAAGAAAAGATGGGCAATTTTAAAGGATATGCCTAATTACCCGTTCAATAAGCAAGTGAAGATTGTCATTGCTACAATGGCTCTTCATAACTACATACGGAGGTATTCTGAACGTGATCGTCATTTTGAAGACAACAAGGACTTTTGTGAAGAGAGCGATATTAGTGATGATGATGATGATGAATATCAAAATTATCAAGTTGAAGGATCACATGAGATAGAGGCATTAAGAAATAGAATAGCAACAAGTTTGATGAATGCATCTAATTAGACTACTTTCAAGTACATTAACAATATTGTACTAATGAATCCTAGCTATTCAGTCTAAAATATTTCAATTGAAGTAGTTTGTCATACTAATTAATATTTAAGATAAAGTTTATAAATATTTTTCTTCTAAAAATAAAGTATATTTAGTAATTCACTTGTATTTGTTAAGAAAATTAAATTAATAGCACATCTATTATTATACCCTTTTTGGTCATTTCACACAGTCATAGCTGTTTTACATAAAAGTTTACTAAACACTATCATACTGCTTTTTTTTTCTTTCCAAAAGCACTTTTACAAAAAAGTTTACCAAACACTCTGCTGCTTTATTTCATAGCCGCTTATTCTCACAGCAGCTTTTTTTCAAGGCACAACAATACCAAACTAGCCCTTAGTACTGATTTGGTACTGAGGTGCTTTTATAAAAAGTGGGTACCAAAAAAAGCTGAGCTCAAAAAAGTGTTTGGTAAACACTTAAAAACAGCTTATTTTCACAGTTTTTGGTGAAAAAAAAGCTGAAAACGTGAAGTAACAAAAATGAGCTTATTCTCACATCACACTAGAAACAATTATTTTTTTTTTTTTTCAAAGCACATCAATACCAAACCAGGTGATGAAAATAAGTGTTCTTTTACTTTTAGCAAAAGCAAAGTCACTGGGCAAGTGTGCTTGGCAGAGTAGTAGCAAAGCAAAGTTAACTTTGTATAGATTTCAAAAGTACACCATCACCCGCGTAACTAATACAGTGCTATGTGGGAGGAAATTTACACATAACTTTGTATAATTGGCATCAGATGCCACGATAAAGAATACTCACAACTATAATTATTTGATTCACTTACTGAGATTCTATGTACAACACTTCAGATTTCTCGATTGTACCAGAGCTATAAGCTACATATTGGTCTTTGAAAATTCTTTTGCATTGTCGTATTTTCTGGCTCTTTTTTGGATTTTCTTTTACTTTCTTAGGTCCATTTGGTACCCCTTTTTTTTTCTTTCACCACAACCAGTTTTACTTTGAAGTTAAGCTATAAAAATTGTTTGAGAAAAATAAAATATCATGCCTATTTTATTAAAAGCAATGATATCCAGACAACAATTTTTGTAAGTTTTTCATAAAAAGCGGAGTTGAGCTTTTAATGAATATTTTCAATTCCTATAACACCTTCATTAGGTTTTAAAATGACATTATTTATTCTTATATACACATTCTATCCCTTGGAGAATAAAGTGACGGCCACCACTTACCAACACCACCACCGTCATTACCACCACCATTGTTGCCACGACCACAACCATAACCTCCACCTCTACCACCACAACCACAAATGCAACCACCTCCATTGCTGCCACTACCAGCGGCACTACCGCAACCATCGCCACTGTCCTTACCACTATTGTTATTTTGTACCCTAACCACCATACCCCTATAATTGGCAGCACCATCATACCCCAAATATTGCCGTCATCACCACCACCACCACCGCTGCCACTACCACCACCACTATCCCCACCACCACCCCTACCACTGTCGCTGCCACCACTATCACCACCATCGTTGCCACCACCACCCCTACCACTGGTGTCGTCGCCACACCCCCACTACCATGTCCATTTTTGTTATTACACACACAATTATATCACTTTAACATTAAAATTTATCAAACGCTTTTATACTGCTTTTCATACTCACAACACTTTTAAAAATATAGTTTATCAAACATCAACTGCTTTATTTTACAAGTAATTATTCTTAAAGTGTAACAACCCGTCCCTAATTTTACTGCTTTATTAATTTTAAAAGTGTGAATTGATGAAAATGTCCAGGTGGATTTTCCGGATCGGGGTGTGTCATAAAGCACATCAAAAACACTTTTTTTTTAAAAAAAAAATACAACAATCTCACACTGACATCACCAAGCTGCTTTTGCTTTGAAAATCAATCACTATATAGCTAACTCATCAGCCTCATCTTCAAGTACTTCACAAACTGCTCATCAAACCTCTAAATATTAAAAAATATTGGAAATCTAGTACCAAAAAGAAAAACTTACAAGTTACAAGAACGATTCACTGTTATGGAAGTTATGTTCTCGTCTCTAATTACTTGCCAAGACTTAACGAAGAAGGCTAGATGCATATGTGGAGGTAGCCATGTTTAGCCAGTCGAGTTGGAATTGTATTTTGGATTTTCGGTTTTGTGGCTCTACGTTTCTCTCTGTTTTCCATACAATTTGATTTATTTAAACATCATAAGAAATTATGTAGCATAGCCCAGAAAGCTATTGAAAACCTATCATGAACAAAATCTATAAAAGACATACATACAACACCAGTCCTATCTCTATGCCTTAAAGAAAAAAAAGGTTAAAGACATTTTACACTAGTGACGTGTGCTTGGGTAAAAAATCTTTCCGAAAAAAATTACGCAGGACAAAATTTTGGGTTAGAAAAAAGAGTGTCACACACATGCCAGCCAAGTCTATAATAAGGCAATTCGGAGTGGTAAACACCAATGCCTCTAACAAAAGTTTGAAAGAATAACGTGTCTTAGCATGTATATGTTTACTTACCAGGAATGAGGATTGAATATAATTCTTGAGTTTCTTAAAGTTACTGAAATATGCATATGAATATCACTTCATATCCTAACTTTCGCCTATATCTGAAATCGGAAAAATATGATTTACCCTTAAATTTGTAATCAAATACCTAAAAATTAGGAATCAAATCAACTAAGAAACCATGTGTTCTGATTCCCTTTCCTTGCTTTCTCTATTACTCTAATTCGTTTATTTTCACATTCCTATTAAGTAAACATATTATCTCTATACTAAAACCCGGTGAAAAAGTACTGTTCACTAACAGTGCCGTTCCGGTTTCGTCCCTCATTTTCTTCAGAAAATCCTCATTGTACCCCAAAAAGAATTGTTAATCTTTTTTGGAATCAGATTATGCTTTATGTATATTTCATAAATTTAAGCTCTCTTTGTCAACTAAAAGAAAGTGAAAAAAAATATTTTTGTCTTCTATCACAAAATAAAATAATGAACAGAGTAAATTTGCACAAACTAAATTTTACATTTTATAAAATGCATCACCTACATGTGACCATAACAAATCTGTAATTTTAAAAATAAAAACAAAAACAAAAACTCATCATCATTTCCACGTTCTCTCTTTCTCTCCCTCTCTCTCCTCATTTAAAAAAAAATAACAATAACAGAAACGACAAGAAATAGATAATATTAATCAATTTGTCTGGTGAAGTTTTGGCCGTTGGATTACCATAAACATCATGCATGCATGATGCATGATATGAGGAAATAGCAAATAGAAAGAGGACGTGCAACGTGGTGACATGTAAACGTAGACGAAGTAGGGTTTGTTTTAGGCCCGAGTTTCCCGCGAAATAGAGAAGCACGACGTGCCCTCTCTCTCGTCCGGTCGTCCCAAAACAGAGAGCTCATCCATCACAAACAAATCTGCACAAACATTTATCAAACATTGCTGTTTTCTTCCTCCGTTTCTTCTCTGTCCCTCCTCTGGTTCCTCACCATTCTTTAAATTCTCCGGTCAGTTTTCATTTCATCATTCTTCGACCTGCATTTCTTCAACTTGTATCATATTTCCGTTCTTTTTTCCATAAAAATCGACCACTTTGCTTTTTTGATTTGTTCTAAGCGGTTGATTTATATATTTATTATTTAATTTTAACAAGAGGGTATGCATATTGGTTTTCATTTTTCTACTTCGCTTACCCAGAAACCAGATAGATCTTAATTGCTTGCTCCTGTTTGATTTGTGTTTTTATTTATTTATGAATTTCGGACAAAAATGAAACATATAGGATGCAATTTGGAGGCGGATTTTTCATTTTTGTTTGTTGTTGATTATAAATTGATGTGGGTTTTTTTTTTTTTTTTGGAATTGCAGGAATAATTTTATTCCGAAATATTTTTGTTGGTGAATAAAATTAATTGTGTAGAATATTAGCAATTGTGGTGATACATGGTTTGTTAATCTTGCTGTGCCACCACAACTTGAAAAATGAGCTGCTGCGGGGGTGCGGAGGAGGAAAACTTCGGCCCACCTGCTAATCAATACACCGCCCCGCCCAGAGGTGGGAATACATATGGAGGAGGAGGAGGAGGTATTTTTTAATCTTTCTTAATTTCTAATAATTTGCTATTTGTGATTTATGAGGACCATTGTGTTGGTGGTAATTATTAGAGGACAATTTCATTCAAATTACAAGTTATAATTAAACAATGTTTTTGCTAGGTCAAGTCAAAAACCATTTCTTTAGCAAAAATGCATCTCCTTACTGCTAGTTATTGAGGTATTTCAGTATGAGCGGCTGTATTAGCATGAGTTTGGTTGTCCAACTTCTTAGCTTAAGTCCATTAGACAATTGCTCGCCGGTAGAAGTAAGGCCTCGCGAGGCCTTTAGGATTCGATAGGAATGGATAACCATTCAAATGACGGCACACGATGTAGGAAAATTTCATCTTACGGATTACCAAATAAGTAGTTTTGGGTTAGTCCAAGTGGTGAATGAGGGCAGGCAAAATCTAATATAACTGGAGTAAATATTGTGTGGAATGAGTTTGGAGGTTTCTTATTGAGAACCCCATTGAAACGAGAGGTATGATACCATGTCAGACAATGATTACATGACCTTGTCAAATGCTAAACTGTTAATTAGATGATCAGTCGACAATGTATCAAGCTATTGAGAACATATTGAGAATCAGGTTGGAGGTTTTATATTGAGAACCTATTGAAACAAGAGCTCTGATACCATGTTAGACAATGACTACATGACCTTGTCGAATATTAAGTTGTTGATTAGATAATCGGTTGACATTGTGTTGACCCTAAAAACTACCAAGCCTACGTGGTGCGCAGGCCGAGTAACTAATGAGCTAACTACGTCATTTGGTTGTGTACGGGGTGCGCCAACTCGTCGGCCGAGCTCGGCCGAGGAGTAAAATGTGTTGATGTGGCGTTGAACGCTGCTGACTTCTTGATCTCGTGACTGCGGCCGAGGAAGGAACACGTCTCGACCTTCAGGTTCTAGAGCTTGAAGACAAGGCTGCTAGCTCTGTGAAGTTCACAACTCGTCGGTGCCGGATTCAGTCACAGTGATTATATTCGTGAAAGTATAAGTACGCCGAATCGACACCAAACTATATGGGCACAAGTACTCAAAACAAATGTACGTCTTGATTGTGAAAGTGGTTCGGCCGTCAGAATGTCGAACTCTAAACTCTACTTGTGAATAGCCAATCATAAACAACTCGACATTCAATGTGCCGAGCCCAGTAATTCGTAACACCTCACTTTGCCGAGAAGGCTAATGAGATGACCTATGCCAATAAGGATTTGAAAATCCCTCCGATTGAGACTTGGATAGATAACCAGTCGGCTTCGACGCATTGCTGTTTATCCAAACTGAAGGTGCTTCGCGGTCGGCTGATTCTACTGCGGTAGTGTTGTTTATCCAAACTGAAGATGTGTCGGCGGAAAAGAAAATGAAAAATCTCAAGGTTGTTGAGAGGTTTCGCGTAGAGCGAGAATTTGCCCAGGGCAGTTTGTGTGTTGAGTTGGAGGGGGCCTTTTTCGTTGCACATCGCCTATGTATTTATAGGGACGTATCTTTTGCTTGGCATGGCCAGATAATTTTGTAGAGTTCCACTGCAACTCTAATTCGTGGAATTGAAATTGATCCACATCAGAAACTAAGGCATATCCTTCAAACTGAGCCGTGGGATTTGTTCCAAGACTTTTCAAACCTAATAAAAGTCCATCTAGGCTTATCACATCACATTTCTAGCCCACCTAGGCTTCTGTTCATCAAAAACCCATCAGTAGCCATGCTTTATCTGATCATCAAAACACCATAGAAAACAGCCTAGCCTACTTAGGTTCCTTGTGTCATCATTATCCAAGACCATGATTTTCCTTTATCCCATTATTCCACGTGGTTCTGCATGCAAATCCATTCAAATATGGAACTGTGCAACTGACTAGATATCAAGCTGCACGGCAAGCCTTCCATGACTCTCTCTACTGCCGTATTAATTGTATGGGGTTGGCAAGCAGCCAGCTGTGCTTTCTCCTTTAATTTCTCCACAACCTGATAAAACCCTTAATTATCTGCAATAAAATCCTACGCGTATCTATGCAAGCTTTAAGGATATTTTCAAGATAATTACTACGATTAAAATCAATAGTAATGCCAACAAAATTATCTTAATGGTCTAGAACCATACCCACTTAACGGCCTTGATACCACGGGCCGATGGTGTAATTTTGGGTCCAAACACATTGTATCAAGCTAACAAAGTCAATTTAATTATCCATATGTCAAACATATTTTTTGACCTTCATGCATATGCATACTTGTGTCACAAAGGTTCTAAAAGACGTTAGGCGCTAGTCGGGCGGTGGGCTGAGGCCTAGCGCCTAGGCGGCTAGGCGGGTCCTAGGTGGGCGCCTAGGCGGACTAGGCGGATTTAAGTAAATCTATATATTTCGTGTAAATAAGTGTTTGTTTATACTTAAAATATATATAATTTCATCATAAACTACAAATATTATGAAGTATTGGACATAATGAAAACATGGGGAACAAGCATATAATGTGTGCTCATTTAAGTATTCAACAAGTCTTTACAATTTATTTTTTTAAAAATGCAAAATGAAACCTATCTATTTTCTGTTTAAGTGAGTCGCAACCTAGTCGATGCCTAGGTGGTTTTGGGCGGGCTAGGCGGGTGTCTAGTCGGTCTAGTTGGGCGCCTTAGCAGGTCTAGACGCCTTTTTTTAATTTTCAAACACCTAGGCATTAATCGGGGCGGTAACCAACCGCTTAGCGCCTAGGGGGGGCCTAGACGGCGCTAGGTGGAGATTTTTAGAATAGTCTCACAAACCAGTATGCACCTCGTGAAGCATTACAAACCATTGCATTGTGTTACAGGCAATGACAGAGGAGAGCCAAGGGGTTCCAATACGGTTAAAAGCGGAGCTCCACAGAAGGCCTTACCGATTGAAATACCATCTATGTCTTTGGATGAACTAAATAGGCTAACGGGTAACTTTGGTCCGAAGGCTTTGATAGGAGAAGGTTCTTATGGCCGGGTTTTCCATGCAAAACTGAGTAATGGTAAGGCTGCTGCTATAAAGAAAATGGACACGGGTACATCTCAAGAGCCGGACTCTGACTTTTCAGTACAAGTAAGATTTGGGACCACCTGTTTTTCGGCAAAGACAATGTTGCACTTTTTACTTAAAATGCAGGATCAATCTTGTGCAGTTATCAACAGTGTCAAGACTCAAGCATGAGCATTTTGTGGAGTTGATGGGGTATTGCTTGGAGGCAAATAACCGAATTTTGATATATGAGTTTGCAACCATGGGATCTTTACATGACATATTGCATGGTATGCTTATTTACATCATCTGCTTTTGTGTTTGTTTCTACAATTTTTTTCGTTCAAGATCAATTCATTTACTTGTTAATTCTGCTTCAGGAAGAAAAGGAGTACAAGGGGCTGAACCAGGTCCAGTTCTTAGTTGGAATCAGAGAATTAAAATTGCCTATGGTGCAGCCAAAGGTCTCGAGTATCTCCATGAAAAGGTTCAACCTTCAATTGTTCACCGTGACGTGAGATCCAGCAATGTCCTGCTCTTTGATGACCATGTTGCCAAAATTGCGGACTTCAACTTGTCAAATCAGTCATCGGACACGGCCGCGCGACTGCATTCGACTAGAGTGTTGGGAACGTTTGGCTATCATGCTCCTGAGTAAGCCTCGGTTCTTGTTTCCTGAATGTTTGATTTGATTTTACTATTCTAAAAGAATATTAACTACTAGCTTAGAAGTTGTTCATTAGCTTGAGTTTGATGTATTGCGTCCCCTATAATGGTTATAAAGTGATGCACGTGCTGCATTAAGGTTTAGTATATATGGTATTATATTCTCTTCCTAAACTGACGTTGTCAGATTGTGAATCTAACAATTGGCAAGAAAACATTTTTAGTATATACTATAATCTTCTCTACACTAACTTTACCATTGTTTTCTGCCATCATGCATAATGTTTTCTCCCTGTGTTCACATTGTAATTTCCTTCTTTATTTATAAAAAGGATAATACTTGTATTTGCCCTTCGGGATGAACTCATTCCTCCACTTGTAGATACATTATTCACTGTTAAAATTTTATATTTGGAACTGCTCAGTTTCTTAATATCCATTTGAAGATCATCTCTACAAAATATCATTCGCATCGGACATTGTTTAGTCATATAAAATGTATCAAAATAAATCAACAGTGTAGATAATGAATCGTTAATTTGTTTGATACATTTGGATGACTAAATAATTCCAGATTTGAATGACATTTTGTAGAGATGATCTTCAAATGAAGATTAAGAGAATAAACAGTTTCAATTATAAAATTTTGACGGTAAAATAATGTTATTTGTAGGTGGAGAATGAACTGGGAATGCAAGCATTATCGCAAGCATTATCCATTTATAAAATCGTTGCTTTTATTTTTGTTTTTTATTCAGGTATGCGATGACAGGGCAAATTACTCAGAAAAGTGATGTTTACAGTTTTGGAGTTGTTTTACTAGAGCTTTTGACAGGAAGAAAGCCCGTAGACCATACAATGCCAAAGGGGCAACAAAGTCTTGTTACTTGGGTACACATATTTCTCAGACTCTCTAACTTGCTTTTAGCAGTGCTTTTCTGAAAACCTCTAATCTGAATACATACAATTTAAACATACAGGCAACTCCAAGACTGAGTGAGGATAAAGTGAAGCAGTGTGTTGATCCCAAGCTAAACAATGACTACCCACCAAAGGCAATTGCTAAGGTTTGCTTTGGAATCCTTTCTCTTAACAAACTTAATTACTATGAACACTCTGGGAATCCCATGAAACAAAAATGACGAAATCTCACAATCTCAAAATAGTTATAGGACTCATTTCGTGCTTAGAATTGGAATAGATAACTTATAAAATTCAAGGTATAGTAAGTACCGGTTTCGGATTGTTTAGCTTTTTTTTTATAAGCAGGAGTAAAAAAAAGTTGGGCTCAAATTTGTGTTCGGTAACTCAACCTCATTCAAAGCAGAAAAGTGGAAGCAGCTGAGAGCTGCTTTTAAAATAACCCACTTTTTTTACCAAAACACGGATGCACAATAGCCATTAATAAAATTTTCAATATGACAATGCTACCTTCCCTCACCATCGTTCTTTTTGAGAATCAAACATATTTCCTTATCTCCCAGGCTCCCAACGCAATCTAGGAATCCCATGAAACAAAACTGACCAAACCTCATAATCTCAAAATAGTTATAGGCCTCATTTGGTGCGCCTAGAATTGGAGTGGGTAATTCATAAAATTCAAGGTATATTAAAGATAGCATATAATGACTTACTGGATCGTAAGGGATTAGACATTAAGAAAAAATGGAGGACTGGAAGGGATAAATTTCCCAATTGACAAACTAAGAGTGAATATCAACTAGTTTCTCTAGAAGAAAGCTAAGACGGTAGCTCACACGCGCATGGGTGATTGTTAGCCATCAATGGGCGTGGACCCGTGAAAAACTAATCATATTATATCACACTATAGCTAAATGATTTGATTGGAAACCCTTGCTTCGTTGTTTCAATATGGCATGCAAACATTAGGCTATTCGTCTTGATTAGTTAATTTCTAAATTTTGGTTTTCATGCAATGTCTCAGTTGGCAGCAGTAGCAGCACTTTGTGTTCAATATGAAGCTGACTTCAGGCCAAACATGACGATCGTTGTGAAGGCTCTACAGCCACTGCTAAACGCAAAACCTGCAGGCCCAGAGACAAATGCTTAGACATATATACTCTACCCAGTACCACATGCATGCATGCAGAATCAGCAACTTGTCTGGTGTACGTGTGCTTTGTAACGTATCTTTCTTTTTTGTAATCCTATTCCCGCATTATGCTCCACTGAATCGATTGTCATTTATCTGATTCAGTGCCCGGTATAAGATATTTGCATTTGGCAGATGGAATGGTGATTCTCTAGTTTGATCAACTTTTTTGTATTTTCTTTTTCTCTTTTTAACTCTCTTATCACTTGAATTGAAAAGGTTTAGAAACTACGATTCAGATCAAACAAATAGACCGTCTACACATATACAAACTGTGGATGGAAATATCTGCCACAAGGCGATCTGCTTGAATGAGACGTGTGATTTGGTTCGGAAATCTGCAACCAAAAAGCAATGTTTATGGGAGGGCCTCCTCAGCCCAAGTCAGTTGTGTTTGTTGGGTGCAATCAACACTTGAGTACAAGTATTTGAGTTTGTGGTATAAATTTGACGTTAAAATAAACTTACCCTGTTGAGAGCAAAGTGAGGCTAGCTATAGTAGAGAACTAGATGTGATATGCAAGGTAGTTGCAGATGACATGTAGCAGGCGCTGAGTCTATGTAGGAGGCACTCCTCTAAAATGGAGAAGATAACAGAGGTTATGGCAGGCAATTAAGCCATGACAACGGGTGCCTGGCTTTAGACACTTGCCATTGAGCTGCTACGCCAGGTCCATTATAATGGGCTTCGTGTGCGATTGATGTGGTGTGTGGTATACCTGGCAATTTCTTACAAGACCCGTTAACACGACACGTAAACCATACAAAAATAACGGGTTTTAGGTCAACACAATAACTAATCGGATCATTATCGGGTCACAATAATAACTCGTTAATAACGGGTCCTTAACAAGTTTATACGAGAGTGACTGTCACAGCCCGTTCCAAGATTTTCTTATCGAGTACGTGAAAGGATGAAAGTACCCTTGACGTTTACTAAGGTACGTGTGTGTGACATATGTTTTTGGTCTAAATACATACATTCCTAAACTTTTGGAAAATAAATTAAATAGGTATGTATGTTTGTGTGGTTAGGGATTAAAGTTGAAAGGATTTTGGATGGTGATTACTGGAATGGATCACACTCACACACACGGGACACTTCTCATTTCCTTCCCCCGTGCCTTCTCTCTCTCTCTCTCTCACTCTCGAACCGTACGGAACAACGCCAAAAACCCCTGAAACTTCGTGGATCGACGATTTTGAAGGCACCATTGTGCTCATGAGGACTCTACGAACCCAAAGACACCACTTTCAGGTAAGAAATCCTTCATTTTCACGTTGAAAACTCGAGGTACGAGTTTGGCACTATTCATGCAATCTTAATATGTCGATTTTCAGGGAATTCTAAGCTTGTAGTGAACTTAGTGAGGTCCCAAGGAAGCTCGGAGTGCTTCGTTTGAAGGTTTTGGACGTCGGGATCACTGGGTTCGACTTTGGCCGATTTTCTTGGAATTTTTCCTGTGAGATTTCGTGATTTTTAGAGCCTTAAAGTAGTATAGCGTGAAACTACATGTTTAGGGCTTCATTTTGATATAAAATACGAAGAAAATGGTTGAGAAACGAAGGAGAACAAGACGTTTGAAAATTGCCTGGATTCCGGCCACTGGAAAAACCAGTCCGGCGAGCTCGAGGTAGAAGACGCGAGTGGGGGCGCGTGCCACGTCAAAAAATTATTTTAAAAATTTGTCGACGTCCGTGACGTCGAGTAGGTCACTGTGGTATATTCATATACCCAATTTGAGCACCGTATGAGAAGTTATTAAGAATTATTGGTTATGTGCTTTAAAATAACGTTTTTATAGTTATTTCGCATATAGGTGATACCTATCCCGAGGACGAGCGCATCCAGGGACGTCACGGGGGCTACGACCCTTCGACTTATCAGTGAGTGGGCAGTATTTCTGTTTATACCTATATGCTATTGAATTTCCCAGAAATTGAGTTTTAATGAAAGTATGTTTCTAAAATGCCATGCATGCATGATATGAATGATATGAGTTATATGAATTGATAATTGATGCATATATATATGTGAATTGGTGCTGTGGACCTCATGTAAGTATCAGGTGAGTTTTATATTATTCATGTGAATCATTGATGATGTATATTATGTTGATAGCTCATAACCTGCAATCTTGGTGTTAGTGCTTATATTATTCACCTCGCACCGCACGCTCACCTTGGATCCAAGTAGGTGCATGTCGTACAGACCATGAGAGGGTTCCGACATGTCGTACAGACCATGAGAGGGTTCCGACTGATAGGTGACCTTAGATTATGTGCACAGATGATTGATGAGAGAAGCACTAGAGCGTATTATTACACCATTCATGTCGTACAGACTACTTCAAGTAGTTCCGACTTATATGCAGTGTAGTGCCGTCGTACAGGTCACCGAGGTGACTCCGGTTGGATTGGATGTTGAGCTATAGAATTAACCATACAGGACCAACTGCAGGGTCTCCGGTCAATTCATCATTTCACATGTTACATTGATGCATCATTCATTATGTTTTTGAAATTATAACATGGCATACTTTCTGGTTTTTGAGAAAAATTGATGATTTGAGATTTATGAAAAGTATTATGCTATTATGCTATTATGCTATTTTCTGGGAAAGTATACAGGTTTTACAGCGAGGGGTTAGAAATGTTTTAAATGAAAGGTTTTCGAAAAGTTTTATTTTACTGACCCACTCAATTTTGTTTTGCGCCCCTCCAGGTTCTAGTTAGCAGTTGGTAGCTCACAAGGTTTCGCTTCGGCGTTCTGACAGACTTCTACATGTAGGACTCACTTGTGGGTGTTGTAACTTAATTATAGTCCTACTTGACTGCACCTATTGCTTAAGCTCTGTTTATGTGTGCACTCACACTTTAACTCACTCTAGTATGCTATTTGGTTGTTCTTGCTAGTAGTTGGTTTTTATTCTTTCGTAATTCTTTTATCTTGCTTCCGCACCGCACTTATGGTTACGTCATGCTCACGTGAAGGCCAGCATGCCTTGATTCTAGGATCGGGGTGTGTCAGTGACACACGGGTAACCTGTTTCGACACGATAAGAAAAAAGTTATTTTGATGATTCTAATTTTTTAAACTACTAAAAAAACTTACTATAAAATACAATAAATATAATGAATATGTATATATTGTTTATTAATTATTATTCTATATAAATTTTAAAATGTAAGTTTTATTTATTTATTTTTATAGGATATTATAGGCAAAGATTGAGATTAAAAATCATAAAACACATTAAAAATAAAAATATCAAGTAATTTAAAATACCAAACACATTAAAAAAATTATAATAATTAATTTACATGTGCGAAAAATATGAAAAAAAAAATGCAAATGCTCGTATTCGCATCCTCTACGCTTTAAGGATGGGTATATGATCGTTTGAATTTTTAAAACCTTACAAACTCTCATGAATAGTAATTTTAAGGGAGTTCAAAATAAACAAAATTCATAATCATTAATGTATAAGTCTGAAATATGTGAAAGCATAATAAAAGTTCATAATTGCATTCTCAACGCTTATACGATAGTTACATGATCATTTAGATTTTTAAAACCCTCCAAATCTCATGAACAATGTTTTTTATTTGAGTGTAAAATGAATAATAATTATTGTAGAAGTGTGAAAATGTAATCACTTGTAATGAAAAGCTTTACAACTTTCATGAAGGGGTCAACTCCGAAATTTAGTAAGTATATACTAATTTAGTATTATGTTTTACATTTTTTTGGGTCAAATTATGTTTTTCATTTTCATTTTTATTGATTTAAAAAATATTTTTCTTAACGGGTAAAGGGTCGGGTTATATTACCCGTTTACTTGAACGGGTATTACACGATACGACCCGTTAAGTTATTGGGTATGACACGAAAACGACACGAACACGAGAAACACGACACGAATGCCAGGTCTAGTGTGTGGTCCACGTCGAGTAAATCTTTGGACTCATCGGGAGTCGTCCTCGTCGTGATTTGTGTAACAAGGACTCCTGGGCTGATTTTATATTTCCACACAAACTTCTGAAGCTATACCACATTTACTAAACACATCTTTATAATCTCTCTTAATTGATATGTATTTCATATTGTTGATTACTATTCTGAGATGAATCTCATATTTAATAATTGATAGCTTGTAGTGATCAGCCCTTGAAAACAACCGAAAACAGCCTTTGGTAAGCACCAGTCGCATAAGGCGACCGGGTTATGCCAAGTCAGAAAGGTTTACTAATCACATATTTATAACCTTTCTCCCAATCAAACCCTAGGTGTCTAGCTCCATCGTCGCCGGCCTCTGGCTATGGCTAGGGGCCAGTGGCAGCCTCTCCCTTCTTTCTCCTAGCCCTTCCTCCCTTCATCTTCCCCTCTCTTCCCCATCCCAGCTTTCTCCCCCTCGCCATACATGACTTTTCCCCCCCCACATCACGCCGACCACTTCTTCCCGGCCATTACCTACCTTCTCTCCCCTCCCGTGCTTCTCTCCCATCATTTTGGGTGCAGATTTCCATGGATTTATGCCTTATACCCTGACTCAGGCCATGCCCTTTCAAGATTTTCTTTGATTTGGCGCTCGTTTTCTTGGTGTGGGGTTTGGATTTATATTGCAGGTGGGTTGGATCCACCTTCGTCAACTTGTTTCCATGGTGGTGTCACCTTCATCGCCTGGTTTGGGTGGATGCACTAACTTGCGCACAAAGATCTGGCGGCTCGGCTTTTACGACTCGTTTGTGCTGCTTAGCTTGATCTGGCGGCTCGACTTGTACGTCTCGATGTGACTCAGCTTGTATGTCTTGGATCTGGCGGCTTCGTTGTCTGTTGCGCTCGCTCTTATGGTTTTTGATGTGTGGATACTGGTACCCCACTGTTCAGTGTATTTGTAGGTGGCTTGGGTCTGAGTGCCTTGTCCCCTGCTGTGATGAGTTAACCAACAGATCCCTTCTCGATGTAGTCTAGTTGTGTTCCACTCACCTTATGTGCACCGAGGTGCCGCTGTTGTTTTGGCTAGATTGGTCTTCACCTTTGTGCGATGCGTGATGTAGTCTCGTCTGTCAACTATGACTTGATGTGGTCTCGCTCTAACACGATCACTTAATGTGGCTATATTTCTCTGTTGCGGTTATCATTTATTATGACAAATCTGTAATGGTAGCACTTGTGCACTTGGCGATTGTGTGTTTGTGCTTGTGGTTGTCTACTAGGAGTTTACTCTTATTTGTCTGTCTGTGCAAATTCACACCAGATCAATTTATTTGTCACTGGAGTTATGTACCCAACGACACCCTTGTAATTGTTTGTGTTGATTAATGAAATACTACGCTATCGTTTCTTGTAAAAAAAATTAAATAAAAAAACCTCTTTTATTGATGTGTGTTTCATATTGTTGACTACTTTCCAGGATATATCTCATATTTAATGACCACTTGATTATCTTTCTTCTAAAATACTATTTACTTATATAAACGTTTACACCAACATTTCTTCAAGAGAATTTATATGAAACGTTTAGGGTTAACTCCATTGCCTATGCCGTTTTTAGAACACTAGGTAACATTAGTATCATTGACAACATAGGGCAGTGCCATGCCCCACAATCATGTTGGATAAGTCTAATGATTAGGTATGAAGTTAGCATATAGAACCACACAGCTAACTCCCCCACAAAAGATACCTAAGCATGACTTAATTGAAATCGTCACATATATTAACTTTCATCAATTAACTCATATTCAAGAATAATAATGTTATCCAAACACCAAACGTAAATCCAGGAACATATGATATTGTTAACAAAGTAAACCAAATCTACTAGGGAGTTCGGCCAATGTGGCCTTCCATGTCAAAATTTCGCTCTTCGAAATGTGTTAGGTGGAGCAAAATTAGTCTCATGGATTGACTACGGGAATGATACTCCTCAACAATATTGGTAGGAGCACAGACAAGTGTATAACCAGATTCTGCAGGGTTTCAAGAAGATTGTCCCTTATTCTTGAAGTTTTAGGTCTTAGGTGCCAAAGATCACGCTTCTGACTGTGATGGCGGCCCTTAACAAGCCTGATTCTACCATATGTTGGGAAACAAGCTCGAAAATGGTTGTAAGAAAGATATAGACCCGTACTTGGGTTTGGAAGGTTCTAGCCCAAACTGGAGGTGTTGTTCCGTGCATCTCTGGCGAAGTAGAGTATGCTTTTGGTGCATCCTTGCCAAAGCAGGGTAGCACAATTCGGTAAACTCTAGGAGAAATTGAATCTTTACCATTTGGTGCATCCTAGCGGAATCACTGGGTACCTTTCTCTCACATTTGTGGTAGTAAATAGATCCGAGAATTTGGAAACTTCTGCTCTCTACAATGCTGTTGCAAGAGCAAGTTAGACATGGAAGGACGAGAAAAATCTTCTCCAGTCAAAATTCGATCGGATATAAACTTCAAAATTTTACCTATTCATGGACATAAAGATTTTTAATAATGCCTTGCTTCAAGCAAGATATCATTTTTGCATGATTGGAAAGGTTCGTAAAAACGAGTCAAAAGGCCAGAAAATCCTTATTAGTGATGTACTTCCATGTGTAATGCTTTAAGCAAAAGTCTTCGAATGAATATCATGCGGAGGCTTATTGAGCTCTTCCACACCATACTTGGCTACAATTAATGGTTTTGCAGCTTTTCGTAATCAAGCAAAGTGTCACATCTGGTGTTCACATAAAATAGTTTTTGTTCAAAAAGTCCAAGTCAGTGAAATGCAGTTCGACAATTCACTGAATGGAGGAAACAATATTGTGATTGGTGTTGTGGGAAATAAAATCTCCATGAGCACCAAAGTTAAAACATTCGGGTTCTAAGACATGGTTTGGTTTAAACTCATTAATCATGGAGAATTTCAGATCTCAACATGAGTGGTATGTGTTAAGAAACTTCAGGTTTCTATGACACCTTTCTGAAACTTCAGGTTCGGATTATGAACTTCAGGTTTATAATATGTGACAGCTCGTCCTTGATTTTAAGAGTTTTTAAAGTTTAAATAAAGGATTTTACAAAAATGCCCTTTGAGGCACGCGCATTATTCGAGGTTAATCGTTGTGTCATGCCATCTAAGATTTGTTTTCTTGACATATCCTCGTAGTACTCGTCGCTACGGAAGCGTGGGCGCATACGGTTCGTGATTTGGAGTTATAACGAAAAAGATTTTTAAAGTTTGAAGTTTGAGCATTTTATGAATTTTATTATAAAAATTTGGTGTGCCATTTGGATGGCCCAGATTAAAGAAAATCTGAAATGGATGGCTCGGATGTAAGGGAAAGAAAATAAAAATAAAAATAAAAAGATGAAGGAAGGTGTGTGTGTGTGTGCGCGCGCGTGACTGGTGGAGAAAAGAAGAAAGAGGATTGGGCAAAACTGCCCAACCAGAAGGAAGAATAAGATAGCTCCAGGAGAGTTTCGGGAGAGAAGCTGGGCGAATGGGGAGAAGAGAGAGAAGTTTCTGGCCAATCAGAGAAGGGGAAAGGAGGAAAGGAGAGAGGGCGAGAAGCGGAGGAAGAAGAACATAAATGGGTTTTCAACCTGCGACCCGGTGGGTTTTCCACCCGTTTCCGTCGAAATTTCTTTATTTTTCCGGTGAGTTACTTCAAACCATCACTTGGAAAACCTTCTATGATCTTCCCTCTTCCTATTACACCCCAAAAATCAAAGAATCTGGCCTTGAAATTGGATGAAACTGTACGGTGTGTGCGGTGGCTTAGTGTACAAATTCTTCAAATCTTGAAACGTTTTCTTTCAATTACTAACACCATTAGCATTCCCTTAGGACCTGGAACAAAGCCCAAGCATTAGTTGGAGCATCAGAGTGGTTTTGGAGGTCGAATTGAAAACACCCATTTCTAGGGTTCTTCACGGGTTTGATGAAATTGGAGCCTTTCCAGGTCAAATTGGCCTTGGCCACAGGTATAAAGTTTACTCTACTCATTGAGATCTTCATTTTTGTAAATTTTGGTAATTTTTTGAAATAGTTGGATTTTCAGGCGAGCCGGGGCGGCCGACCGCCACCCACGGTGGCCCGTACGGCGGCGCGTGGCCAGTGAGCCGCCAAAGCTATTTTTTGGCCATAATTCATGCTCTAATTTCAGTTTTGGTGAATGAATGACGTATGATGATCATTCGAACCTAAATTCATTACGATGCGTGGTTAGGCCAAAATATGAATTGACGATCCGACCGTTGGATCGTCACCAACTTTGATACGTTGTAATACGTAATATTTGAGGATTATAGGAACTTACAGATCGGGAATCCGATTTACGGATCTTTCGGAATTGGAGTTGTAAGTTCATAAGATAGAATGTTAACCGTCACTTGTTTTTGGCAATGAACGGAGATCCGACCGTTGGATGGTAATGAAATTTTAGGATGTTGTCCTAGAGGTATATTGTAGATCTCTGGAAGTTTCAGATCGGAAATCTGAGTTGCAGATCTTCCGGATCGAACTACGTAGTGACGTGTTTTATATAAGTTATATTCTATCGATATGATTTCTGAGGCATGTCTTGATGATTATTCTAGGCACCGATCGTCATGACGCCTTGATGTGTTGTGCTAGGGAGTTGTAGGGCGAACTCCAGGTGAGTGGGCAGTTTTTTTTTTCCGTATATACCTATATAAATAAGATTTTTCCCAGAAAATCAATTTAAGTGAAATGTGATATGAAATGTGTTATGAAATGCCATGCAAAATATATATCTATTTTATTTATGCATTAGTAATTGCATACATGCATGATTGGTGATGCGGACACACAGGTAAGTGACAGGTAAGTTCATAAATTAAAATTATGAGACTGTTGAGTTGATGTGATTGAAAGCTCATAAACCTGCACTAGGGTGATTATGATTTAGCAGAGATGTGATCCAGACCTGTAAATATATTTAGTCACCCCCGCACCATATGCTCACATTGGATCCAATTTAGGTGCCCAGTCTTGTCGTATAGACCACTCGTAGGTGGTTCCGACTCGTAGGTGACTAGCGATTTATCGCATAGCTATCATGAGAGGATAGCGTGAGCATAACTATATTACACCCAGTTCTGTCGTACAGACCATTTCAGTGGTTCCGACTCGTGTGCAGTGTAGTGCCGTACAGGTCACTTGTGGTGACTCCGGCTAGATTGATTAATGAGATTGATTATGAGCTATAGTTTCAGCCGGGCTGATCACTCGGTTGACATGTTATTATTTATGATGAACTTACTTCACTGATATACTTATATGATATGATGAAATATATTTGACATGGCATATACTTTACATATCACTATTTCTGAGCTGGTTTTGAGATAAGTAATTATATTTTTATATTCCTGGGAAAGTTACAGGTTTTACGGAGAGGGGTTACCACGTTTTGAGAAATGTTTTGTCTTTGAAAAGATTTGTTTTATTGACCCACTCAACTTTGTTTTTCACCCCTCCAGGTTCTAATTAGCTGAGTTTGGTGGCCACGAGGAATCCAACGGTGTCATGACAGAATTCACCAAAGTAGGATTTACCTACGGGTGTTATATCTTAGTAATTGTCCTACTCGACTGCAACTAGAAAATCTTTTTACTCTGAATGTGTATTTATACACTGAGTTTCGCACTAGCATCATTTCTTAGCTAGTATTGCTAGTGTTTCAGCTTTTATTTATTCGTAATTCTATTTATCTTTTTAGCTTCCGCACTGTGCAAATGGTTAGGTCATTCGCACGTGACGGCCAGCACGCCCTCCTTCGGGGCGGGGTGTGTCATAATAACTGCAAAAAGGCAATATATAAAAGACATGATATATAAAGCAATTGAAAACAAATATAATGATAGTGGGTAGCTTCAGATGCTTTGTGTGAAAGTTTAGAGAACGACCCTAAAAATATGGAGCTTCAGGTAAAAACAAAAATTATTACTTTGATCGGCTGAGCTGCGAGTCAGCGAGAGAGAAGTGGGGTTTATAGAACCCAGGCCCAAATATTCGTATTTTCTTATAGAAAAGATAACAAAGAAAATCAAACAGTAATTGATTACATATTAGTAGGTGTGGATCCCCGCTAAATAAACCCACCCGGTATGAATTTCGTGTATGAAAATGAATAGAAATACTAAACTACTTGAATTCAAGTTATTAATCGTAATTGTTTCCAATCAAGTTTTGATTCACATTTTTTTATAGGAAAATATCAAAGAACGGCGGGAATAGTAACTAATTACCTACCGTTTTTTGGCCCGTATTCCTGCTAAATAAACCTATCATGTATGAATTCATATTCGAAAAGAATAGAAAAACCAGAATATTAGGGGGCAATCAAACTCAACTTATTCATCGTAATTGCTTCCAATCAATTTCCGATTCAGGTTTTCTTATAAAGTTATAATAAAGTATCAAAGAAGGGCAGAAACAGTAACTGATTACCTACGGGTTATTGGTGCAAATTTTCGCTACAAAAACCCGCCCTATATGTAATACTGTACAAATATTGTCCAATTATGAAAATTATATACCTAAAGCAGAAAAAAAATAGAACTATATTATATCTTCTCCAAAAAAATGTATATTGTTGCAGTCCTATTAGATTAGGAATGTGATTGTGTAAATCCTAGTATATCTTGGAATATCTCTTATATTCTTATTAGGAGTAGATTACCTATTAAATGTTGTAATCCTAAAGGGTAAGGAATTAACATTCCCTACTACTATAAATAAAGGTACAATGTGGTGGAATAGAACACACCTCACAATTACATATCTCTCTCATTCTCTCTACCTATTGCCGCACCCCTCTCTCTAAGGCCTCCATAATTGTTCAGTAAATTATGCTTACAACACGTTATCAACACGCTTTTGACGATGCGCTAACAAGAGAATTTATTTTTTAATCAGGGGAGTATTACGTTTTAATCATTCTTCTTATGATTAATTAATTATTTTATTGAATTGATCTACATTCTATTGATTCAATTTAATTTTTCTATGTTAAACGTGATACAACGCATTGGAGATGCAATTCCAGCTTTCCGAGAAGGATCTTCTACAAATTCAAAGGCTTTTGTTGTTTTCTGCCAATCAGGTACACTTAAAATAAAGTAAGATATTTGAAACGACCATGAAACATGAAAACATTCCCCATGATGCATGAACCCCCTATGTTTATATTTTCCTTCCGATATATATACTGTATATGTTTATATATTTGTCAATATATATATATATATATTTGTTTCATGCATTACACAATTTTTGCCATGTGGAATTTGTGAGTCAAAGAATCAAAAGAAATTAGAAGCAATTAGGGTTTTTTCAAACCCTAGGAATTTCGAAAAGAAAACAATTAAATTTTGGAATTTTTTTTTCAGTTGAGCCGCGACCCGTAGCCACGCCAACCTAAACCGAGCCTGCATCTCAAGGCTTGGGCCCTGGACCCGTGAGGCAGCAGCCTTTGGGCTTGCTGCATGTGCGTGAGCACCAGACATGCACCTGGGTTCCTTATTGAAGGCCTACAGCCTTTGGCCTGCTTGCAACAATCATCCTCTCGGCCCAAAGCTCGAAGCCTAGCGTTTATTGGGCCTGCTCTAACGTCAACCAGAAGCCAGAAAAAGTTAGGCTTCTTTCACGAGTTAGCTCAAAGCCAGCAAGCCTAAGCCTCTAGGATTTAACCCTTTTTTTTTCCCTGGCCAGCTGACCTGCATTTATGTTAGGTTGTTTTGCAGCCTTATTCCCGTGGCCTGTGACATCACAGCAAGCATGCAGACTTGCTTTGCTTGTTATGGGGCTACCCAATATAGGCCTAATTTATTTGTATAGCCTGCAGCTAATATTCAATAATTATTGGCCTTACACAAATTTTATTTTTGCTTCTATGATCGACCCCGAATGGTCCCGATCTATTGAATTAATTAAAAGTGACTTGCAGTCCATTAATTTGATAATGAATCCAAAATTATTGACCTGAAGATCACTTTTAGACATTAACGATTCAATATTTTATTTCTTTTCTTTGAACCGTTGACATACTTTCATAGTCCCGAAGCACTCACACTTGAGTTCCTGAAGCAACCCAAATCCACTACACTTAGTTGTATATTGCATTATGTGTTCTTGCAGGAACCTCTCTTTTATAAACTAAACGTTCATAAACTAAATTGAACCTGTAGTTTCAAATTTAGTGCCTTTGAAACCCGAAGTTTTCATAAAACAATACACCCATGAAAACCCGACGTTTTTCATGAAAATCATGTCTTAGAACTCGAATGTTCTAACTTTGATGCTTATGGATGATTCATTCCCATAACACTAATCACAATCTTGTTTCCTCCAATTCAGTGGATTGTCGAACCGTCACAAGTTTGATTTTCCTGATTTGGACGTTTTCTATTAGAAACCACTTTATGTGGGGTACAAGACGTGAATCTCCTCTTGACTATCAAGAAGTTGAGAAACCATTGAAGCCAACAATGGTATGGAAGAGCTGAATAAGCCTCCGCCATGATCTTCATTCGAAGACTTATGCTCAAAGCATTACAAATGGAAATACCTCCCGATCGAGAATTTCATGGCTCTTTGGCTCGCTTCTACGGACCGTCTAATCATGAAGCACATTGCCTGAAGCACACCATGATTATGTCCATGAATGAGTACAATTCTGAAGTTTATAAATTCGATCAAATTTTTTACTAGAAAACTTTTCTCGTCCTTCCATGTTTCTAACTCGCCCCTGAAGCAGCAATGTAGAAAGCGGAAGTTTACCAAATTCTCTGATCTGATTACTACCACAAACGTGAGAAAAAGGTATGGATCCAGTTCGGTTGGAGTCTACCGAATTGCTCGACCCGGTTCAGTCAAAGCCTACCGAATGGTGATGCACTGCTTCTGCAGAGATACACAAAATGACATATTCTCTCATAATTCAATTTCGAGTTTGTTTTTACAACATATGGTAGGATCAGGGCCTGCCAAGGTGTGGCATCATGCCCGAAGCATGATCCTTGGTACCTAAGACCTAAAAGTTCAAGAATAAGGGAAAATATTCCCGAACCTTAACCTTGCAGAATCTACTTCTGTCTCGATGGAATAGATCATTGGTTATGCACCTGTTTGTGCCCCTACCAATGTTGTTAAGGAGTACCATTCTAGTAGTCAATATGTGAGACTAAATTTGCTACACCAAACACGAATAGCAGAATTTTGACATGGATAACCTTGTTGGCCGATTCCCCTTAGTAAACCATTTACTTTGTGAACATTTTTCCATGTTCTTGGATTCACGTTTGGTGTATGTTTTACTTATGGATAATCTTATTGATATTGTCCTCGAATATGAGTTAATTGAATAATGTTTCTTAATACATGTGACCGATTCAACACGTGATTAGGTAGGAATGTGGGAAAGTTAGTTGTCTAGATGAATGCGTACTACGCACACTAACTTTACACCTAAATCACATCTATAACAACGACTTCAGGTCTATCCAACCTGATTAAGAGCATTGGCACACTCCTCGTTGTATGAATGGTACTAAATTACCATTTAAGGGACCTTAAATTCTCCCTGATGTTGAGTTTTTAAGGATATTCGAGATGAAAATGATCATAAATGAAACCACTGAAGAAAATAGAGTGAAATATCTTTGCACCACCTCCAAAAATGAGCTTGAAGCTTTGATTTGGGGCCAATGGGTTGTCTCCCAACTGGGAACACGCCACATGTGGCCGCCCTAGAGCCTGGTGATTGAGCAGTTTACTTACTTTGACATGACCTTTTGGGACACTTAGGTCGAACAATGATGCTACAACGCATCTCCTTATCTAAAGTAAGGATCTTGTGCCTACAAGCACACTTTGCCAAACATGCTCATTAGGGAAATTGATTTTCTATATCATTCCTCGCAAAGATACGACACGACTATCTTTTCACAGTGGATTAAAGGGAATATATGTGGACTAATCCAACCAAAATGCGGACCATATAAAATACTTATGGTTTTGGTTGATGAATCGACAAACTGATCACATGTTTGTCCATAAACATTGCTGCTAAACCTCCTGGCCGATTACGGGTTCACCACCCTACTTATCCTTTAAGGTTTAGGATACTGGATAATGCCGGAGAGTTTATATGGTTTTCGATAAAGTATTGCATGTATTTTGGGTTTATAATTGAACATTGAATTCCCATGTTCACCCCAAAGAGTTTCGCCTAGTTATCATAAAGCGCAATTTAAATGATCGCCCGAATTTAGGTAAACGTACCAAGTTTTCGGTTTCTACCTAAGGCTATGCAATCCTTGTACGCAGTTATGTTGGTCCGCCTTGAGGCCCATTGCCACCCAACCTATATGACGTTACAGTTGGTTACTGGGTACGAACTTGACGATTTTTGTATTTACGCATTTGGGTGTGCATTCCATGTGCCAAGTTGCGTCGCCGTAACGTACCACCATGGGTCCTCAAAGAAGGATGTGTATCTTTTGTCGATCATGATTCTTTTTCACACTAGCTCTCTTCGAGCCCTTGCATGCGATCTCTTTATCGCTCATTTGTGGGTTGTCACTTTAATGAGACAGTCTTCCCACCGTTAGGGGGAGATAAGAACGTCAACGTTCCTGGAGAACGACGCGAATTTGCGTGGACGTTGCCCACTATGTCTCATCTCGATTCCTATACTGCACAAGTGTGATAAGTAAGTGCGATGAATTCTAGTTTTTAGAATGTTACTCCAGACACATTCCTCTGATCTAGCTAAAGTGACGAGATCATATACCAGCTGCAAACATGCTTGCAAGGATATACGTACTTAACGGACGTTGAGTCAACATCCCTAGAGGCTGTGCCGCCCCTGTTGGACGGTTTGGATGCCCTTATTGGATGGTCCGGTACACTAGTGGATAACCAATCAATCTGTCTTGGCCTGGAGCATGACATATCATTCGGTTCGTAGGATTTACTTCCCTAGAAGAGGAAGATACGGCACAATAATGAATCTAAACTCGATCGCTATCTCAAATCATTTCCATCTTATGAGATTAATCCGGATTACTCCCGAAACTTGAAGTTCTTGGTCCAGTATACTAGTTTGGGTGAGCTAAATGGAATTGAAATGAGATTACCATCAATGATGTTTTCACTTATATGGTAGCTACCGACATAAATGAAAAGTGACGATATCGAACCGTGTTCCGTTGATTAAGTGACAACGTAGAACTAATTGGACAACTGAAATTACAATCCAGGTCAAATTCCTTACCAAAGTGTGTATTGGACATGTCGTTCCTACATTGCCCATGGTAACCCTATTGTGTTCCAAGTGGGAAATGAAGCGTTATGAGATGAATAAAATAGTGCAATATGATGCACGCTTTACGGCACAAGGTTTCTTTCAAAACATCCTATGATTGATAGCAGCATTATGAAATGTGGTTAGTGTTTTCTCCATGGGGATATAGATACAGAGATTTACTTGTAAATTCTCGAAGAATTACATGGACTGGTTCAAATAGTTCCAAAACCACGAAACACCCTCTTAACTTGCTTGAGGCATTCACTTACAATCCGACGGATGTCGTATACTCGTCTAAGTGATTATTTGATTAGTCAGGGAAATGAATTATGCCCTTGCATGTTAAACTATGAAGTTTTATTCCAAATTGCTAGAGTTACAGTTTATGTCGTTGACATGAATCTCACTAATACTCCGAAAGAGCTTGAGAAAACTGCCTCGCACCTGAAGATGGAATTTGAGATGAAAGATCTTGGGAAAACTCGTTTATGCCTTGACCTGAAGTTGAAGCATTGTTATGACAGTATTTTGGTCTACCCGTCGAACTACACCCTGAATGAGTCACCTTTAAGTATACCCATGATCGTCCACATGTTATATACAAATGAGACCCTTTAAGAGGTTATGGAATCCGAAATTCCATATCTAAAGTTCAATTTTGTGCTTCGTTGTACTTAGCTTATTGTATTTAGACATGACATCTCATTCGCTGTTGATCTTGGTAAAAATGCAGCACTGCGCCTACACGAAACCACTGAATTGGTATTAAAGATGTACCCTGAAGGTACTACGAGGGCAAATCCCAACGCATCTCAGCGGATCCAACCCCCTTGATCCTCGAAATGATGATTGCCTTGTTTGTTATGCTGACGTAGGTTACTTATCAAACCTGCACAAGGTAAAATCCCAAAATGGTTATGTCTTTACTGTTAGGGATATTGCAATATCTTGGAGGTCCATGATATGACCTTAGTTGCGAAATCTTTGAATCGTTCCAAGACTCACCTTACTTCACTATGCCACAAGTGAGACATGGTTAGGAGTTCTTGTTGAGCATATTCAAAGTACTTGTTGTGTTTTCATCTATCGTTGAGTCCCAACGACGATCCATGAAGATTATGCTGCATGTATCAACCCGACCAAGCCATGATACATCAACGAAGTCAACACCAAGACATATTGCGTCTACATCTACATCAGCAAAGCATCAGGAGATTGAAGTTATGCAAGCCGATCCCAGACAACCTTGCTGACCTCTATACGTTGTCACTGTCGAAGTCAACCTTCCAGAAGTTTGTCCGAGGAATTGGTATGCCTAACTATTCATATGCAATGCTTGTAGTTCTCATTTGGAAGTTATGTCAAACTCAGGGGGAGTATCCAAAAGTATACTCACTTGATCTTAATGTACTCTTTTTCTCTACGATTAAGAGCATTTTTCCCACTGGGTTTTTGCTACCTAACTAGGTTGTAATGAGGCATCCATCCTAGGCTGATCATACTCTTGTGAGCTCTTCTACTTGCGTCCAAAAGACGTATAGTTTTGACTTAATGCAACTTCTCATTTTTCTACTTAGACTATGGTTTTTCTCCCACCTTGGGTTTTACCATAGCAAGATTTTGTGAGTTTTACCTTTTTATGCATTCTTCCGTTGATTTGAGACTCGCATTTGCTCATTGTGCCGATGACTTCATCAACTGTACTTGCTTCATCACTGAAGACCTGATGCGCCATTTACTTGAGTATTTACACACTCAATGGGGAGTGTTGCAGTCCTATTAGATTAGGAATGTGATTGTGTAAATCCTATTATATCTTGGAATAACTCTTATATTACTATTAGAAGTAGATTACCTATTAAATGTTGTAATCTTAAAGGGTAAGAAATTAACATTCCCTACTACTATAAGGGGTGTGCTATCCACACACCCCTTTTTACTTCTCACACACCCCTTGTTAATTTATGTTCGTTGATATTCTTCATCTCATCTGATCCGACGGCTGAAAATTAGAAGGGTGTGTGAGAAGTGAAAGGGGTGTGTGAGAAGTAAAAAGGGGTGTGTGGATATCACACCCCTTACTATAAATAAAGGCACAATGAGGTGGAATAGAACACACCTCACAATTACACATCTCTCTCATTCTCTAAACCTATTGCCGCACCCTCTCTCTAAGGCCTCCATAATTGTTCAGTAAATTATGCCTACAACATATATAAATTTATTCGGACAGATGATTGAAAAGAAAGTATCAAATTATGAAATTATTTTACCTTGGAATTTTAATCCTGTTAATTTGTAACGTAAAAGAGTATCTCTCTCTCTCTCTCTCTGGCTCATTTCGTTTTAACCGCGCCTCTCGTAGAGCTTACCATTACCAAAGCCTTCCCTTGTCCCTCTCCTCGCTCTCCAAATATATACGCAGCACCAAATCTCATCGTCCTCTACCAAAACCCCCATTGCATCCCCCTTTCTCTCTGAATCCCTTCTCACTTCTCACCCCTGCAATCCAATCCAATCCAATTCAATTCAACCCACCATCCCAATCCGATTCACCTCCGACGCAATTCATTTCGATCCGAGAACCGTCCACTTCTCGATCTATAATCCCCAGATTAATTATCGTTTGTTTTATTCATTAAATGCTTGATTTTTGATCGGATTGGATCCGAATCGGACGGCGAACGCGTGCCTGGGGATGGGAAGAGCCGGTGAATGAGAATTCTATGAGTGCTTGAACCAAATATGCCCGGTTTAGCTCAGAGAAATGACCAATTCAGTAATGGGTCGTCGCCCATTTACTCACTATCTTCGCCCAACGGATTTTGGTCCAAGCATCGTGGCGATGTTAGCTACAATCAGCTCCAGAGGGTACTCTATTTTTTTTTTTAATTTATTCGATTTTTTCTTTAAATTTGGGTTGAGATTAATTTGGATTACTTTTCATATTGTGTTTGATCAACGAATTAAATGGGTGTTTTGCGTTTGAATTGGATCTTTTACTATTTGTACTTGTTTGATTGTTCATTGGAGGGCTAGTTTTCGTCGGAACATCGGTGTTTTGTTAATCAGATCCACTTTACTTGTTTGTGTGTATGTATATATGTCCTTAGTGAGAATATAATCTTGTAATTATGTAAGTGAGTTAATAATTGCGTAATTTGTACCGTCATAGGAGAATGTTTCTCATTATGTTTTTGTTTCCAAATGGCTCTTCACATGCGTGGTAACGGAAAGAAAGAAATTTTATGTTTTTGTATTATCCAGGCACGATATCTGAATGAAGCTGTCTGGTTATACCAAGTTTAGTGCACCTTTATTGCTTAGTTTATAGTAAGTTAGTAACGCCTACAGGCTTGGACATAGAACGTATTCACAGACATACACATGTAGACTCTTTCATCGACGCAAGCACGTTACAGGTAGAAAAGTTGCATTCATTGCTTCTTGATAAATGATATCATTTCCCAGTTACTGATCCTAAAACTGTGGTTCGTTTGATGGTGTTTGCAGTTGGGATTGAATAAGAAGTTCCTTGTAGTAATACTAACATTTGGGAATTTATGGATTGTATAATAACCTATAATTATTCCGTTTTTTTTTTTTTACTCATTGATGTCTGACAAGTCTCTTACGAAGTTCTATATACCCTTGATGTAGTTTTGGAGTGATCTATCACCACAAGCTCGACAGAAGCTTCTCAGGATTGACAAGCAAACCCTTTTTGAACAAGCTCGGAAGAACATGTACTGCTCTAGATGCAATGGGTTACTGCTTGAAGGTTTTTTTCAGATTGTCATGTATGGCAAGTCTTTGAAGCAGGAGGGAACATGCGAGCAACTATCCTGCAACAGGTCAAGGGCCCCCAAAAATCAAAACGATGGTGGATCAAGTATTAGTAATGGGTGCCATGACGAAATACCAGATCCATCTGTCCATCCTTGGGGTGGTCTAACCATAACGCGTGAGGGGTCATTGACGCTGATTGATTGCTATTTGTATTGTAAGTCTCTCAAGGGACTTCAAAATGTAAGTTATAATTTTATTATTTCATGACTTTGGTGTACAAGCCAATTTCATTCTCGTAGCTGATTTTTTTTTTTTGCTTGAATTAGGTATTTGACAGTGCACGTGCAAGAGAACGAGAACGTGAATTGCTTTATCCTGATGCATGTGGCGGGGGAGGTCGGGGTTGGATAAGCCAAGGAATGGCAAGTTATGGCAGAGGACATGGAACAAGAGAAACTTGTGCATTGCACACTGCTAGGCTTTCTTGCGATACATTGGTTGATTTCTGGTCAGCACTTGGAGAAGAAACTCGACAGTCTCTTCTTAGGATGAAGGAAGAGGATTTTATTGAGAGGCTCATGTACAGGTGTTTAGCTATTCATGTATCCCTTTCTCAAGAGATTCAATATAAAATAGTGGAAGTGATGTATTTCTTCTTTCTGGTTGAGAGAAGCGCTGTGTGTTTAGTTATGGTTTGTGGAGGAAGTTTTGGTTATTAGAACTGCAAGATTAGTAATGATATTGAGGATGTTCAGCCTGGTGAAGCTAATAGGGAAGAGAAAAGTAGGTTCACTTGGTACAATAGCTGCCCATCATTAGCCGACGCATCCTTGAAGGCTTTACATAGGCCTGAACCATACTCTTTTCTTTGAATTACATTTGAATTTGGGTTCATGCACATAGTAACTATTATGATGGTATTTGAAAATCCTCACCAAAACATATGCAGGTGAATAAAAAGTAATAGCGTGAATGATTAATCTACCAGTGGGTTTTCATGTTGCAACATCTGGCCGTTTTGTATATAGCATGAAGTTATACGTTATTTGGTCCTCTAAAATTGCCTAGTCTAGAGTTATGTTTGCAGCAATTACTTCCTTAAGTTTGGATATCCTAAAAGTCCTCATCATTTACTTTTATTCTGGTTTGTCTTAAGATTTTGATGTTCCTGTCACAGGTTTGATAGCAAGAGATTTTGCAGAGATTGCAGAAGGAATGTGATTCGTGAGTTCAAGGAGCTAAAGGAGCTGAAGCGCTTGAGGAGGGAACCTCGCTGCACTAATTGGTTTTGTGTTGCAGACACCGCATTTCAGTATGAGGTGTGGCCTCATATGTTTCTTTAATTTTGTTCTTTTCTCTGGTTTTTGTTGTGATTTTTGTGTTCTCCAAGTTTTTCAAGAGCAGACTAGTGAGAATTTTTTTTTGATAGTTGAACCACTTTAATTTTTGATAAGTATGGATGATGCGACTGGCGTTTAAATCTCTTTTTTGCTGTCATTACAGGTATCTGATGCCACAGTACAAGCTGATTGGCGCCATACTTTTGCCGACACTGTTGGTACATACCATCATTTTGAGTGGGCAGTTGGAACAAGTGAGGGAAAATCAGACATTCTGGAATTTGAAAATGTTGGCATGAATGGAAGTGTGAAGGTCAATGGTCTAGATCTCGGTGGTTTAAGTGCATGCTACATTACCCTGAGGGCTTGGAAACTAGATGGCCGTTGCACCGAGCTTTCTGTAAAAGCTCATGCATTGAAGGGTCAAGAATGTGTTCACTGTAGGCTTATTGTCGGAGATGGCTATGTAACAATCACAAGAGGAGAAAGTATTAGAAGATTTTTTGAGCATGCTGAAGAGGCAGAGGAAGAAGAGGTAGTTAAGATCCCTAAAGGCTTAGTGTTATTATTTATGTTCTCAGTTCTCCAGAGGCAGTTGAGATTTATATTATATCTTACGGGGTTAGACCTAAAGAAGTGTTGTTATTTAATGTGTTTTTCAGGATGATGATTCTATGGACAAAGATGGAAATGAACTGGATGGAGAATGCTCCCGTCCGCAAAAACACGCGAAGAGTCCTGAACTTGCTCGAGAATTTCTACTAGATGCTGCAACTGTTATTTTCAAGGAGCAGGCATGTTCAGTCTGCTGATGTTGTTGTGTGTTAAGTTTATCGTTGTTCATTATATAAACTCAGCTCCTTTGTTTGTTTACCTGTGTTAACATAAATTAAGATCCTTCATATACCATATTGTATTCTTAAACCTCAGTTAGGTAGTATACAATTCAGTCTATTAGACATCTGGGTGCAATGTGGAAAGTAAGAGAGAGAAATTATATTTTCTATGCTAGGAATGATGTCAAATAGTGGTGTTGTCAATGGTGCCAAGGGAATAGAATCACAATAGTTCGGTATTGTTACTATTTAAACCTTTTTATTTAACTATTGAGGAAATGGTATTTAAAAGTTGTGTTTTCCTTGGAGAAACTACGGTGGGGAGAGGGTTAAAGATTCAATGTTAGGTTGTAGTCTTAGCCAAAATGAGGAAAACAAAGAAAATGAGTGTGGCTGCACGTTGCACACAATGTCTTCATAGCAGAGATGCTTAGATTTTTGGAGTTCGGAGTTATGTTGGCATGATGCTGTAAAACTACTTACTATGTGTGTGTGTGCATTGCTGGCAGATTTCTTAGTATGCATGTTGTGTGTGACTGTAATATACGTATTCTCTGTCTGATTGTGAATGTCAATCTTTCAGGTGGAAAAAGCATTTAGAGAAGGAACAGCTCGTCAAAATGCACATAGCATCTTTGTTTGTCTTGCACTAAAACTGCTGGAAGAGCGAGTTCATGTTGCCTGCAAAGATATAATTACTCTTGAAAAGCAGGTCTTAAATCTTGTTATATTTCGGGCCGTAAAAATCTTGTTATATATTCAAAGATAACATACTAGGTAGAAAAATGAGGAGTCATTTTACATTTTAGGAGAAACATTTCTGATGACTTTGCACCTTTTCTCTACAGATGAAGCTTCTAGAAGAGGAAGAAAAAGAAAAGCGTGAAGAAGAAGAGCGCAAAGAGAGGAGAAGAACAAAAGAAAGAGAGAAAAAATTGCGAAGAAAGGAGAGGTTGAAAGGGAAAGAAAAAGACAAAGATATGGAATGTTCTGAAGTAAATGAAACTCCTGCTCTTGATGTTGTCTCCAAGGAAGAATCATCACTACATGCTGATGAGGAGCCTAATAGTTCCATTAGCTGCAAGGATTCAGTTATTGAAGCTGATGATCAGATTCTATCTAGGCCTGGATCTCCTGAGACACGTGATGAACAGTTCCAAAAAGATTTTATCATTTCAAAAAGTGAAGACCACTGTTATGAAAGTCCTGATGGTGAAATCACCAATGGAAGAGGTGATACTGGTTCTTTTACAGTTGAGCAATCAAAGTTTTCACGACGGAGATTAAAATATAAGAGAGAAGCTCAACTAGATGCATCTTTGAAGTGGTCTGACCGACGCAGATATGCCACTGTTTCAGACAGTGCTTCTGTGGTTAGTAGATCTGAGTCGAGATGTAATGCTGACAATTTTGAGACTCCATCAAGGGTCATCAATGGATCAAATAGGCAATTAAGAGTGAATGGCCCGAAGTCCAATGGTCGACATAGTGGTCCTAAGTTCACTGAGAAGTTTCTCTCCCCAAGTAACAGGATGAGTGACAGATACGACTTCAATTCTTGCAGCTGTAACAAAAACACTGAATATAGAGCAAAGGTAGAGCCCCATGTTTCTGCTGCCAGATTGGGATGGGATACTAAAACTGCAAGTAAGTCAGAATCTGCATTAGATATGTCCAAGCAATTCTATCGTGGTAACAGGTATAACCAAGTAGGAGACTTGCGTGATAGTTGTGTAAGATCCAAAAGCAAAGTCAATTATGGGGACAATCCTAGTAGAGATTTGGTTCATCCCAAGAAAATTTGGGAGCCCATGTATCCTAGAAGTAACTCAGACTCCGATGTTACCTTGAGGTCATTTGCTTTCAAGGATGAAGATAAAATCGTGAAGTCACCTGGTGATATATGTACAGGTGAAGATGGGGTAGATGCAGGTGAGATTGATGAGGATAATAACTTGAAGGAATCAAGAAAATCCAGCGCAGGAATGGATGTCAACTGTCAGAGTGGATTTCATGCAGGAGCACAGGATTCTTGCAACTCAACAAAAGCCACTTATGAGGAGATTGGATTATGCCCTACCGGTTCTGTACTTAATTCCATTGACTCTACATCAAATGGAACTTCTGACCCCACTGTCAGCAGTACTTCTAATTCCGATAACTGCTCGTCATGCCTAAGTGAGGGAGATAGCAATACAACCTCGTCGAATCATGGACATCAGGAATCTTCATCCACATCAGATTCAGAAGATGCCAGCCAGCAATCAGGAGGAAAGGAAACTTGTATATTCATTCCAAATGGTTTCCGAGACCATGAAGTTGGTATGGAGAATAATCAGAGTGCAAAAGGAGAGTCTATCGAAGGCAGGACACCGATTGGTCCTTCACTGAGTGGAGCAGGGAGTAACATTTTTGGGAATCCATCAACAAAAATTGCTCAGAGTTTTGATAATGGTTTGTCTGCTGTTAATGTGGGTTCACAGCATCATGGCATGCTTCCTCCAATGCATAACCAAAATGTACAGTTTCCCGTGTTTCAAGGTCCTTCAACAATGGGTTACTATCACCAAAGTCCAGTTTCATGGCCTGCTGCTCCAGCAAATGGAATGCTAACATTTCCGAACCATTACTTATATGCTGGTCCTCTTGGGTATGGTATAAATGGAAATTCAGGCTTCTGCATGCAGTATCCTGTGCAGCACATACCTCCCTTGTTTACCCCTGGCTCCGTTCCAATTTATCAGCCAGTCATCAACAGAGAGGAGCACACTCAGATATCTACCGTGTGTATGCAAGACTATCCTAATGAAGCTAGTACAGAGAGTGTGGATCCATCTGGAGCTCATTCAAGGCAAGCAACACCAACTGGAGAAAGAGCGCACGATGATAATTCTGGAAAATTGCATACGAACAATGATGGGTTTTCCTTATTCCATTATGGTGGCCCTGTTGCTAATCCACCGGGATATATGCCTTCGAAAGAACAGACTGTTACGGATTCTCCTTTAAAATGTTCGGATCATGTTGAGAATGATCAGTCATGTTACAAGAAGGAGGCTACCATTGAAGAATACAACCTGTTTGCAGCAAGTAATGGCATAAGGTTTCAATTCTTCTGAGGTAAGAAGGTGTGAGGCGGCTGTTGAGGAATATGCAGTCCCTATCTTCTTATATCGAGATGAAGGTTTGTGGTACTTGGTACTCAATAATCTTACTTTGAAAAATTCCAATTTTTAGCTCAATAGTTTTGCGTTTTTCGATTTGCCCCGGTGGTTTTTGTTTTTCCTATAGTAGAGAGAAAAAGGTTGGGAGAGTGCTACAATGTTTGAAGAGTTTTCTTTTTCGTTTTTCTTTAATTAATGAAGAATTTGTTGGTATGGAAGTTTACTCTTGTATTTTAGAGCCTGTTTTAGGATTTTGAACCTCCTAAAGCATTTTATTAAAAGAATTTTCTGGGATGATGAAAATAATGGAGCTTATATGATGAGGAATTTATGTGTTATGTCTTGAGTGCAAATCTTTTGAGTTTTCCCATCAAATTTTGATGGCTTGAAATTTTGTTTACCATCTGTGACTCCTCTATTGGTTGTTGGTCAAGGACTTCTTCACCGTCACTCGATCATTATCAAACTAATTGCAATCTCTTTTTTTGGTTCGGAAGGATCGTGTCGGAGCACCTTCTACTTCTAATCGGTTATTAACTAGACTAGAATGAGTCCCAACGAACCCATAAGACGTGATACCATTTTTTCTCATTGGGTTGGATTAGAAACCAAAGTTTTTGAGCAACCAGTCCGGCAAACAACTCAGATGAAATGTATTGTTAATTCCTCCGTGCTCATTCCAAGTTCGAAGTTCAGTAAGCCATGTCTCATAAGAAAAAATATCGGAGTAAACAAGTTCAATGACCTTCAACGAGAGTCCAATTTTTGAACAGAGGGTAAGCAAAAGCTACCTAACTTGCTCAGCACGGCACAGGGGTTAAATGGCCGAAGAGAAACATAACGCAGGGAGTAGGGCAAAAGAACCAGTCTTCGAAAATAAAACGATGTGTGAAATTGTGAATCTATAAATTTTCAATTGAATCCACTGTTTCTTGCACATGAAATTGTCAAAGTTTAAATCAACCATCAGTTTCTTGCCCCAACAAACTTTAATACAGCAAGATAAAAACAAGGTTCATCAACATATTCGGTCAACTCGAAAGAATGTTCGGTTGCCGCTTCCTCTAAAGTACTCTTCTCAGGCAAGTCAGAAGTTACAACATCTGGATACTGTCGTCGTTGCTGCTCCGAAACTTCTCTTCCTTGGGGATGGCTAATAACCAGTCTCGCACCTATACGAGGAACACCCACAACTCAGACTCAAGAGTGATATTTTGAAAGAATGCAACAGCTAATGGTAGATTTATCAATCTCCAAAAAAAGTTCTCCTTACTAATTTTAACACGAAACTTTCAATTTATGGATTCATACAGGCAAATACGTATAACTTTGGGTGAGTCCTGAATGAAATGTTAGGACGAGTGTATACCAATTAATGACATTTCATCAAGGCGGAGAAGCAGTAGTATATATCATGCATGAATGAAAAGAAAAATGGATGATATTATGATAATCACCTTGTGTAAAACACCTTGCAAGTGTTTTAAACACTTCGTCAAGTTTCAAGGGCACGGTTGGAAGGCAATAAAGGAACACAACATCTAAAGGCGCCCACTTATCAGGTACATATATCAGTTCTCCTTGCCAACACTTAACCTTGTCATACTTTTCTTTAATGCCAGCTAAAACAAAAAGTGAATCATGGACAACGAGCAGGAGACTGCAGGGTGATGATTCAACCAACCGATCCACAAATCCTTCAGAACCAATTGAAACCATAACCCTCGAAGTTTCTTCAATCTCTCCTGCGGATATAATGCGATCAATCTTAAGGTTATAATCTTGGTCGGAACTGAAATCACCTGAATCAAGAAAGGACCAGTCTTTCTCAGCAAAATCGTCAAAGTTGATTACAGACACTACGCCATCATTTGATGGAGCCGTGGCACCAAAAGGTGTTTGGCGAGTATGCAAAGACTGATGTGAAATAAAAGGAAATGAAAGAGAAAGAGGTGGGACACAATGATTCCGGCGATAAACACGGTTTATGGCCATATGTTGAGGTTGTGTTTGAATACAAGGTAGGAACTGGCATCTAGGCAAGGAAACGAAAAGAGAGTGAGATGAGAAAACAGAATTCATTGCAAAGAACTACTGAATTTCCTATTTGGATGTTTCTGGTGTAAAACAAACAACTTCAGAGGCTTAATTATTGATAAACAGAGATGGACCAAAATGGTTTCTGTTAATATTTCGAAAGTAGCTCAGTTCAACTTGTTATCGCCACCCTTACACTTATCTCTTCGATCAAAACCCCTGCATATAAGAACAAGAAGAAAGCATTACTCACAGTCCTTAAACTGACATCTACAATGCTTATTATTCAACTTCAAAAAGATAACATCAACTCTCTTTCAATTAAACAGAAAGGAACAACACCACATGAAAACCGCAGACTCGAAAAAGGTGATCCTATAGTAGCATTACCACTGTTATCAATTTCCACACAGCCTCAAACCCCTATACCGGTATCCGACGGAGATTATCTCTTATCGAATCAGAATTCTCTTGCAACAATAATTAACTTTCTTCAAACAAACATACCCAACAACAAATGTTCATTTGTTTCACATTTCAGAACCTGAAAGAAAACAAGATTATAAAACCCAAAGTTCCAAAAGTCATCATCTTTCTCTCGATTTTCCCTCCATTTTCCAAGTAACCAAACACAGAACGAAATTGGTAAACCAAACAAACAAACAAACAAACCGAAAATAACTGATTTCTTCTATGCACAAATCATAGAAACGACGACCCAGAAGAGGAAATTTGAAAGCATAAAAGGAAAACGAAAGGGCGTAAAAGGAAATTTCGACAGAATTTCAAATTCAAATTCGTTTCTTTTGGGTGATGGTTAGATCAAAATTTACTTACCCAGAGTCCTGCTTTGGAAATTGAACCTCGATGGCGAATGCAGAACTCAGAGCCTCCTCCCAATGGGTATCACTGCAAAGCTCTAGTCCTGATAGTTCGACTCCTATCTCTTTAAACCCTAATTTTGAACTTTTTGGGGTTCAACTTCCGCCGCTACTTTATCCTCAGAAAACGTCACCAGAAACGATTACTGTAAAATATGATTATGTTTCCTTTGGCACAATTGAAAGATAACTCTTTTATGCCCAGGAGGATCTTAATCGTGTCCGTTCATCGTATATTGTACGATCAATTTTCATCAGATACTATTTATATTTAATTTAAAATAAAAATATTTAAAATGATATCCATATTTAATTTAAAGTACAAATATTTAAAATAATTTTTTATTCATGATGTATAATAAATGAATACGATTTGAGGATTTCTCATTCCTTTTATCCTACCTCACTTCATTGAAGTATCAAAAAATAAAATATAAAAAATTTAGGATTTACACCTTAATTAATTTCTACAATGGGAAACGAGGAGTCCTGTCCGACAGCAAAAAACTTTTCATAACGCAAGCAATGTTGTCGGTTATTTTATCTGCCACTACATGAATTTCGGTTAGATTTTTTGCTAATATCTGACAGAAATAAGCTTTCTCCTTATGATTCTATAGGCTCATGATTCTATAGGCTTTTATTGTCGTTGCTCACCGTAAGAACCGCACAAAACAGCTGGAAAAAAATCCCAAAAATCCCGAACCATACCGAAAAAATCCCGATCCCAAACCAATCCCGAACCGTTCGGTACGGGAATCGGTCTCATATTTTTCTTTGTTCAGGAATCCCAAACCGATATATATATAAATAGATAGATATATATATATATACACACACACACACATATATATTATTTAATTAACCATTCCTCTGCTCAATAACATTTGGGAATCCAAACCGATATATACATATATATTATTTAATCAACCATTCTTCTGCCCGATAACTTTAATCAACCATTCCTTTGCCCGATAACCTTTCTTCACTGCCTTTTCCTTTTTTTATTCTTTCTTTATCTCATGACTTATTGTCTGCCATCTTCACTAACCTTTCTTCTTTATAGTATTTCTTGATAACTCGCACTCTCATCCAACAGACAGCCACACACTCTCTCTCTCCCTCCACTGACTCCCTCAAATGCAGAAGCAAGCTCAAGGCCTCCAAATGCTTTCTCAATCTTCAAAAGCAGCCACACCCGCAACCTGCTCTTCCCAAAACGCCATACCCATTGCAGCATTTGTTTGAGGAACCCAATCGTTCTTCCAAGATATCAGATCCATCGCTCAAGCCTGCAAAGTAGAGTAGCCCTCTGATGACGATTTCGTTTGGCAAGACATGGAAAAGCTCACACATCGACGATGGTCGATACATGATTCTGTTCGATGCACTTCGCAAAGCCCTCCGACTCCAGAAGGCAGCAAATACAATCCCAGAAATGAGAGGGATGGAGATGGGGGTGGGAAGGTCGACGAATCTAAGATGAGGTGTGGCCGTGTGGGATGGTAGGGAAGGTGGGAGGTCGATGAATCCCGAACCATACCGAAATCCCGAAAAAAATTCGGGATACCTTCATTTCAGTTTGGTTTTGGTTTTCAAAACTCTGTCCCGAAAAAAATCGATTTGGGATTTGGGATCCCATTTTCGGTTTGGGATCCCATACCCCCTACAAAACACATTACGGTTCGGTCTCGACTCGCCTCTCCTAAGGTTATCATGAGTAGGAATGATGTCAAGGGCAATTTTCCACAGCCCGATCTTTACCTTAGGTGGAGCACAGGCAGCCCATAGTTTTTTCCACAACGCCCCAAAAGGATTGGAGACAGCGAACGAAGATGGCGCATCCCTGCGAGATTGAACCCAGTCCCTGGCATTATGATAGGCGCTTTTCACACTGAATAAGTCTAGGGTTTAGATGTGTATAATTTTTTCTTTCTAAACGTTCATAATTGAATTACACAAACTATGTAAAAGTCACAAACAATATCAATAAAACATAACTAAAATCACGCTACTTAATTTCTTCTTATCACATAAAATATTAAAACTTTGAGACTTCCATTCCCCCTAAAGAGCAAATTCATATATGGATTGTCATATATAATATTGACAATGACAAGCCTTATGCTGTGGATCGACACGATTGTTAGAAATCATTATGTAAGCTCACTAAAACAAGGTGAAATGTGTATAAATTTTTTCTTTCTAAATGATCATAATCGAATTTCACAAATTGTATAAGTTGGGAACAATATCGATACAATATAACTAAAATCACACTACTTAATTTCTTCTTATCATATAAAATATTAAAACTTTGAGACTTCTATTCCATCTAAAGAGCAAATTCATATATCATATATGGAGTGTCATATAATCTTCACAAGCCTTATGCCATGGATCGACACGATTTTCGGAAAGCACAAGACAAACCTTTCATATTATAACTACTCGGAAACAAGAGTAATTATTCATCCATAACAACACATTTATTTAATCTTGAAAAAAAAAAATTTAAAAATTTACAATGTTTATCCACCCAAATCATAAACAACAAAGCAATCTTCGTTATAAAAAATAAAAGAACAACAAAATGTCTCTAAAATACAACACTCAAAAGACATAGCACAAGAGTGGTAACGGCCAACCCAAGCTTCGAAAAATAAATAGTCGGAGCACTGCTTAGATTTGAGCTTGGATGAGAATCTGAAGGCAAAGATCCCTGAGGTGCCGGGTTAGGACTTGCCAGCGAACTCTGCGGTATAGGAAGTGTAACCTTGATATCAACCTTTTGTCCCGCTTGACAGTGGCCTGGAGCACCACAAAGAAAGTAATAGTGGTCGGGCCTTTTAAGGGTGATGGTATCGGAACCAGAGGTATAAACTGTGATCGCAGCGGTAGTATTGCAAGATTCAAAATCTTGCTTGGTAACTTGCATCAAGTTGTGGTATTGACTATTGTAAGCGAATATAAGAGTATCGCCGACATGAAACTCTTTCGTTGAAGCCCACTTGTTGTAATCAACAAGACCTCGAGATGTCCACCCATCAGAATCGCCAACTCTATAAACATCACCTAAACAAACACCAGAAAGCACCATCATCACGAAGAAAGTTAGTGCAGCAGTATTTCGCAGAGCCATGGCTAAAGAAATAGAAAAGGAAGGACAAATCGAGAGTGATTGACTGAAATTTGTTTGAGTGAAAGACTCGACGCGACCTTGCATATATATAGATCAACGTGCTTTCTCCTAGTCCGGTTCGGAATAGGTTTCCAAATTCCACTTACTATTAGTAGTAGGAAATAATATATACACATTGTTTCATAAAATGAGTAGTACTACTAACCGGATTCAGTTTTTGATAATAAAATAATCTACTAGTAGGATACGGAAGTATACATTTTTCTCATAAAATAGGTTTTTATATAATTGTGGCAATGTTAATTAGGCCCGGCTCGCAAATAATTACTATTAACGAGTTAAGGGCTTCGCTATAGAAAATGGATCTACAACCAAGACAAGATTAGAAAAAATTAAATGGATTTATTTGTTACAAATCGTAGTATATAATAAACGCTTGAGTCCACCGATGAAGTAGGCATTCACCTAATACGAATTAAAATATATGATCTCACAAATTCATTATAATTATACAAATGAGATGCATGAATGTATTCTTACTCCCTTCTAATTTCGCTAACACTTACCTAGGGCACCCAAGTTGTCTTGCATGTCTTATACCATACTTATACCACTTAACTTCGAATACTATAGGATATGAGTTAGCACCCATCTATCCCTTGATCACAAATTTCAATTTAATTCTCAATTTTCACTTGTCATATAGGCCTTTTCTCAACACCCAAATTTATTCAAGTCTTTCCTCCAACGTCTAGCGAACATATACAAATTTTCAGATTATATATCCAAAGCCTTCTATGTCTTCTGAATATATTCACAACTCAACACTTCACACAACTCATGCATCATGTTTTTCTTGACTGCGCGAGTGTTTATGCTTATGCAATACAACATTATGTCAACAGTCACATACTATCTAATAATCGTACAAATTTCAATATGGATCAAGCTATAGATATCAAAGTGATAATCGTACTGACTATTGACCAACAGAAATTTAGTACATTGATTTAGGTTTCGGACGCAAATCACCTATAAATACCAAACTTTGCCAATCTGCAATACTGCTAATCGTTGACCTCACGGAAATTTACTATGAAAATAAACAAGAAAATGACGAGCACTTGGTAGATAATTTCGCAGAAACAGGTGCAACTTTCAAGCGCCACCTGCAATCGAAATTTGTAACCAGTTTCACGCATAGTTTCATTCAAAGTTTACGGCAGTCATAGAACTACTCAACAAAATACACCAGATTCCCTATCAGACGACATCATTTCTCAAGCAGGTGTCTTTGCCACTCTCTTTTAGTGATAAACAGAAATGAACAATTCTAGAAGCCCTGCATATAACAACAACAAGAAGAAGAAAGCATTATCCTCAATTCTTAAACTGATACAGTGCTTAATTATTCAACTCCGGAAAGCTAAAATCAACTCTTTTTCAGGGATTAAACAGACACGTGCAACATATTAACACACATTCCAACTCAGCATAATATTTTTCTGTTTGTTTTGTGTAACTAATTTTGTCTTAATGTAATTAGTTACACTTGATTAGGTGCTAATCATTATTGACAGATGTATATATACTCAATTGTAAACATTCTTTCATTCAATGAAAACATAACAGTTCATAAATGTCATATGGTATCAACCGCCTCTTCGAGATCCTCACCAACATCCTATGATTCGTAACTTCACCGACCTACGAATCTTGATCGATTTTCTTTCGATTCTTGCTCTCTGATCTCTGTTCTTCTTGATCTTTGATCTCTGCTTCTCCGATGACATCTTCAACTTCGTCTTAGATGAATCCTGACATTCTCGCCCCCAATTCTTCTCCGATGAACCCTAACCCTAATCCCCCAATTTCATCAATTCTTCTATTACAGTCTAGAATATCAGTTGTATGGTTCCAACAAAGCTTAAACGAGATAATTATCTCATCTGGAAGATGATTTTCGCTCCAATTTTTCGCCGGTACAAGCTCATTGGAATTCTTGATGGCACTGAAGCATGTCCACCGCCATATGTGCTTGATATCCCTGGCCAAAGCACTGGTGTTCCGAATCCAGCTTTTGAAGCTTGGTATGAGAAGGATCAAAACATCCTCATCTGATTGAATTCGAATATTTCTGAAGAAATCATACCTTTCATCGTTGGAGTCTCCTTTTCTTGAAAACTTTGGTTGAATCTTGAACAGCGTTTTGGTGGAGTTTCAGTTGCACACATTCACCAGCTCTGCACTCGTCTTCACTCGGTTAAGAAAGGTGATCTTGCAATCTCTGAATACCTTCAGCAAATTAAGAGTATCTCAGACGCTATAATGGTTGCCGGCGTGCCAGTTTCCGATCATGATATCATTGTAGTTACACTCAATGGTCTCTCTGACAAGTACGAGTCATTTATTGACTCTATCATGCTGCGAATTTCCTCCACATCTCTTGATGAACTTCATGGCCTGTTGATCAACAAAGAACTTTTTATGAATCGAAAGAAGAAATTTGTTGTTGCAACAGTTATAGAACCTTTTCAAGCCTTTGTTGCTCAGTCTCAGCACTCTCATGCTCCTCTTCTTCCAACGCCACAATTCAATGCTTTTCCACAAGCCTTTGCTGCACCGTACTCTATCTCCAAAAATTACCGCAGTAACAATCGTGGCAACAATCGCAATTTCAACAATTATCGAGGCAACTCTTACAATCAAAACCGTTCTTCAGAAGGTTATTGCCAGCACTCTGGTGGTTGATTTCCCTGTCAAATCTGTCACTCTCTGGACCATGAAGCTATTGATTGCTTTGACCGCATGAATCATGCATTTGCTGGAAAAACTCCACCGGCAAAATTGGCAGCAATGTGTGCTCATACCACTGCTACGTCTTCTTCTCCCACTTGGATTTTGGACTCTGGCGCTACCTCCCATATCACGAATGATATCTCTGCCATTCATTCTCCTATGACTTATAATGGTGAAGACAAGGTTTATATCTGTGATGGTCAAGGTATGCCCATTCACCACACTGGTACTTCTGTTCTTAAAACTCCAGCTGCTGCATTTAAGTTGAATAATGTTCTTCATGTTCGTCAAATAAAGTTTAATCTTCTTTTTGCCTATCAATTTTTAAAGGATAATTACTGCAAATTAATCCTTGATTCTGATGGTTCCACAATCAAGGATCGTTCTACGGGGAATATGCATTTTCAGGGCCAGATAGCTCTGGTTTTTATCCAGTACAAGGCACTTCCCATGTTACTATCAGTGATCCAGTATCTAAATCTTCCTAAGCTAATGTTGGTACTCCAGCATCATTACAACTTTGGCATAAGAGACATGGTCATCCCTTTTTTGCAATTTTCAGGAAGATCTTATGTAGAAATAAACTTGCTTATACTGATAAACAGTTTGTAAAGTTCTTTTGTCAGGATTGTGCAAATGGCAAAAATCACAAATTGCCATTCTCTGTAATCACTAGTAGTACTACTCATAGTCTCAAACTTGTCCATTGTGATGTTTGGGGCCCTGCTCCCATCTCTTTTGTTAGTGGATATCGATTCTATGTCTTGTTTGTTGATGAGTTTACAAAATAGAATTGGTTTTTTCCTTTGAAGTCAAAGTCTGAGGTCTTCTCCATATTTGTATACTTTAAATCCTATGTTGAGAGGTTGACTGGAAATCAAATAAAAATTCTACATTCTAATTCTGGGGGAAAGTTCACAAGTTCTCAGTTTAATTCATTTAGTCTTCAACATGGTATTCTACATCAATTTAGCTGCTCTCATACACCCGAGCAAAATGGGTGTGTTGAAAGGAAATATAGGCATTTAACTGAGACCACTAGAACATTGCTTGCTGCCTCTAAAGTTCCTCATAAATTTTGGGTTGAGGCTTTCTCCACTGCAATTTATCTAGTCAACAAATTACCTATTTCTGGTTTAGATAAATCTCCATGGGAACTTCTATTTAATAAACCTCCAGATTATTCGAGGATAAAGGTTTTTAGGTGTAGTTGCTATCCCTGGCTAAAACCTTATGTCTTATCTAAGCTTGATGGTAAAAGTAAACCATGTGCCTTCCTTGGCTACAGTTTGCAGCACAAGGGTTATCGATGTTTAGATATGCAAACATCTTAGATATACATCTCCAGACATGTATTGTTTAATGAGAGTCATTTTCCTTTTCATCAGGTGCAACTTCAACCCCCCATAAATCTTCCTTTTCCACTCCAGATTCCTTATTTGTTTTACCATTTCCAACTACTTCCCATCTCTCACCACTGCACCTTATACTATATCAATTTCACCATTACAAAATGCTAGTACTATATCTTCACCTCTTACCTTTCATCCCGATTCTCCATCCATTTAATCTTCTGTTTCTCCCATTCCCCCTCCACCTCCTACCAATACTCACCCAATGATAACTTGTTCCAAAGATGGAATTTTCAAACCTAAGGCCTTGACAGCAACTAAACATCATATTGATCCTCTTCAATTTGTTCCTACCACATATTTACAAGCTGCTAAGCATAACCACTGGAGATAAGTTATGTTAGAGGAATTTCAGGCCTTACAGTCCACTGGTACATGGACTTTTGATCCCTCTTCTCCTAATCAGAATTTAATTGGTTGTAAATGGGTGTTTCAGATAAAGAGAAAACATGATGGCTCCGTTGACAGATACAAGGCTTGTTTAGTAGCCAAAGGCTTTCATCAACAAAAAGGTGTGGACTTTAAGGAAACTTTTAGCCTTGTTGCAAAGCCAGTGACTATTCGGATCTTATTAACATTGCTTGTTCAGTTTGACTGGTTTTTAAACCAACTGGACATAAGTAATGCTTTTCTTCATGGTTCTTTCAAAGATGAGGTATTCATGCAACAACCTCCAAGTTTTATTGACTCTTCTAAGCCTTTTCATGTTTGCAAGTTACAAAAATCACTATATGGGCTTAAACAAGCTTCTAGAGCTTGGTATGACAAATTGTTTCAAGCTTTGTTATCTCTTGGATTCTCAAATTCACAATCAGATTGCTCATTGTTTGTCACATTTTCTCCATCACTAGTGATTGTCTTGGTGTATGTAGATGATATCTTGGTTACTGGTCCCAATTCATCTGTCTGCAAGGATTTTATTACTAAACTTGGCAAACTATTTTGCAGTCAAGGACTTAGGTCCTCTTCATTATTTCTTAGGACTGGAAGTTCACAGGTTTTCAGAGGGCATTTTCCTTTCCCAAGGGAAATATGCATTTGATTTACTCCTCAAGACCAAGATGGAAGGCTGCAAACCACGTTCCACAGCTATTGGCAGTCAGAAATTAGATTATGTTGGTTTTCTGTTATCTAATTCTCATGAGTATAGGTCCATTGTGGGTGCTCTCCAATATTTGACATGGCCACGCCCTGACTTATCCTTTGCCGTTAATCAAGTTTGCCAATTCCTTCACTGTCCAAGAGATACACATTATCAAGTTGTGAAAAGAATCCTCCGTTTTCCCAAAGGATCTGTTGATCAAGGTTTATGGTTTCGAAAAGGTCCATTACATCTCACTGCATTTTCTGATGTTGATTAGGCTGGATGTGTTTATGACAGGCGCTCAACTAGTGGATATTATGTGTATTTGGTTGGCAACCTTATCAGTTTGAGTGCTAAAAAGCAAAGCACTGTTGCTCGATCTTCCATAGAACTTAGTATCGGTCCTTAACACATACTGCAACAGAGATTACCTGGGTTTGTAATATTTTCAGAGACATTGGCTTTCCCTTATGCAAAGTTCCTGTTTTGTGGTGTGATAATGTCTTTGCCATCTCATTCTCTTCGAATCCAGTTTTTCATGCTCATACCAAACATGTAGAAATAGATTATCACTATATTTGAGAGTGAGTTCTGTCTTATCTTCTTCATGTCAACTATGTGTCTACTCAACACCAAATTGCTGATATTCACACAAAAGCTCTCTTTAAAGCTCGGTTCCAGCTTTTGCAATCCAAGCTTTCACTCGGGTTTCATCCTATCATCTTGCTGGGGAGTATTAACACACATTCCAGCTCATTGTAATATTTTTCTGTTTGTTTTGTGTAACTAATTTTGTCTTAATGTAATTAGTTACACTTGATTAGGTGCTAATCATTATTAAAAGATGTATATATACGTAATTATAAACATTCTTTCATTCAATGAAAGTTCATAAATCTCATACAACAACCCATGGAAACTGCAAACTCGAAAACCATTGCTACTAACAACAACATCTATGTCTACTGATAGCCAATGAAAGCATGAACACCGTCATTACTGCAACTTTGACATGATCGAACCATTGCCATTAGTTTGATTACTCATAACCATTGCCACATAACAACAACAACAAAGGCTTTTCCCACTACATGGGGTATGCTATATGAATCCTAGAACACCATTGCGCTTAGTTCTGTGTCGCTTCATCCGTTAGATCTAAGTATTCTAAGTCTTTTCTTAGAGTCACTTCCAAAGTCTTCCTAGGTCTTCCTCTACCCCTTCGGCCCTGAACCTTCTAACCGGAGCGTCAGTATGCCTTCTTTTCACATGTCCAAACCACCGTAACCGATTTTATCTCATATTTCCTTCAATTTTGGTTACTCATACTTTACCTCGGATATCCTCATTCCTTATCTTGTCCTTTCTCGTGTGCCCACACATCCAACGAAGCATTCTCATATCCTCTACACCCATTTTATGTACATGTTGATGCTTCACCACCCTACATTCCATGCCATAAAGCATTGCCGGCCTTATTGCCATCCTATAGAATTTTCCCTTGAGTTTCAGTGGCATACGATAGTCACACAAAACTCCTGATGCACTCTTCCACTTCATCCATCCAGTTTGTGTTCTATGGTTGAGGTCTTCATCCAACTATCCGTTCTTTTGCAAGATAGATCCTAAGTAGCGAAAGCGGTCGCTCTTTGGCACTTCCTGATCTCCAATCCTCACCCCTAACTCATTTGAGCCTCTGTTTGCCCTGAACTTGCACTCCATATACTCTGTCTTTGACCGACTTAGGCGAAGACCTTTAGATTCCAACACTAAGATTCCTTCTTAGCCTTAACCTTTGTCTGTACCTCCTCCTTCCACCACCAAGATTCCTTTTGGTGTGGAGCAAAGCCCTTAGACTCTCCTAATACCCCTTTTGCTACTTTTCGGATACAACTAGCCATGGAATCCCACATTTGGCTAGCTTCCCCCTCTCTATCCCAAACGAATTGGGTGATTACTTTCTCTTTAAAAATGGCTTGTTTTTCTCATTTTAGATTCCACCATCTAGTCCTTGGGCACTTCAAGGTCTTGTTCTTTTCTCTCTCTCTCTTTTGATATGTACATCCATCACCAACAAGCGATGTTGATTAGCCAAGCTCTCTCCCGGTATAACTTTGCAATCCTTACAAGTTATACGATCCCCCTTCTTCATCAGAAGAAAATCTATTTGTCTTTTTGACGACCCGCAATCACATGTTCTTCTCTCTTCTTAAAGAAGGTGTTGTCTAAGAAGAGATCGTATGCCATTGCAAAATCCAAGATAATTCAGAAAAAAAACAATGCAGTTCAATGTAGTGGCATTTTAAGCATCTTTGAGTGATAAGATTGTTCACAACATAATTACTTAACAAAAAGTTTGATTATTTTGGTAAATAATACATGAAAATTGATAACAATAACTGTAAAATATCCCCAAAAATGTCACCACCACAAACGATTACTGTAAAAGATGATGACATTTCCTTTGAAACAAATTAAAAAAAAAAAACTCTTTTATCCTATATCACTTCAATGACGTACAAAAAAAAATGACGAGTTAAACATTAATTGATTTTTAAAACGGGTAAGGAGGTTTCAATTTTAGCATTTTTACGCCCCTAGCAAAGCTTCCTTTGTCAAGTTGATATCATCCGCTAAATGATGGCTTGCTCATGTTTCAAATCAACTTTAGTAATGACGTGTGGGATGGGGGAATTGAACCTAGAACCTTGGGGTTAAGTAGTTGTCCAGCAAAACACGTATTAAAGTCCCTACACAAACAAGTAGTTGTCTTGAGTCACACCGAGATCCTCAAAATCTCACATCTAAACATTTAGAGGTAATTAAGTTAAGAGATAAAATGAGTGTAACATAAAAACATAAAATTTTAATTAGTGGTATTGAGAGATAAGGATTAGACTGGCATGAGACACCTCTGAGATAATTATTTAAGCTCACTAAAGAAGGTGAAATGTGTATGATATTTTTCTTTCTATATGATCATCATCGGAATTCACAAACTATGTAAGTTGCGAACAGTATTAATAAAACATAACTCAAATCAAGTGACTTAATTTCTTCATAAACTACTTGAAAACAAGAGTAAATTCATCCATAACAACACATTTATTCAATCTTGAACAAAAAATTCTTTTAAACAAAAGTTACGAAGTTTATCCACCAAAACCATTAAGAACACAAGCAAACTTAGTCATAAAAAGTTAATAAATATAAGAACTACAGAATTTCTCTAAAATACAACACTCAAAAGACATAACACAAGAGTGGTAACGGCCAACCCAAGCTTCGAAAAATAAATTGTCTGAGCACTGCTTGGAGTTGAGCTTGGATGAGAGTCTGAGGACAATGATTCCTGAGGCGCCGGCTTTGGACTTGCTAGTGAACTTTGTGGTATCGGTAGGGTAACCTTGACATCAATCTTTTGTCCCGCTTGACAATGGCCGGGAGCACCACAAAGGAAGTAATAGTGGTCGGGCCTTTTAAGGGTGATGGTATCAGAACCAGAGATATAAACTGCAATCGTAGCGGTAGTATTGCAAGATTCAAAATCTTGCTTGGTAACTTGCATCAAGTTGTGGAACTGAGTATTGTAAGCAAAAATGAGAGTATCACCGACATGAAACTCTTTCGTTGAAGCCCACTTGTTGTAATTGACGAGACCTCGAGATGTCCACCCATCAGAATCGCCAACTCTATAAACATCACCAACACAAACACCAGAAAGCACCATCATCACGAAGAAAATTAGTGTAGAAGTGTTTCGCAGAGACATGGCTAAAGAAATAGTGGAGGAAAGACAAATCGAGAGTGAAGGAAAGGAATGATTGACTGAAATTTGTTTGAGTGAAAGAATCTACGCGACCTTGCATATATATAGAATGTGCTTTCTCCTAGTGTGGTTCGGAATAGGTTTCCAATTTCCACTTACTAATAGTAGTAGGAAATGGTAATGTTTATTGCTTCATAAATGGATAGCAGAATGAGTAGTACTACTAACTGGATTCAGTTTTTTATAAGAAAACTGTCTACTAGTAGGATACGGATGTATACATTTTTTCCATAAATAGGTTTTTATATAATTACAGCAATGTCATGACCCGACGAGCTAAGGTGTCCGTCATATCTTCGCTATAGAAAAAGGATCTATAACCTAGACATGATTAGAAAAAATTAAAATTATTATTTGTAACAAATCGTAGTATACAATAAACGGTTGTGTTCATTATAACTTGTATATAAGATTTATGGAAGGGTAATGCTAGGGAGAGCAATTATTTAGACCAAATTTTGTAAATCATATGACGTGGTTATTGATGATTGAATTATTATTAGTGACAAGTCATATATGGTTTGCAAATTTAATCTAAAAGTTGATCTACCCAACAGCAGTGTTTATGAAATACACAACAGAATAACATTGTACAACGAATACTAGTCCACTGACTAGCTAGTTCACCGACGAAGTAGGCGTTCGCCTAATAAGAATTATAATATATAATATTTTGCAAATTCATTGCACAAAACAAGGATTATAATATACAAATGAGATGCTTGAATGCACTTTTACTCCCTTCTAATCCTATTAACACATACTTAGGGCACCCAAGTTTACACGTTCCATACTATGCTTATATCACTTGACTTCGAATACTATAGAATATAATTAGCTCCCGTCTATCCCTTACACAAATTTTAAAATTTAATTCTCAATTTTCAATTGTTATATAGGCCCTTCTATCAATGCCCAAATGTATATTCAAGTCTTTCCTCGGTGAATATATATACAAATTTCAAATTATATATCCAAAGCCTTCTCCGTCTTCTGAATATATATTCACAACTCATCTTAACACCACTCATGCACCATTGTTTTCTTGATTGCACGAGTGGCTTATGCATATGCAATACAACATAGTTTCAATAGTCTCATGCTATCTAATAATCATACAAATTTCAATACGGATCAAGTTATTAGACATCAAAGTGAATCGTACTATCAACAATATAAATGAAAAAAATATCACCTTACCACTCTCTTGAGCCCCAAACATCCGTACAACACCATAACCTAATAGGTGCCCCTCCTCCTCCTCCTCCTCCTCTCTTTCTCTCTGTTTTCACCTTCTATTTTCACTAAATCGCTATAGTTTGCTTCCATTTGTGTTTCACTATATGTGATAGACTTAACCAATACAATAAAAAAATTGGCTTGAAGCCTTTACATAATATAAAAGTAAAAGATATGGATGACAGGTAGAGTGGTATGAGAAGGGGAGAAATCTTATCTTGCTGGTGTCGTTCCTTAGTTGTTCTTCTTCTTCTTCACTTATATCAAGGTTGTTGCTACTGGATGCTTAAAATATCTTCACTTAAATCTCAAGTAGTCCACCTCTTATCATCTCATTGCAAAATTTAGAACAAAAATGAATACAGAATATTGCAGCTAAATGATTAAGGTTTGGGTTATGCTAGGAAGATCACATTTGTAACCACATTTAGTAGGTCTCATTTTTTATTAGAAAAATAATTTAGATGTAGTTACGAAATATGGTTTCCCTAGCAATTTTCTTAAGATTTCTCTCGCTAGTGAGTCAACACTCTTTTTTTTTTTTTTTTTTTTTTTTTTTTAGGGTAAAATAGAATTTCATTCATAAATAACCAAGTCATACAACGTCACTTATATGAAAACGAATTCGAAAGACGTCTGAAGAACCTTGACTAACAAAACCTAGTGGGAAAAAGCTCGATGAAGGAAGAGGCCTCGCATGCACATAACACTTAGACTTCCATCACATATTCGACATGAACAAGGTCCATAAGCCACGAAGGACCAGTATCCACCCACATTGACAACTCACGACATTGTAGGCTGAATTGGGCTAGACGATGTGCAGTCCCATTAGCATCCCTTGAAACATGGTTCACAACCACCTGGTTGACACTCAAAAAGCTCGAATGCTATCGACATAAACACCATAAGCAGCCAAGCACTCCTAATATTGGTTAATCAATTGGACATACCTCAATGAGTCTGATTCCACTATCAACCGAACACATCCCAAGTCCATTGCCAATTTCAATCCTTTCTTAATGGCATGAAGCTCTAAAACAAGAACTGAAATCAGAGAAGGAGCTGGTATAGACATCACACCTACGAAATCACCATTAGACCCACGAACAATCTCTCCAATTCCATGACATCCATCTGTCGTATCCACACCGCCATCAACATTTAACTTGAAAAACCCCACCGACGGGGGGACCCAGGAACTGATTTGACGTTCAAATGAGGAAGTTCTCCTATGTGCAGCGTTCATCACCTCTGCCGTATAGTTCCTCACTAAATTTTTTAAACTTTCTGCATCAGAATTTACATTTTCAAAGTAGAAAGAGTTTCAAAGCATTCCAAAGTGTCCATGAACAGATGAAAAATAGTTCCAAACTAGTCCAGAAAGATTTTCAAATGCAAACATAAGCCATTGCAAAGTTGAATCATAGCTAATCTCCGTCACCGACATCGGGAAACCTAGAGAAGAAAGAACATGTTTGCTAAGCGGACAGTCCCTCACGGCATGAATGGTAGTTTCAATTCCCTTTGACAACGCCAGCACCCAGCGTTGTTCGTCACTCGTCGGAACTACAACCTTTCTCTAGTAGGGATTATTTCATTACCGTGCCTCCAAATGAAATGAAGAATCTTTGGTGGTAATTTGAGCTTCCATAGATGTTTCCAGAACATTTGTTGTTGAGAAACCAAAGGATCAAGACCAATATTCGAATTAATCAGGTGTCGAGATTCCAAAGCCACCCAATATCTAATTTTAACTGTATATCTCCCATTGGCTGTGAAATACCAAATTCTCCGATCCAATGAAGTTCCACTTAGCGGAATGGATAAAATTGTCTCCAATTCATCAAATTCAAAACTCGCATATATTTTTCCTACATCCCAGGACCCCAAATTCGAAAGGAGATCACATAACTTAGTTGAAATCGGGAGATGAATTGGTGATGTCACGTAGAAGTTATTATCTCTCGGTACCCAAGCATCGCAAAAAACATGCACCAACCTATTATCCCCAATTCGACAACGCATACCTTTCTGCAATAGCTCACGATTCTATAAAATGGATCTCCATGTATACGATGGTGCCAAGCCAAACTCTGCAGACATGAACTCCGAGTTTTCAAAATACCTCGCCTTGAGCATCCTAGCAACCAAAGTATTTGGAAACTCCAACAAATGTCATCCCTATTTACATAACAAAGCTTGATTGAAACATGACAACTCACAGAAACCCATTCCTCCATCAACTTTGTGTTTACACATGAATTTCCAATTTTTCCAATGGATACATCATCCTTCACCTTTAGACCACCAGAATTTAGCCATAATACTCTCGAATTCATTACAACAACTGATAGGAATCTGAAAGACACTCGTTGTATTGTATAGGAAGGCACCGCTTGACATACAGCCTTGAGAAGCACGTGCTTACTTGCCTTGGATAGCATTTTGCCTTCCCACCCATTAACCTTCGACCATAATCTATCTTTCAGAGACCGAAACATTCGTCACTTATCCTTTCCAACAATTGTTGGGAGTCCAAGGTATCGTTCATGACATGGAACAATAGGGACACCCAACAACTCTTGAATTTTTGTTTTAATCTCCTAATCCATGGAAGAACTGAAACAAAAGACCAATTTATAAAATTAACTTTCTGTCCCAATGCCTTCTCATATACATCAATCACTCTTTTCAATTCGGTCACCTCTTCTATTTTTGCATCACAAAACAAGAGACTATCATTTGCAAAAAATAGGTGTTTAACCGGAAGGGCAGATGGCGCTACCTTAACCCCATGAATTTTCCCAGCCGACTCATCATGTTGTAATAAAGCTGATAATCCTTCCGCTACAATCAGGAATAAATACGGAGAAATAGGATCACCTTGACATAAACCACGAGTCGAAGAGAAATTCCCAAAAGAATACCCCTGCATGAGAACTGGAAGTTACACACTTCATAATCAAGTTATTGAAAACCATCGGAAAATCCATCTTAATCATCATTTTCTTCAAGAAACCCCACTCAACCCGGTCATATGCCTTGGCCATATCCAACCTCAAAATAACCTTCTTTCTCCCTTTCTTCCCCCAAACTTTCAAACAATTTATCGATTCAAAAGCCGCCAAAACGTTATCATGAATCATATGTTAAGGAATAAAAACACTCTGAAATTCAGATATAACATACGGCAAAACCTGTTTCAACCTATTTGCCACTACTTTGGAAATGATCTTGTACAGAACATTACATAAACTGATTGGTCAAAACTCAGTTACTCTCATGGCAGCTGCCACTTTAGGAATCAACGCAATCAATGTAGTATTAAAACTTGCAACATCATTATTACCATTCAAAACATCTAGGCACAAATTACTCACCTCATCACCCACCACATCCCAATACTTCTGGAAAAATAATGCTGGCATACCGTTAGGCCCCGACGATTTTGTTGGTGTTGAATTGTAATCTTGTTTATTTCCCAAGAAAAATGGTCCAGTCTAAAGCAAATGCATGCATGTGCTAGAAAATTCTAGCAATACACTGTCGATGGCACTATGCTAGAAAACTCTAGAAATATTAGGAATGCATATTGCAAGTTGTTAAATTGTGTGGACATTAGGCAAAGCCTAAGTCGGTGTGCATTAGCTAGAAAGATCTAGCAATAAGGTAAGTCGGAAAACCTTGCCTATAAATAGGTGAGGTGCTAAGCTATGTAATGAAGTAAAAAAGAAAGTGAGAAGTGAGAAAAAGAGTGAAGAAGTATGAGAGTGTTTGAGGTTTCCTCTTGTATTAGTTTGTTGTGAGAATAAAAATTTTGTGTAATACTTTGAGTGTACTTTCTTTCTCTTGCATATCAATTCCGCTGCATTACATTCTTCTTTGTGAGATAAACGTCTACAAAGTAGTGAAGTCTTTTTAAGCCCCAACAAAGTGGTACCAGAGCTATGGCTAGCAACGCTATGGCAGCTTTTCAAGTTCTAGTGCTCAACAAAAACTTTGATAATTGGAGTATCAAAATGAAGGCCAATTTGGGAGCACATGATGTCTGGGAAGTCGTGGAGAAAGACTACACTGAGCCAAAAGATGAAGCTACTCGGTCTCAACCTTAGAAGGATAGTTTGAAAGATTCAAGAAAGAAAAACAAGAAAGCTATCTACCTAATCTACCAAGCATTAGATGACAATGGCTTTGAGAAGATCTCCAGTGCAACCTCCACCAAGCAAGCGTGAGAGAAGCTTCAAACCTCTTACAAAAGAGTCGAACAAGTGAAAAAGGTTCGTCTTCAAGTATTAAGAGGTTAATGCGAATCTCTACAAATGAAAGGGTCTGAATCAATCTCCGATTATTTCTCAAGAGTCTTAGCCGTTTCCAATCAATTAAAAACAAAACGGTGAAAAGTTGGAAGATGTTAGAATTATAGAGAAGATACTACGCTCGTTGGACCCCCAAGTTCAAGTACATTGTCGTGACGATTAAAGAAACCAAAAACTTGGAAGAAATTAGTATAGAGCAGCTAATGGGTTTGCTACAAGCATATGAAGAGAACCATAAGAAGAGGCAACATAATGATGAGCAGCTCCTCAAGACGCATGTCCAGCCTAAGAAGAAAAAGAAGAAAGTTTCGACAACGAGAGAAGCCAATACGGAAGAAGTCGTGGCCAAGGTCGCGGACGTGGACATGGGCGTAGACGTGGTTGGAACTTCAACAACCATAGCAACTACGAAAGAGGAGAAAGCTCAACAAAAGGTCGTGGAAGATGATGCTCAAACTTGAGGTATGAAAAATCTCAAGTTCAATGCTACAATTGTCAAAAGTTTGGGCATTATGCTTGGGAATGTAGAACTCTAAGTAACAGATCTGATGAGAAGGTCAATTATGTGAAAGAAGAGAATGACATTGTGCTACTAGCATGCAAGAACAATGATGGAGACCAAGACTATACATGGTACCTTGGCACCGGTGCCAGCAACCATATGTGATTGGTGAGTGGCAACGTTTCTTTTGGAGACGAATCCAAAATACCCGTAAAAGGAAAAGGTAACATACTTATTCCCTTGAAAAATGGCAATCACCAATTAATTTCAAATGTCCACTACATGCCCAATATGAAAAGCAACATTTTAAGTTTGGGACAACTCTTAGAAAAAGGTTATGATATTCATATGAAAAATTATAGCCTTTTTCTTAGAGATGACAAAGAAAGATTAATTTCCAAGGTGAAAGTGTCAAAGAATAGGATGTTTCCTATGAATATTCAAAATGATGTTGCAAAGTGCCTCAAAACATATTACAAAGACACATCCTGGCTTTGGCATCTTCGCTTTGGGCATCTTAACTTTGGGAGATTGGAGTTATTATCCAACGAGATGGTGAGAGGCTTACCGTTCATCAGTCACCCTGATCAAGTTTGCGAATGATGTTTACTTGGGAAACAGTTCAGAAAAAGCTTTCCAAACGAGTCGACCACAAAAGCCCAGAAGCCACTAGAACTCATTCACACCGATGTGTGAGGTCTAATAAAACCAAGCTCTTTTGGTAAAAATAATTATTTCCTTTTCTTCATTGATGATTATTCAAGGAAAACTTGGGTGTATTTCTTGAAGCAGAAATCAGAGGTCTTTGGAGCATTCAAGAAGTTTAAAGCCGTAGTAGAAAGTGAGAGTGGTTGCAAGATCAAAGCTATGAGATTTGATCGAGGAGAAAAATTCACTTCAAAGGAATTTCAAGAATTATGTGAAGTCAATGGAATTCGTCGACCTTTGACAGTTCCAAGATCCCTCAACAAAATGGTGTGACGGAAAGAAAAAAATTGAACTATCCTCATGGCTCGAAGTATGCTCAAAAGCAAGAGGTTGCCTAAAGAGTTGTGGGCAGAAGCTGTAGGATATGCTATCTACCTATCCAATAGGTCTCCAACAAGAAGTGTGTAGGGAAAGACTCCTCAAGAATCATGGAGTGAAAGAAAACCAGGTATCTCTCATCAAAAGAGTTTTTGGAAGTATAGCCCATGTACATGTACCAGACGAGAGGTGAACCAAACTCGACGATAAAAGTAAAAAGTTCATCTTCATTGGCTATGACTCAAATTCAAAAGGCTATAAGCTGTATAATCCGAACAATGGGAAAACGGTGATCAATAGAGATGTGATGTTCGATGAAGAAGGAGAATGGGATTTTGGCTCTCATGCAAGTGATTTCAGCTTCTTTCCTCAATTTGAAGAAGAGAATGAACAAGGGATGAGGGAGCAAGCAAGAGAGGTTCAACAAGAATCCACCACTCCACCAACCTCACCAATATAAGCAGTCATGGCAATTCACTAGCATCAACATCGTCAAGTGGGAGTCTAAATGAAAGAGAAATACCACGCACAAGAAGTATACAAGATATTTATGAGGTAACTAAAAGACTTGATAATCCTACACTTTTCTGTCTCTTTGCTAATTGTGAACCAGTTGACTTCCAAGAAGCAGTGCAAGATACTAAGTGAAGGAAAGCAATGGATGAAGAAATCAAAGCAAACCAGAAAAAAAGATACATGGGAACTCGCTACTCTTCCAAAATGACACAAAGTCATCGGAGTCAAGTGAGTGTACAAGACAAAGAAAAATGCCAATGGAGAGGTCGAAAGATACAAGGCAAAACTAGTGGCAAACGGCTATAGTCAAAGAGCCGGAATCGATGAGGTATTTGCACCCGTTGCTCATTTGGAAACAATATGATTACTAATTTTATTGGCAGCTCAAAATAAATGGATGTGGTGTCCGCTTTCCTAAATGGAGTCATTGAAGAAGAAGTCTACATTCAGCAACCATCAAGCTATGAAATCAAAGGGCATGAAGACAAGGTTCTAAAGCTGAAGAAAGCCCTCAATGGGTTAAAACAAGTGCCAAGACCATGGAATAGTCGCATCAACAAGTACTTCAAGGAGAACAACTTCACCAAGTGCCCTCATGAACATGCTCTCTACGTCAAAGTCAAAGATGTAGATATTTTGATTATGTGCTTATATGTGCATAATCTAATCTTTACCGGAAGTAATCCAAGCATTTTTGAAGAGTTCAAGAGAGTGATGACCAAAGAATTCGAGATGACTAACATCAGGTTGATGGCATACTACCTAGGCATTGAAGTCAAGCAGAACGAAGAAGGCATTTTCATCTCCTAAGAAAGCTACATAAAGAAGATACTGAAAAAGTTCAAAATGGACAACTGTAAGCCCATAAGCACGCCAGTGGAGTGCGGAGTCAAACTAACCAAGCATGACAAAGAAGAAAGCGTAGATCCAACATTTTTCAAGAGTCTAGTTGGAAGCTTGCGCTACTTGACTTGCATAAGACCAGACATTCTCTATGTTGTCGGATTAGTCAGTCATTACATGGAGAATCTCACAACTACACATTTGAAGACCGCCAAAAGAATTATTCAATACCTTAAAGATACTATTAACTTTGGCTTATTCTATTCAAGTTCTGATAACTACAAACTTGTTGGATATAGCGCCAATGATTGGGTAGGAGATTCCAATGATGGAAGAAGCACTACTGGATTTGTATTCTTCATGGGAGACACTGCATTCACATGGATGTCGAAGAAGCAACCGATTGTCACAATATCTACCTGTGAAGCTGAATACATAGTTGCTACCACATGTGTCTGTGATACAATTTGGCTGAGAAACTTGCTGAAAGAATTAAGCATGCCACAAGAAGAACCCACAGAGATCTATGTTAACAACAAGTCTGCAATAGCTTTAGCAAAGAATTTGGCATTCCAAGATAGGAACAAGCACATAGATACCCGTTATCACTACATAAGAGAGTGCATTGTAAGAAAGGATGTGCAAGTGGAATACGTGAAGTCTCAAGACCAAGTTGCCAACATATTCACCAAGCCACTCAAACAAGAAGACTTTGTCATACTGAGGGATTCAATCGGCGTCACAAAACAAGATTAAGGGGGGACGTTGAATTGTAATCTTGTTTATGGCCCAAGAAAAATGGTCTAGCCCAAAGCAAATGCATGCATGTGCTAGACAATTCTAGCAATACACTATGTCGGTGGCACTATGCTAGAAAACTCTAGAAATATTAGGAATGCATATTGCAAGTTGTAAAATTTTGTGGACATTAGGCAAAGCCTAAGTCGGTGTGCATTAGCTACAAATATCTAGCAATAAGGTAAGTCGGCAAACCTTGCCTATAAATAGGTGAGGTGCTAAGCTATGTAATGAAGTCAAAAAGAGAGCAAGAAGCGAGAAAAATAATGAAGAAGTGTGAGAGTATTTGAGTGTTTTCTCTTGTATTAGTTTGTTGTGAGAATAAAAATTTTGTGTAATACTTTGAGTGTTCTTTCTTTCTCTTTCCTATCAATTCCGCTGCATTACATTCTTTTTTGTGAGATAAACATCTCCAAAGTAGTGAAGTCTTTTTAAGCCCAACAGTTGGAACTATCGCCTTCAAAGCAGGACTGATTTTAAAGTTTGCAGGAACTTTATTATTGACTACCTGAAATATCTCGCCATCGATTTCCAAATTACTGAAACTGAAAAGCTTCAAGAAGAATGCCACAAAAGCTTGGCCTTTACCATGAAAATCATGCCTCCATCTATTATTTTCATCCAACACCCCTTTGAACCCATTAATCTTCGCACGGAAATTAGCATGCTTATGGAAAAAGGAAGTGTTCCGATCTCCATAGCTTAGACAATTAACTCTCGATCGTTGTTGCCAATTAATTTCTTCTTGTTCCAGATACTCGTCAATTTCATTGGCAAGCAGTTGCCGCTCCAAATAATTATCTTCCGTGGGTAAACAGAGTTGAAGTTCCTCCAACTTTTGCCAAGCCCCCTGAATTTTTTGTCTTGGATTCCCAAATTTCTCTCTTGACCAATTCCTTAACGCACCAGCATACTTCGTAATATTGGTCATAGGTTGAACTCCATTTCTCCAGACCCTTTAGTACAATCTCACGGCATTCATCCGCGTTAGCCCAACTTTGCTCAAAAAGGAACCTACGCGGTCCGGTCGGTCGATTTCAATAGTCTCCATTTATTTCATCAGCCTCAATAAGGATAGGTAAATGATCAGAAACTTCAGACACTAAATGATAGGTAGAAAACCCACCCCAATGTTGAATGAGGCTTAAATTACCAAAACCCCGATCCAACCTCGCTTTAACATTTGCCTCTCCCTTGCGTCTATTATCCCACGTAAATTCATTACCAATAAAATCAAATTGATTTAATAGAAATGGTTCTTGAAAAAGCTTCAATTTGTGAGTCGGTCTCGTACGGAAACTACACACTTCATTAATATCCAAGACTTCATTGAAATCACCACAACATAACCATGCGCGGTTCATTACATTCACAATATAGAGTCTGTAGTAAATTCCAAGGGTGAAAACGATAAGCTTAATTTGGATTACCATAGAAAACCGTGAACTGGAACGTATACCCGTCAACCAAAAACGCACCATGACGTCAATATGGCTAGTATATGACAATCGAAAAGCCACATTTATTCCAGCCCTCCATAGAAGGCATAAACCACCTCCTTGCCCGACACGGGGTACACACAATACTCCTTGCATACCCAATTGAAATTTTAACCTACCCATTTGATTCGCATTCATCCTAGTTTCAGAGAGGAAGACAACGAATGGCTTATTGTCCTGAAGTAGAAACTTCAGGTCTCGGAATGTCCGTCGGTTGCCAAGCCCACGAACATTCCAGCTGAGGACTAACATTGGGACTTGGGAGACCCCTCAAGGCTGGTCTTCTCCGCCTGGTCACACTCCCTACTTGGTAACACTCTTCGTTTATTATCACCTCGCACCACAAAAGGAATTATTTCAGTAGAAATAACGTTCTCCTCACCTAACTTTCTCTTCCCCACACCCACCATTTGAACCCCGGAAATCAGAACAGTCAGTGGGTGTTGAGTTTTCCTTGGTCTACCACGCCCTCTTCCTCTACCCTTCCCTAAGGATGTGCCAGTACTGCGTTTAACAAGAGGCACCGGAGTTGTAGAGATTGCACTCAGACAGATACACGTAGGTTGTATAGACTTCCACCTCAGTATAGAGTGGTGAATAATCACCATAATAATTAGGGTAGTGCGGGAGACCAAAATTTTAAATTAAATTTTGTACACTCAATGATATGGTTGTTGATGGCTGGATTATTACTGTAAGTATTGATTAACATGCTTATTTTCTCTTATGACACATCATTTGGCTTCCAATTTATTTAAAATTCTAATCTCCCTAACATTATCCTAATTATTAACTTCTAATGATTACCACCACCTCACCCTTGAGAGAAAATTTCCAACCAATTCTACTAAAAAATTTCACTTCAAGCTCTATAGTTCAATGTGTATGGTTACACACATTGACAAAGTAACTGAAGGCCTGACCCTCTCATCACCTACATTGAGTGCCGTCGCGGTTACCGCAAGTAAGAGCAGTAGAATTTCAATCATGTCTTCAACGCCTTTTTTCTTACTAATATCATTTTTAGCTTTAAATATAAAAATAGTTTTTAAAGTTAATCCACATGTCGTTATATGATTGTATTTGTGAGACCCACATGGCACCACATCATCACACTAACAGAGCAATTGACAGATTTTTCACGAAAAAAACTAAAATGATCACAATGGACAAATTCAAAAAATGACTAAAATGATTCACAATAGATAAATTCAAGAACACTACTATTGATTATCATTAATTGTTAAGGAGCAAATTAAAGAGTTATGTCAATGTCACGAATCATTTTGGCTAAAAAGCCTTTAATTTATTTGATTGTTAAATTTGAAGGTATTTGTGTCTATTTAGATGGAATTTTGGATATATTTGAAATATTTTATAAAAAAAATGACATTTTTAAAATTAAGGGTTAATTTTTTGCTATATTTGATAAATACTCCTTCACAAGCCTTATGATGCTATGGATTGACATGATTGTTGCAATGCACTAGCTAGATAAACCTTTCATAATATAACTACTCGTGAACAAGAGTAAATATTCATCAACAACACATCTATTTAATCTTAAAAAAAATTCCTTTAAACAAAACTTTCAAAGTTTATCCACCCACATGATTAACAACAAAAGCAATCTTAGTTTTAAAATAAAAAGTAACTAAAAGAACTACAACGTGTCTCTAAAATACAGCACTCAAAAGACATAACACAAGAGTGGTAACGGCCAATCCAAGCTTCAAAAAATAAATAGTCGGAGCACTGCTTGGAGTTGAGCTTGGATGAGAGTCTGAAGGTAATGATCCCTGAGGTGCCGGGTTTGGACTTGCCAGCGAACTCTGCGGTATAGGAAGGGTAACCTTGATATCCACCTTTTGTCCCGCTTGACAATGGCCGGGAGCACCACAAAGAAAGTAATAGTGGTCGGGCCTTTTAAGAGTGATGGTGTCGGAACCAGAGGTATAAACTGCGATAGCAGCGGTAGTGTTGCAAGATTCAAAATCTTGTTTCGTAACTTGCATCAAGTTGTGGAATTGACTATTGTAAGCGAATATGAGAGTATCACCAACATGAAACTCTTTTGTTGAAGCCCACTTGTTGTAATCAACGAGACCTCTAGATGTCCACCCATCATAATCGCCAACTTTAAAAACATCACCTAAACAAACACCAGAAAGCACCATCATCATCACGAAGAAAATTAGTGCAATAGTGTTTTGCAGAGCCATGGCTACAGAAATAGAAGAGGAAGGACAAATCGAGAGTGAAGGAAAGGAACTGAAATTTGTTTGAGTGAAAGACTTGACGCGACCTTGCATATATATAGATCAATGTGCTTTCTCCTAGTCCGGTTCGGAATAGGTTTCCAAATTGCAATTACTAGTAGTAGTAGTAGGAAATAATATATGTATATTGTTTCGGAAATGGATAGCAGAATGAGTCTACTAACAGGATTCAGTTTTTGACAAGAAAACAATCTACCAGTAGGATACTAGTTAGGATACGGAAGTATACATTTTTTCCAATAAAATAGATTTTTATTTAATTGCGGGAATATCACGTCCGGCTCGCAAATAAGAAAAAATTAAAATTTATTTGTAACAAATCGAAGTATGTAATAAATTGAGTTTATTAGGAATTGTAAATAAGATTTATGGATACACTGCAGATCATTGTACAACGAATTCTAGTCCACTGACTAGTTCACTGATGAAGCAGGCATTCGCCTAATAAGAATTAAAATATATAATATTTCACAAATTTATTGCACAAAACAAGGATTATAATTATTCAAATGAGATGTATGAATGTACTCTCATTCTCTTTTAATCCCACTAACTCATACTTAGGACACCAAGCATGCACGTCCGATACCATGCTTATACTACTTGGCTTCAAATACTATAGAATATGAGTTAGCACCCGTCTATCCCTTAATCACAAATTTTTTAATTTTATTCTCAACTTTCACTTGTTATATAGGCCATTCTCTCGACGCCCAAATATGTATTCAAGTCTTTCCTCCAATGTCTAGTGAATATATGCAAATTTCAAATTATATTTCCAAGGCCTTCTTCGTCTTCTGAATACATTCACAACTCAACGCTTAACACAAATCATGCACCATATTTTTCTTGATTGTGCGAGTGTTTATGCATATGCAGTACAAAATGTCAATAGTCACATGCTATCTAATAATCATACAAATTTCAATACCGATCAAGCTATTATATATCGAAGTGATAATCGTACAAGCAAAAAAAAAAAAACAATTCAAGAAGCCCAGCATATAACAAGAGACAAGAAGAAAGCATTATCCTCAATCCTTAAACTGATACAATGCTTCATTATTCAACTCTTGAAACATAAAATCAACTCTTTTTCAGGGATTAAATAGAAACATATGACAACCCAAGGAACCTGCAGACTCGAAAAACAGTGATCCTGTAGTAGCATTATCATTCTTATCAACTTCCACGCAGCATATTAAACCATTGCTACTAATGTCATTAGCTATTATCGGCGTCTTCTTGTAATGTATATTATATGCAATTCAAACGCAACAGTAGCACACATGAGAAAGGGAATGTTTAGGCTACTAGCACTGATCCATTGAAGAAAACATGTAATTTGAACAAAATATCCTTATTGTACACATCAACAAAATGTCCTTATTGCCATGTAGAAACATTTGTTTTTTTTTGTTTTTTGGGACAAACAATAGATAATCTACTCTAAATTCATCTAGAATATGGGGAGGAGTGAGGGTTTGAACACCGGACACAATGAATTGAGAAAGAAGAATGTATTCACCATGGCAATCCACCACTTTCTATGTATGCAGAAACATCTGAGCCCTCAATTAAGCGTGTTGTCTCTCTTGACAGAATGTCAATTGTGTTGTCTTCCTTGACTGAAATAACACTATTCACATAAACAGCAGCTTGAATAAATCTTGGATTATCCACGCCACGAATAGAAACGTACTTTCGTGTTTTTGTGCTTAAGTTGTAGGAGACTATATGCCCATTAGCGCTAACTATCAGAAGCTCGTCGCTCTTCCAAATTTTCAGTGGAATCAAAATGTCCTGTAAAGTTCCAATGCTTAAGTGTTTTTATCCATGAACCTTTCACCTCCTCTATTATTTAATAAAAGAGCAATGGAGTCATTCCATACTGCAAGACTCTTAAGCCACCCATTGATGTTACGGAAGTTATCTGGAAGGGGTATATTATGAAACACCTCCTCGCTCATATCGAATGAAAGGATGACTTCATTATCTTGTGGAAAAGAAGCTGCATACCAGTAAAAAATTCCCTTGAAGTACATATCAAAGGAAGCCATCTAGAAGGCATTAGCTTTGATATCGCACTCGATCACTCTCCAAGAATTAGTACCCAAGGTGTATACTTCTGCTTTTCTTCTAGGCGTGCATACTTCTTCACTAGAAGGCCTAGCAAAAAATTGACAATTTTAACAACCTTGTACTGTTTAGTTTTGGAATCATAACCGAATCCCGCGGCATTGCTATACGTGATGATTTCTTCTCCTTTGTCAATACCTAAATGACGGCGAGGCCATGGAGGGTGAAGAAGACAAGACTCGGGAAGAAGCTTGAATTCCTTGATTGCTGGATTGCATAAAACAATAATGTCGTTGGGATATTGTAGACAGATGATCCCATCACAATGACCTAACATTTTTACATTAAAAGGAAGTTTCCTCAACCAGAAGTTCTCAACCTCAACAGTTGCAGCATGATGAACATCACCATCATTAATAACATCGTCGAAAACATTAAGTAACGAAAATACATCCATCATATCTGGCGTCAGGTTGATCTTGTTGCGGATGAAGTTTTCCTCCTTGTCCTTTATGTTGGTGACCATGATGCTAGTGGAGGAGGCCAATTTGTTGTGTTTGGGTTTGGAAAGGTGCTTCTCCACGAAGTTAGGGTTCTTGATCAGATCGCACCATGACCTACGGACGCACTTGAACCGCATCAAAGACTTAGGAGGCAATCTTGACAGAATTTCCACCACCATCTCTTCGGACAATTTGCACAGCTTTGCCTATTTTTTTTTATCAATCCTCCTCCTCCTCCCCCTCCTACGTATTTCTTTTGTATGATTGTGTCTGTAGGTTTTTTTCACCTACGCATTCATCACATCACACACACACAAGAATCGATCTCATGTTGTTTTTGAAGGGTTAATTTTATTAGGTAGGGATCGAATTGTTGTTCTTTAAGAAATTAAATTAAGGTAACTGGAGAGGAACAAGATGAAGGAAAATGTTCATACCTTGGAATTCGGGTTGTGTTAAGAGTCTGAGAGGAGAGAGATTGAAAGTAAAACTTCAAAATCCACTCAGATTCCCTATCGGTCTTCGTGGCTGCGATCCTTTCGTTTGGATGAGGAATTTCAAATGTAATGCTAGGGACAACTGTAAATTCTCTTGTTTGGGAAAGATGTGTGAAATTTGTAATGTTTAGGACATGAAATTTATTGGTTTTTTCACAGGCAGTTTTGATGGATATATTTATCGTGAATCCAATTGTTCACGACTAAGGTTGTCATGCACTGATATTGTCCCCACCTAACCATCTAGGCCCAATTCTCTAGATGGTATCAAGCCCAATAGACCTCATGTGTGAAGTTTTATCTCAAAAAGTCTCGATACAATTAAAGTGTTGCAACTATATTTAAACCTTAGGTTATTATTGTACTTCGCCTATGTTAAGACTCTCCAAATTCATCTTGACCTGTATCGAGCCAACTTTTTATGTTAGTGTTTTAATACTCCTATCTAAATGCAGTTAGTTTCCCTTGTAAATTCAGAATAGCCGTTATGCAAGAGCTGTCCTTTCCTCTTTTGGATTTAATCAAGAACTTTTGCCAACGAGATTTGAACTCAAGATATTCGAAAATGGTCGGCGACATTATGCAAGAATTAAGAGTTACCGCATCTGATCATTCATAAAAATAATTTATCACCAAGATAAACCCTAAATACCATACAAACAAACAAAATTCACATAGCTTTACGCTTTCATCAACATCATGAATGTTAATTTTATGGATACAATCATTGAACAAATCACAGTCAAGAACCAAACAACATCCATGTTAAAGATGGCCAAATAAAGCACGAAAACCGTCATTAGGCCATCAAACTGGTAAGAAACGAAGAGAAGAGTCCTTTAACTCTATAACAAGGCTAATATCCCAACAGCACCATAGTATTAACCGCCGGAAAAAGAAAAAGAAAAGTAATTATCCTGCCGTGAAACTCTTATCAACAATTAAACTGTGATAAAGCACTTCTGTTTATAAGGAACAGAAGAGTCCTTTAACTAGATAACAAGGTTTAATTCGTTTACTTCTAAAGACAAACGCGACTTTTCGCAACACATACATAGTTTTATGCAAACTAAAACAAAAGAGCATATATGACAATACATAGATTCAAACTCACACCAACGTTCCACTTCATAAATATCGAGACTGGGTGCAAACACAATCGACCTTAACACTATGGTACACAAACACATACAAAGACATGCATATGTGTGTCTCTCTATCTCTTTGAATAACTTGGTTCTTTGAAAATCAATTCAAAAAGTGAAACGACCCGAAGTAGGAAAACAAAACTATGGTCAGAAAAACAAAACTATTGTAATGGTCATTGGTTACAATCAAGGTATAAAATATCGATGATATCGGAAATATTGGTAGTCCAAAAAGACGGAAATTTCGATGGAAATATCGGGATATTATCGATATCGATAAAAATTGAATAAAAACCACGGAAATTGTTAGAAAAACTTGGAAATTTTTATTGAAACTTTGCAGGATGTTTATTTAGTCAATTATCTATTAGTTTATCACAAAAAATTGGAAGAAAATGCATTGCATGATGGATTTTAATTGATTTAAGTTGATTATATAGCGAGCTGGCAAACATTGTGAGTGTAGAAAATATGTAGTAATTAATGAAAGAAGTTTAAACACACCATAATCATTTATACATAATGAATTAGTACAATATTTTACACTTTATACATTGCATGATAAGATACATGAGTGACTTATTCTTATAACGGGTACATATCAATTTTTTTATAAAAATTAATGGGTACAAACTTATTCTTATTTTATTTTTTATATATTTGAAATGTTTGAATTGAAAATTTATTAGGAGTTTAATAAGGATGTGAGTATTAAAACTCTAAATCAATTACTAATTTTTGTTATGAAAGTTATGTAACTTACATGTAATTCATTAATGCTAGGGACTTTGATCAAAATATAAAAACTGATAAGATCTTAGTCAATGAACATTAGAAACTAGGGATCGGATACTAATTTTTCTTTATTTTTTTAAAATAATAATAATTTGGTTAATCACATTTTACATCATCTAGTTTCGAGAAAAAAACAAAACTGTTTGGTCAATTTTGAAAGCCATATAAAATTTTTGAGTGATATTTTTATCCAACGTGTTAATACAAAAACATATAGACATAGTACATGATTATGTTTTGGTAATCGAAGACGCCACAATGACATGAATGGTTCTACTTAGGTAATTACAGGTTTTTAATTAAATTGATGATGTAGTAAATATAAGACTGACGTAGAAACGTCACTTCCACCATTTAGACTAAATTGTATGATTGGTTTTCCTTTCATGTTACTAATTTGAATAGAAGCTGAAGCTCTACGATGACGAGTTTTTGTTCATATGTGCTAGTTTGGTTTCCCTCGTTAACCCACAAATAAATCGAATGCCTATCATATCATTATTCTGGCGAACAGTCAAATTAGCAAGTAACCAAAAGACGTATATCAATATGATATTTTTCTAATGGTGCAATGTGAGAAAATTAGTACTCATCGTTAAACTCATTCCCCAACCTAAAATGTATAAATCGAAGTAGCCTTAAATTCTTTGGTGGGTAATTGAAAAACTAAATTGCAACTCGTAATAAATTGCAACTCGTATAAGTCCAAAAGTTCATTACCCATAATAAAAACGCAATTTTGTTGGATAAAGCCGGTGGCTGTTGAATGGGAAAGCAAAGAATACAATACAATTGTGAGATTAGAGTTGTTGCTATTGACCCACATCGCCCAAGTCATAAAAGAAGAAGCTGGTGGAGGGATTATAAAAAGGACCAGAAGCCCAAACAATAAAGCATCTTCGCGCTTGGACCAGAAGATCATTACCCCTATTGATCATATCGCGATATTATCGATATTATTTATAATATTAAGATATATTGACGATAATTAAGGGATAAGTGTGAAAATATCGTTATCTAAAAAAAACGATAATATCGGCGATATTTCGCCGATATTATCGATATTTTGGTCCTTGGTTACAATGTTGCATACATTTTGATGTCAGTATATACGAAATGAATTGTTAATAAAGTTCAACTAAACAACTTATTTAACATACAAGGCAGTACTAGAATGACTACGACGACAACTTAAATTTAGCTCTCAAGAGAAAGCTTCAATTCCAGACTAAAACAGAACTCACAGAAGCTGACCACAAGAGAAAGCTAACAGCAGAAAGAAACAAACGGAGACTCAATTAAATTGCATTACCACAACTTCGGCATGATCGAACCATTGACATTACTTAGTTTGATTACTCATAACCATTGCCACATAATTCAGAAAAAAAAAATTCAGTTCAATGTAGTGGCATTTTAAGCATCTTCAAGTGCACAAAATTGTTCACAGCTTAATTACTTAACAAAAAGTTTGATTATTTTGGTAAATAATACATGAAAATTGATAACAAAGAGTAGAATTCGTCCCTTTTTAGAACAAAAGAAAATCTTAATTTTCATTAGAGAATTAGAACACTAATTAAACAACAACAATAACAAATCACAACCTAACAATAATTTTTGAAAAAAAAAAATTACTAAAATTTAGAACAAACCCATTAGGCAGTGAGTGGAGTCCTGAGTAGTGAACCCATCAATTGGTTTTCGGGTGCGGCATGGGGAATAACCCGGAACTAGTGCCTCTCAGCGGCTAAAAGCCCAAGAACTTCTGCAAATTGATCTGAATACTGATCAAGCACAGAAAATACAAAAACGCCATTGAACAGTTCGTCACATCCTCCCCTTGCAGCCCTCTGTGGCTCATCTTCATCACCAACCTAAAGGGCTTACAGGGTAACTTCGCCACCGCCTTCCCCTCGAACAACGAGTTAAGCAATCTCAAGACGACGAAGAGGACGAGGGCTACGACGGCGCCGAACTTGAACTTGAAGAGCGACAAATTGCGGCTTGATTCCTTGAGGCTGCTCTCGACGCGGTCGATCTTCTTGGTCTTGGACTTTTTGGTAATTTTGGTGGCGGAGGTGGAGTTGGTCTTCATGGTCTCGAGCTTCTTGAGGGCTTTGTCGATGGAGGAGTGAAGGGACTTGTAGGAGTTGGTGCGGTAGATGAAAACTCATGAGATCGCCTCGCAAATGACAGTGGTGCAGAAGGAGATGCCTACCACCGTCAGGTTGTCCGAGTACTTGAGGCCGAAGAGGAAGGAGGTGGTGACCATCGGAAAATCGCCGAGAAAACGCGAGAAAATTTGAATATTGGAGTGTTTGATCTGATTTGGTGGTGCGTAGATTTGTTTAGTTTAGATTGTGAGATGTAGTGGACTTTTTCTATGGGCCTAATTTTAATGTTGGTCTTGGGCCTTGCCTTGCGCCTTGGGCTTTTTTATATTTTTCCAATTGTTAAAAAATCTATTTTTACTGCCACCACTAGTAGATGCTTGAACATAACAAATCCTTGGTAAAAATGTTTCTTTCAAAATGCACTTCAAGTGCTTCCGGAACCTAAAAATATTTCACCTTAAGTACTTTCAGTCATTTTAAAACTACTTCCAAATGAGCCGTAATTTTATAAGATCCTTCCCGAACTAAATCTCAACGTTCTTCAATTGTTTTTGGTTGTAGGTTGTAAGTCAACTTATAAAGATTTAACCTAGTGTCGAACGAAATGGTTAGGGGTGTGTATAGTACTAGTATATAGAGTTATGAATACATGAATTTTGAGAGAGTTCAGTTGACTTTCATAAATTCATGTGGATTTTGGTTGAGCATATCTGTTTACTTTACAAGTTGGGCATAGCCCGACATCTATGCACCAACTTATTTGGGAGAGTGTTAACGTGAGCCTAACCCGTGTCTAGCAAAGTATTCTCTTGTAATTAGCATGTAGCCTTGTATATATATTGGCCTCCATAGGGAGAAGAATAACATACATAAATTTCCAAATATTTTAGCATAAATAAGACAGGCTAAAAGGGTTACACTAAGGGGAGGGGGAATTCAGTTAAACTACACAATGGGTAACCTAATTTGGTATCAAATTCGCCATCCACGATATTCGAACATAAGATTTCAAACTTCCAAGTAAAGATGAATACCACCAGACCGTATTACCGAGTGGCTAGAAAGAATAAGTTAGATTGTGTAAAGGGAGACTTTGGATGCGGTCCCTAACTATGAATATTCTTTGATTGATACCTTATTGGTTTTCAATTTTTTATCGAAGTCCCTGAAATTAATGTGATAATTTATTTCTATGTACGTTACTATATTTTTTAAATTAAAAATTTTAGTTGTTTATATAAATGAGATTTTAAATAAAAAAACCATAATTTGTGGGATTACAAATATTAAAATATAAATATACTATTGTGTGTGTGTGTGTGTGTGTAAACATGGGTACATTCTTCAAAATCACAAAAAAAAATAAAAAAAAAAATATATATATATTAGGCTTAATAACATTAGTAAATTTCTCTCTATTAAACTTGACATGGATACATTTTAAAATCAAATAAAAAAGAATGTGCCCATATAAGTTTAAAAATGGCTTAGAAAAAAATTGAATAGATTTTATATATATAAAAAAAGGGTACATTTTACATATTAAAAAATTGGTATATTTAAGAATGAGTACATTTTAAGATTAAAAATTTGAAAAAAATTACATGAATGGGTACATATAATTAGCATGGGTACATTTGGCAAAATAAAAAATGGGTACAAATAAATTTAAAAAAATATATATGGGTACAAATACAAATAAAACTTTAAAAAATATGGGCACAAAAAGAAATTAATATATGGGTACAAATTAAAACTGAAAAGAAAATTGGTACAAATTAAAAAAGGGTTGCAAATTAAAAATGGGTACAAACTAAAACTAAAAATATATGATAAAAAATTTAGTCATAAATATAAATATACTAATTGTAACATTTTTAACATTAAATGAATATATTTAGAAATAAAAAAATTATTATTGAAATAATTAATGATATTATTAATACCCAAGGACATTGATCAAAAATTAAAAAAGAAAATGAGTAGCAAAAAGAAATAAGAGAACATAATTTCTCCTTGTATAAATTACTTTTTCTTTTTAAATTTTCCGAAAGACTCGCTAGTCACCACTGTAATATGTATAATTGATTGAAGACAAAATCTGGTAGTATCGGATAGCATTTATTATGTCTTTTTCTGGGGAGTAATTTTTGCAATTAAGAGAACGTGGCGAAAAAAAAAAAGCCAAACAGATCTGCATGGCTTATGTTTGAAGCTAACTCTTTAGAGAACCAGACATTTTTGGTTACGATTGAAAAGCTTGACTAACCCTTCAAACAACCCTACACTTGGAATGGCTATCCCTTCGAAACGTTATTGTGAATTAGTGACTCATGACATTGATAAGATGTGAGTATGTAGAGCGTTGTCCCGCATCAGAAAGTTGAGAAATATTTGAAGAGCTTATCAGAAATTAAGTTATTTCTCTTTTATTAATTACTTTTAAGATGGAACCTGAACTTTCTATATCATAGTAGGTTGACTCAAGTGTAAAGCTCAACCTCAACTGTAACTTTACCTTCATACATATATAAGATCATCTTATTTCCACTCCAAAGTTCTTTTTTGCACACGTTATTTGGAAATCCACGAAGGGAGTGTGAGAAGCTTAATTAAATTACAAATACCCATACCAAATTAAGTAAACTGTCACCCACTCTAGCTGTTAATCCATGTAAATTACACAAGAAGTTTAACATGTCAATCAAGACTTGATAATCATTCACATATGGGATTCATTACCCTCCAGCCAAAGTGATAGTTGACGCAAGCCGTTATATTGCTCATATTGATGAAATCTGTTGGACTCAAAAGGAACAAGACAGACTTGTTTGGTTATATTCTCTTAACTCTGTACATTAACCGAGGTGATTTAGAATCTTATTTATTTGTGTTAAGACAAAGTCCTTTTGCTATGTTTCTAGTAATTATCTAAAACTCCGAGAGCACTGCGTGAAGAAAAACAAGGGGAAAAATAAAGATTAGTCCTTAAGAAAAGGGTTTTTTCATATACTTTTATAAAAAAATTAAAATGAGCACATTAGGACGGTTGTGAATAGATTCTCCAATGATCAGAGGAGGGAGTTTGTACATGCTTATAAGTAATTAGACTACTCTATAATAAAACCTCAACTTTCTTCATGGTATCATAGTAGGTTGTCCATGTTTGAAGATCAACAACCACCCAATTTGTGTTGTTAACGTGCTAGACTTGAAAATTCACCATACGTGAAGATACGCGTTGAGAATGAATAGTTTACATGTATTTATAAATAATTAAATTACTTCTTAAATTGCCAATTATTTTTTTTATTGCGAGATTTCAACTTTTTTCGCATCATGGTGCGGTCGTCTAGCTTGAATGAGAACCCTCTCTAGATCTTCTTGAAGATTTTTAAATCGTGTTTGTTCATCGTACATCGTACGATCAGAAATGATTTTAAATTAAATATAAATAGTACCTGACGAAAACTAACCGTACGATATATACCTGAACGGATATAATTTTAGGATTCGGAGAGAATCCTCCGTCTAGCTTGGCTAGCCAGCAAAGTTTCTGTACCAAACCACCTGTCTTTGCGAGCTTTGAGTCTGACCGAGTGAAACCGAAAGTACAAGTAAATGGTGTGCAGTTTCAAAAGTCACCAGACTACACTGACTTAACTCTAGTTAGTCCTTTTCTCTCTGGTGAGAACACAGGTTAGTGAGTCCGTTTTTCCATCTAGTCCAAGTGTCATTACTCCTACTCACCCAATGCATGCAGCTCGTACAAGTCTTTATTTCTCTTCCCACGTTGCTTCAAACCCTAACCCAAACCTCATCCTCTACTTTCAATCAGATCCCTTTCCGGTTTACATTACCCTCTTAGTAAAATAATAAAACTATTTGGACACACATAACAGACACACTTACTAACACATTTTTTAATATATACATGGATCATACTATTCAATTCTTCTTGTACTAGAGAGAACGTTAGCAAATGTGTCAATTTTGTGTGTGCAAACAGTAAAAACTCAAAACCCCTCACTTTTAACCCACTAGACCCCACCCATACAACCCCTAAATTAACCCGCATTTTCCCTTATATATATCCTCCTCCTCCACTTGGTGCTACGCCCAAGCACCACTGCTCGTCACCTCTATTTTCCTCTTTCCCTTCCCTCTTCTTGCCTCCAGTTTCTTTTCCATCTCAAGAAAAAATGTTGAATTTCATGTTTAAGTCCACTTCCATGTTCAATAATTCCAGATCCTCAGCTTACAGCTCTACCATCGCTCCATGTAACTCCATCACCTCATCAGATACCTCAATTCCAATGATGTACTCCACGTCACCAAGCCTTGGTTCGTGTCTCTGTTTGCATGATCGTGGTTCCTTTAAGTACGCATGTAATAGTTGCGACATGACCTTCCCAACAATTCAGGCTTTGGGAGGCCACCAGAACGCTCACCGCAAAGAGAGAAATGATCTCCGAGCGAAGGGGGTTGCTCGCGCTGCTGAGGAAAACCGCAGGTTCAGACCCTACGTGTCCTCACATGACCGCTGGAGATCGGCACCGCCATCTATTAACAACAATTTCATCAACAAAACCAAGACTCGAATGCGTTCATATGACTTCTACCATTTCATGGGAATGGCGGGCGATTGTAATCCGAAATGGGGTGCAGGGTTAGAGTTTGGATCAGGTTCTAAAAGAAGGAAGAGTGGTTATGAAGACAACGACGGTGCCGAGGCGGATCGTGACAAGAAGAAGGGTAAGTATGTTGATGTCGCTGATGATTTGAAAGTGGCTATGTCTAATGTGACGCTGAGTTTGGCAACAGGAAGTGGTGACATGGAGAAGTCCGGTTCTGGTTTAGATTGGGAGGACGGGGAGTACATGTACGTTGTTGGACGTGATGGTGCAGCTAGTACTTCCAAGATTGAAGAGCTGGACTTAAATCTGAAACTCTAATAAGTTAATTTATTAGACTCTTCTCTTTCTCTCTTTCCTCACATAATAAATATGCATCCTTGTATGCATGCTTAGCTTTATCTAGGGGTAATAACCTAATTTAGAAAAACAAAATAAAACTTAGGGAGCTGATATCTGCACTCCAAAAACAATTTCGTCAAGCTCAGATCTATATGTATTTTTTGGAGGTGTAAATAATAAATCTCTAAAATTATGTATGTTATGGCCAGGGAGCGATCGAGGGAGAGAGATGAGTACTTGTTTTTTCTTAGTTCTTTTTTGGGTCCAGTTCTAGTGTCTGTGTACCCATTCAGTTTTCTTGTTGTTGCCAATGATGCCTACTGATGATGAATTGTAGGAGGTTATGTCCTCCATGAATTCAAAATGTAATTGTAAGACATCATGGAATATATGCCAAGTCTTTGTTTGTATTTGAAAATTTGTAACTGCTCTTTTCATCTTATTGATGTGTGCATCTGTGTGTTGGTTCTTTACTTATCTGGCTGCACAGAAGTAATTAAGTTCAATTCAGTTAATGGGAAATTAAAAAAGGGCAGTTACAAAGTTGATTGTAAAGCCGGAGGCTTCGACGCCGAGCAAAAGAGTATGTCCTTTTGTATATTAGATCTAAGATGATGATTAACTCTTTGTTCAGAAAAATGGTTTTGAAGATTAATTTACCAAATTTTCAGAAGGGTAATTCTGCCCTATTTCAATTTGTCACTCAAAATACTCCCAATAACTGGTACTAGGTTCAATGAAATTACATATGGGGAAATATATAGCTCCTTAGTATAGAAAGAGATTTAGGGGGTGTATTATATATGAAGTTTGATGGACTTCGCTTGATTCTCATGTTCAAGTGTATTCAATATAGACTTTTAATAAGGACTTTAATTACCAAAGTCACCATGTATAGAATAAAGACTCTTTATGACTTCTATAAAGTCTATGAAAGTCTTGTGGTATTCAATTATGATTTTTTATGCTTTTATAGTAAGTTTTTTTGTCATAGCAAATCCTACCTCTTCCCCTAAGATTTTGATGGATTTTGTTTTTCTCAATTTTCTAATGATATGCTATACACCCACCATAATGCACTATTATTATCACCACTTCCACCACCATGTCGCCACCCCCATCACCACCACCCCCATCCCTACTCCTCCACCATCCCAACTTCATCCTGACACTACAATCACCACCCCTACTATTATCTCCGCCACAAAGACACCAAATTTACTACAATCATCTTGCCGACAATCACCACTGAAACCTCCATCATTGTTGCCATCTCATAAGATCACTTTATCATGGTCACGATCACCATTTCAATAACGAAAACTTAAAAAATAATATAATACTTATTAATAAATTAGCCATTAAAAGTCCATGACAATCCGCATAATTCTAAAATTTCTTGGCATTGAACTCTTCTTCTTTTTTTTATTTTATTTTTTTTTTAAGAAGAAGAAGAAGAAGAAGAAGAAGAGTAGGATATTCATTGATTGAAAGTGATACATACAAATAAGAGGATAGTGTGCATACATGGACCTCGATAAAAACCTTTCCAGGGATTTCAACCCAATCAAAAAGAAAAAGAGCGTCTCGCACAAACAGCTTGAAAAGCTAGCTATCCTCAATAACCATTGGTTTACAAATTTGCTAAACTTAACTCAAGCAATTCTTCCTTCTGGCAAAGTGCTTTCTTCAAGCAACATATCCAATATAAGCATTGAACTCTTTAGAATTCTTCAAGACACAAATAAAATAATGGGAGACTTTAGATGCGGTCCTTAGTTATGAATATTCTTTGATTGAAACTTTGTTGGTTTTTAATTTTTGATCGAGATCCCTGAAATTAATGTGATAACTTATTTCTATGTACGTTACTATATTTTTTAAATTAAAAATTAGAAATTTTAGTTGTTTATATAAATGAGATTTTAAATCAAAAACCATAATTTTTGGGATTAAAAATATTACAATATAAATATACTATTGTGTGTGTGTGTATACATATATAAACATGGGTACATTCATCAAAATTAACCAAAAAAAATTATTGTTTCTTCATATAGTATATTGTTGTTAGTTTATGTTTTTTGTCAGAAAGAGGTCATTGTATTAAATAGAGCAAGTATTCTAAGCAACAGAACTAAACACGGAAGATGATATCCCATGTTCAAGGAGTTAATACATTTAAACTCCCAGAAAAAAAAAAGGAAATCATAATCAAGCCTCAAAAGGCACAAAAGGATGGCGCTAAGCCATCCAGAAGAAGAAAGATAAAAAAAAACCTAATTACAAGGGGGGCAAGGAAGCCCATCTCGAGAAAGAACAAGAACCAGCAAGGGAGGGGGTTGTGACGCCCATCTATAGTTTCTCACACTCAACAAAGCCAAAGTTGCAGCCTCATGAGCTGCTCTATATGTCTTCCTTGAAACCCATTGCCAACTGACAGCATTGAAAAACGACTGAAGCTTCCAAATCTCAGACACAATGGTGAAAATTTTCCACATACCACTAGCACTCTTTTTTGTTATGCAGTCCACAACTTCCTTAGAGTCACTTTCAATGATCACATTCCTAACCCTTAACTCCTTTGCCAAAGACAAACCCGTAAGAGCCGCCTCAGCCTCCATTGCTTCAGGAAAAGAACGCTGCAAAGTAAACGCCTCCCTGCCAATAAGAGAGCCCAGATGATTTCGAATAATGACCCCCACAGCCCCATACAATCTTGTTAGTTTATGTTCAGGCTAAATAGCCAAAATGGTCCCTAAGATTTGCATAACTCATCACTTTGGTCCCTAACATTTCAAATCGATAAAAGTGGTCCCTGAGATTGTCCACCATCCATCATTTTGGTCCTTCCGTTAAAAACTCCGTTGAGTGTCCTGGAGCTCTTGTCCAGAAGTTTAGACAATTTTCAAAGCTTCGTAACTCAATCGTTTCTTAACCAAATTCGACCCATAATATATCAAAATGAAGATAGGAAAGTGTAGAATAAGATTTTACCTATTTGGAAGCCCAATGGCTGCTGGAGATGGCCTCAAAATAGCCTCAAAGTTGACTGGTCCGAGGGAAAACCGGAAAACTCGCCGGAAACTAGGTAAACTTTAAACCTTCATAACTTCTTCAATACTCAACGAAATCAAGTGATTCAAAAACAAAAATCATACTTCTCGACGAGACGAAGAGAATGGTACCTTTTTAAACTGCTAATTCGCCTTTTTTGGCTAGAAAACAGCTTGAAAGTAGCTGTCTTGGTCTCGAGTTAGCCACTTTCAAGCCGTTTTCCAGCCTAACCAAGACAATTTAGCCGTCTAAAAAGGTACCATTCTCTTTGTCTCATCAAGAAGTATGATTTTTATTTTTGAATCACTTGATTTCGTTTAGTATTGAAAAAGTTATGAACGTTTAAAGTTTACCCAGTTTCCGACGAGTTTTCAAGTTTTCCCTCGGACCATTCAACTTTGAGGCTATTTTCTTGCCATCTCTGGCAACCATTGGGCTTCCAAATAGGTATAATCTTATTCTACACTTTCCTATCAAAATATATTATGGGCCGAATTTGGTTAAGAAACGATTGAGTTACGAAACTTTGAAAATTGCCCAAACTTCCGGCTAAGAGCTCCGGGACACTTAACGGAGTTTTTAACGGAATGACCAAAATGATGGATGGTAGACAATCTAACGGAAGGACCAAAATGATGGATGATAGACAATCTCAGGGACCACTTTTATCAATTTGAAATGTTAGGGACCAAAATGATGAGTTATGCAAATCTCAGTGACCATTTTGGCTATTTAGCCTTTATGTTCACTCTACTGTTTCGGAGCAAAAGTCTAAGCAGATTATGCTTTCAACCTGGGTGTAGCACAAATCAAGTGTTATTCAGTCATTCCATTGACTTCAGAGCCATGACACTGACAACCATTGGAAGACAAGTAGATATCCATATGGCCAAGCCAATATCTTAACATCGGACTCGGCTTCTCTGCCCTCCTAGTTCCCATACACTCTCATTCCCTCATATTTTGTGCGGTCACGGTTAAGTCATGTCAATATTTTATATTGATTTTTTTATACAGATAATAAGACAAAAAACAATAGTGATATAAAATATTGACGTGACTTAACCGTGACCGCACAAATAAGAGGGGATGTGAGTGTATGGGAGGACAGAGAAGCGAGTTCCCTTAACATCTGCCACTTCTGTTACGTCTACGGTGCTAGATTTTTTTCTTCTTTCTGTGCTAGGCGGTGGGGCCAAATATTTGCATGAACAAATTTCAATACAGAAACGTAAATCTAAATATGGGAAATAATTTCTTATTTCATAAGGAAAGAAAATAGTTGCGCAGTTGAAAAGGGAAATCCATTGAGATTTTGTGTAATCTTTCTCTAATTTAGTTAATAAATTCATTTGGATTTAAACCTTAATGGCACTATGATCCCCAAATCAGCTACAATAATTGTTTGAGCTTCTAAATCCATTTAAGATACGAATTCTCTGCTAACGTAGTATATAAGTATAAATTCAATTATTTTGTAGCATACAAGTATGTTTATTTTTTTAATATATATATAAATAATAAATGTACTATTAAAATAATTACAATGAATAAAATGTAGCCAAAACTACAAAAGTTGATTACAATATATATTATAGTAGATAAGTATAAAATATAAATAAAAAAAATTCAAAACTTTGCAATCGGAATAAGCTCGGAACACTTCGACATTTTATCTCTAAATGCGTTTCAATTTTCTTTTTCTTTTTTTTGAAAATATTCAAATTCAAAAATGTCCAGATTTGGATTAGAAATTTTAAATCGAAAAATTAAATTCTAACTTGCACTCCTATCTCAAGCAACAGTTAAAAAAATTACATAATAGAATTAGAATGATAGAGAAGGCAATGACAAAACCAATCATTTTCGTTAGTAAGATAATTTAGCGACAATATTGTTTCCCTCACCAAAGCTAAAGCTCTTCATGCAAGATTTCATGATGTAGGTTCAAATTTGATGTACGGTAATATTTTCTAAATTCCACCAAGAAATCCAATCTAAATTTAACCAAGAAAAACAATTAAAATTCCCTTATCGGTAATTAGGTTCTTCCTTTAATGTCTTTGATTGAATCAAGTATAGTAAAAATAGATTCAAATATTGTTAGTTATAAAAATCATGTGTGCTCAAATGTGACCGTACCATAAATTTCGCGTGCATACATTTCTGTTGGTTGTCGCATGATAGATTTGGTGTACAGTATACATATGTTATTGTCAAACAAACTACAACAACTGACAGTATATATTTCTCCAAAAAGTCTCAAGTGCACCAGATTTGGGCCGGAAACTACGCGACAACGTACTAAACAAAAAACTTTGTGCTAAAAGAGTTTCAAGTGCAATATCTTAGTGTCAGATGCTACGCAACAACGTAAGATGAATATACAAGGTAAGATGAAACGCGACAACATACAGATCAAAACATATCAGCGCAACGACAATTTAACTTATTCTTTGAAACTGTAAAGTGCACAATATATTACCGTTAGAAGCGAGGAGACAATAAGCTGACAAAATAATTATTTCTCCAAGAAGTTCCGATGCATATAAAACGTAAGATGAAACGCGACAACGTGCCGACAAAATTGTTGATTCTCTCAAAGTTTAATATGCAATATGTTAATGTCATACGTAATGTGAACACTACAGTACTCTAAAAATGTCATCATGCACTCTTCATTTATGAAAACTTATGGTGAAAAAATATACCTGAATTGCAGAATGACATTTCTTGGGTGCTCATAACAGCTCATTGTTTTTTTAGAGGTAACTAATATTATGCCTGGAATATTCTTATACACAGTGTAATAAACTTTACAAGCTATATTCATAGAATATTTTCCTCTTTATGCTATTGTTAATTCTTAATAGAGTCCTCTATGATTCTTTGGCTATATGCTAATTTCTTCGCTAAAAACTCTTGCAATGATAAAATTATTTGAAATTCCACTATATAATAAGAGGCTTATTTCATATACCATAAACATTTTCAAGTCTCTCAAATTGGTAGTATATGTTGCGCTATATGGTTGTAACTCGTCTCGTAAATGTATAATAAGGGAAGATATATATATATATATATATATATCACTGTTCCAAAGATCCCAGCCCCAATTAATGCCTAGGTGTTTGAAAATTAAGAAAAGGTACCTAGACCTACTGAAGCGCCTGCCTAGGAACTCGCTTAGCCCGCTCAGACCTGCCTAGGCACCTGCCTTGGTTGTGAGAAAATGGATAACTTTCATTTTGCATTTTTTTTTTCAATAAATTGTAGAAGACTTGTTGCATACTTAAATGAACATACATTATATCCTTGTTTCCCATGTTTTCATTATGTTTCAGTACTTCATAATATATATGTCATTCTATTTTGTATTTATGATGAAATTATATACATTTAAAGTATAAGCAGACACTTATCTGCACAAAATATAATAGATTTACTTAAATCCGCCTAGTCTGCCTAGGCACAAGGCCCTAGCCCGCTGCCAGATTAGCGCCTAACGTCTTTTAGAACATTTATATATATATATATGTGTGTGTGTGTGTGTGTAGGCCCCTTAAGGAAGGGATTTTCATTTTTTTTCAAAAAATGGGGATTAGTTGTGGGAGTCACTCTACATCGAACTTCAACGATCCGAATTGTCTATTTTGTAAGTCTTAATTCATAGATCAGCCTTGCGAAAATTCAATTCAATCTGAAACATATGCCTATTTAATTATCACAAAGAAATTTCAATGTTTTTATGTTTGTCAATTTCTTTGAACTCAATCAGATGTCTCAAATATTTCCGATTTGACTAATATTTTATAAGGATGATATATGAGTTGCAACTTTGAAAAATAAACAGTTCGGATCGTTAATGTTTGATGTGGTGTGGGACCTACAACTAATTCTCATTTAAAAAAAAATGAGAATCCCTTCTTTCCTCTCTCTCTCTCTCTCTCTCTCTCTGTATATATATATATATATCTCATAGTAAACGGCAAGTATAAATTAGTAGAAGTTGGACTGGGAAAATACAGTGCAGCTAAAAGGTGGCATACATATTTCACACCACTTCGTGAACATATGTATAGTAAGCTGGTTAATCAGCTATATATTATGCGTTACATTACTTAACAAATGTGTGACTCATAGAAATCTAAAGGCATACGACATCCTTAACTTTGAGTTAGATTCCTTTTCCAATTTACATTACCCTCCTCTTAAATAACTCTATCTTAACCTGCTAGGTCCCACTCATGCAACTCCTAGATATATATGAAGAACTCGAGATTCTATCATAAAACAAATTGGCAACGTGAGAGTACATTAATTACTTATAAGCATATGCAAGGTCCCTTCTTTCTCCATGTAGGATTGATACGCTCAACACACCTCTCACGTGTGGCGATTTTTCAAGTCTAGCACGTGGACAACACAAATTAGTGACATGGATCACGTGTTGCCGTTAGGCTTCACACACGGGACAACTTGCTCAAATACCATGAAGTAATTGAGTTTCGACCATAGAACCAAATTGGCAATATAAGGAGTAACTCAATTACTTATAAGCACATGTAAGGTCTCTCTTTGCCTGGTGTAAGATCGTTACTCTCAACAAATGAAATTAACCCTCCTTGTCGCCTATATATACGCTCTCCTCCTCTCCACTTGGTGCTACCAACAAGCTCCATTGCTCATCATCTCTGTTAATTTCCTCTCTCCCTTCCTTCTTATTGCCTCCAATTCTTACCATCTTAAGAAAAAGATGTCAAACAGTTCCATGTTCAACAATTCCAGATCCTCAGCTCACAACTCTAGAATTACTGAAGAAAACGACAGCTTCAAGGTATACGTGTCGTCACCTGAGCCCTTGAGATGGGCACCGCCAGCTTGCGACGATGACTCCATCACCGACAACAGCAGAACTGCGACTCCAAGTGCACAAAAGTACCTCCATTTCATGGGAATGGCGGGGGACTGTAATCCGAAAATGACCGGGGTAGGGTTTGGATCAGGAGCTGGTGATGGAGGTGCTTGTGGATCTAAAAAGAACAACCGTGTTCACGATGATAATGATGATGCGGAGGCGGATCATCACAACAAGAAGGGTAAGTATGTTGATGTTAATAATGATTTGAAAGTGGAGATGCCTAATGTGACCCTGAGCTTGGCAATAGGAAGTGGTGACATGCAGGTGTCTGGTTCTGGTTTAGACTGGATTCGTGGAGGTAATGGTAAAACAAGTACTTCCAAGACTGAAGAGCTGGACTTAAATCTCAAACCCCAATAAGTTCAATTTCTTCGAGTCTTCCCTCTCTCTCTCACTCTGTTTCCTAATAGATATGCATCGTTTGTATGCTTAGCTCTATCCAGAGGTAATAAGTAAAATAAAACCTAATTAAATAAAATAAACTTTAGGGAGTTGACATCTGCACTCCAAAAACAATAATTTCCTAGAGTGTGGATAAGAATTTCCTAAAATAATTGTCGCCAGGTAGCCAGGGAGAAAGAGAAGAGTACTAGCTTTATTAGCCGAGGTTATTTCCGTTTCTAGTGTGCGCCAGTGAGTGTGCCCTTTCCGTTTCTCATGTTGTGTTGTCGCCAGCGATGCTTGTAAGAGGTTATGTCCTCCATGAATACAAAATGTAATTGTGAGACATCATGGAATATATATTAAGTCTTGTTTGTATTTGAAAGTTTGTAACTGCTCTTTCCTCTTATTGATGTGTGTGCAAGTGTGTGTTGGTTCTATACTTATATGGCTTCACAGAAGTAATTATTGGGCAGTTCAGACATAATCAGTTATAAAGTTGACTGTAAATTAAGCTGGATGCAGTCTTACTGGTAATTCGCAACGGTAGTTAGTGGAGGTTTCGACCCTTATTTTTTGTTGTTAACTCCGCCGAGCAAAAGATATGTACGGCACCACCTCTAGCTCTCGCTTATTTTGCAAAATTTTGCCGTTTGGTGTATTAAATCTTGGTGGATGCATTATCTGTTTGTTCAGAAAAATGGTTTTCAAGATTGATAAACCACATTTTCAAGGAGGCTAATTGTGCCCTAGTTTTAATATGTCATTTCTGGCAGATTTTTATGTCTAATAAATCATATATATTTCCATGAGATTAGATTCTTGACAATTTGGCTCCTAAGAATGACAACGACCACACCAGTCATATTCGCTACTAATAGATAATTTAGCAGCAATATTGTTTTGTTGACAAAGGTAAAGTTCTTGAAAATTTCAGGGCTAATGTAATCGTTTCGTGGTAAAGGCAGTTTGTGCTTTTGGGATAAAAGATCCAGGTGGTCATAACTTATATGGAGGGGTGAGCGTGAGGGTGGTGTGGGTAAGTTAGTAAGTTAGGTGGGTATATTAAAATAATTTAAGTAATTGGGAGTGTTTTCAGTTGGAAATATGTTCAACAAATTGTGGACTGTCTTTAAAATCACCCATATATAGGTAATAGCTTCTAGATTCAACCTAGAAATCCAATGTGAAGATTTAATCCAGGTTTCAGTTAAGTGAGATAAAAAAGAAAAACAATGAAAATTGTCGTCGAAATTAGGTTCTTCCCTTAATAATTAAGGTCCTTGAATGAATCAAGTAGTGAAAAATATTTTCAAATATTCTTAGTGATAAATATATGTCACTTAATACTACGGTCTAATAGTATTTTTCTTCACTTATAAGTAAGAGGTATTCGGTTTGATTTTCGTCAAAAGTAAATTTGAACCACATTATTGCTAGTCCATTGTAAGACTAAAACCAACCCCCTCCCCCCTTAGTGTAGATAATATTGTTTGTTCAAAAAAAAAAAAAAAATCTATGATCAATATTGTCATATATCCTAAATTTCACATGTAGTATTGTTGGCTATTGTATGATAGATTTTAAGTGCAGCATAGATACGTTTTCTCAGACGAACTGCTGCAACCGTTAAAATAATTAATTCTTCAAAAAATTTGGGCGGACTAGTTTAGTGCCACATAATTAGTGTTCAAAAAGTTTCAAGTGTAGTACATTAGTCTCAGGTGCTATGCGACAATGCACTGAGACAACGTATCAGCGCACCGATAAAATAACTTATTCTCTAAAAGTGTAAAATGTGCAATATATTATATTGTCCGAAGCTAAGAGACAATGCAGTGACAAAATAAATTAGTACTCCAAATATTTGGGGTGCATATGTATCAAATGAAATGCAGCAACGCGCTGACAAAATAGTTGATTATCTAAACTTTTTGTATACAATATATGAGTGTCAAACATAAAGGCACAATTGACAACATAATTATTGCTCCAAAATTGTAATCATGTCTGAAATTCTTTTTTTCATTAAACCGGGGCCCTAGCTATCTACCAGGGCATATTAAGTCAAATTAAATCTCACTATATTTCAATCTAGCAAGCACATATCTGAAGAACAGACATAATTAAAGTTGCGCCAGATGTTTTACGAGTGAATATACATTTTCATACCAAATACTACCAGTTAAGGAATGTACAGACATGTATGTGTTTATTTGTCTTCTATATACGGTTCATTACTTAACCTATGTGGGTTTTAAGAAAGTTGAGGTTCAACAGGGTTCACAATTGGACACAATCTATATACATCAAGGGACACTTTTCCAAGTGGTAAACAGAAAAATCAAAACTGTACGAAAACAAGGAACTAAAACGGAGAAATTAGGTTCTCATCCTTTCTTTTGCTACATCATTGATTAAAATCCTATTCCTTTTCAATTTTTTTATCAAGGTCCTTGGATATTATAACATCATTAATTATTTCAATAATAAAATATTTTTTTTTATTTTTTATTTTTTATTTTTTTGAACAAATCGATATTATCTACACTAAGGGGAGGGGGTGTCGCCTTTGGCGAGAGTTGAACCTAAGACCTCTCACTAATCAGTGAGGAGGAATACCACTAGACCGTAGTACTAGTGGCAATATTTTTTTTTTTTAAATATATCATTTAATGTTAAAAATGTTACAATTAGTATATTTACATTTATGACTAAATTTTTTATCATATATTTTCAGTTTTAGTTTTTAAATGTAATTCTTTTTTAATTTGTACCCATATATTAATTTCTTTTTGTGCCCATATTTTTTAAAGTTTATTTGTATTTGTACCCATATATGTTTTTTTATTTGTACTTTTTATTTTACTAAATGTACCCATGCTAATTATATGTACCTATTCATGTAAAACTTTTTAATCTTAAAATGTACTCATTCTTAAATATACCGATTTGTTATATGTAAAATGTACTATTTTCTTTTATATAAAATCTATTCAATTTTTTTCTAATCAATTTTTAAACTTATATGGGTACATTCTTTTTTCTTTGATTTTAAAATGTATCCATATCAAGTTTAATCGAAGAAATTTACTAATGTTATTAAGCCTAATATCTTTTTTTTTTTTTTGTGATTTTGAAGAATGTACCCATGTTTTGATACAATAATTTTTTTGGTTAATTTTGATGAATGTACCCATGTTTATACACACACACACACACACACTATAGTATATTTATATTTTAATATTTTTAATCCCACAAATTATGGTTTTTTATTTAAAATATCATTTATATAAACAACTAAAATTTCTAATTTTTAATTTTAAAAATATAGTAATGTACATAGAAATAAATTATCACATTAATTTTAGAGACCTCAATCATAAATTAAAAACCAACAAGGTTTCAATCAAAGAAAATTCATAGCTAAGGACAGCATCCAAAGTCTCCCAACTAAAACTGTGTGCTTGTCTAGTTTGCTCAATTCTTTTTCTTGCAATCCAAGTTCCACACACTAGTAAAAAAAATAGGTTGCGCGACGAACAAAAGTTCGTCACACAAGACGCACTTGCGTGACAAAAAAAAACTTCGTCGCGCAAAATAGAAAAAATAGATAAAATAAATAAATTAAACTTGCGCGACGAAAATTTCATTGTGCTAAGTATTCTTGCTCGATGAATATTTTTTGTCGTCGCTTAAAGTCAGCAAGAAAACGCGGGTAATTTAATTTGGTGGGAAAAACTTCCGCGACGAAATGTTACTTTTGCGCGACAAATATTCGTCGCGCAAGTTCCACCAACTTTTCACCTTCCAATAAATCTGAATCAGGTAAATTTGAGGCTATTTAATGCAGATGTTTACGCGACAAAGACTTCGTCGCGCAAAGATGCTATAAATAGGCGCTTCTAATGTCCTTTTCTTCACAATTCCGTTCGTGCTGAGATGGCGCATAAAAACAACAATGAGAGTGTGCGCAAGGCCGACGCGCATGATATGAGAGAACATTTTGCGTTTGCTCGTGCAATTGTTGCAGCTATGAGGAATAATTGCCCCACTGCTGAGTGGCGTTCTTGGAAAGATGTGCCGGGAAATGTGAAAAAGCTTGTGATGGATGAACTATTAGTAAGAATATTGTTGATGGATCAATAATTTAGTTTGCGAAATTTTTAGTTATATGTTGGAATTAATTATATGTATATATGTGTAACAACGTAAGTATGTTTTTGATGATGAATCGAAAGAACAATTGATGAAGCTGCTGGAGGATGGGTTGGAGGAAGGTTACAATATGTGGCGTTATGAAGTCTTGCGGAATGGAGCAGGATCATCCAAATAGTAGTTTAAAGTTTACGTTTTGTACGACAATTTTAAATTAATGGTTTTTTTTTTCTAATTTATGTATTTGGACTTAATTAGGTTTGAATTCTTGTTCGGTTTTTTTTAGACCTAATGTAAGCACCCTGGCTATGGTTTATATGTGTTTTTAATCTTTAATGAATATCGTACTTATGTTGAAAATAATTGTATGGATGAAGACATAAATTATTTGTAGAATAAATATTTAAGGTATTAACTATTTTTAGAATAATATATTAGGTATTAATTATTTATAGAATAAATATTTAAAGTATTAATTAATTTAAGAATAAATATTTAAGGTATTAAATCGTTTGTGAATATTTGTTTGTAATTATAAAGTTTACGTAAACATAGATATCTATGTTTACGTAAACTTTGTAATTACAATTATTTTATTCTATTCGTCGTTCAATATATTGCACGACGATAATTCGTAGCGCAAATACACCTTGCGCAACGAATACATGTGTTTGTCGCGCAGTGTGCTGTTTGAATGCGTTCAAACCTTCCAATTTATTGCTCATTAATGACGCATTTTGCGTGACGGCTTATAGTTTTGCGCGACGACTATTTCGTCGCTCAAAGTTGTCCTAGTGCTATATAAACACAGTTTCAGAGTCGAAGTTTTCAAAAAAAATTTGTTTAAAAAAGAATGGCCAATTCTGGGGAAGGTTATAGGAAAAATTTGCAGATTGTGCCTCTGTACTCATCCCTGCGATTTTGCTGAATCTGGTATCCGTCATTTTCATTTTCTCTCAATTTCATCATCTAAACTACTCCCTCCATCTTCTCTAGGTTGATCGAGCTTTCTCGGTGTGTCTGGTAAGCGTTTTTTGTCGTTACGGTAAAAGTATTAATGTAAATTCATACTAACGCCATTAATTTCGTTCTCTATAGGGATATTGTGTGTGATTAGCGATTGATGGATAACGATTGAGAAGGTAATTTCTTCGTTTTATTTTTTAAATATATACCATTAATTAAATTATGTTGAACTTAGTTTGTTATGTTTATATTGTGCTATGAAATTATATTTATATTATGTTGTTAAATTTGTACTTGACGTACAAATATGTGTTGTGATGTACGGAGTTAATTGAAATTAACTTCGTACTTGTTTTTTATTTTTAGTAAAACTTAGTTTCCCGTTTAAGGATTAGTTGGATTTTGCGCATGAATGCGAAAGCATGATTGCGGTCCAATTAATTCTTGAATTGTCCCATTATTTGGACAGTTTGGGAATGCACAGTTATGACACGTAGTTTATGGTTGAAGGATTAGGTTTCGGTTGTGGAGATTTCGGTATCATATCTGTACGTTCTTCGGGTCATACACCTGAAGAACTGTATCGAGATGCTACCGAAATTCATCCACGTCGAAATCTAATCTGATATAGCCGTACATTTACGTGACATAACTATGCATTCCCGAATGGGATAGGGCCCCTACCGGAGGCATAAGGTGACATTATCAGTTTGTATGAAGTTGTTGTGATTGTTGTATTGTTATTGTGGTTCCAGGAATTATGGACAGGACGTGGATACAGAACCTGAATAGATGCGTGGACGAATACTTGGATGGAATCGAGGATTTTATTGACTGTGCAAGTACACACAACCCGGGTGCAACTAGAATCCGGTGTCCTTGTAGGAGGTCTAACAACACGTTAAGGGAGACAATAGAAAATGTTCGATTTCTTTTAGTAAGGAATGGAATGATTGAGACATATAATACTTGGAACCATCATGGGGAACAATTAGAAAATACTTTGTCTTCAAATGCTACAAGAATGGATAATGTTGAACCTATTGTCGATCCTAATGAACAAGTCATGGATATTATAAATGATGCTTTTCCATTTGCATCGACAAACACCAATCACGAAGGGGAAGATGACGTGCCTACACCAATGGACAGTGCAGAGTTCGAACAATATGAAAAACTATTAAAAAATACCAACCAAGAGTTATACTCGGGGTGCGAAAGCTTTTCCGTTCTCACGGCCATTGTGGAACTAATGCATGGAAAAATAAAGCATCGTATGTCGAACCAGTGTTTCGATTACTTTTTGGGGGTTTTCAAGAGAATGCTTCCGAATGACAATTGTTTGCAGAAAGACCATAGAGACGCGCAAAAGGTATTGAAAGGTCTTGGATTGGGTTATGAAAAAATTCATGCTTGCAAAAACAATTGTATTTTATTCTACGATGAGTATAAAACATTGGATAAATGCCCTGTATGCAATGAGTCGAGGTTCAAAATGACATCTCATAATAGAACCACTAAGATCCCACAAAAAGTCATGCGTTATCTGCCCCTGAAACCTAGGGTGCAGGGATTGTATATGTCGTCGTATACTGCCACAGACATGAGATGGCATAAGGAAAAATGGGTAGACGACGATGTGATGCAACATTCTGCATATAGGGAGGCATGGAAAGAGTTCGATCGAACGTTCCTCGAGTTTGCTGCTGATTCTCGTAACGTTAGATTAGGACTTGCCACTGACGAATTTAATCTGTTTGGGGTTTTAAACCAACACCACAGTACTTGGCCGATTTTTGTATTTCCGTATAATTTTCCACCATGGAAATGTATGAAAAAAGAATACATGATGATGACTCTATTGATAACTGAGGATCCTGGTAGGTCAATCGATTTATACTTACGGCCGTTGGTGGATGAGCTAAAAGATTTATGGACACACGGTGTGTGCACATACGATAAATGTACTGGCAAGATGTTCACTTTGCGGGCTGCAGTAATGTGGACTGTGAACGATTTCCTTGCATATGCAATGGTTTCCGAGTGGAGCACTATGGTTTATATGGCATGCCCTGTATGCAAGGAAGACGTAACATCTAGTTGGCACGCTGGAAAAGTTTGTTACCTTGGTCATCGAAGATGGTTGCCTTGGGACCACAAGTGGCGAGAGAAGGATAAAGAGTTTGATGGGGAGAAAGAGCATCGCCTCAGACCCAGAGAATGGTCCGGTGCTCAGATTTTGGAACAGCTTAACCGTTTGGATTTTGCTCTTTTCGGGGCCAATGTCCCTAGGACAAGACCTGCTACACATATGAACTGGACGCACAAGTCTATATTTTTGAGCTCCCGTATTGGTTTAAACTAAAATTAAGACACAACCTCGATGTTATGCATGTTGAGAAAAATGTATTTGACACATTGGTCAGCACAATTCTAGATATTGAAGGCAAGACAAAGGACACGATCAAAGCTTATCTTGATTTGGAACGAATGGGAATACGACGGGGTTTATGGATGAATAAGGACAATGATAAAGCCATAAGGGATCTAGCATTTTTTTCAATGAAACCGAATGACAAGAAAGAAATTTTAAAGTTTTTATTGTCTGTAAAGTTTCCCGATGGATATGCTTCAAATATCGCGCGTTGCGTGAACGTTGACGGCTGGCTTAAAGAGTCATGACTGCCATATGGTTCTTCACCGCCTACTTCCTGTGGGTATTCGACATCTCTTGCCACCCGATGTAGTGAAACCAATCATGTTGTTGTCCAGTTTTTTTTTGCAATTGACGTCAAGAACATTACGAAGAACGAACGTTAATCAGTTATGCCATGACATTGTGCAAGTTCTATACAAGTTTGAGATGATATTTCCTCCAGCCTTCTTCACAAGTATGATACACGTGATGGTTCACTTACCAGATGAGGCATTGTTTGCTGGACCAGTCAACTTTTGATGGATGTATCCAATAGAAAGGTATATATTCCTCGTCTTTTTTATTAATCGATATTAAATATATTACGAGTAGTAATATGTGTATCGTATCATTTTCTTTTGGCAGGCTTCTCGGAGACTTGAAGAAAAGTGTACGAAACAAAGCGAAGCCCGAATGATCCATTATACAAGCTTGGGTGTCATATGAGGCACTTACATTTTGTGGAATGTATTTAAAAGATGTTGAGACAACTTTCAATCGTCCTCCTCGCAATAATGATGGGGGTGTGAGAAAGGAGAAACTTTCAGTTTTTGCCTAGGTTGCTCGACCATTCGGAGATCCGATTTGTGGCGATTCGTTTTCCAAGAAGGACATGGATGTAGCACATTGGTTTGTACTCAACAATTGTGATGAGACACTGTCACACCTAGACAAGCATGAAAATATGATGAAGTAGGCATATCCTTCACATTTGTATGCCAAGAAACACCGTGAATTGTTTCCGCAGTGGTTTCTCGAATATGTAAGTTTGAAGTGTTTTGTATTGGACATATATATTGTACCAATTTCGAACTAACAAATTTAAATGTTTGTCTAATATTAGGTGAATCAACTGAAAGCATGTAATTCCCCCGCGTGCAGTGAAGAGTTATATAACTTAGCGTTTGGACCAATTCGCGTTGAATTGTACTCGGGCTGCCATGTCAACGACGTCAAGTTCTTAGCGCGTGCACGAGATGACAAGTTGTGTACACAAAACAGCGGTGTTCATGTCCCCGGAGGAGGCGAAAGTACATACATTGAATTCTATGGCAAACTAACAAGTGTCGTGCAATTGCTTTATAAAGACCGGTGCCAAGTGATCCTATTTAAGTGTCGATGGTTTGATACACACCCAAATAGGCATGGAAGTGTGAAAACAGATCATGGATTACTATCAGTGAACACTACCAAAACTTGGTACGATGACGACCCTTACATATTAGCAACCATGGCAAAACAAATTGTGTATCTAGTTGACCGTAAATCCGGGAGGGGTTGGAAAGTTGTTCAAAAGATGGATCATAGGAACATGTATGCTATACCAGAACAAGACCGTACTGACGACGACATCAACAATGTTGTTGACCAACGTCTTGAATCTTTCATGGAAAGTGGTGCGGAAACACTCCGAGATACTAATCTTATCCAAGAACCATTTCAGATAGATGGGGTATCTTCAATCGAAATACCGATTCAGTCCATCACGATTGACCTCGGTAATATTCCACGATACGATGGCCTAGTGCGCATGAACGACGATGGTGACGTACCTATCGATGATAAGGAATGGGACACTGAAAATGATGATAGCGACGAAAGTGAAAGTTATTATAGTTCGGATTAAGATTAAGGCAATGTATTTGTAATTTGTTTTGTAAAACACATGAAATGTTTAATGCAATATATAGAGTGATGGAAAAAATGGTATGAATGATTCCCATTTTATATAAATAAAGTTGTTTTGTTTGTATTTTATAATAAATTGTAAACAAAATAAAAAATAAAAAAAAACCAATTTAAAACACAATTACGCGACGCATAAAATTTTTTTGGTCATGCAAATATACTTTGCGCAACGAAATATATGTATTCGTCGCCAACGTGTCTGAAAATTCAATTAAAGCGCTTTTTTCAATGAAATTTTAATAAACTTGCGCGACGAATCAATCTATTTTGTCGTGCAACTGTCTGAAAATTCAAATAAAGCGATTTTTTTCACAGAAATTTTAAAAAACTTGTACGACGATTGTTTAGCCTTGTGAGACGAACACTCCGTCGCGTAATATTCTAGATTATTAACCCCCGTGCGTCTCATTCCTCCTTTACTTCCCTCTTCTTCCTTTTTTCCCTGCACGATACCCTTTCTTTCCTTCATCTCTATCTTCGTCTGTCTCTCCTTCACTCACCTCGTCTCTCCATCCCTCTCTCAGTCCATTGCCTCTTTTTCTCCAACAGGTAATTTCCTTTTCAGTTTTTAGTTTCAATTTTGTTTATTGAATGGGGGTTAGAATTAGGGTTTTTATTTTTTCAAATTGGGGGCAGTGGGGTTAGATTTAGGGTTCATAAATTGGAGGTTACATTTAGGTTCTTAAATTAGAGTTTTTAGGGTTCTTAATTGGGGTTAGATTTAGGTCTTAATATAGGGAATGATTTTGGGCAGTGAGGTTAGATTAGGTTTTCTTAAATTGGGGGTTAGATTTAGGGTGCTTCACTGGGGGTTAGATTAGGGTTCTTAAATTAGGGGTTTTTTAATTTCAAGTACAGGGTTCGAATTAGAGGTTTTCTAATTTAAGTACAGGGTTCTTAAATTAAGGATTTGCATTGTTGACTACCACGATTTGTTGATATATAATGGGGTATTACCCTTTGTTGTTGCCTTATTAATATGATAGACTCGATTGTGTTGCTTGTTGAATTTGGCCTCCCAATTTTGAAGTCAGATTTACGTTTTGATATTAATCTTTTTTTTTTGCACAATAATTTGAATTCCTCCATTATAGTTTAGATTATATATATATATAATTTTCATGAGAGGTATTAGCAAGCTTCTTTTGCTGCAAATCGCAGAGCACATGAACTTTGTTATGATGGGAATGTTTCAATTATTTTCATATTTCTACATCTCCAAAATCATTGAATCTGCCCATATGCATTCAGAAAATGCTTTTGACCAGCCAATGGACTGGAATTCCCATATGTTTATTTCAGTTAACAAGTTAATTTGAAATCAAATCAACAATTAGCAATCCTTTTGTAGCCATTGAAGTTGTAAGCATGTGAAAACAGAATCAAAATCTTTGTGTACTAAACAAATTGATTGCCAATTTTGTAGATGTCTCACCTTATTAGAACTCGGAGGCCGATGACTTCTACACCTAGTCTGACGGCTACACCTAGTCCGACAACTATACATACTACTGCCGCCACTGCTCCGACAGAGATGGACCATAGGCCGGTCAATCCGGTTCACTCAGATGGTCCTCCAGTCCCACAGGCGTAGGCATCGTCGACTTCTTCGGTGGCGTTACCTATTAGCGCCAAACAAACTCATCGACGACCCCACACTGTGGACCAGATGTTGCCATCGGGATCCACAACCGATGCCTCCGGTCATGTATACAATCCTAATTCACTCCCTCATTCCCTTGTTTTATAAGTTTGTTTTATTTTAGGTTCAATTTGTTATGTCATGTAAGGATTAAAAAGTTTTCATCGTTCCGAACCTTTTATTAAACTGTTGTGATCATTGTGTTGGATATGTATATTGTTTATGTTATTTTCAGGGTTTTGGGAAATGTTTTAATTATAGGAGAGGTTATGCCGAAATTTTAGTAGGATTTGTTATTAGTTATGGGTTAATGATTTTTTTTTCATCTCTTTGCAGTGAAGAAAAACACCCGGGGACCTTGTCGGCAATTGAAGACGGGGAAGGTCACCCGGGTTACCAACGGTCGTATCCCAATCGGATACAATGAGCAACATCGGGTAGCACCAATGGCTGAGCAGCATGGTGCATTGGCCCACGACATTGGGCATGTCGTGCGGACCTTTTGCCCTATGCTGTGGAAGTCTTGGAAGGCGATGCCGGAAGAGACGAAGATTATGGTGCGCAATCAATTGTCCGTAAGAGGCATCGCCTTTTTAATGCTTTTCATGTAAAATTTATATATTTATATGTATTACTGTCTTTTATTACTAATGCTTTCAAAATATTTGTTATATTGCAGACAAACTACAATTTGGAGCACATGGACGAGGACAAGTTTGTGTATGTCAATCGGCTCTTCTCTGAACGCTACAAGCAGTGGAAGAGTGACCTGCACCAATGGTTCCAGGAGTTTGATGATCTGCAGGTCGCTCTTGAGGAGGGATGTCCGAAGGAGTTGGAGGACCGACAAGATAGTTGGGTTTGGCTTTGCGGTCATTTTAAGGACCCGGCATATGTGGTGCGTTTTTAATGACGACTTCTTTCATTTTACTTTTTTTATTTTTTAATAATGTTTATTAATAATTTTTTTTAATTTTCTTTAACTATTACAACTAATATGTTTATTTTTTGTATAACAGAAGAAGGCGAATGCGAACAAGATCAATCGAGATAAGAAGACTCTTCTCCACCATTTGGGTTCGAGGCCTTTCTCCTATAGGATGGAGGTGCGACGGAAGGTATATATTACAACTTTCATTTCCAATTTTAAAATGTCGCTAATAATTATTTTTTCGTACTAACATTTTCCTTATCTTTTTGGATTTTAGAAGGGTTCAAATTTTCTGGAGATCGACGTCTTTGCTGACGTTTATGTTCGGCTTGGGAATGAGTTGACCCAGTCCTTTCATGTAAGTAATTTCTTATGCATTAAACATTTATACTAATTCTTTCAAATTGTTTTCTATTAATAATCCATGTTTTTTTTCACAAGCAATTATGGTGGAAAAGCGACAGGTGGTGCTTCAAGAGTCCGCCTCCCACCTTCCCTCCGACACGCCGATCGAGTCTGTGGATCCCCTTGAGGATGCAGGGTTTCACATTGTCAAAGAGACGTTGGACCAGACTTTCGGTCGGAGGCCAGGGACATATTGTCGGGGGATGGGAAATGCCAGGCGTCGAGAGACTGGAGCATCGTCATCCTCGCAGTCAAAGACCAAGGTTACGGCTTTGACACAGGAAGTCGCTAGGCTGAGGAGTGAGCTGGCATCGTACAAGTCTCAAATGTCAATGCTTGTACAAGCCCTCAGTTCCTCTGGAATACATCTCCCCGGTTTTTCTACACCATCGCCCTCACAGCCCTTCCACACCGAGCAAGCACAGCAATCAAGCCCGTCGACCTCCAACCATGTCCCCAACCAGTAGCAAGATTACCAAGCACCTTCGAATGACATGCCTATAGATTTTGCCTCTTTATTTTCGTAGTTTTGTTCCTTTTTTTTTTTAAACTTTATATTTGTACGTACATTTTTATTTATATTATAAATAACAAACTTATTCATTAATTTGCTTTTTTTTTCTTTCTCATTAGTATGAAATCTGTTATTTTTTCCTTTTATTCTATTTTTTTTTATTAAAAATTACATGTGCGCGACGACGAAATGTCGTCGCGTAAAATTAAGCGCGTCTTACTCTTCATTGCGCATTACCACGCGCCTACTATAGATTTCGTCGCGCAAAAACTTTTGAGACAAGTTACCCACAAACGCACTTGTACTCGTTTATATCGTACGACGAAAACCTTTGTCCATATAACTTTCACACGACGGCTAGTAAAGCGTCGCGCAATTGTTATGACGCGCAACAAATTTGAAGATGTTCATCGCGCAATGTCTTTTTCACGAGCTTTGTGCCACAAAATATGCGCGATGATTTTCTTGTCGCCATAGTTTATGTGAGACCAAATAATTATTTGCGCAACAAAATGTCCCCTATCGCGCAAACTGTTTAATTTAGTAGTGACAAGCTCTAAATCAGCACATATATAAAGCTCTCACAAGACCAAATATGTCCCTGATTCACAAAATCTCACTATATTTAAGTTCATACATGAAACTTTAATTGAATCCAACTTCAAGTCCGGTTTTCACTCTTTTATAAACCACTCATTTGCACTACTTCCTCCAAACCAACACTCTCTTACTCTCAATTTACCTTGTTTTCGTCATCCAAACCAATCACCATGTTAAACAGTGCCACCAACTCTGAAGACAACACGGCCAACTCTGGAAAAAAAGATCTCTTCAAGTGCACCCATTGTGAGAAAGGTTTCTCCTCCGGTCAGGCCTTGGGTGGTCACCAAAACGCCCACAGCTACCAAAATAATCAGTTCATAGGGAGATTCGCAGATGCCATCAGAACCTATGGAAGTAACCCCTATGTTGCTGCTGCTCTATTGGAGGTCTAGCCAGCTGTTGCGGCTGCCTACCAGTTGCTGAAGGTGAATGTAGCTGGATGGGGTTATTATGGGATAGTCCACCCTACTTTAGGCCTATTGCCATCTTCAAGTCTTGATGCTTATTATTTTCATGAGGTTGCTTTTGCAATGAATAGGTCAGAAGTGGATAATCAGCTGAAGGAGGCCGAACAGGGTTTTATTAACGTTACAAGAGATTATCTAGGTGAGTGGGAAAATAATGATACTACTAATTGTAGTGGTGCAGGTGAGGAAGTGACTTCCGAGCAAAGGGATGATGACACTACTACAAAATTACCTATAACTAACGGTCCTAAAACCAACAAGAAAACCTAATTTATGTCAGATATTAGGTAAAAATCCGACATAAACTCATGTAATGTTGGATAAAAGAACCGACAACATGCTAGCGTCACGAAAAGGCTTTTGATGTTGGTTAGTCCCCTTAATCTACCAAGAAGAAGGAAAACTATATAAAATAAAAAAAGGATAGTAGTGTTGGATAAAAGTGACATTGAAACTCAAGTCGGATAGAGGTGACATTAAATACTGAGAAAGACTGTCGAATAGAGTAGATTAGTGTCAGCCCTAACCGACACCACCTAACTATTTGATAAATAAAATAAACAACTATATTGTTGCCCATAACCGACACCACAAACCATTAATAAAAAAAAATATAAAAGTCTGTCTCAGTTATACGGTGCATATTTTTTCACAAGAGGTTATGGGAAATCCAAAAACACTTATAAAACCATGGATATACGCTTATATGAAATCACTAGTAGAAAAACATGTTTGCGCGATGGAAACTTGCGCGACGCATCAAATTTCGTCACGCAAAGTCTGTTTGCGCGACGCCAAAAACAAAACGTTGCACAAACAGCCTTTGCGCGACGGCACTTTGCGTGACGAAGGCTGACGTTGCTCAAAGTTGTTTTCCGCGACGTAGGTGCACCTACGTTGCGCAAAACATCTTTGCGAGATGTCAGCCTTCGTCGTGCAACGTTTTGGCGCCAAACCAAGAAAGATTAACCATTTTTTTCCCAACTTTGCGCGACACAGGTGCGACTGCGTCTTGCAAAGCTGTTTTGCGCGACGCAGTTGTTCCTACGTCGTGCAAAGTTTTTTTTTTTTTCCTTTTGCTTTTCTTTTGGGTTCTTGCATTGCCTTTTTCTTTTGTGGTATCCACTTCTGTAAATATTTTAAATTGACGATTGAATTAGTTAATTGTATTCATATAGGTTTAAAGAGTGTAACTGTAAAAAATTATCCAAATCGGAGTTAAAACTACAGTTAAATTGTGATTTTTCGTTTATATCAGTCGAAAAGTTTTATCTTGTTACTTGATCTTTGCATGTTTGTTTTTGACGTATGCGATCTCGAAGCATATACAAACAAGTTTGACAGTTGGATCTTTGAAACTAGTTTCGTACAATACGTTTCCTATCACATTCAATGGTATATATATTACTAAGTAGATTTTAATTTATTTATTTTCTACTCATAAGGAAGGAAAAAAAAAACACTTTGCGCGAAGTAGGTACAACTGCGTCGAGCAAAGTGTTTTTTTTTCCCTTTTGCTTTTCTTTTGGGGTTTTTGCATCGCCTTTTTCTTTTGTGGTATCCACTTGTGTAAAAGTTTTAAATTGGTGATCGAATTAGTTCATTGTATTCATATAGCCGTCGAAAAGGTTTGTCCCGTTACATAATCTCTGAATGTTTGTTTTTTGCGATTTTTGGCCTATGTGATCTTCAAGCATATACAAACAAGTTTGACGGTTAGATCGTTGAAACTAGTTTTGTACAATGCGTATCCCATCAAAACATTAGATTAACTAACACTTGGAGTTTATTTATACTTTCATCAAGTATAACATAAGATTTTGTGGTATCCACTTGTGTAAATATTTTAACACATTTTAAATTGACGATCGAATTAGTTCATTGTATTCATATAGGATCCAGGAGTGTATCTATAAAAAAAATATCAAAATCGGAGTTAAAACTACCGTTAAATCGTGCTTTTTCATTTATAACCGTCAAATTTTTTTATCCCTATCTTGATCTCTGCATGTTTATTTTTCGCGATTTTTGGCGTATGCGATCTCGAAGCATATGCAAACAAGTTTGACGGTTGGATCCTTAAAATTAGCTTCGTAGAATGCGTATCCCATTAAAACAATAGATTCACTAAAATTTAGAGTTTATTTATACTTTCATTAAGTATAACATAAAGATTTTGTGGTATCCACTTGTGTAAATATTTTTAAATTGACGATCGAATTAGTTCATTGTATTCATATAGGATCAAGAAGTGTAGCTGTAAAAAAATAATTAAAATCGGAGTTAAAACTACCGCTAAATCATGATTTTTCGTTTATAACCGTCGGAAAGTTTTGTCTCGTTACTTGATCTTTGAATGTTTGTTTTTTGCAATTTTTGGTGTATGCGATCTCGAAGTATATACAAACAAGTTTGACGGTTCGATCGTTCAAACTATTTTCGCACAATGCGTATCCCATCAATTTCAATGGTTTGTGTATATATATTATGTAGATTTAAATTTATTTATTTTGTACGTATAACATTTAAGAAATTGAAAAATATGTATATTTATTAAGTAGCTTTATATTTATTGTAATTGTTATAAAAATATATTATTGTGGGTTTTATGTAAAAAAAATTGAATTTGAAAGAGTAAAATCACATTTCCAGTACATTTAATAATAATTTTTAAAAAAAAAAAAAAAAAACCTTGCGCGACGCCATTGTATAGTCGTCGCGCAAAAACCCTTTGCGCGACGTGAAAAGGTAAACCTGCGTCGCGCTATGTGTGATAATTTTGGCGGTACCTTTGTTAAAAATAGGCGCTTTGTTTAAATTTTCACTATCTGTGATAAACCCGAACTCTCTCTTCTCACTCGGTCTCCCGAACTCTCTCTTCTCACTCAGTCTCCCTCATCCTCTCACGCAGGTGAATCACCCTCTCTCTCCCTCTCGCTCATATCGCCCTCTCTCTCCTTCTCGCTCACTCGGTCTCTTTCTTCCCTCTCACTCATATCGACTTCCTCCTCATCCTTCATCCTCATCCTCTCCTCATCCTCTCCCGACTGCACAACAGGTATGGACCCAGGTCAGAATCAAGCTTAATTCTTTAATTTTCTTCTTTCTAAGTTCAGAATCAAGATTTAATGCCTTAATTTGAAGATTTTGGTATTGCAATTAGATTCAATTTGGGAAATTAAATTAGAAATTGGGGGTTTTTGTGTTAAATCGAATTTTAGGGTTAGGAATGTTAGGGTTTTATTGTTAAATCGAATTTTAGGGTGGTGGGTTGGTCTGCTATGGTGTTAGTTTTCTGGTTTTTCCTCTGCTTCTTCACAAATTTCGTATTCTTACAGGTTCATATTTTTGGTACTGAAAAAGTTTAGAGCTATTGAAATGTTACTACTTACAAGTTCATATTTTTGCAGCAAATGGCAAAAATATCGGTTGAAACTGCGGGCGAAGAAATTGGTTCCTCAGTTCAATCGATAAAAATAAAAGACGCATAAAGGAAAAGAATGCAGGAGTGATTAAAGAATTTAGCAACTAACGTGACTGCTTATGGACTCAAGTTCCAGTTAACACGATGATACGAAATACAATGTCCTTCTGTCACAAAAGAAAACAATGTATGTAGACAATTAGACATCTAGGTTTGTTAGCTTTCCCAGTACTAGAAATCTGCTATGTTTCCATCATTTTGATTGCTATTCGCCTTTGGGATTTAACCTAGTTGCAACACAGGTATATGTAAAGGCACTTTCAGTGGAGCAATTTGCAGTTCGACTTGCAAAGCACTTCACATCAATTTACCAGCAAGTAAATACTATGTAATTTAAGCGTTTTTTTTTAAATTATATTTCATTAGTTAATCCCATATTGTAGATGAAAAGGGAAAATGGACGATACTTTTACTATTGTCGCCGCTGAAACGATGGTTGTTGTTGTTATTCTTGGTCAGCTTCCTGGTCTTTGTTTTCTCATATAATTGGTCTTCCTTTGGTTAGAGGTGCATCTTCTTCTAATGGTTTACGGTGTATATGTTATTATCACTAATTGGTGGTACTCACTAAACCAGTTATGAATTTCTGGTCACTTTAACTAATCAAGCTTTCATCTGGACAGCTTAATTTTTTTACCCTTTCCCTGAAAGCATGACTCATCGAAATTCATTAATATTTCATTTGTAGATGTTGGTTTCTTTTAAGTTTGATTGGTTGTCTTAAGTTTGGACTTTTTTTGTTGCTCTGTGTCTCTTTATCTCAAGCTTGAACACGAACACCCGCCCTCTTTCCCATACACACACAGTTTCACACCTTGAATACTGCCTTGTTGGAACTGCAGCAACTTCTTCTGGTCATGTTTTATGCTTTTAGTATTTGCATAATCTAGAAAGAGAGTCGTCGTTTTGAAATATAAAAACGAATTAAAAAAAGGAGAAAGCTTTCTTCCCTGCAACTTTAGTGTTAGAGCTATTGATCCAATAAGTTGTCAGATGTTCCTAATTGTTGTGAACGTAAGGCTTCATTTAGAAACAGAAATGAATGATTTGTGTAATTTAACTAAATGGTGACTCAAAAGAATCATTATTGAAAACATGATGGAGTTCAGAATATATATGCAATGGGGTTTATTGTTCTATGATTAAGGAACACAGTCATCTCATTACTAGGAACGTAATGCGAGCACGGATGCAGGTGGACTATTTTAGCCAATAAGCTATACTTTGTTGTGAAGAACTTCAATTATAGGTATCATACTGTTATTCATGTTCACTGTTGTTTGATGTATGTAATCAAACTAGCTATGAATGTCTAGTTCTTAGGTCAACATATAAACCATATCATATAGCAGTCATGAGTTCTTGAGATTGCTGCTGATTCTCTATCCAGAAAATCACATATAATCTGTTTGAAACGTTCACCTTTCAACGATGTGCTTCAGCATTTTATTTGTTTTCCATCCAAATGCCCAATGGTGGCTATCTATCAGAACTACTATTTCCTTTAGGAATCGGCATCCCATGGACAGTTGGCATGCATACATCTGCATATGAAAGCAACTATTTGTAGTCATAAAATGAATTTTCTCCATTTACCTTTTCATGTATGCATTTACGATGTCAATGTTTTTTGTTTTTTTTTTGCAAACACTTATCTTAATGCTTTTGTTCGTTGAAACTCTGCTACATCCTGATGTTGCTCTATCCCTCAGTTCAAAATCAAGACATACGAATCAATTTTGCTCAATTAGCCAGTATGATTCAGATTCTCTTTTGAATGAGGTAAAACCTTCTTTGTTCTCTTTGTTCCCTAAAGGGTCAGCTTGTGATCCTGGAAGAGCAGATGAGGGCCCATGGCGAGCAGATGAGGGCACAGCTGAGGGCCTAGGGCGAGGAGATGAGGACCTATGACAGGATGGTGAGAGACCTTGTACAAGCCATACAGATGTCCGGCCTCCAAATCTCGCTACCAGCATCTCATCTTGTTTCACCTTCGACCTCAGAGCCACCTCGCCTTATCGATACCTTGTAGCCTAATGTATTAAACCTAGTTCACTTGTAGTTTTTTCTTTTTTGTTTGGACATCTTGTATGTACATTTTCATATATTTTATAATTAAATACTTTTGCTTAGTTAATTAATTATTCTTTAGAATTTAATTACAATATTTATCAAAAATTTAAAAAAAAAATCACTAAAACAAAAAAAATTATTTTTCACTAAATAAAAAAAAAGGTTTGCGCGACGCACGCCCTAGGATGTGCGTTGCGCAAAGTATCTTTGCACGACATAGGACTTGCGTCGCGCAAAGTGACTTTGCATGACGTACGACTTGCGTCGCACAAAATGACTTTGCACGACGTAGGTGCGCGTCGCACAAAGTGGCTTTGCGTGACGCATGTTATTTCTTCGTCGCACAAACACTAGCGTCACTGCCTTTGCGCGACGGTTAGCGCGCGACGTAGGTTGCGTCGCGCAAACCCTTGCGCAATGATTTTTGACTTTGCGTGACGAATGTACGTACGTTGCGCAAAGTGTTTTTTTCACTGGCGTCAATTTGAAACTGTTGCAGATTTTTTACATGGACATATAATCAATTTGAAGTCAAAATCCATGGATATACACTTACATGACATCAATTTGAAGTTATAATACCAATCCATAGTTTTATACGGTGCAGATTCTTTCACAACACTTAGCCGCATAAATGCCTCTGATCTCCTCTTTCCTGAATTTCTGCAACAGTTTCACAGGGGAAAATAATTTTCATTAGAAAACAGGTTATGGGAAAAAAAAAACCCAGAACACAAGAGTACACTAAGGATTTTAATAGATTTTAAAAGACTTTTTTTAAGTAACAGATTTCAAAGAATTTTAATAGATTTTACAATTCTATATGGATTTTGACAGATTTGTGTGGATTTTCATTATAGATTTGTATGGATTTGTATGGACTTCTTTCATGGGTTTTTTTTAGGATTTCTTAGGATTTCAGAAGATTAACCTACAATGTTTGTATCTAAAACTCTTGTCAACTATTGTTGCAGTCACCTTTTTTGTCTCTCCACATGTCCATAGTAATAATCATGGCTTTCGGATGATAGTTGGAGACTAGTTTTCTAAAACACGTCCTATTGTACAGGTCTCTATACATTTTGCTACATGAACTTGGATCAATTTGCATACATTTGCATAGCCTTTTTCTTTATTTGGGGTTCAAGTAATCCATTATTTGGGGTTAATTTGTCTTATTTCAATATAATTCGCTGTATACAAATCAAAATTACCAAATCACAATACCAAATCAAAATTATCTATTAGCTGTACAAATCGAAATGAAAGAAATAAGAATCCAATTCTGTAACAGGAAAATGGGTAATTTCAAATTCACCTTAGCAGCCAAGCAAAACTCCAAATTCCACCGGTTAGTTATTGGAAAAGCCACCAAATTAACAAATGGGTTTTTGCAAAAAAGCTTCCAGCAGCTTTCTTACATTTCCTTAAATATGCAAAGATCTGTGTTCCTAAACCCGAATTTTTGTCGATAAATCCAGCTTGTGATAACTGGGTTTTGCTAATTACTTCACCAAAAACCAAGCAAAACCCACAATATAAACGCTGACTCAAAGAACCAAAATTTTATATATAAATTGTTCAAAAACGAGTTGTGAAATATTAGAAATTTATATATAATTTCTTTGCTCTTTTGTGAAAAATGAATATGGGGTGGGGTGGGGGGAATTATAATAATCGAGAAATTGGGGCATACAATGGGTGAAGACACTCCAATTCCTTAGCTTGCTGTCGGCACTGCCAAACAACAGATATGGTTTTCCTCAAAGCTTGGGCTTATCGGTCTCGGAGGTTTTAGCGCTAGGTTTGCAGACTGAGTACAACTACACAGAAGAGAAATGCAATACCTCGAGGGATTGAGGAAGACAGTTCTTCTTCTAACTGAGAGAGGAAGTCTAATGAATGTGAAAAGAAATCTGAGGGGGAGGGTTGGATTCTTGATGGCATTGGTATTTATACAATCCACTCTCAAATCTATCAAAATCCTCCATTCATTAAAATCCTAGCAAATCTTTGATATTCTCACTACATTTAGATTTGGTAGGCTTTTTTAAAAACGTAATTGACTATCCATAGATTTGATTGTATTCACCATGATTTTAAACTCCTTTAAAATCCTCTTTCAAAATCATAATTGACTACACCCTGATTTTAAAATCTATTACAATCCCATAAAATCCTAATTTGACTACACCCTCCTAAGCTTGAAAAAAAAATTCTCAGAACTCAAATCGACCGAGACAACGGCAAGGAGGCCACTAATTTTTGAAAAAAAAAATTACATTTTAGTGCCAATTCAATAACAAAATTTAGGTAGAATCTGAAAGCCCTAATTTAAAACAAATTAGCAGCCCTAATCGTACAAATGGTAAATAAGGCAAAAGTGCAATGAAGAAGAAGAAGGAACTTAAGCCAAAGAGCAACACACCTGGTGATGCGACTGTGAGTTGTATAGCAGCAACGGAGTGAAGAAATTTGCAGAGAGAGATACACGATGGTGCTGCAGTGGTGCTATGGGGGTACCCTGAGATTGCGATTCGTATACGAAAAACCGCAGAGTAGCGGTGCTATGACCATGAAGTTGGGATTGTTAGTTGTGATTTTGGGAGAGATGAAGGGAGAAGGAGAAGGGGCGAAGAACAAGAGAAGGAAAGGGGGGTGTTTGGGTTAAAACTTGAACTTTGGGCTCAAAAGGAAGTTGGCCCAACAAGAAGACTAGGAGGAAAGGAGCCCGAAGCTCAGCCAAAGCCCAGAAGGCAAAAAAGGGCTTTTCCTGACCAGGTGCAGATCATTTGAACCACTTATTCACCTACCTAGAGACCAAGTAGTGTAGACCAGCCAGCTAATCAGCTCAAAAGCACTTTACAGTGGCAGTACAAGTAAAAAACTGATGAGTCATTGCCCTTCAAGCTGCATTCCGGCAAGATTAAAGCTACAGGAGGCCAAGCCAAACTGTCTATAAAAGAAGAAAGAGAAATTAGGGATGAGGACACTCAAACAAACAAACAAATACAAGCACAAACTCTGCTCAAGCCAGATTTGCTTTCAACGAAGTTGTAGTCAGCCCAAGCCTTCATCCCTTTCGAGATCAACCCTCACCCAAAGCCTTTGTAAAAGCTCTGCTACCTTGCATAATCCTGCTGTAGTATCGATTTCCTTCTGTAAACTCATCTCCTTATCCCTCTTTCTAAAGCTCTCAAGCCCCTCTATAAATCCCAAAGATAGGAAGTTGCAAGACGACCAGTCTTGCCCGACAAGGTGAAACCTTGCCCGACCCTCTTTGCTTTTTGTCTTTTCATTCATAAGTCTAGTAATATGTTGTATACTTCCATTTGTATCCAAGTTAGTTCTAGCAAGTTGATGATTAAAAGACTCCTCAGTGCTTGAATCCGATTGGAATATGTAGTCACAACTTAAATCAGATCTAAGTTCTAAACCCTCGGGCATGTAAGATTGATCATTCAAAAGTCCTTGGTCTCAAGGCATAAAAAAGAACCTTATGTGGACTTAACCCATCCACGACAGTCTTTGATAACAAGAAGTCCAAAGTTACTTGGGGCGTAAGTAATCGACCTATCTCCTAGATTTATTTATGTTATATTATGATTATCGTAGAACGTTTGAGTATAGAAGTAATTCTGATGGGAAGCCTCAAGGCCTACACCTAAGGCCCTACAAAGGCACCTATTTGGATGCATTATGCTCTTCGGGCTCGGGTAATTAGAAGTATAATAGTCATAACACTTCTGCAATCAATGAAATAAACATTATATGTTCGAGTACTGGGTTAGTTATTGATGGGAAGCCTCAAGGCCTACACCTAAGGCCCCACAAAGGCACCTTTCATAACTAAAACATCATCTCGGGTATATATACAATTAAAACTCAACATCTGTTTTACATCTGCCATGCTAAAGATGGCAGTGGCATGCCTGAGCACCTAAAAGTTAATTTTGATTGTGAGCCTCAAGGCCTACACCTAAAGCCCTACAAATGCACCTTTCAAAGTTAACCCTGTCCTTCTCTTTCAGCATTGCCCGACAAGATTTGCCCGACAAGCCCGCTAGTGAGCAGAAGCCCGACAGAAAGCATCAACTGGCGCCAACCTCTCGGGGAGCTGTGTGCTCGTCGCCTAGGAAACATCCCCAACGGAAATTCTAGCCACGAACAGGGGGAATGAATGCAACGGGAAGGAGAAGAAACTGGGGAAGCGAGAAGGCAGCAGCACAAGGAAGAGAGAAAAGGGTTTTATGTAGGGTTGAAATATTTTTTTGGCGGCTCAAACCGACAACACTATCCTGCCCAGTATTCTCTTTTTGGCAGCACAAAGAATATAATTAAAATTTGTCCGATAGAACCGACATTCTCTTTTTGGTCTAAAAAAATGGCAGGAAATATCCTGCCCAGTATTCCCGCCCAAAATTTTGTCACACGAGATTCGTATTTAAAAAAATAAACACCAACCTGTCGCCTACAACCACTAGGAAGTTTGAAAATATTTAAAAATAAAAATATATTGTTGGGTAAAAGCGCAAGAAATGGCTCCTTAACCGACATTAACTTTATGTCGGTCGAAAGTGACACTATTCTCTTTTTATACGACACCATCATTTAAAAAAATAAAAAATTATATTGGTTATAAGCGACATTAACAGTCTATGTCGGTTATAAGCAACATAGACAGTCTATGTTGGTTAAAAATTGAAAACTATGTTGATTTTGTCCGACATTAACAGCAAAGGCGGAGTTAGGATTTTTTTCTTGGGTGGGCTACCTAAAATTAGTACTATAAAATCATATGTTTATTTTTTTGTTTATATAAAATTATATAATAATCAATATAAAAGACCAGGAATGCCACTTAGTACTACGGTCTAGTGGTATTCCTCTTCACTTGTAAGTGAGAGGTCTTAGGTTTGATTCTCACCAAAGGCGAATTTGAACCACATTATTGCAAGCCCATTGTGAGGCTTAGCCACTTCCCACCCCCTTAGTGTAGATAATATCGTCTAGTAAAAAAAAAAGAAAAAAAAAGAACAGCAATAGAATATAAATTATTCTCAAAATCATAACCTAGCCGATAAATTCAAGGACCATACAGATAATTAACCTAATAATTGAATCAAGAATAAGTAAATAAAGAGATTAAGAACGTACCAAAGGTGACTTCATTGGAAAATCATAACGGAAAGTAAGGAATTGCAGAGATAGGGATTTAATTGTGGATCAATTCGTTGTATCACGTTGTATCACGAATAAGCCTTCGGAGAAGGATCTTCTACAAATTCAAAGGCTTATTCGTTTTCTTCTACTCAGGTACGCTTAAACTAAAGGAAGATATTTGAAACGACCCATGAAGCATGAAAACATTCCCCATGATGCATGAACCCCCTACATTTATATTTACCTTCCGATATATATATTGTATATGTTTCATATATTTGTCAATATATATATTTGTTTCATGCATTACGCAATAATTGCTATGTGGAATTTGTGAGTCAAAGAATCGAAAGAAATTAGAAGCATATTAGGGTTTTCCTAAACCCTAAAGGATTTGAAAAAAAAAATGGGGGAATCAGGACATGGTGCGGCACACCACAGCACCATCATTGTGCAAATAATCACCAGGCCTAGGCCTGGATTTTACCTCGGTAGGGCCTGCAGCCCTGAGCCTATGCACACTAGCCTTGGCCCGCAACCATCCAACCTGCCCAATTGTCTGGGCTGTCCTCCCATACACACGCTGCAACCTTTTTGGTTGCTGGGTTTTGTTGCTCTGGCCCGCATACATATAGCCAGCATATGATGGGCTTGTCACTGCGCCACCCATACCCGAGCACGTGACCTGCAGTCACTATGGGGTTGCTCTCACGCAACCAGCCTTCGCTGGGATCCCCGTGACAACCCACAGGCCAGCTTACGCTAGACCTGTCCGTGCACTCCCTTGTGGCCCAAAACACGACCCAGTTGCGGCTAGGGTCTACCATTCCTCACCCGTGGCCTGCAGCCACCACCAAAGGAACATTTGGGCCTCGCCTTATGCTTAGGGCACCCAACCCGTGCCTCTTAACCCCCGGCATTAAGCCCAATTATTTTTAGGGCTCTATTTTCGATCCAATAATATTATTTTAATATTATTTTGCTTCTACGATCGACCCCGAATGGTCCCGATTTATTGAATTAATTAAAAGTGACCTGCAGTCCATTAATCTAATAATGAATCCAAAATTATTGACCTGAAGATCACTTTTGGACATTAACGATTCAATAATTTATTTATCTTCTTTGAACCGTCACATACTTTCGTAGTAACGAAGCTCTCACACTTGAGTTCCCGAAGACAACTCAAATCCACTACACTAAGTTAGTATATTGCATTCTGAGTTTCTTGTAGGAACCTCTCCTTTATGAACTAAACGTTCATAAACTAAATTGAACCTGTAGTTTCAAATTTAATGCCTTTGAAACCCGAAGATTTCATAAAACAATACACCCATGAAAACCCGACGTTTTTCATGAAAACCATGTCTTAGAACTCGAATGTTCTAACTTTGATGCTTATGGATGATTCATTCCCATAGCACCAATCACAATCTTGTTCCCTCCAATTCAGTGGATTGTCGAACCGTCACAAGTTTGATTTTCCTGATTTGGACGTTTTCTAATAGAAACCACTTTAGGTGGGGTACAAGACGTGAATCTCCACTTGACTATCAAGAAGCTGAGAAACCATTGATGCCAACAATGGCAAGGAATGGCTGAATAAGCCTCCACCATAATCTTCATTCGAAGACTTATGCTCAAAGCATTACAAATGGAAATACTTCCCGAACGAGGATTCCATGGCTCTTTGGCTCGCTTCTATAGACCGTCTAATCATGAAAGAAAATGCCCAAAGCAAACCATGATTAGGTCCATGAATGAGTACAATTCTGAATTTTATAAATCCGATCAAATCTTGACTAGAGAATACTTTTCTCGTCATTCCATGTTTCTAACTCGCTCCTGAAACAGCAGTGTAGAAAGTGGAAATTTACCAAATTCTCGGATCTGATTACTACCACAAACGTGAAAGAAAGGTATGGACCCAGTTTGGCTGGAGTCTACCGAATGGCTCGACCCAGTTCGGTCAAAACCTAACCAAATGGTGATGCACTGCTTCGGCAGGGATACACTGAATGGCATATTCTTTCACAATACAATTTCGAGTTTGTGTTCACAAACATATAGTATAATCAGGGCCTGCCAAGGTGTGGCATCATGCCCGAAGCATGATCCTTGGTACATAAGACCTAAAACTTCAAGAATAAGGGATAATATTCTCGAACCTCAACCTTGCAAGAATCTACTCCCGTCTTGATGGAATAGATCATTGGTTATGCACCTGTTCGTGCCCCTACCAATGTTATTGAGGAGTACCATTCTAGTAGTCAATATGTGAGATTGATTTTGCTCCACCGAACATCGTTGGCAGAGCAAAATTTCGACATGGATGGCCTTATTGGCCGAATCCCCTTAGTAAATTTACTTTGTGAACATTTTTCCATGTTCTTGGATTCAAGTTTGGTGTATATTTACTTATGGATAATCTTATTGATATTGTCCTCGATTATGAGTTAATTGAATCATGTTTCTTAATACATGTGACCGATTCAATTAAACAAGTGATTAGGTAGGAATGTGGGAAAGTCAGTTGTCTGGATGAATGCGTACTACGCACACTAACTTACACCTAAATCACATCTCTAACAACGACTTCAGGTCTATCTAACCTGATTAAGAGCATTGGCACGCTCCTCGTTGTATGAATGATACTGAATTATCATTTAAGGGACCTTAAATTCTTCCTGACGCTGAGTTTTTAAGGATATTCGAGATGACAATGATCATAAATGAAACCACTGAAGAAAATAGAGTGAAATATCTTTGCACCACCTCCAAAAATGAGCCTGAAGCATTGATTTGGGGCCAATAGGTTGTATCCCAACTGGGAATACAACACATGTGGCCAGCCTATAGCCTGGTGATTGGGCAGTTTACTTGCTTTGGCACGACCTTTTGGGACACTTAGGTCGAACAATGATGCTACAACGCATCTCCTTATATGAAGTAAGGATTTTGTGCCTACAAGCACACTTTGCCAATCCTGCTCATTAGGGAAATTGATTTTCTATATCATTTCTTGCAAAGATACGACACGACTCCATTTTCGCAGTGGATTCAAGATAATATATGTGGACTAATCCAACCAAAATGCGGACCATATAAATATGTATGGTTCTGGTTGATGAATCGACAAACTGGTCACATGTTTATCCACACACATTACTGCTAAACTTCTTGGCCGATTAAGGGTTCACCACCCTACTTATCCCTTAAGGTCTGGAAGACTGGATAATGCTAGAGAGTTTATATCGACGGGTTTCGATAAAGTATTGCATGTCATTTTGGGTTTTTAATTGAACATCACATTCCTATGTTCACCCCAAATAGCCTAGCCTAGCGATCATAAAGCACAATTTAAATGATCGCCCGAATTTTGGTAAACATACCAAGTTTTCGGTCTTTGCCTAGGGCTATGCAATCTTGCACGCAGCTATGTTGGTCCGCCTTGAGGCCCATTGCCACCCAACCTATATGACGTTACAGTTGGTTACTGGGTACGAACCTGACGACTTTCATATTTACTCATTTGGGTGCTCATTCCATGTGCCAAGTTGCGCCGCCACAACTTACCACCATGGGTCCTCAAAGAAGGATGTGTATCTTTTGTCGATCATGATTCTCATTCACACTAGCTCTCTTCGAGCCCTTGCACACGATCTCTTTACCGCTTATTTGCGGGTTGTCACTTTAATGAGACAGTCTTCCCGCCGTTAGGGGGAGATAAGAACGTCAACGTTCCTGTAGAACGGCACGAATTTGCATGGACGTTTCCCACTATGTCTCATCTCGATCCCCATACCGCACAAGTGTGATACGCAAGTGCGACGAATTCTAGATTTCAGAATGTTGCTCCAGACGCATTCCTCTGATCTAGCTAAAGTGACGAGATCATATACCAGCTGCAAACATGCCTGCAAGGATAGACGTACTTAACGGACGTCGAGTCAACATCCCTGGATGGTGTGCCACCCATGTTGGACGGTTTGGACGCCCCTGTTGGACGGTCCGGTACACCAGCAGATAGCTAATCAATATGTCTTGGCCTGGAGCACGACATATCATTCGGTTCGTAGGATTCACTTCCCTGGAAGAGGAAGACACGACACAACAATGAATCTAAACTCGATCGCTGTCTCAAATCATTTCCATCTCATGAGATTAATTCGGATTACTCCCGAGACTTGAAGTTCTTGGTCCAGTATACTAGTTTGGATGAGAAAATGGAATTGAAATGAGATTATCATCGATGATGTTTTCACTTATATGGTAGCTACCGACATAAATGAAAAGCGACGATATCGAACCGTGTTCCGTTGATTAAGTGACAACGTAGAACTGATTGGACAACTAAAGTTACAATCCAGGTCAAATTCCTTACCAAAGTGTGTATTAGACATGTCGTTCCTACACTGCCCAAGGTAACCCTGTTGAGTTACAAGTGGGAAAGGAAACGTTATGAGATGAATGAAATAATGTGATATGATGCACGCCTTACGGCGTAAGGTTTCTCTCAAAACGTCATTTGATTGATAGCATCATTATGAAATGTGGTTAGTATTTCTCCATGGGGATATAAATACGAAGATTTACGTGTAAGTTCCTGAAGAATTACATGGACTGGTTCAAATAGTTCGAAACCACGGAACACCCTCTTAACTCGTTTTGAGGCATTCATTTATGGATTGAAAAATCCGACGGATGTGGTATACCCGTCTAAGTGATTATTTGATCAGTCAAGGATATGAATTATGCCTACCCTTGCGTGTTAAGCTATGAAGTCTTATTCCAAATTGCTAGAGTTACAGTTTATGTCGTTAACACGAATCTCACTAAGACTCTGGAAGAGCTTGAGAAAACTGCCTCACACCTGAAGATGAAATTTGGGATGAAGGATCTTGGGAAAACTCGTTTATGCCTTGACCTGAAGTTGAAGCATTGTTTTAACGGTATTTTGGTCTACCAGTTGAACTACACCCGGAATGTGTCACCTTTGAGTATACCCATGATCGTCCATACGTTATATGCAAATGAGACTCTTGAAGAGTTTATGGAATCCGAAATTCCATATCTAAAAGTTCAACTTTGCGCTTCGTTGTACTTAGCTCATTGTATTTAGACAGGACATCTCATTCGCTGTTGATCTTGGTAAAGATGCAGCACGGCATCTACACGCAACCACTGAATTGGTATTAAAGACGAACCCTGAAGGTATTACGTGGGCAAATCTCAACGCATCTTGAGCGGATCTAACCCCCCTGATCCTCAAAATGATGCTTGCCTTGTTTGTTATGCCGACGCTGGTTGCTTATCAAACCCGTACAAGGCAAAATCCCCGAATGGTTATGTCTTTACCGTTAGGGATATCACAATATCTTGGAGGTCCACGATATGACCCTAGTTGCGAAATCTTCGAATCGTTCCAAGACTCACCTTACTTCACTATGCCACAAGTGAGACATGGTTAAGAGTTCTTGTTAAGCATATTAGAAGTACTTGCTATATTTTCATCCATCGTTGAGTCCCAACGACGATCCATGAAGATTATGCCACATGTATCAACCCGACCAAGCCATGATACATCAATGAAGTCAACACCAAGACATATTGCGTCAGGAGATTGAAGTCATGCAAACCGATCCCAGACAACCTTGCCGACCTCTACACGATGTCACTGCCGAAGTCAACCTTCCAGAAGCTTGTCCGAGGAATTGGTATGCCTAACTACTCATATGCAATGCTTGTAGTTCTCATTTGGAAGTTATGTCAAACTCAGGGGGAGTATCCAGAAGTATACTCACTTGATCGTAATGTACTATTTTTCCCTACGATTAGGAGCATTTTTCCCACTGGGTTTTTGCTACCTAACTAGGTTTTAACGAGGCACCCATCCTTGGCTGATCATACCCTTGAGAGCTCTTCTACTTGCTTCCAAAAGACGTATAGTTTTGACTTAATGCAACTTCTCACTTTTCTCCTTAGACTATGGGTTTTTCTCCCACCTTGGGTTTTACCATAGCGAGGTTTTGTGAGTTTTACTTTTTATGCATTCTTCCGTTGATTTGAGACTCGCATTTGCCCATTGTGCCAACGACTTCATCAACTGTACTTACTTCATCAATGAAGACTTGATGCGTCATTTACTTGAGTATTTACACACTCAAGGGGGAGTGTTGCAGTCCTATTTAGAATAGGAATATGATTGTGTAAATCCTAGAAAATATGGGAATGTATCTTATATTCCTATTAGGATTAGATTACCTATTAAATGTTGTAATCCTAAAGGGAAAGGTTTTACCCTTCCTACTACTATAAATAAAGGCACAATGGAGTGAGATAACACACACCCACAATTACATATCTTTCTATTCTTCTCTCTATTGCCGCACCCCCTCTCTCTCTAAGGCCTCCATAATTGTTCAGTAAATTAAGCCTACAACAAAAACTACTTTAATTATTAGTCGAACTACAATCTCATATCTTTTAAACATTGTAATGTCATACCTTAATTTATGGATTCGTTGTATTGTCAAACCCCGGTTAAATTTTCTGTCAATTTAGTTAAATGATGACATGACAAGAGTGGGGTCCACCTTTTTCCCAATTAAAATAAATTATTAATTTTTATTTAGTAATTAAATTATTTAAAAATTCTCCAAGTTGCCCCGACTACCCTTCTCCTCCCCCTCGCCGGCTCCCCTCCCTAATACCTGCAGCGTCCACCCACCTATCCCTCTCTTTCTCTCAAGTCTCTCTCCCTTTTATCTTTCATTTTCATTGTTTATTCCTTTCTCTCACGTCTCTCTCTCGATTTCTGACAAACTGATAGATGAGGAAAAGAGAGAAAAGATGGCGTGTCAGCCCGTGGAATCACAGGGCGGCAATGGAGTTGGATGATTTCTGGGAACCGTTTGACCAGCGAAATACCCAAGTCCTTTTTTATTTTCGCCGTAACCGCTTTCGCTCAAAACTCGGGTATATGCGGGTCTCCCGTGCAGATCTGCAAGGACACATCAAATGACCCGACCCAACCCGGATCTGAGGCATTTCTCGCAACACCAACTGGAGTTTTCTGAGGTTCCCCCCCTCATCAGGCAGTGTATCAGCCGGTATGGAGGAACTCGACGAGGCAGCCGGAGTGGGAGGCCGTGGGCGGCGAAGGGAGCGTTGAGGTCCGGGGGGGGGAGAGGGATATCAGCGGGGATCGGCGCAGAAAATTTGGCTGTGTTTAAGGAGAGAAAGGGAGAAGGGGGACGGAGGAAGGAGTGAGGGGAGGGAGGAAGGAGTGACGGGAGGAAGAAGCGATAACAGACAGGGAGAGGGAGTGAGGAAGAGAGTTTTTAATTAATTAAATAAAATTAATATATTATTAATTTTTTATTTCAGTTGGGAAAAGAGTGGGTTCTGCTAGCGTCATGTTATCATTTAACAGACAAATTGACAGAAAGTTTAAAGGATATCTGATATTGTAATGAATTCATAAGTTGAGGCATGACATTAAAATATTTAAAACATGAGGTATGAGATTGTAGTCCGATCCATAGTTGAAGTAGTTTTGTGAAATTTACCTTAATTTTTATGATTTATGAACTATGTATAATGCTCTAAGCATCAATATATTTATGATATATTGTTTTGGTGTTATGATTTTTGAATGTGCCAGACTTCATTTCTTGAGATCCCCATTTGCAAAAATAGTTTGGAGCTACCTAAAAATTGCTACAAGAACACTATAAAGAAACTATTCAACTACTAAAAAATTTACTACTATGACACTATAAATGCACTACAAACACTAAGTGGACTTTCAAATAGTTAGCGTTTTTCAAAATGATACACCATACCTTTCAAGGTGTGATTAACGTTCTCTCAAATGTAGTGCAGTGATAATCATTTATTAGTCCAATCATTTTTTTTTCGTGCATTCCTAACAAAATTAAGCCTACAAGCTCCATGGAATTTCAAAGTCTCTCATCAAACACATCTTTAGGGTTATCTGAACAATATTCGGCTAAGTTGGCAATTAGTAGTATATGATTCTTTTGCATTAGTTTGAGGCTTCATAATCTCTTTTTCAGGCCACACATGGTGAGTTCCTAGTGCGAACGTACAAGAAAGTTACTCCTACCACACGATCCTTTCTTAAACCATCTAGTTATGGCACAAATTGTCACCCAATCTACCAGCACCTTGTGCTGTTAAGTATTTAAAGGACCAAGCTCCGTCATGGTTAATTTTCATCGTGTCTGTTTTTTTTTTTCAAGATTGTCCCACCCATTGACTTGAAGTACATTGCCACTGCAACAGGCTAGGGAGACGAGCTATGCAACTCAAATTCAAGTCAGTGAGGCGGCACAATAGTGGAGATAACAAAACTATGGAACTATAAAATATTGTGATGGAGCTTGGTCATCTAATACGTCGGTGGAAGGTGTTGGTTGGTGGTGCGCAACAGCGCAGGGTGGTTGCAAGAGGCTGTCGAGGCGAGGTCCTGGCCATATCTATTTTGCCTGTTGAAGTAGAAGCGGTTGTTGTTTGTACTGCGGAAGGGTTTTCAAAGTTGATTGTGAAATTTGATGCGATTAACTGGTGCGTATGTTGCGGGACTATTGGGATCATTCATGATATCTTGCAGCTGGGTAAACATTTTTATTCAATTTCTCGGATGCACCACGACAATGCAACGAAGCGGCTCACTCAGTGGCTTCATTTGTTACTACTAAAAATGGTGGTAATCATGAATGAGTTTTGATACTTTGGAGTGGATCCTTAACACTCTTTCTAAAGATATAAACATTTCATTCCGAATTTAATAAAATTCTTTCGATTGGGAAAATTTATTAGGGAACATTGATAAAACTGGATGACAAATATATATTTACGGTAACAATTTGGAAATACATTTTTTTTTTTTTGTGAAAGTAGAAAAAGATTAGGCGAAATTAGCTCTTCATCAATAGGCACATGCATGCAAGGCACCTACTCTTCACAAAAGAAAAAAATCATTGCACCCAGAAACTCCCCACCCTTCCCCTCTCTACCAAATTTTATTAATTATAAGAAATATAAAAGGGTACAAGCAAGGGAACTAGACCGAAACCCGCAAGCAAAGAATCAACGAAAACGGTAAGTAGGAAAAGAAGACAAATCACGTATATGAGTAGAGACTACAAATGAGGGGATAGTAGACCAATAATGATAAGCGTAGGCTGCAGCCCCATAAAAGGCTAACAAGTCCACGACCTGGTTGTCCCATCTGACGGAGGCACCATAAACAGGTATTCCAATCAATCAGCAAAAACCATGGAACTGTAGACAGACCCTTATATTACTAATGCAGAACCATAGTGGAATCATTTCCAATCCAAAGGTGTTTCCAGTCACGAACCCATGCGACACAAACTTCCTCAATAAAATCACCTTTGGGCCTATAATTAAATATTTTTTAAAAAATTGTGGCAAAAAAAAAAAAAAAACTCAACTTTTATCATGGTATCAGAGCAGGTCGTTTCACGTGTGAAACCCAACGGCCACACACTCTACACGTCACTCTGTTGTGTTGTCCACGTGTTAGGCTTAAAAATCAGCCACACGTGCGAGAGCGTGTTGAGAGTTGTCTCACATCGGTGAGAGGACAAGTTTTGCTATGTGCTTGTATGATTTTGGGCTATACCATATTACCAATTGGTTTTATGGTGAAATCCCAACTTTCATCATTAAGGACTTGGCTGGCCCTCACTATAGTACGAAAAATCCCTTCAAAACACGCACACCCATTAGAAGGGGCCGAAGTCAAGAGCGGCGAAAAATCCCTTCAAAACACGCACACCCTATATTCACCTTATCCACCCCAACCGCGGAGGATGCAAGTGAACATGAACAAAAGAAGGGGCCGAAGTCAAGAGCGGCGAAATACCTAGCAACGAAAAAATAAGCAAAGAAGAAGAAGGGTGTCGACTAGAAGAACATATTGAAGTCGATTTGCAAAAATGATCCGTAAACTAACGCTTAGCGTACTCTAAAGAAGTCCGAAGACCCTCGAAATAAACTTGATTACGAAGGAACCAAATGCCCAAATGAAAGTACAAAGTAACATGATCCAAAACTTACGAGTTGATCTTGATAAGCCAGTAGGGAGATTCGTTTATCATGTACATAGTTGTTCTCTAAACAGTGGGTTTGTTGTTTTCTTAAGGACAGATTGTCAATATAATATCAATAAGTTGTAAAAAACATTGGTAGATCACATGTTCTTATATAGTGTTAATTTTATGCTAAATTAATAGTTTATTTCTGATGTTTCCACATCATTTGTTGTTAGTTTCTGTTTACTATGCTGTTTGGGAGCAGAATTCTAAGCAGCTTATACTTTCAACCCATTAAATTCATAGCCATGACAACCATTGGAGAAGACATGTAGATGTTCAGTTTAGGTCATTGTGCTCCAGGCTCCAAATGGCGAGGCCAACTATATATACATCTGCAATTTCAGTTTATGTCTATGGTGACAGATTTTTTCTTCTTCTTTGTATGCTTGGAGGTGGGGCCCAAATTTGCATGAACAATTTTCGTTACAGAAACGTTTAATTTTATCTTTTTTTTTTTTTTTTTTTTTGACATTTCATGTTTTGTTAAATATAAATATTAATTGGAAATAACCTTTTATTTTTATTTCTGCACAAACAATAGTAAGTTAAATTGTTAAATGTTAGAAGAAAAGAAAATCAACCAGGATCAAATCCACACCAAAATGTATATGCATTATTTCTGGCTCCAGATCTGTTGTCCCCTAAATTGTGTCTCGTTTGTGTCTCCTTACTAATATGTTGACACATGTCCTTTAACTTTAACTTAAAACTTAACTCTGTTAACTTTATTTATTTAACATTTAAATTTAAAAAAAATCCAAAATAATAAAAAACGATTGGGTTAACGAGGTGAGCCTCCAAACAGTTGCATACGAACTCCGAGTTCGGAACTCCCCCGTGAGTCCGTGACCCTGAAAAACCCTCTCAAAAACTTGGTTTTGGTCTCCCTCCACTCTCCGACTCCTTTCTCTCTCTCTCTTCGCCGAAATGCTTCAATTCCACGAGCACATCATAACCGAACTCCTCGACGATCCTCAAAACGGCAGCGGCCTCGTCGTTCTCTCCTCCGGCCTCTTCCTCCCCAGACTCATCGCTGCCCTCCTCCTCCTCCACACTCCTTCTCAGGGCACCCTCCTCATCCTCTCCCCCCACCAACCTTTCTTCAAATCCCAACTGCTCCACCAATTCCACCCCAACCCCATCCCCGAAATCTCCGCCGACCTCCCATCCCACCACCGCCACTCCCTATACACCTCCTCCAATGTCTTCTTCATCACTCCCCGCATCCTCATTGTCGACATCCTTACCAGCAAATTACCCACCTCCCAAATCGCTGGAATCATCATCCCCACCGTCCATGCCCTCACCGAAACCTCCACCGAAGCATTTATCGTCCATAGAGAAGTTTGTTCACTCAACAGCCACATAAAAGAAGGTGAAGAATCCTATTTGGGTTTGCTCACCTCGTTAACCCAACCGTTTTTTATTATTTTGGATTTAAAAAAAAATTAAATGTTAAATAAATAAAGTTAACAGATTTAAGTTTTAATTTAAGTTAAATGACATGTGTCAACATATTAGCAAAGAGACACAAATGAGACACAATTTAGGAGACAGTAGATATGGAGCCATTATTTCTAGGGAACTTTAACTAAAAGTTTCCGGTACTGTTCACTTTAATGAAAAACCATATTTTTACACTAAAAAGTCAATCATGGTACTATTCACTTGACCCTTTATTTTATCCTTATCGTTAAAACTCAAAGTTTTCAAATCATTTCCATTAGTTTTCCTTTATTTCTACCTATTATTTCTACCATCTGCAAAGTCAAAGAAAAGGTAATAGTTGGTCAACTGAAAAATAAAATCCATTTGGATTTTGTGTAATCTTTTTCAAATTAGGTCAGTAACTCCATTTGGATTTAAACTTTAATGACACCAGGATCTCCTGGTAAAAGTTCATTACTTTCAAATATGGTTCAACCCAGTGGCGAAGCCACGTGAGGGCGAGGAGTGGCGGCCGCCACTCCCCTCGCCGGAAAACACAGCCCCAGAGCAGGTTCAGCCCCTCCTCTCTCGGAAAACCCAGCCGCTCCAGCTCCATGTCTGTTCTTCTACCTCCGGTGAACTGGTTCTACTGCAGATTGGGATCGCGTGTCCCCCATTCAGCCTTTCCTCCTTTACTCTCTCTCTCTCTCTCAGCCCCTCAAAACCAATCAGAGACCAGGGAGCAGCAAAGCTACCCCCCAAAAATCCCAGCAGATAGCAGCAACGGAACGGAACGGAGGAATTTTAAATTCCTGTTTAGGTTTGGCTGGCTGATTCCCAGCCGTTTCCTCTCTCAGTCTCTCTCACTCCAGCAGCCGCTGAGCTGCTGGCTTCCAAGCCATCCTTCAAACTTCAAAGGTAAATTTATAATCCCTACCTAACCCTAAATAATTATTTAATACGAATTTTATTTAAGGGAGTTTTAATGAAAAGGGCTTGGGGCAACTTTTTCTTAATAAAAAACCATTAACAACTTTTATTTAATGAAAAGGGCTTGACATTTAATGAAAATGACACAAGTAACATACAACAGCCCAAAAAAAAAACAAAAGTCCCACGGGCTGAAGCAAAGCCCAGCATGCAACATCAAATTTTTCTTCCAGCTTTGTCCCTGACAGATGTTAACCAAAATCTGTTAATATAACTTCATATTATTTACGAAATTGCCATCGAGCCCAAAAGTCAAATAAAACAAAAACTAATTCATTTTCAACTTCTCTTTTTCCTGAAACGGTTGCAATCATTCCACCAATTGAAAACCCATATCATGACAATTTTTATTCCCAATTTGATAATTTATTTTAACATTTGCTCCAAAGCTGGCAACCCACTTTTGTTACTCGAGAATAGCTAGAACAAAATAACCATTCACTAGACCATAACTGCCATAGATCTGCAATTAACTTTTTTTATTTACAGGTCGTGTTTAACATTCTTTAGGAATAAAAATTGCCATGTTGTTTATTCCAAATATTTATTCACCTTTGACCCGAGCTTTAATGAAAAAGGTTTTTTCAAACTTTTTATTAACCAAAAATCATTTACTAACTTTATTTAATAAAAAGGACTTAAACTTTAATGAAAAATGACAAAAACTAGAAAGAACAACCAAAACAAGGAAGCCTCACGTTCAAAATAAGAAATTCATTTTGCATCCATGCCCCTGTCTTCCGTCAGCCCACTTTTGTTAGAATTAAACTTTCATTTATTTACAAATATGTCATTGCCTCATTTATTTACAAATATGCAATTTTCTAGAGTATTCGTCAAAAATAAAAAAAAACTTTTGCCAGTCGATACCAATTAACCCCCAACATAATTAAGTATCTCCAATTCCTCGCCTCGCCTCTCATCAAATAAATTCAAAAAAATTTAAATTCCACAAATCACTACACAATAATGAACTTTAGATTGGAAAATGACATAATTTCACCGAGTGTATCACATTGCACATTCACTTGTATAATCCAAACTTCTACACAAATCACTACAAAATAATGAAGGTTAAGGGAAGATTTCTTGGATCAGTGAAACTTAAAGTGTGAGACTCACATCAACGTTTATGATTATGTTTTTTTTTTTTTTGATTATGTTTGGTCTGAATTATGTTTGGAAGTCTCATGCAATTGCCTTGGATCTATCTCATTATAAAATTGAACTCATGTGTGTGTGTGTGTGTATAGTGTTCCGTTTGAGAAATAATCAGTGTTTAGTTTTACGAAACAGTGATAATACTAGTGTTCTGTTTAATAAATAGTCAGTGTTAGAGTGATAGTACTAGTGTTCCGTTTAATAAATAGTCAATGTTTAGTTTACGAAACAGTGATAGTACTAGTGTTCCGTTTGATAAATAGTTAGTGTTTAGTTTACAAAACAGTGATAGTACTAGTGTTCATTTGATAAATAATCAATGTTTAGTTTACGAAATAGTGATAGTACTAGTGTTCCGTTTTAGAAATAATCAGTGTTTAGTTTACGAAACAGTGATAGTACTATTGTTCGTTGGATAAATAGTGAGTGTTTAGTTTACAAAATAGTGATAGTACTATTGTTCCGTTTAAGAAATAGTCAGTTTTTAGTTTACGAAACAGTGATAGTACTATTGTTCGTTTAATTAATAGTCAATGTTTAGTTTACGAAACAATGATTGTATTAGTGTTCCGTTTAAGAAATAGTCAGTGTTTAGTTTACGAAACAGTGATAACAAACAGTGATAGTACTAGTGTTCCGTTTGAGAAATAATCAGTGTTTTGTTTACGAAACAGTGATAGTACTAGTGTTCCGTTTAATAAATAGTCAGTGTTTAATTTACGAAACAGTGATAGTACTAGTGTTCGTTTGATAAATAGTCAATGTTTAGCTTACGAAACAGTGATAGTACTAGTGTTCTGTTAAGAATTAGTCAATGTTTAGTTTACGAAACAGTGATAGTACTATTGTTCGTTTGATAAATAGTGTTCGTTTGATAAATAGTCAGTGTTTAGTTTACGAAACAGTGATAGTACTAGTGTTCCGTTTGATAAATAATCAATGTTTAGTTTACGAAACAGTGATAGTACTAGTGTTCCGTTTAAGAAATAGTCAGTGTTTAGTTTACAAAACAGTGATAGTACTAGTGTTCGGTTTTAGAAATAGTCAGTGTTTAGTTTACTAGTGTTCGGTTTTAGAAATAATTAGTGTTTAGTTTACGAAACAGTGATAGTACTAGTGTTAGTTTGATAAATAGTCAGTGTTTAGTTTAAGAAATAGTGATAGTACTATTGTTCCGTTTAAAAAATAGTCAGTTTTTAGTTTACAAAACAGTGATAGTACTATTGTTCGTTTAATTAATAGTCAATGTTTAGTTTACGAAACAATGATAGTACTAGTGTTCCGTTTAAGAAATAGTCAGTGTTTAGTTTACGAAACAGTGATAGTACTAGTGTTCCATTTGAGAAATAATCAGTGTTTTGTTTACGAAACAGTGATAGTACTAGTGTTCTGTTTAATAAATAGTCAGTGTTTTGTTTACGAAACAGTGATACTAGTGTTCTGTTTAATAAATAGTCAGTGTTTTGTTTACGAAACAGTGATAGTACTAGTGTTCCGTTTAAGAAATAGTCAGTTTTTTGTTTACGAAACAGTGATAGTACTAGTGTTCCGTTTGATAAATAATCAATGTTTAGTTTACGAAATAGTGATAGTACTAGTGTTCCATTTAAGAAATAGTCAGTGTTTAGTTTACGAAACAGTGATAGTACTAGTGTTCGGTTTTAGAAATAGTCAGTGTTTAGTTTACTAGTGTTCGGTTTTAGAAATAATCAGTGTTTAGTTTACGAAACAGTGATAGTACTAGTGTTCCGTTTAAGAATTAGTCAATGTTTAGTTTACGAAACAGTGATAGTACTAGTGTTCGGTTTTAGAAATAGTCAGTGTTTAGTTTACTAGTGTTCGGTTTTAGAAATAATCAATGTTTAGTTTACGAAACAGTGATAGTACTATTGTTCCGTTTAAGAAATAGTCAGTTTTTAGTTTACGAAACAGTGATAGTACTATTGTTCGTTTAATTAATAGTCAATGTTTAGTTTACGAAACAATGATAGTACTAGTGTTCCGTTTAAGAAATAATCAGTGTTTAGTTTACGAAAAAGTGATAGTACTAGTGTTCCGTTTGAGAAATAATCAGTGTTTTGTTTACGAAACAATGATAGTACTAGTATTCCGTTTAATAAATAGTCAGTGTTTAATTTACGAAACAGTGATAGTACTAGTGTTCGTTTGATAAATAGTCAATGTTTAGTTTACGAAACAATGATAGTACTAGTGTTCCGTTTAAGAAATAGTCAGTGTTTAGTTTACGAAACAGTGATAGTACTAGTGTTCGGTTTTAGAAATAGTCAGTGTTTAGTTTACTAGTGTTCGGTTTTAGAAATAATCAGTGTTTAGTTTACGAAACAGTGATAGTACTAGTGTTCCGTTTGAGAAATAATCAGTGTTTAGTTTACGAAACAGTGATAGTACTACTGTTCCGTTTAATAAATAGTCAGTGTTTAATTTACGAAACAGTGATAGACTAGTGTTCGTTTGATAAATAGTCAATGTTTAGTTTACGAAACAGTGATAGTACTATTGTTCGTTTGCTAAATAGTGTTCGTTTGATAAATAGTCAGTGTTTAGTTTACGAAACAGTGATAGTACTAGTGTTCCGTTTAATAAATAGTCAGTGTTTAGTTTACGAAACAGTAATAGTACTAGTGAATGAAAGACTCTTAATATGGTGATTCGAAAAAATGGTGAATTCGAATGGAATTGAAAATGAAAACAGAGATTAGGAAGCAACGAACAATTCAACTTGTGATACGGAAGCACTCTATACTCAAGCTGTAAAGGGCTGCAAAGAAGAGACCATCGAAATAGTGGCAATATGGAAAAGAAAATTTACAAAACGAAAACATAATACTAAGAATAATTTTCAAGGAACAAAAATCAAAGTTGAGATGAAATGAGCTACAAGGAAAGCACTTCACCCTTGCAATTTTCCAAGATAGTTAAAAGATAAAATGTGCGCATGCATCATTGAGAGGGTTCTCGGATATACTATTCTTAAACTGAACATTATATTATTACTATTTATTAATCTGAACCTAGAACTGAGCACGAGTACTATCACTATTTCTTAAACTGAACATGCATGAAACAAAAACACAATTACAAGGCACCTACAGATACAACAATAACAACACATAAATTTTCATGCACAAATCCATGATTTTCATTCACAAAAAGATGTCAAACCTTCCAAAAACACATGTGTGCTCAGATTATAGTCAGTGCAGTCAAATGTAATTTCGCAAACCAGACCAGACATTGAATCTACATCATAGATATAGTCGCCTAAAACCACTGCCCTACCGGAAATACCAAAAAAACCTGTTGGGTTTAGATACACAATGCCACTTTTTCTCATGCACATGATAGGCAAATAATCTGTTGCTAATCGAAACCAAAATATGATCGCTGCAGACTGCATAACCAGCTACAATGTCATGTAGATTATGACGAAGATCGGGGGGAATTCTTGGCAGATCTTTCCAAGTGTCAGAACCGAGATGATAACACTGAAAGGGGCTCGACAGCTCCCCATGGACCCTTGGCTGTGCAAGGTAATAACGGTTGTCATAGGCAGAAATGAGAGCTCCACATGGTTCCAGTGAATCGGGGGCCTTGAATTTACCTGTTAACTTGTGATGAGGGTCAAAAGTACGTCTCATAGACAACCACTTGGTGGAGGTGCCTGTTCCTAAATCGCTTTCCCATACAGGCAACAACATATATAACTTCCCCTTGAACCAATGACTTAAAAAGACACGACCTGAGGGGAAAATCCAACTGTATCTACCCTTGTCTTGATCACCATGCTTGCCACAATCACCACTGCCGTTGGGTTGTGATACTTGATATAACTCAGCTTCCCCATTTTTATTCGTGAAACACTCCACTAATACAAAAACAGATTTAGTATCCATGAACACGAAGATGGAACATATTTAGTATCCTAATTTAGTTGGATTACATAATATCAACTAAAATGGAAAATGTTTTTACAAAATAATTCTTGAAAAATCGAAAAAAAAAACAGAGAGGAAGAAGAATTACATAATATCAATCCTAATTTAGCAACGGTTTGAGAATTTTGAGTACCTTTTTGTTGATTGATGAGGCTTCGATCGGAATCGGACTTGGAATTGGGGATTTTAGAGAGGGAAGAAGGTGAGCGGAGAGAAAGGGAGAGAGGGGGTGGACGGGAATTAGGTTGTCGAGTGTGAAAATAGATAGCAATTGGATCAATTTGTACGGGAGTACTTGGAGAAATTTGAAATGGAGGATCAGATGTATATCTATTACATACTTCTTTTGAATGGGCAAAGTATGGAAACGACCTCCATGGGCGCAGTTGCCCAGAGCTTAGCAACGACATTCGTCAAACCTAACGTTGGAGCAAGACTGATGTTAGGGGGTAAAACTGGTAGTTCGATAAATTATTTTGTTTGGGCCAATCTTAATGGGCTGGTTTGACATTAGGTTTTGTCCTGACCATTAAATAAAACTATTACCTGGTTTTTGGTTAAAATTCAAAATATTGAAGCATTTTTCATTAGTTTTCCTTTTATTTAATTGGTATAGAAATAGAATCATATTCATACGGTAATGCACTAAGTTGGTTATTGGTTGTTGATTATTGATATGAAATTATGAAACTAATTTTTAGGGTGAAAATTAAAATTTGAATTCTTGATTATTGATTAATTAATTGAATTATTATATAATGTGTACAATTATTCATATGATTAGTTGAATTGAATTTTTATTTATTGAATAATTTGTATGCTAATTGGTATTGATTAATTGAATTGTTGGTTGAATTAGTTATTATACATATTAGTATAGTTAATTGAATTGTGAAAACACCATTGCGTAACAAAATAAGAGATCAAGGGTTGAGTGATAGCATGGTTGTTTACATTGAGAGAGATGTATTTGCTTTTATTAATAATGAGCATATTATGCGACGTTTTTATGACATGAAACATCGCCGGTAACAATTGTAATTTGTTTGTATCAATTAATTATAGAAGACATTACTATATAAAAAGATTTAATTGTTGCCATTTTTCTTTAACCTTACACTCTTTTAAGTTCGTCCCTCCCCTCGAGAAATCCTGTTTTTGCCACTGATTACCTTCTAAGTTCATTTTGGATACAACTTTTCTCTTAATGGTTGTTTTTTTTAACTTTGAAAAAAATATTAAATGGGTGATAAAAAGAGATGTGAACCCACTAGAAGTCAAAGCAAAAACGCACTTCTTTTGATAGAAAATAGGATTATTCACGTGATTCTTGTACAACGCGATTGTCACGCTTTTATCTTATCTTTTATTTTGTGCCTTGAGTAAACAACAAGAGACTAATGGATGAAAACAAGGAGAGTACACCTGAACAAAATGTGAGAAGAAATGTGAGAAAGAAACAGTCAGCGGCCATATTACAAGAGGGATTATAGTTCATATGACTAAATACACTTATTATTTGCATAATTACTTAAAAATTGTGAAAAAAACAAAGAAAAAAAATGAGAGAGCGAACTACCTGTGTTTGTATATAAAAAAAAGAGTGTCATGTTTGTGACATCACAATTTTCTTCCCTTGTCTTCATATCATTTGAAACATTTTATATCTTACGAAATTCATTAAACTTACGGAAATACATTATTATAACAAAATTACATAAAATCGTTAAAGTTAGTAGCTAACGTTAAATAACAATAGTCACTTAATTAGTACTACGATATTGTGGTATTCCTCTTTCACTTGTAAGTGAGACAACTTAGATTCGATTATCGTCAAAAGCAAAGTTGCCACTAGATATCATATGAATGGACGCTTTCTGGTAATAGAAACCCCATTTTGGCCCCTTCTCCCGTTACAAAATTCTGAACCGGACTCAGGTAGTTGGCGAAAGTACCTCACTTTATCATAAGAGATAGAAGTAAATCAGACTCCTGTGCATCAAGCTCCACCGCTGCCCATCGAATAAGGCTTAGCCGACTCCCCCACCTCTTAGAGTAGATACTATCGTTTGTTAAAAAAAAAAAAAATATTAAATAATAATAATGAAGTGTTGTGGCCTATATTTAACTGACAAGGAGAGGGGGTTGGCGGCACAGAGAAAATTTAGAGAGAGAGATATGTGTTTGTAGGGTTGTGTAGAAGATGTTTTATTCTCCCTACGAAATGCCTTTATTTATAATAGAGAGAGAAGAAATTCTTGTCCTCCAATATAGTAGAATAACTAGAATCAAATCTAATCTAGAATTTACACAATCACACTTAAATAAGAAGTTTATAACATGAAGTTAATTATAGAATATATTGCTTATTAGTTATTACACTACGAATATTGATTGTACACCATGAACGTCTTGCTACAGTATAGATATAAGATTATTAGTGGATATTATGAAATTACCTATTAATCTATATATATAAAGCGAGAGCCCCATTTTGGTGAAGCATTCAATAAACCCAAAAATACCCTCACTTCTTACACAACAGCAATGAATAACTGTCTAAGAAAACAGGGTTAAAAACCTAATAATGTGAACAACTACTGCTTCACATTCACTCCATCTATCGCACGCATGGCCGGCCCAGGCCCAGTGCAGGCAGGGCGACCATCCAGGGCCCAAAAAAAATTAGGGGTACCAAAATTATTAGTGTGGCATATTTATATACATTTTCATAAAAGTATAAATTTATAAAATTTGATTAATGACACGGAAATCTAACTAGAACCAGTGATTTTGTTGTTTGAAATTAATGAGGAGGTCTTGGGTTCAAAACATCATGTGTACCTTATTTAAATTTCAATTTTTACAAATTTCTTTTCATAACAGTATAAATTTATAAAATTTGGCTAAATGATTAGAAGTTTAATTAGAAGCAATGATTTTTGTATTTAAAATTAACGAGAGGTCCCAAGTTTGAAATGCTATGTGCATGTTTATTTTTTTTCAATTTTTACGAATTTTTGTTTGGTTGTTAATTTATTTTTAATTACTAGCTAGTAACTATGTGGGTTGCTATTTTTAAACATTCGTTCCAATTCAAGTCTAATCTTCAACAAAGGGTAATGCGTAGACTAAATTTTTAGACCAAATTTGCAAATCATATGACGTGTCATCAAAATGTTTAATTTGGTGCCCATTCATTACTTATACATATCCTTAAAAACTCGAAAATATCATTATTTTTTTAGTCTTCTATTGACGAGGTTAGTAAATAAGAAAAAACACCTCAAGATTTATACAAAAACATTTTAAAAGTTCAGATGGAAGACAACTCATAATTTATCTTCTTTTAAGCTTGAAGTTTTTTGGTTTCCTTCTCTCGATACAAAATACATTAGTTTTTCCGTGTTTCTAAATTACTAAGTTTGAAGTGCTTTTATGAATATAATTTATCAATGTTTTATGTGTAAAAACAAATAAATTTTTATATGAAGTGAGGGCACATTTTTTGGCGTCGCCCCGGGCCTTAAAAATATCTGGACCGACCCTGATCGCACGTTCAGAGCTGCAGTTGCAGCGGTTTTCAAAATGGAGATGGAACCGCCCTTTATCCCATGATCTCGATCCCCATAGAGCATACAAAAGAGAAAATTGGATGATTCTGTCGTACTCAATTTTGTCTTCCGTACAAATCGCCATCCTCCATGCTTTTTCTCTATGATTTCTTCATCTGAAATCGGCAATCCGGAAAATAAATGTTAGGATTCACACAAATCGATGAGGATTTCCCCACTCTTTATTCAATTTATGTTTGTTTTCATATCTAAAAACCCACAAACCCCAAAATCCCTAACCTTCAAGGACGGTCTGGTAAGCATTTTCTCTGATACTCTATCTCTTTGATTTTCTGTGTTTTTGTGGGGCTTAATGGGTTTATGATGCCATTTTTTAGGAAGGTAATTTTTTTGGTGAGTTTTCTATCTATTGTAGTCAATTTTGGATTTTGTAGAATGAGATAGAACGACGGAAACTCGAAGACGAAGAAGCAGAGGAGGAGGTATGTGAAGAGAAGGGAAGCAAAAAGAAAAAAAATGTGAGTTATTTTTTAGGGTAAATTACATAGTAGCCCCTCAGGTTTGAGGTCTATTACAACCCCATACAACGTCTTTAAAACATTTCACTTTCATACATCATGTACCATTTTATTTCAAAATAATACCTCCGTTAGATTTTCCGTCCATTAATCTGTTAAATGCTGACGTGGCTGCCACATTTGTGCTGATGTGGGTGCCACGTGGTAAAAAAAATAATTTTTTATACATTAAAAATATTATAATATTAACCCAATTAAACAAAAAAAAAAAACAAAAACACAAAAACCCTAACCCAGATCCCCTTTCTTCCCCTTCTCCTCTCTGCAACTCCCATTTACAAAATCCCTTCCCACTATCCCTCACCCACCCCACCCCCAGCGATCTCACCCCCCCCACCCCAAGCGACCCACATACCTGCAACAACGAAAAGAAGAAGAAGAAGAGGGAGGAAGAAGAAACAAAAGAAAACCCCAAATCCAGTTCGTCCCCCACCCGTAAAAAACAAAAAGAAGAAGAAGAAGCCCATAACCCTTACCCCCCCCCCCCCCCCCCGCCCCGCCACGACCCGTGACCCACCTCCCTCCCCCCCCCCCCCCGGCCCTGCCACGACCCGTGACCCACCTCCCTTCCCCCCCCCCCCCCCCCGGCCATGCCGCGACCCGCGACCCACCTCACTCCCCCCCCCCCCGCGGGACCTTCCCGCGAACTGGGGCTTTTTTTTTTCTCCCTCTTTTTCTTGTTGTTGTTGCAGGTTTTGGGGGGGACGAACTATGGTTTTTTTTTTTTCCTCCCTCCTCTTCTTCTTCTTCTTCTTGTTGTTGCAGGTTTTTGGGTTCTAGGTTAGGGATAAGGATGTGGGTCACTTGGGGGGAGGTCGCTGGGGAGTGGGTGAGGGATAGTGGAAAGGGATTTTGTAAATGGGAGTTGCAGAGAGGAGAGGGGGAAGAAAGGGGATTTGGGTTCGGGTTTTTATGTTTTTTTTTAATTGGGTTAATATTATAATATTTTTAATGTATAAAATATTTTTTTTTTACCACGTGGCAGCCACATCAGTACAAATGTGGCAGCCACGTCAGCATTTAACAGATTAATGGACAAAAAATCTAACGGATGTATTATTTTGAAATAAAATGGTACATGATGTATGAAAGTGAAATGTTTTAAAGACGCTGTATGAGGTTGTAATAGACCTCAAACCTGAGGGGCGACTATGTAATTTACCCTATTTTTTATTATTCTTTTTTTCAAAAAGCAATTTTTGGATTTTCTTTAATTAGTGTTTGGTTGTTGGGAAAATTGGGTTAGTGACAGCACTTCCTATTTTTGCATTTGTACGTGTTTATAGTGATTATATGAAGCTCAATTTGTTTATGTTATGGTAATTTTGTAGTAGAAATGCCAGAAATCGATACTGTACTTAGTTCAGTTTCCGGGAATTAGTTTCGATAGTTTGAATGTGTAAGTTGAGTGAATTAAGGTTGTTGTAATCTATTTGTGTGTTTAATCAGTAATCCAGTGAATTAAGGTTGTTGTAATCTATGAAAAGAATCACCACGTTCAGGGAAGGATGTTGCTTTGATCAGTGATTCCCCTCATTGGGTTTTCATTTCAGTTCGGCTTTACAGTAAATGCAATTCCGGTTCCTAAAGCTCAAAGAGAAGGTGGACAAAGGTACGTTTACAACTATATGTCGTGTTCCTTTTGAGTATGTGATTGGGCTTTTGTCTTTCTTCCATTTGAATCATCAGTTTTCCTTTCAATTTTCACGGAAAAAAAAAATTGACATTTAATGGAAGTTCGTAGGGTTTATGCTTCGATTTATAGTGATGTAAATAAAGTTGTTGCGAAGAAGACCTCCCTTACTCTCTGAAACCCTAAACGGAACTAAACGGTAATTCTCCGCGCCTTCTCCTTTTCCATTGAAGAGTTTCAATAAGTACTTTTCCTAATTTTTTTCTCATTGAATTGTCTCTCAAGTGTAATTATCTAAATGGGATTGACACATTTACCGGAAATATGAAATTGGAAAATTTCAACACTGGGATTGTGTGGCACAATACCCATTAGATAAAAGGGAATAGATTGGATTAGTTGGACTCAATTTTTACTGCCTCATTGCAGAGATTATCACTTCCCTCCCCAACTTTGTACTGATCTTTGTCCACTTCGTCTACTTATTTAAATGCCTTAATCTCTTGAATGCTTCTTCTTTGCTTTTTCGTCCATTTTCAGTTTTTAAATTGTATTATTTGTTCCCTACATATTAACATTTTGTATTTTGCTTGCTTAAGTCATTAGGATTCTCATACGACTGGGATTGTGAATATTATAGATGAACCCAATGGATATGCCTTCAGCGATTAAAGAGAGGATTGGCGTATCAGGTATGAATAAGATATTGGCGGTGGTAGTTTCTATCATTTTTGCTAGTGCACAGATCTGATACTCTACTTTGTTACATTCAGGCTAAAGTGCCAGTTAATTGGTGCCCTGCTTTAGGTACTGTATTGGCAAATGAAGAAGTGATAAGATGGTTTGAGTGACTGTGGAGGTCAGAAAGGTATATATTGGTTTGGTGCATTTTCATTTTACTAACCATCTAAGATAAAAAATAAAAATAAAAAAATAATAAAAGGGTAAATTACATAGTAGCCCATCAGGTTTGAGGTCTATTACAACTCCATACAACATCTTTAAAACATTTCACCACCACCTACACCACCACCACCCTCACCCCCAGTACCAACACTATCGAGCGAGCTATAACGGTTCTACCTACTAGAATCTACAGAAGGCAGAGACTTTTTAGTCATTGCCCAATTGTCAACCTCGTCTGCCCTTGACGGTTGATCTAAATCAGAAACCCTAGAAGGTGGGCCCCTCCTGTCGTCGTCGAATCCACCGTAGGATCTTCTTCCACCACCACCCCATGACCCGTCCCCGCCTCGACCCGGATTCGTACTAGAGCAACCGTGGGAGGGAAACCCGCCACCGAGGCGACCGTACTGCATTTCTTCGGCATAGCGCTCCTTGGGGTCGGTAAGGAGTCGCATCATCTCGTTGTGAGTGAGGCCGACACAATTAGAGGCAGGGGTACCGGAGGCGTTGTAGAATTCAGAGAGGCTCATCTTCTTCTTCTTGGGCTTGGCGCTGATGGCTTCCTTTAGGCTGGGAAAGCTCTAGGACTCAGCCTTGGCGGCGGCCGCGAGCTCCTCGGCCTCTTCTCGCTCAGCCTCAGCGGCCGAGTTGTCGACAGTACCTCAAGGTTTGGCCATCTTTGACGGTTTGCGAGATCTATGAACGCAGTTTGAAATGAAAGGGTTGGATTGGAAGAAGTTGGGGTGGGTTTTGCGTTTTTCAGTTTTTTTTTTTTTTTTTTTGAGAAGATTCAGGTTTTTTTTTTTTAAATATTTTAAAAAAATATTTTTTTGCCACGTGGCACACAGGTGGCAGCCACATCAGCGTTTAACGGAGCAATGGATGGAAAATGTAACGGAGGTACTATATTGAAATAAAATAGTAGGTGAGGTATGAAAGTGAAATGTTTTAAAGATGTTGTATGAGGTTGTAATATACCTCAAACCTGAGGCGTTACTATGTAATTTACCTATAAAAAAACTTCTTGGCTTAATTCCAATTTTCGGATGGTTTTATAATTTTACAATGTCAATTTGTAGTGTCATTGTTTATTACCAAGCAGCCACTGCAGAGATTATCACTTCCCTCCCCAACTTTTTACTGATCTTTATCTACTTCGTCTAATTATTTAAATGCCTTAATCTCTTGAATGCTTCTTCTTTGCTTTTTCGTCCATTTTTGGGTTTTAACACATTTTGTGATTGTGAAAAAGGTATTGGATTGATTTTAGCAAGTGTGATTTTTTGTTAACGTTGATCAGATTCGGACCTTTGTGTCGATCAAAGTCATTGCTACTGGGTTAATTGAGGTATGATTGCTAGCTTTTTCTCTTGGTGCAATACAAAATGTTTTGAGTTGTTATATGGACTTAAGATTTAGTAAGTACTTGCTGAAAGTCATGGGATTTTGAAATATCGATGTCTTGCTTGCTTATAAGCTTACAAATTTCTTTTTAGCTTAAACATCTAAGAACCAAGGTAGTCCTTTTTCACTGCCTCACTGTGACAATGTGTTCATGATTTACACAACAGAGTCGCTCCCCACATGTGTGAGGAGGATCTATGCGTGCAACCTCATTGGTTAGGCATGCCTTAACGTTTTATGTTTGGGGCAGTGTTTAATCAATTGCCAGTGGTGCTCCACTTTGTGATACCATGGACAAGCAAGAGAGTAAATAGAAGAGTTTGATTGCATAATTACTCAGAAAAATAAGTTTTATGTTTTTTTAACCATTCTGAAGTGAAATCAGTAATCTTCTATTGGTCCAGTTCAATGTTGTCCCAGTTTACATGGGTCGACGCAACACTTAAATGATACTTTTCTAATTAGAGCCTTTATGATGGTCACTATCAGTTCTCCAATGTATTGGGCAATGCAATTTTGTTGGTTCATATTAGGGAATAGGTTGCTTTTACCTAAAGTCTTTATGATGGTCGCTATTAGTTATCGCACATATGGGCAATGAAGTTTTGTTGTTTATCAATTGTAGCGACATACTAAGTCATGATTGTTACAACGTCTGACCTTGAACTTTCTTTTTGCTTATTTAGGTGAAGTTTGCAATCCAATACATGCGAAGAGCTATCCAGAAAAAATGCAAATTTTGACATAAGACCGTGAACATCATTAAGGTATCTTATCTATGAATATTTATTCTATCTGTATCCTCATAAACTTAGTTTATCTTTATCTATTTCCTCATAACAATACATTAGGGGAGCCTCATGATCCTTATTATCATTACAAATAGATGTGTGATACATCAATGATCCTTATTATGTGTGATACATTGATTCAGTTGAGGATGACACAAGGAATTTGTATCAGCCAGAGTTCTTGAATTCAATCTCACTTGGTGGTTTGCCTCTGCACAAGTTAACTCTGAAAAGAGGTGCTCCAATCATGCTTTTAAGAAATATTGATCCGAAATTGGGATTGTTTAATGGTACAAGATTATTGTGTCGTGGCTCTTACCGAAATCTTATTGATGTTGAAATTCTAACTGGACAATTTGCCAGATCCAGAGTTTTCTTACCAAGAATCCCTCTCAAAAGTATTGATACTATTGGGCTTCTATTTGAACTTACAAGAAAGCAGTTTCCAGTGAAACTAAGTTTCTCTGTCACTGTAAACAAATCTCAAGGTCAGACAATACCATATGCAAGCGTTTACCTTCCAGATCACGTCATCAGTCATGGACAATTATATGTGGCTTTATCGAGGGGGTCTCAAAGTCAACAACAACCGTGTTAGTAAAAAATGGCTCCATAGTAGGCCAACAAGGTGTATTTACACGAAATGTAATATACAAAGAAGTCTTGCTTCATTCCAGCTAATTATGGTGATTCCTAATAGGTGACAACTTTATTAACGATAACATTTCAGTATGCATTTCTCACTTATCAATTAACTCTTTTTATTTTTAATTTTCTCACTATCGTTTGTAGATTCGCAATGAAAATTTGAAGCATTAATCATGAAAAAACGGGTGGAAATTGGAGCATTGATGTCAATATGTAAACTTTTTTTTCAAAAGAAACAGTGACATATAGACTTTATGGGTATTGTGGATAATTTACATATTGTGATGTAGGTTTTATATTTTGACATTTAAGTTGTTTTGTATTTTGCTACGAGTACTTAATGTTTTCACCATCATCACTTTTTATATTTGCATCCACTTACTATTGTTCATGACCTTTAGGTAGGAACTTGCATCCAAAATCCCATGTTGTTTGACAATTGCATCAATAACATTTAAATCATTACTTTATGCCAAGTGAAAACGAAAAACATGACAACTTTTGAGGATGTACATGGTAAAGAAAAAGTTCCTCTTTGCACAATACATTTAAAATATATCTTGACAATTACACTGGAAAAAAAAATAACAGAATACAACTTTAGAGGCGCTTAGTGCCCGTGATGCAAAAATGCCTATTGCGTGCGGAGAGGCTAGTATTTAATGGTGTAAGATCATGGCGTTTGTTTGTTTTATTTTTTTATTAATTAATTAATCTTTTTTTTTGTCGAAAAGATCATGACGTTTGTTAAATATAGGGTTCTGTTGACCCTAAAAACTACCAATCCTACGTGGCGCGCAAGCCGAGTAATTAATAAGCTAACTACGTCCTTCAGTTGTGTGCGTTGAGCACACTGCTGACTTCTTGATCTTGGAACTACGACCGAGGAAGGAACACTTCTCAGCCTTCGGGTTCTAGAGCCTAAAGACAAGGCTGCTAGTTTTGCGAAGTTCACGGATCGTTGGCGCCGGGTTCGGTCACGGTGATTATATTCGTAAGAGTATAAGCGCGCCGAACTCGTACCAAACTATACAGACACAAGTACTTAAAACAGATGTATGTCTTGATGGTAAACGTGGCTCGGCCGTCAGAATGCCGAACTCTAAAACTTACTTGTGAATTCCAATCATAAAACCACTCGGCGCTTTATGTGTCGAGCCCAGTAATTTGTAACACCTCACTTCGCCGAGAAGGCTAATGAGATGACCTCTGCCAACAAGAACTCGAAAATCCTTCTTGGCCGAGACTTGAATAAATAACCAGTCGACCTCGACGTAGTGCTGTTTATCCAAATTGAAGGTGTTCCGGGGTCGGCTGATTCTACGATAACAATGTTGTTTTTCCAAACTGAAGATGTCACTGGTTGCCTTCACAGTGTTGTTTATCCAAACTAAAGATGTGTTGGCAAAAAAGGAAAATAAAAATCTCAAGGTTGTTGAGAGGTTTCATGTAGAGCGAGAGTTTGCACAGGGCAGTTTTTGTGTTGAATTGGAGGGGCATTTGAATGATGCACTTCCTTCTATATATGTAGCAGCGAACCTACTCCTGGCTGAACCAGAGATGTACCCGGACTAAAACTCCCAAATCTAATTTGATTTGGATTCGGCCAATCCTAGTTCTAATAGGTTTCTGAACCAAACTCTATAATGAATCAGATTCACTCCCAAATTCCCAACGCCTTCAATTCTGAAACCCCCTTGTTGTACCAAGACTCGACTTCTTTGCTCTTATCCAAATCAATCATTTCTGCAACAGGACTCGGCCGACTTGATTGGCGGCTTATGACATCTTGGACGACCCATAATATTTTCGAAAGAGCATTGGACCGAACATAAACCTAAGCTCGGCCCAATAATATTATTTTGGGCCCAAACATTGCCCCATCGCTTCTGAGGTCTTTGGCCTAGAACTCCTTAGCCGAGTTTCAACCTTGAAGAACTAAAATCAAACCCTTAAGGTATCTTTAAAAGACAATGAAAAGTCTCGAATATTCCATCCACCAGGCGCATTTATGAAGCACAATTGCACGATCTTAATTTTTTTCAGACACCCTGCCACGTGGCATCTCCTTGGCATGTTTGTCTTTACTTGACACTGAAACGCATTCTCAAAACTAAACTCTCTACGACACGTCATCATTATAACCTTGATCCGCGAATTTTCGATCTTTTTTTTTAGATGTGCAGATACTCAAATGTCTCATCACCATTAAGCTTGCCGTCACATGTCATCGTACAGTCTCTATCTGTGAGTTTTTCGGTCCCTTCACCTGGATTCATCATGATCACTAAATCCCCTGATTAATCTTATCCTTCATTTTAAACATTAAACCTTTTGATCTTCCCCCAAAACGCATATAAATATTCACCTCTCTTCATTCAACCTTTTACACTTTCAGAACACTCAAATCCCTTTGCCATTTTCTCTCGAAAACTAGAAAACCAGCCTCCAATACCCAAAAAACCTTATTCTCCAATGGCTGCCAATGCTTTCATCAACAAGTTGATCGATGAGTGCAGCAAATGTTAAAACATCATCGACCGAAACACGATCAAAACCATCCAGTTTGAAAATGAGCCAAACACCTCCCACCAGACCCTAGGCCCATTGTTCAAGGATAATGTTCCAGAAGCAATCATCAAAATGCTTAAGGAGCATTGCCTAAAACCCTTATTCCAAAGGTACGACTGGTAGAAATGGGAATCGGCTATACCTTAGGGCATTTGGCCATCGACCACTGCGGCCTGGGTTGCTTGGGATACTCGGATGGAGCCATATTTCGGCGGCGAGTGGAGGGCTCTCGGCATTTTTGATGCCATCAAACTCTCAGCCATCGAGATGAGCTTGGATTGAGAGCTCGTAATGGCCACGTTAATCTTTTGGTGCTCGGCCAGCAACATGATGGTTCTCCCTCTCGGCCCCCTTGGCCCAACGATTTTAGACATGATCGCCATACTCGGCACCACTCCAACCGGCCTCTCAGTCAACACCCCTCTCGCCGGGTACAAATTCGACTCGGACCTGAAAATAGTATTTGAGGAACGCGTTACTGAAGTTCTGACGAAGGAAGATCAAAAACCGTCAAAAGAAGAAGTACAGAAATTGTACAAAAACTTTTTCAATTACAACACCTTGATCACCCACTTTGCCAGTTCAGAAGGGGAAAACCTCAAGAAATGAGAACATGGGGCTTTCCTATTCTACTGGTACAACAAATATTTCTTTTGTGCCAAGTCGAATAAGTGCATGGCTGAGAACATGCCTGTTGCCGATACCCTAGCTAGCTGTCACATCCTGGCTCTCAGCCCAGATGTCCTTGCCAACCTTACCCAGTGTTTAGTCGAAGCAACCTTGGGGAAAATTGACCCCCATCAAAACTGCCAATTCTGGGTCTTCCAGCTCTGGCTGTAAATCTACTTCTCGACCATGCGGCCTAAAATCCCAAGCTTTAGTTCCTCCACAGCTATGGGTCTGGATTTAGCTTCGCGCCCTATCCCTACTCACTCGGCCGAAGAAATTTTCAAATATTTCTTCGCCCTAGAAGATTTGTCCGACGATGAATTCCAAATCTGCTGTCACCGGACATACCCATCTTCCATCATTCTTCCACAATCGGCATGGGAAACGGCCGAAGATGCTGATCTTCGGGAGTGTGAGTCCTGGGGGTCATTCATCATGACTCGCAACCTACCTTATGGTTGCGAAGCTTGGCGAGGTAGTTGGGAGGTTTACCACCCCAATTTCCTAGCTCCCCAGCTGGGCTATCTATAAGGGTGCCCCCTGCCATTCCTTTCATCTCGCTCTTTTTTTAAGGCAAGAACGCTTTTCTGGTTCCTCGGAAAAGGAATGCGAGACAGCCGAGAAAGAGTTTGCCGATCGGCGCACCAAATTCCACTTTCAGCTAAGAAACCTAGAATCTCGGTGTTCCAGCACTATCGCCAAGTGGTGGGATGCTTAGACCAAGCACTTCTTTCACATGCCGACCGAAGAAATCTTAAAAAAAAAATTGACGGTCGCCGAAGAAAGTCTTGTACCAAAATCCAAAGAAACGGCCCAAGGTATATACCTTCTACTTTCCTCGTTCATTTATTTTCCTTCGAGCTTTAATTTAACAAGAGGGCTGAAGTGGTGGGGATGGCCGCAGCTAAGAAGAAAGTTGCCCTTCCTCCAAAAAAATGACAGCTGTTGTGCCGACTCCGCTGAGCAAACATCCCTGCCTGGAAGCCGAAACGGCAGGAGATACTACATGGCCTAAAAAATGAGTCAAGAAATTGGCTAAGAAAAGGGAGTGGGAGATTTACGTTATCTCTAGTCAAACTACAAGGGCAACTGCTTCTAGCGTTTCTCTCCCTCCTCTTGTCGTCAAAGCATCAGACGTGATACAGCTAGACCCGACGATTGAGTCGGCCATCAATCCAATTGTCGAACGGCTTGCAACTTCAGCACCGACAGCTGCTCACGTCGAAGCTGGTCCGATGGCTGCCACTCTCGAAGAGGCGACTCCCTCGGCCGAGAAAAACTTCATCCCTAACCCAAAGAAAACTGCGGCAGTCATCCTGGAAGAAGAGGTATAAAATTTATAATGTTCTTCTATTTAAAACTCATTGTCTAATGATTGACCTTTTTTTTTATCTAGGATGATGAGAGTGAAAGTCCCTAGGTGGTGAGGAGGCCTCAACCGACCGAGAAAACCATTCTTAATCCCCAACCGATGGTCGAAACGGTCAGTCGAGTCGAGCCTCCCTTGGTCGAAGTTGGTCCTGATCCTGCAGGGGCACAGTTGGTTGAACCAGAAGCAACAACAAAGACTTCGGTTCATCCCCAGGATCAAAATCTTGGCATTCCTCCTCAAGAAGTTACTTCGGCTTTTGTAAGGCTCAATCATTTTCTCTCGTTAATTTTACTATAACAAGTCTAAACTGAGAAAAATATTAAATGTCAGGTGCCCGATTATTCATTTCATCGAAAATTCTACGCGCCGAAGGGTGTTATCTATATTTCTTGGCCGCCTCAGTGGCCAATGAATGTGGATAGCCTCCATCGACCGCGTGAATTAAAAGGCTCCCTTAAACACTGGGCTCGGCCACTAAGTTCTCTAGGCTTGAGCAATGAACTAGCAGACATGGCCGAAGTGTCATCTCAGCAGGTCTTAGAGCAAACTTTCCCTTTTTTGCCATTCCTTTGGCTTGATTTTTCTAAACAAACATATATCCTTAATGCAGCCTTCGTGGGAAGTTGAACTCGACACTCTCATTGCCAGCTCTTCAGGGATGGCCGGTCCCTCTGCCGCTATAACAGGTTCGGTCGAGATAAATGCCATTGCCAAGCTACAGGAGCTCTTATCCCTCTCGACCTCTAAAATCCTTGAACGCAAAAGCCTTGATTATGTAGGAGAATGTTTGAACAACCTTGCAACCCTCGGCCGTCTGAGCAATGAAGCTGTCACCCGAGTGTCTTCTATCCTAGAAAGAACCCGAGAATATTTTGGTATCTTCGAGAGAGCTCTTCGAGCTAAAGACGACTTGAAGGCTGCAATGGTCGTTCAAGAAGCTCTTCGTCCAAAGGTCGAGGTACTAAAGGCGAAGAAAGAACAACTGGCTGACCTTGATCGTCAAATTACCGAACTCCAAAATCGAAGGTCGGTAGTTGCCTCTGAGCTTGCAAAGGATTTCAAGTTGGGCAAATCTTACTTGACTGAATACGCGGCTAGCGTGAAGCGAATTGAGCAGTAGAATATGGATAAGAGAAATCGGCAAGCTGAGGTCACAATGGGCAAAATGAGGTGGTTGGAGTTGAAGACTGCCCTTGAAGCCTTTCTTCCTTCATCACCCTAGAACTGTTTAGTTGTAAACTGGTCAGCCAGCTCTATTTGTACATCCTTTTCACGAACTTTAATGAAATGAACTTTTTATTCTTGCATTTCCTAAGTGACTGGGTAACATCGCGTCGTGTCCATAAATTAACGCATACGGGGTCGTCCCTGTTGCCGATCGGAGCGAAGTCCGATATGCTCATAAAACCTCGTTTAACTTTAAATGCCACATATTAGGCTTCTCTTTTATCGTTTTTTTAAGAATGCCGATAAAACACTTTATTACTTGCTTCGGCCTGTCCATTTGCTTGTGGGTAATACGACGTGGACTGTTCAAGCTGGATTTTTACACTCGCCGTGTACTCTTTGAATATGTCGGATGTAAAGATTGTACCATTGTCCATTGTGATTGTTTATGGTACGCCGAATCTGGTTATGATATTTTCTTCCACAAAATTACAAGCTTCTTTAGATGTTAACTCTGCGTATGACTTTGCTTCAACCCATTTCGTGAAGTAGTATGTTGCAACAAGTATCCATGCATGCTTAGCTGATCCGGAAGACGGGGTAATTTTTCCAATTACGTCCATGGCCCATCCTCTGAACGGCCAAGGTTTGGTGACCGAGTAAAGTAATTCGGCCGGGACTCTTTGTATAGGCCTATGAATTTGACATTCTACACATAGTTGTGCATACTCAATACAATCCTTCAATATACTCGGCCAAAAATAGCCGTGCCATCAAAGCAGCCAACGCATCTTGCGTCTAGATTGATGAGCCCCGCAAATTCCTTCATGTACTTCTGCAATTGCTTAGGCAGCCTCCCGCGGGCCGGGGCATAATAACAATAAACCATCCTCACCTTTCCGATACAACTCATTCTGATACAACACATAATTTGTGGCATGGACCCTTGTCCTGCGGTCGTGTTTGTCACTGGGGTTATCAAGATATAGCATGATTGACCTTCTCCAGTCGTTTGGTAATGTCTCGATAGTGCACACGTCTATAGGATCTCCTCGTTCTAACAACAAAGGTGATGAGTAGATTTTATATTATATATTTTACCCTATTCTTAGTATATTTTGGTTAATATTTTGGAAGAATTTTGATACTTTGAGTTGTATTTTTGATATAGGACTTTCGACTTCCCCTAGATCAAAACAGGACCAAATGGACGAATTTTGGAGTAATTCTAGTTGGAGGACATTCGTGAGTCACTTGTCTTGATCGTGTCAAAATATCATATTTTTTCACCAAGCGGTGATTTCCTGGCGAATAAATAAAGGAGCGATGCGCAATGCTGGAATAGTGACATTTTGGGCTTGAATTGCATTTCTGGAGCCCAAGATGACCTCGGATGGGTTCGTGGCCTTCTCGAGATGTGTTCAGAATGTTCTTATCTTTAAAAAAACCTATATGGGGCCAGATTTCGAGAAGATTTGAGGCTAAAACGTGGCTGGACAGTTTATGTGCATATTGTCCTAGTTTAATTAAAACTCTATTTTCTAAGTTATATTATTATTATTTAGTTTCCTAGTTGGAATAAGAGACCTATGTCTTAGGGTTTGTGCAATGGCTTAGCAAATATATGGCTTTGCCGTTCTTAGTTTTTGGCTACGCTTTCTTTTATGCAACTTTGGAGACAGAATAATTGCTAGAGTTCTTGGAGATTTTCTACTTCAAGGTGTTTTCATTCTTATTCATTCTAATGATATTTTCTTTGATTTTTATTATGAGTATGTGTAACTAATTCCTTTTGCTAGGACGAGGCCATGAGCCTTAGCATGAATATGTAATTTTATTAACTTGCTTATGAATGGATGCATGCATGCTTTGAATTATTAATCACCGCAATTAAAACTATCTATGTATTTTATTAACTGATCACCATTAGGATATTTAGACAAGTAATTTGATGCAATTTTTGTTGGAACATCACCCTAAAATTGAGGAGGGCTTCTTGTGATTAGTAATTGTATGTTCACTTAAGGCAAACATCACGCTCTTAAGGGTTGCATGGTTTTTCAAAGGGTTTTCATGAAACTTAATGAGTCTTGCATGTTAGATATACGTTTTCGCTTGAACATCACAAGGAAAATATGCATTAGGAAAACCTAACCTTCAAAGCATGTATGTGGAAATTCATAAGTAATTGATAGAATTGCATATGATTGTCACAGTGACGGCTAAACCCTAGATTTCCCTTAATTGATTTTAATTTAAAAACGTTTTTCTTCTTTGCTGCCATTATTTCCAACTTTCAGATTTCTTTTATTGTTTATCTAATCTTTTTAAATTCATAAATCTCAAATCTTTGATAAAATCTGTTTTAATAATTAATTAAGAGTTAGTTTAATTACAAATTAGTCAAACAATCTTTGGGGACAACGACCTTGCATGAGCATCTATACTACAATTACCTTGTGTTCTTGCAAGTATTTTCAGTGATTTTAACCCTATTTGTGCATGTACTAAAAATCCTATCAGAAGGTAAGGGCATCACTCGTGTATGGATCATGTGGTCGTGTTGGAGAACTTGTTGATTAACCAAGGCCGGGTGCGATTGTCGTATTAAAGGTATCGCCAGGCCTAGCGTGCCCCCTAGGAGTTATGCTCCAGAGGCTATTCGAGCCAGTTCGTTTGCTTCGGTGTTTCAACCACAGGAGATGTGTTTAAATGTGATACCAACGAACGACTCAGCCAAATAGCTGGCAATCATGTGATAGGGCGTCAGAGTACAACTCATGCAACGAAAAGTTCCATTGAGTTAGTTAATCACAAGTTTCGAATGGTCGAGGACAAGTACGCGGGCTGCCTTCAAATCGTGAAGGATGTTGAGGCTGATAATAAAGGCTTTGTATTCGGCCTGATTATTTGTACAATCAAAATCGAGCTTGAGAGAGAAATACCAGTGGTGTCTATCTGGGGATTGAATGATGATCCCAACGCCTACCGAGGCTAAAGTACTGGAGCCATCAAAATACATCGTCCAATAATTATCACGTGTTTCCATCATATCGATTTCGAAGTCATTGCCCCCGAAACCATATGGAGAAGGATGTTGAGCCAAGAAATCGTCTAGTGCTTACCTTTTGACGGCTTTCTGTGGCACGTATTGCAAACTGAATTCGGACAGTGCCATTGTCCATTTTCCAATTCGGCCTTTGACCATTGGTCGAGTGAGCATATATTGAATAACATCGGTTTGGGCGATGACTTGAGTGACGGAATGGAGCATGTAATGCCGAAGTTTAGACGCGGCAAAGAACAAAGCTAAGCAGAGTTTTTCTACGGATGAATAATTGATTCAGGTGAGTTAAGATTCCGACTGAGATAAAAGATGGCCTGCTCACGCCTGACATCGTTGACTTGTGCAAGGAGGCAATCGATGGACTCCTCGGCCGCTAAAATGCATAGCTTAAGAGGTTTACCACACCGAGGCGGTACGAGGACGGGTGGAGTTGTAAGGGAAACCTTGATTTGTGTAAAAGCCGCTTGATGGTTTTTCCCGCCACTCAAACTTGTCTGAATCCTTGAGTTTCAAAAGCGTAGAGAATGCCTTCATTTTCCCTGCCAAATTAGCTATGAAACCGCGAAGAAAATTTATCTTGCCGAGTCAAGACTGGAGTTGTTTCTTGGTCGCCGGAGGTGGAGCGTTAATGATCGCGTGAGCTTTATTTTCGTCCACCTCAATGCCATTATGGTGTACCAGAAAACCCAACAAATTGTTGGCCGATACGCCGAATGCGCATTTGGCTGAGTTCATTCTGAGATTGTGTCGGCGCATATGAAGGAAAGCTTGCCGAAGATCATCTAGATGCATTCAGCAGCACTTTGATTTAACTACCACATCGTTGATATACACTTCTATGACCATGCCAATCAAGTCATGAAATATGGCATTCATAGCACGTTGGTATGTGGCACCAGCATTTTTAAGGCCGAATGGCATGACTACCCATTCGTAGGTTTCGAGTGCCCCTAGGCAACAAAAAGCAGTTTTGTGAACATCGGCTTCGGCTATAAAAATCTGGTTGTAACTAGCATGGCCGTCCATGAAGGGCAACATTTCATGATTAGCCATATCATCAATTAATAAATCTGAAATTGGCATTGGGTATTCCTCTTTAGGAGTTGCCAAATTCAGATTATGAAAATTGATGCAAATACGTAGATCGTCGCTTTTCTTTAACACTGGTACAATATTCGCTAGCCATTCAATGTATTGAGCGGTCCTAATAAACGCGGCTTTTAAAAGTGGAACTAGTTTATCTTTTATGCCGAGTTGTACTTCGATCGAGAATCGCCGAGGGGGTTGGCGAAAAGGCTTACAGCCAGATTTGATGCGTAATTCATGATCGACGAGAGTTTGATCTAGACCAGGCATCTCATGGTAACTCCAAGAAAAACAATCTTTAAATTTGTTTAGTAACTTACAAAAGTCAGTTTTCATGGGTTGGGGTAACAAAGCATTAATAAATAATGGTCGGGGTCATCGGCCGTTCCAACATTTATTTCCTTTAGTGGGTCTTTGACTTGGGGCCGACTGTCTTTGAGCTCGGCCGGGGTAGCTTGGACTTTGTCAAAAGAAAGGACGGGACCATTATCTCATTCGGTGAGAAACTCCACGAGGTTTACGCTTGAATTCAGTTGTTTGGAAATAGTATACCAGTGGGCCAGCAGTCGTTCCATGGTAGATGAAGTCGCGGCTCGTCGCTCGGCCTGTTTGGTGTTAGACATTGGGCTCAGTGATGAGGTCAGCCAACCTGAGTCTCATCGAATCCTGGTGCACAGTCTCGGCACCAACCTCAATGGCTTTCTGAACTAAAATCCACGTCGTTTGTCATTCATCGTTAAAATCGTGCAAGGTGATGTTGCCGATGTGGTCGTCATAGTAACATGCCTGGATCATGTTAGCTTTGAACGGCTGATTGTCGGCCGGATGAACCACGACCGATTTACCATTCCAAAAAATGAGGACTTGATATAAAGATGATGGAATACAACTTGTTTGATGTATCCAGTCTTGACCGAGCAATGCGTTATATTCAGTAATTAAATCGACTATGAAGAATGCAGTCATGTGATTGCGACCTGTGATATTTACTTCTAACGGAAGTACCCCTTTGGTCTGGGACTTGTCACCGACGAAACTACTCATGGTGATCCCTGATGGAATAAGTTCGTCGTTAGAGCGACGTAATGTCTTCATGATGAAGACGGGCATGATATTGATTGTCGCGCCGCAGTCGACGAAGATTTTGGAAACTAGATACCCCTTGATGTAGGTTGTAACATACAACAACTTCAAATGATGGAGATTAACCGATGACGAGCGATGAAATAATTCGGCGAGAGCCGTTTTGAGCTTATCTTCATTCGTTGCGAGCTTGATTTCCTCAACAGCCACAAAGTCAACTTACGTGGCTTCCTCAACAACTACGTCGTCGTTCAAGGAATTTGGTTGGGACGTGGTTGGCTGAAAATCTGTAAATAAGACATGCATCATACTGATTTTCATGTTGTCAATGACAGAATGGCCCATCGGGTCTTGATCTTCTTCTTCTTCTGGATCCTCTTCTTTTGGATCATTTTCTTCTGGATTTGCATAAGGAGTATTAGTTTCTCCTTCCTCGGTTGTCACTGGAGTATGTTCATGTGATATGTCTACAAGAGTTTTCTCGTTCCGTTCATCGGTCTCGGGTTTTTCTGAAATCGAAACCAAGTCCGAGATTTGTGTTGTGACACGAGCCTGCTCCTGATACATGATTCGGGCATCTCTGGTGTCAAGGTAAGCATCTAATCGTGCAACACGTTCTGTTTCATTGGTCATAAGGCTAAAAAGGGAGACGGCTGAAAATACTTCGAAATGGTACCGCAAATATCCAAGGTCCTCGAAAGAGAAGGGAAGCTCGGCTGCGTCAATATTAGTATATGGATCGACATCAAAGCCAATGACTCAGGCCTCGCGTATATGTTGGAACCTAGCTTTTAACCCAGGTTTGAAGTTTTTTGGATGATTCGTTCAGCAGCTAGACAAATTAGAACGAGATCGATAGTATCTTGGCATGCTTTCGACAAACCGTATAAGTTATCAGTCGAAAGCTTTCTATGAAACTCTCGCATGTACCCTAAAGCCTCCTCGAGGAATGGTGGATGTAGATTTCGTCTGACTTTGATCAACGATTCCGGTATGGGTGGCGGAAAAAGTTTGTTCTTGGCTTCCTTCCGAAAGTACTCGAGGCGAGCTTTCATCTCCCCTGGCCGAAGAAGGAGTTTGATCCCCTTTTCGGATTTCTTAATTGTGGTTTCAAAATCAAGATTGATCACCTGTTTTCCTTGAAGCAACTCTGTCATAATAGTCGGAGGTTGTCGTTCATCGTCATTGCTGGCTTTTTCCTTCGGCTGCCACTTAGGGGCCAAAGTTTCTTGGGCTGCTTATCGGCAAACCATACAATCCATTCTTTGACGTCGACATTTCTGCGACTTAGACAGCACGGTGTATGCACCATTAGGGGAATGAAAGGTATACCAACGTTGGTCACGTGGCTCAAGGGGCCTGAAGATGCGCTGGTTCACGGGTGATCTTGAACTACCAGAGCTACACGCATAATAATCTTCGTTATAGAACGGCGCGTCGAAATCAAGGCATCGTCTAGCCGACGACCGCTGGGTATCTTACGTTTGAGGACCAAACCTACTGAATACCTTATGATGTTGGCCTATTCCAAGCATTTTTTGGGATGTCACCACGGCTGTGGCCGTTTGCGGTACTGCCATCCGTCGTGGCTCTTATTTTGGCTCAGCTAAAACTACGTCTGCTTTGCAACGACTACACAGGACTGTCGGCTCATCAGCTTCCTCTACGCTGAAGCTTGACATTGATTCGACAACGACCGATTTGATTAAATCTTGAGGTGGCTCGTTTGAGAACAAATCAATTTTTAATCGTGGCCGACAATTCTGTTTTGGGACGTGTCGCATTGGAACAAAATCAGCATTTCCTTTTCCTTTATCCCTAGGTAGACTAGCATTTACCATGCTCACCGTCCCTGTAGGAAATGGATCAGTGTCGACACCCATTTTCTTTTCTGGAAACTTGAGTTTACCGTTGTCAATCCAGCTTTGGATGGCATCTCGAAATACGACACAGTTGTTTGTCGTGTGTTTATTCGAGTTATGGTACTTGCAATACATTTTTCCCTTCAGTTCTTCGGCCTCGGCCGAAGTTTGATAGCTTTGGCAAGTAGTAATTGATCAAAAATGGCGTTGGCCTTAGTAATGTCGAAAGTATAAACTTTTGACATTTTGACAATAGACTCTTCAAGGGCCGAGCGAGTTTTGGCATCTTTGGGATTGGCATGAGCTAACGCCTTGCATATATATGGTTTGTCGATTACTATCTCAGCCGCGTCTACACTGGCATATTCTTCAGCTTCGGCTAACGCATAACTGACCGTGGGGTTTTTGTAAATTGTTTCTCGGGACAGGGACTTCGAAACCTTCTCTTTTTGAAGTAAATAGTCGTAGTGCTCGACATGTTGAGCTAGTTCGTACACACGGAAGTTTACCCCCAGGAATTTCTTTTTGTATTCTACATCGAGGCCGTTTAGAGCGATCCTAACGAACTCGACTTCAGGAAGAGGTACTCGGCACCAATTTCTGGCTGATTTAAACCTCGTAAGATATTTCATCAGTGATTCATCAGAGGCTTGAGCCATCGTGTCTAAGGAGGACACTGATACATCCATCCCTGGCCAATAGAATTGCTCATGAAATTTCTCGACTAATTCCTCCCAACTTTGGGTAGAGTTGGGTGGGAGATTGATATACCACGTGAAGGCTGAGCCGGTTAGCGAAAAATTGAACAAACGTAGCTTATGAAAATCGTTATTAACATCCCCACATTGAGCAGTGAAACGGGCTACGTGTTCTAATAATGATAGGGAAGATTCTCCAGCGAAAAGGCTGAAGTCTAGAATTTTAAAGCCCTTGGGATATTCGAATTTTTCCACGAATGCGGGATATGGATGAATGAACTTTGGAAACTTCGGCCCCTTCTTTAAGGTCGAAACGATCATTCTTTGGACTTCGGTCATATTGACGGATGCTGTTTCCGTGCTCTGGTTAAATCCATCTTATTTACTGCTTGATCTCCCTCTTTTCTCCAAGTTGATAATTTTAAGCTGAGCAGATCCTGGCTCGGCCTGTACTGTTGGTAAAAGGTTATTCCTCTGTGGAAATTGTCAGGAATGATCGGCGAGTCCATTTTCGTAGGCTTTACTAACCAATAGTTTGAGCAATCTGGTGTGTGTATCACCATTATTGTGTATCACCTCAAGTAAACTGTCTACTTCTCGGCTGACTGTATGTTCAACCTGTCGGGATTGCTCGTCAAGTCGTCTTCGAAGAAACGACCTAGTCGGTGGATCAAAGCCTTCACCACCATCTTCATCGCAATCCTCCATTATCCCTTCAATGAAAACACATGTGGTTTTGTTAGGGACTTCTGCATTGCAAGGCTGACCGCCGAGACAAACTTCTTTTTCCCAGTGCGATGCACTTGTAGCCTCAGGTGTCAAGGTAGCAAGAGGATTTTGTGCCTGTGGAAAATTTTGTCCTGGACTCTGGACCGGCAGGTCGGTCGTTGATTTTCCCATTACTGCTTTCTTTTTTACTGATCGTGTCTCAATTGGCATGAACTTCATAGTTTTAGCATTTCGTCCCACTGGGCATGCCAAAATGTTGACCCTAAAAACTACCAAGCCTACTTAGCACGCAGGCCTAGTAATTAATAAGCTGACTACCTCATTCGGTTGTGTGCGGAGCATGCCAACTCGTCTGCTGAGCTCGACCGGGGAGTAAAATGTGTTGATGTTGCGTTGAGCGCGCTGCTGACTTCTTGATCTTACGACTGCGACCGAGGAAAGAACACGTCTCGGCCTACGAGTTCTAGAGCCTGAAGACAAGGTTGCTAGTCTTGTGAAGTTCACGGATTGTTGGCGTCGGGTTCGGTCACAATGATTATATTCGTAAGAGTATAAGCACGTCGAACCGGTACCAAACTATACGGACACAAGTACTCAAAAGAGATGTATGTCTTGATGGTAAACATGGTTCGACCGTCAGAATGCCAAACTCGAAAACTTACTTGTGAATATCCAATCATAAAACAACTCGGTGTTCAATGTGCCAAGCCTAGTAATCTGTAACACCTCACTTCGTCGAGAAGGCTAATGAGATGACCTCTGCCAACAAGAACTCGAAAATCCTTCTTGGCCGAGACTTGAATAGATAACTAGTCGGCCTCGACGCAATGCTGTTTATCCAAACTGAAGGTGCTCAGGGGTCGGCTGATTCTACGGCAACAGTGTTGTTTATCCAAACTGAAAATGTCACCGGTTGCCTTCACAAGGATGTTTATCCAAACTGAAGATGTGTTGGCGAAAAAGGAAAATAAAAATCTCAAGGTTGTTGAGAGGTTTCACGTAGAGCGAGAGTTTGCGCATTGCAGTTTGTGTGTTGAATTGGAAGGGCCTTTGAATGATGCACTCCCCTATATATATATATATATATAGCAGTGAACCAACTCCTGGCCAAACCAAAGATGTACCTGGACTAAAACTCCCAAAAATCTAATCTGATTAGGTTCGGCCAATCCTAGTTCTAATAGGTTTCTAAACCAAGCTCTATAATTAATCAGATTCACTCCCCAATTCCCAATGCCTTCAATTCTAAAACCCCCTTGTTGTACAAAGACTCGACTTATTCGCTCTTATCCAAATCAATCCTTCCTGCAACAGGATTCGGCTGACCTGATTGGCGGCTTATGACAGCTTGGACGGCCCATGGTATTTTCGGAAGAGCATTGGACCGAACACAAACCTAAGCTCAGCCCAATAATATTATTTTGGGCCCAAACAGGTTCTTTTAAGATCCATTATAAATCAATAGGAGCCCATTTTCAGTATTTTAGAGATAAAACATAAAAATTCCAATTGAACATAGAGGCTCTAGGATAAGCCCAATTGATTTCTATGAACAAAGAAAGTAGCGGCCGGTTACTTTGTATCAAGCACAGAGACGAATCATACCGAGCACCTAGCGTCAGATGCCGAGCTCAAGCCACGGCTGTTAACCGCCACCAAACATGATGGGACATCAAAGTCTAATTTGAGCACCATACATCAGTAGCAGAAGCAAGAATGAGTAAAACTTGGACAGCTTGAAATGTATTATCATCAACAGAATACACAGTTATCTTGTCGAAACCAATAACCAGTTGATAATCCTATGATCAAGAACATTTTTAGAATATGTAAGTTAACTGAATCAGTATCGTCATTCTAAATCTATTAGATTTTCTATTCTATACTTAGTGACCCATATTCTTTTTGGACTCATAAATTATGATAAATTTAGTATAATTTAAAATAATAGTATCACTTGTAATAGAAAATGCTCGGAGGTTTCCCCGAACAACAAAGCCATCCACTCCACCTCTTACTAAAAAATAAAGAAAAGGCACATCATACCACATGAACACTATACACTAACCGAAAGAAAAGAACAACATTAAGTTTGAAAAACATTAGAAAAAGGAACTTGTTTTTGCATGACTCTGCCGCATGTGAAACTAATATTATTACCCTTCAGTATATTGCCTCTGCAAATACTAACCTGGGAAAAATAGAGAACCCCGGATCGTGTATCTGTAGATTGCATTTGAATCAGCATTGTGAAATCGAAAAGAAGCCCTAATTCGTTGTGAACAAACTATAACCCCTTGGCAAGAAACCCGAAAAAGAAGACGGAAAAAAAAAACCTAACTTGTATTATACACAAAAAATAAGCCCGTGGGATTTTTTTAATTTTGCCACAAGAACCCACATATTAGCGAGTTCGTTTTCCATGTATGTTTCTCTTTGCTTGGATTCCTCAACCCTTCGATTGGGTTGAACGGTTAAGATTGAAGGTCCGGAGGATCCACGGATAGAGATCCAGAGAGGATCTTGGTTCAGATTTTTTAGTATGTTTTGGGTACACAATTCGGTGCACCAAGTAATATAATATAAGTGGTTAGAATATTTTTTTTTCAAATATCCAATCACTTGTATTATGACATTTAGTGTACCGGACTTGCTCTTTGCAAACTGAAAATCTCTTTAAAGGCACGAACCGTCTTCACCACGAAACGATAGCATTAGCCGTGAACTTTTCCAAGAACTTTACGTTTGGTGCAAAACAATATTGTGGCTTGCTAAATAATCTGTGTAGCGAATATGACTGGTGTGGTCGTTGCCTAAAGTAATTAAGACCATTCTTATTTCTTAGGCGCCAAACTGGAATGTCATTGCCTATATTGTCAAAAGCTCAAAGGCAAAGCTTGTGTTTTTTTGCGCCATCAATAACATTAGTAGATTACTTGTCCACCAAAAATCTTATCAATACATTATCAATTGTGATTTGGTTCAACAATTACTTCTAATGCTCATTTGGGTAAGTACTTAGGTCTAACTGAAAAATAATCCATATCATTATCACGTTTGTATTTTCTTGGTTTCAATTTTAACAATTAATTGAGTTCTTATCTAATGTTTTATGCTAAATTGATAGTTTATGTCTAATGTTTCCACATCATTTGTTTTTAGTTTCTATATACTCTGCTGTTTGGGAGAGCAGATTACGCTTTCAACCTGGGTGTTGCACAAATCAAGTCTTATTTTAGGCGACCTCCAAGGGGAAGCTTGTGTAAAAGTGGTTGAAACTCTCGGTTTTATAAGGTTAAAGAGGCTATTACAGATTGCCAATACATCCCAGTAATTGGGCATTTAATTCCCACATTTTTTTGCTGTTATTGGTCTTATAAAGAGCCATATTCAGTTTCCACTTTTAATTCTTTGTCTACATAGCATCCTTATTCAATTCTCCACTTGTAGCACCATTTTGCCTTATCTGTCCTCAACTGAGCTCCAAAATACGATTAGCTGCACACTAACACAAAAGAGGGTAAAATGCAACTACTTAACTCAAAAATATCACAAATGGACTAGGAATGGATGGTATAAATGTATGAAATATATGAGTTATCAAATACCCCCAAACCTGGTTTTTGGTTGTACTCGAGCAAAACTAAAACTGAAAACAAACAAAACAAAGAAAAATCTAACTAGACCACTTTCGATGGCTAAACGATTGCACTGAGCATGTGCAACAAGCCTTTAAACCTCCAGGTGTCCATAGTAGGAGGAGTTGTGTCTCATGAGGGTTTACAGCGATAACGCCCACAAACATCTACAGACTCGACAAATAAATTGGTTAAAACTCACTTGAAACAAACTAATAAGAACCAATGAATGCTTAGTCATATCATCAAACAAAACATTGTCAGAGTCAATCCCTGGTCGGAAGTATGCCGACGAGGACGTCGGGCCCCTAAGGGGGTGGATTGTAACATCCCACATCGCCCATGAGAGTGGATCCTCTAAGCCTTATATGTATATTCTCATCTCTACCTAGAACGAGGCCTTTTGGGAGCTCACTGGCTTTGGGTTCCATCGGAACTCCGAAGTTAAGCGAGTTCGCACGAGAGCAATCCTATGATGGGTGACCCATTGGGAAGTTTTCGTGTGAGTTCCCAGAAATAAAACCATGAGGGCCCAGGCCGGGATGTGATAAATACTAATTTCACCATTACAAGCCAATTCCATGAAAATTAAGTCAAAATGCATTCAACTCTTCACGGTAAATATGTCAAATTTCACAACCAACTTTAATGCATAAGAACACGACAATTCAATATTAAAGTTCCAAGAGAGTGATTATCCACTTTTGCATTTAAATCACTTTAAAACATGTGTAATGCTCACCTAAGATCCTCATTTTGATGACCTGTGAGGTCTTCTTTCATTTAAACCCTTAGATTAGTTTGACGGTGGTTAATCAATCTTATATTATCTCTGTTACACCCTTAATGAAGAATAATCTCGATTCTAATAAAAAAATTCGCAAGTGAAACCCTTATGTCTTCTTCTACTCGTTTGTCTCCCCTCCCTCCCCCTCCCCCTCCCCCTCCCCCTCCCCCTCCTCCCTCTCACCATATGAGCTTTTTGCGTGAGGAGCAGTGCAGATATTAGCATTTAAGATTAAGAATATTATTGGCCAAACAAGGAAAGATCACCTCATTAGTATTAGATTGCTTTTCAGATTCGATGATAACAAAAGCCTTGAGTGCTCAACAGCAAACGCAAAAACAATCTGTAGTTTAGTACCTAGTGATCGGAAGTCAACAAACTTTTGCATCATACAGAAGGCTGAATACCTCTCGCGTCCAACCTACAGCTCAAAACATTTGACGCGTATGGGAAAAAGACGGAAGGGGAAGGAAGAGGGAAGGGATGAAGGGAAAAGAGACGGGTAGGGGAGAGAGGGGTTCAAGATTATTATTAACACAGATAAAATAAGGTTATTGATTAATCCACTGTTAGATTAATTTAAGAGTTTAAATGAAAGATGACCTCACAAATCCTCAAAATGAGGATCTTAGGGTACGCATTACTGTTAAAACATATAGTGAGAGAAGAAGAAAGAAAACACAGGTTATTCTAGTGACGTAAAAACATAGAGAATCCTAGGACCGGTTTTTGGCTGTATCGTATAGAAACATGTTTTCTTAAATTAATCATGTGTACAAAGGTCAAAAACCCCAAGACCAGTTTTTGGCTAATTACAACTTATTTCTTTATATACAAGGAAATTTGAGGAGAAGAATTTGTAGATCTATGAAGGAAGTTGAGGTTTCACCATAAAACCACATTAGGAAAAGAGGAATTTGAGTTCATAACTAGAGGAAGTTGAGGTTCCACCATACAACTTATTTCTTCATTGTATCAGAGCAGGTTGTTTTATGTGTGAAGCTCAACTGCCATGCGCGCTCCATGTCACCTCATTTGTGTTGTCAACGTGTTAGGCTTAAAAATTCGCCATGCATGATAGGACATGTTGAGAGTATAAACCCCACACCGGGGAAAGAAGAAACATCACATGTTATTAGAAGTAATTTGGCTATTCCCCAAATTTCTAATTGGTTTTATGAAGGAACCCAACTTTCTTCATGGTATAAGAGTAAGTTGGCCACGTCGTCCAATTTTTGTTGTCCACATGTTTGACTTGAAAATCCACTACACGTGATGAGGTGTGTGAATAAATCCCACATTGATCACATTGATGGGAGAAAGGACCTCGCATGAGCTTACAAGGAGTTGATCCATATTGCCAATTGGCCGGTTTTATAGTAGAACCTCAGCTTTCTTCATGGTATCAGCGTAGGTTGTCCTAGTGTGAAGCCCAACGGCCACACATGTTCCACGTCATCTTATTTGTGTTGTCTATGTGTTAGGCTTGAAAATTCGCCACAGGTGATGGGGTGTGTTGAGAGTACGAATCTCACATTGGAGAAAAATGAACATTGCATGTAATTAGGCTACTCCCCATTTCAATTAATTTTGTGGTGAAACCTCAACTTTCTTTAGATTCAGCTCTAGCAAATGTAATGTATATTTCTTAATACAAAAAGAAATGTAAGAAGAAGAATTCGAAGATGAGGATTGGACTGGAACACACACACGCGCTACAAGGCTCTTAAATACTATTATAGAACACTGTACATACCCAATTTTCAGTAAACTCTTTTCTCTTCGATCTGTCTCTTCTCATCACTTGCGTGTACGTGTACCCAGTCACCATGGCACCTCCTTATTAAGTTTATTTTGTTAAAGTGTGGAAGAGAAAGAAATGACCCTACTTTGTTGGTAACTCTCTTTCTCTCTCTCTCTCTCTCCAGGACCAGGTACTCGTAGTTGATGTTGGTTCTTAATAGCTTTGTTGGTTGTTTTATATATGTTGCAGGCGATGCTGTAATAGTGGTCCTCACAAAATGTTAAGAAGATTACACAAATTGAAAGAGCTATTAGAATAAATTGGTATATATGTCATTTAAGTTGACACTTATTATTCTTCCTTTCCCACTTCATAATACAGTTTAAAATTCCGACTTTTGATTGTTTTCCACTATTGGATGTTTACTTTTTTTTTTTTCCCTTTGTGAAAGGGAAAAAAAACAAAAAAAATAATAATTTGGCTAAATAATTTTCTGTTTGAATGCTTTTAAGGTACAATCCTCCCCCGAGCCCTATGTTTTTAATTAAACACTGAAAAATTAAGGGTTTGGGATCTTGAGTCTGACCCCGTAATCAAGAAGTTCGGAGTTAAGAGTAGGGGCTCTCGATCCCGAGCCCAACATCAAGATACTGCGGATCGGATTTGAGGTGAAAATATGTCTAAAGCTAGAGTCTAGGTTTAGGATATAAGCTTTGATTTTTGTTTTTATGAAAGGCTTAGGATAGCGTTAGACTTTGCATTCAAGGTTTGGTGTTTTAGAGATTCTTTACAGAAAACAATTTTTTGTGTTGCCGCAATTGCATTTGAAAATCAATTGTAATGGGGTTATATAATAATGTCCCTTAATTCTATATACAAAAAGAAAAACAAATTTCAGATTATGAACAAATGAATGAGTCAATATCTTTTAAAGGAGAGAGGATATACATAGAGTTTTTAAGGTGTGAGAAGTGTTTCCATATGTTTCAACACAAATTTTTATTTTTTCTGGTTGTTGTCGTACGGATTTTTCATCCCCCCTCCCTTTAACCATTCGTTTAGCTAGGTCAAAAGTTAATGTCCACTCTTTTCATAAGGTATTCGTGTATGCGTGTGCCTGAGAGTCACACAGGCTTCACCTTAATTAATTCGTTGTTGTTATGGATGGTTTTAAGGGTTCTGATCAATGCCTGTGACTATAAATTTGCTTGAGTTTAATCAGAAAGAGTTTTAGTGATATAATTTTGCTAGTTGCTTCTGGCTTCTTCTGCAAAAATTTCAGTCTGCTGCATTCGTGCATGGCAGCAAGCTTGACTTGATCGCGTTGCAATTATTAATTTCCAGCCCCAACTCAACTGCCTCTCTCTTCTTTCATAATTCTACCTCTTTTTGCCAATATCCCAACACAAATCTCTCTCTCTCTCTACATATATATAATAATATATTATCTTTCATTTTCTTTGTTGAGATTTTAAGGAGTGGTGCTACTTCTCACTGTCAATTAGTTTATGATGAAATTGTAACTTTTTATGATATCACAGCATGCTATCTACGTGTTGAGTCCAAAGGTACACATGCTCACCTAATATGTGTTGTTCACGTGTTAAGTATAAATGATCTTGCATAGAAAGGAGCGTGATAATGTGAATCCCACATCAAGAAATTATTTAATAGACTTTACATGTTCTTATAAGCAATTTGAATCCTCATATTATCAATTAGTTTTATAGAACATCAACTTATTCTTTGATTTTTAATAACACCGATCTCAAAGAGGGACCCATCTCCAACTCAACATGTTCGAAACCCACATCTATTCCTCTAAACCCTAATAACCACAATAAAAACAACCCTTCATTCACATAAGCTTCTTGTTTGCCATTAAAGTGATGGTCATAGAGGAAGGGGACCATGCGAGTTGAATGCAAACTGCACCACTTCTATCATGTCCCTTGTAAAGTAGATAATTCATCTGATGCCAACCCAAGCCAATTGCCTTTTTTCATTGCCTCATGATGTAGCAACGTCGCATGCGACGTATCATAAATCTAAAGGGCACATGTAGACCTTTATTTGATAAGAATACATTTGACAAACCCCTTCCATAACCAGCATTATGATATTTGACCTAAAATACGGTAGCAGTGTAATCAATTAAATTTGGGTGAATTTGGATAAAAGCTAGTTTCACTTCTAAGTTCTAAGTGTACTATTTAACTAAACTATTTAACCTGCTAATAATTGGGCGGCTCAGAATATATATACAGGCCTTTTAAAAGAAGGGATCCTCATTTTATTCAAAAAATAGGGATTAGTTGTGCCACCCACTCTGCATCGAACTTCAACGATCCGAACCATATATTTTGTAAGTCTCGATTCATAGATCATCTTGCAAAAATTCAATTCAATCCGAAACCATTTGCCTATTTAATTATCACGATGAAATTTTAATGTTTTCTTGGAATAAAGGTGCCTCAATTATTTCCGATTTGCCTAATATTTTGTAAGGATGACCTATGAGGTGCAACTTCAAAAATAAATGGTTCGGATCGTTAAAGTTCGATATGGTGTGGGCCCCACAACTAATCCTTATTTTTATAAAATAAATAAATAAATAAATAAAATAGGGATCCCATCCCTTAAAAGCCTCCTTATTATCTATATGCACGGCCTGATACTTTTGTTTAGGTTTAGACCATCTATGAAGGAGATAACAAATATGCCAAAGAGGACTAAAAGACATTCATGTGTTCTCTAATGGATATGTCATATATGATGTGGCAGTTGAGTTATTTAATTTGACTTATTGCTTTCTAGCTGTCTTTTTCTTTATAGCAAACAAAGAATGAGTCACATATATTTAATTTATTTTTTAATGCATGGATCCCATTAACAACCAATAGAATAAAATCTAAAATTTAATTTAATTATTTTTTAATAGTTAATGTAACTATAGACCCAATAAAATAATAAAATAAATATTTGACACATACATTGGAAAAGAAGTAGATTTAACATTTGTATTCAATCTGCCATCAGCCATCAAATAAAATTTTGACATATTATATTATATTTGACATCTCTTTTGGAGATTCTCTTAGGGTTTAGGGTTTTAGTGTAAAATAGGGAGAGTATTTTTGGAGGCAACATGTGAGGAGATGAATGGGAATTGGATTAACTGTGCCCTCCGGTGATCCAAATCTAAATTTGAGGTATTCTGTTATAGATTTGAGAATTTTGATTTCCTACATTCATTTCCATTACACGTTATTTTATCCTCTTTTATTTTTATTTTTTTGTATCCTCTTTAATTAATAAAGAGATTTTTTTTTTTTTTTTTTTTTTTTTTTTGCAGGAGATTATAACATCTCATAAATGTTAATTACCCAAACGTTGTTATTAGGTTGTGTGAAATTTGACAATCAATCAACAAACCTCAGAAATAAATCTCTTTTTTCATTCTTTGATTGATACCTTAGACGAATAATATGATGGACCAAATTAACCAACAACATGTGACCATGAATGAGTCCAAATCTGGTTATTGCCACCAACAAATGGGTCACCATCCTGAGAAACCCTAATTCTCTTTAAGCAGTAAATAAGAATTGGACCGGCTTGGTGTCTTCGTATTACATGAGAGCTCTCTCTCTCTCTCTCTCTCTCTACCAGCCGCGTTGTGTAAATTGTCTGTTGTGGCACAAGGAGGAAGAGAAGAGAAGGGTCACTATCCTGTTGTTCCTTATCTCTCTTTCCCATTAGGTGGCTGGAATGTGACATTGCCTGAGAACTGTACTGTCTTGGGCCTCCCAAACTTTGCTCTTTCACAAATAACCAAGGTATTAAATATCGATGATATCGGAAATATCGGTAGTCCAAAAACACGGAAATTTCGATGGAAATATCGGGATATTATCGATATCGATAAAAATTGAATAAAAACCACGGAAATTGTAAGAAAAACTTGGAAATTTTTATTGAAACTTTGCAGGATGTTTATTTAGTCAATTATCTATTAGTTTATCACAAAAAATTGGAAGGAAATGCATTGCATGATAGATATAACTGATTTAAGTTGATTATATAGCGAGCTGGCAAACATTGTGAGTGTAGAAAATATGTAGTAATTAATGAAAGAAGTTTAAACACACCATAATCATTTATATAATGATTTTCCTCTTTATGCTATTGTTAATTCTTAATACAGTCCTGTATGATTCTTTGGTTATATATTGTTAATTTCTTCGCTAAAAACTCGTGTAAGATAAAATCATTTGAAATTCCACTATACGTAATAAGAGGCTTATTTCATTACTATGAACATGTTCAAGTCTCTCAAATTGGTAGTATATGTTGCACTATATGTGTGGAGCCAAAAATAATCAAAAGGCGACACGTGGATTTTTTGATAAAAATGACAAAATTACCCTCGAGGCACATCGGGATTCCTATGCCCGAGCAGTGGACAATCATCCCTCAATCAAGTCAAAAATGTCCAAAATAGGTAACAAATTCAAAGTTATTTCATTCATCCTCATCTTATATTTTCCACAAGGTAATTATTTCATAACTTTCAAAACATTCCATATAAATTGAGTTAATTGGCTAATTAATGGATTTATTCCTAATTAGTCCATTAATTACCAATTAAATCACCCATTTCACACAAAAGTACCCCAAAGGGCCCGCCACCTTTTCTCAAAAGGGGGACCGGCCATGCTCTATATATTGAACCTCATTTTCTCTAAAAACTTAGGTCCACACTCTTGCAAAACTCCAAAAACTCTCTAAACAATCTTCTCTCTAAATTCTAACTTTGGCATCGGAGGTTCTTCGGCCAAACCCCCCCCCCAATTCATTGTGGGCGCATGAGGGTTTTGGCCTTAACCAAATGTGTTAATTGTTTTGTAGGTGCAATTTTGTCCAAGATCAATGAGGTAGAAATTTGCATCCACAAATTGGTGCTTTCATTGAGAGTTGAGTCCCACACTCGTAGAAGACTCTCGCATCCAAGGTTTTCTATTTTCTTGCCCATTTGTAGATTTTTCGTACGTTCTTATTTTTAGAATTTTTTATTTGCAAAAACTTCTTTGATAAAACGTAAAAGAAAAGCACAATGGCTAGAAATTTAGAAAATTCAACGAACGAAAATTCCAATGTTCAAGAGATGGGACCACGGCGATCCACGAGGTTAAACGTGACAATAAGTGGATCGGCATCACCACCACAAAGCTCCACCATGGCAACCACAGTAGCCACCCGAAGCGAGGTCCATGGTGTCACCACCATGGCCCGAGCCGTGCTATCCAAGGTTCACGGCACCATGGCCACGACCCAAGTCATGTCACTCTAATCCCAACGCGAACCCAATGCGTTGCCAAGCCGAGCCCATGCCTCGCACCCACGTGCTCCACACGCCAAGTAGCCCACTCCCGTGGCCCAGCCTGCTCCTGCTGAGCAGCTCACTCTCGTGGCCCAACCTGCTCTCGTGGCCCAGCCTGCTCCCACCGAGCAGCCCACTCTTGTGGCCCAGCCTTCTCCCGTGGCCTAACCTGCTCCCGCCGAGCAGCCCACTCTTGTGGCCCAGCCTGCTCCCGTTGAGCAGTTTGCTCCCATGGCCTTTCAAGCAGCCTAAATCGATTCAAGATTAGTTCAACCATCCCGACTCTAAATTTATGGACCGACGATCGAACCAGGAGCATTTTCACCATATTTTTCTACGAATTTGACACTTCCCAACTCAAATCTCGCTCCCGGAGTCTACCACACTTCCACTACTTAAGGAGACGCATTCATTCCAAGTTATTCCAACCCAAAAGGAGAACAACACTTGTCTCGACAAGTCATAGAGTTGACGAGGGCCCTCGCACAGCAGAGGACCTTGGTGAACCAGCTCATGCAGCTCACCGAGATGCAACGTGCCCCAGACGAGGTGTTCTGAAATAGGATAAGGGCAGACAAAAAACCTCTCCAGCAGCGTCCCGGTAAGCAGCCACTCGACCAAGCACGAACCAAGCGTTCGGGCAAGGTACACTCCTGATTGGGCCCCCGAGATAATGTGTACTCCTGTCTTGGCACGTGGAGGAGAGTGCACTCTTGATTAGGCCCACGGACGAGCATACATTCATGGTTGGGGTCACACTCCGATAGTCAACATGAGCAACCTTCCAGTTGAAGTGTTCATTCACGACTAAGCCCGCAAGGAGCACCCTCCACCTCACATCGAAGTAGGTAGCACGACGGACGGAGAGAAGCAGTCACTCAATCCGGCTCAAGTTCAACCGGCAGCCTGCGAAGAACTCACTCGCCTTCTAGGAACGCCCCACATGCACCACATCCGCCGCATAGATAAGCCAAACACATGGAAGAGCAGCCGCAAGTCACGACTGAGGGCAACCGAGAGCTCTGCTACCCCCAACAAAGACAAATTCAGGAAGAAGTAGAGAGATTATTGACCAAGCGATTGGGCAATTTCCAACGCAACAAGGTCACCAACGAGGCATTACGACGGAACATGACCAACATAAGCCGATCACCCTTCACGGACGAGATCGAGCAGGCAGAGCCTCCACGCGAGTTCAGCATGCCACATTTCACATCTTTCAAAGGGGATGAAGACCCGGAGAGACAACCGAAGCGCAATGATCCCCTATCGAAACAACGACAATCTCATGTGCAAGATATTAGCCACCAATCTACAAGGCGAGGCGCAAGATTGGTTCTACACCCTGCTGCCACAATCTATCCAGAGTTTCGACAAACTTTCTTTGGTTTTCACCAAAGAATATTCATCATATCGCTCAATCAAAAAGAAGTCCGACCATTTGTTCAACGTCAAGAAAAACCTAAAGGAGTCGCTTCGCGACTATGTGAAGAGGTTCAAAGCAGAAAAGGCAAGGATAAGCAAGGATAGTCAGATGCAACGACTCGATAGCTAGACAGTCTTCCAAAAAAGACTTCCAGCAGACCACCCGCTATTCATAAAATTAATCATGAAATAAGATCTAACTCTGGCAGACTTCTTCGCTCTGGCAGAGAAGCATGCACTTTGGGACGAGGCTTGCCAATGCACATTCAATGACTTGAAGAAGTACCCGACATCACATCCCTAATATCCAAACCGGAAGTAGCAGATGACTTATTCATATGTTTGACGGTATCTAAAGCAGCAATAAGGCCTACCATCATACGAGAAGAGCTGAGGGGCCGACTACCTGTATTCCACAGTTCAAAAGCTTTCATCAATGCTATCATAAATTCAAAAGCTAACTTTGGCGATAGTTGTTGCAACCCGGAAGCTCAAGTTTTACCTTCAAACACATGTAGTCATCCTCATGACACATTATTCTGCCCAATCCAAATGTGCGACGATAAAGGCGTAGACCTTGGTGGATGCAAAGTTCTGACGAATGTAACAACTCGGCCCAAAAGATACACCAAGGGCAGACAAACACTGGAAGGACACATTCAGAAGCAAGTTTTTTCCTCGTTGCCCTGAAAGATTTTACATAGGAGCAACATGTACCAGCAGTTGAGCACCACCTCCCACTGCATGTCACACGGCCCTAGCCGACCCTTGCTCCATAATTTAGCTCTAAAATGGTCCAATACCGACAGTTGAGCATCTCTTGCTATGTGTAACATAGTCCCAGCTTCACGACTCCCTACCGCACATTCACGACGTAACAAAGCGGCCCAACGATGCCTCGAAAGTAGCCGAGCACGCCCTAGCTGCGCCTGCTCCACCCGATGGAGGCTTCTGGCATTTGTATGTCGACGGCGCATCCAACTACAAAGGTAAAGCAGGCGTAGTCCTTGTCACCCCAGACGATTCAATACCCCGAACAAACGATCATTCTAGGCTTCAAAGCATCCAACAACGAAGCAGAGTACGAGACCATACTAACAGGCCTCCGAATAGCATTATGATTCCCAGCTAATCACTAGCTAGACTACTTGAGGCGTTTCAGACTTACATCCTCACTCAAGTTCCACAAGCAGACAACGCTCACATGGACGCATTAGCCGGCCTAGGCTCCGCCCTCGACCACTAATTCAAACGCTCTATTCTAGTGGAGTATCTAGACAAGCCAAGTATAGAGGCGGAGCCAGCAGCAGATGTCACAGGTTAGTACAAGTTACAACTCCAAACTGGCAAAGTTCTATTATAGACCACATGGTCAATGGCACATTTCCCACGGAAAGGTTGGAGTTTAGAAAGCTCCAAATAAAGGCAGCACGCTACTACATGTGGAACGACATTCTCATCCAAACATCTTACATTATACCACATCTCCGCTGCCTAGTGCCTTCTGACGACCTAAAGGTTCTAAGCTCAATCCACGAAAACGTTTGTGGAAATCACTCCGGAGGCCGATCTTTAGCATATAAGGCTCTTAACGCATGCTACTACTACCATGCATCAAGATGCTAATGAGTTAGTACAAAAGTGCGACCACTGCCAACGCTACAAACCGGTACCAGCACTGCTTGCCAACGAGTTACACCCACAGACGAGTCATTGGCCGTTCATACAGTGGGTAATCGACCTGGTAGGAACTATGCAGTATGCTACTGGGGGCAAAGGCAAGATGATCGTGGCAACCGACTACTTCACCAAATGGATAGAAGCAGAGCCCATGACGACCACGACTTAGACGGACATAGAACGCTTCATATCGAGGAACATCATTTGCCGATTTGGCATCCCACAGTCCATCGTCACAGACAATGACCCGCAATTTGTGGGTAAAGATTTGGTGAAGCTCTTCCAAAAGTATGGCATCAAGCAGCACATGTCCACGTCGAGATATCCTCAAGGCAATAGGCGGGCCAAACATCCAACAAGATGATCCTCAACTGCCTCAAGAAATCCCTCACCAACAAGAAGGGAAAATGGCCAGATGAATTTCTCGAATGTCTATGGGCATATCGCACCACTAGAAGACCAGCAACCGGTGAGATTCATTTCTCTTTTTCATTTGGCTCAGAAGCAATCATTCATCCCAATGTCATCAAGCCAAATATCATCGCTCTACTACCAAGCATTGAGCAGAACAGTAAGGAGAAGGCCACAAGCTTAGATCTGGCAGAGGAAAAACGCGAGCAGACCATCACCTGCATCGTAGCCCATCAACAGCAGCTCTTCTCCAGCTACAACAAAAGGGCCACAATTCGGCAATTCCAACCCGAAGATCTAGTCCTAAGAAAAGCCTTCATCACCGCCCGTAGAGAAGGTTCCAAAAAGATGGAACCCATCTGGTCCGTACAAGATCAGCAGAGTAGGCGGCAAGAGTAATTACACCCTCGCCACCAAGAAATGACAAAAAGATCAAAAAATAGTAGAGCGCCTACAATCTGAGGAACTACCATGTGTGACCTCTCGCTACATCAAAGCCCGAAGACTCAAGCAGCTCGACGGGTACCACCTCATAAGTCGATGACTATCCAGTTGTTATGCAGTTCCTACTTTACAACTAAGTTCTCATTCATTTCACTCGTTTTTCAATGAGGAATTCAAAAGTAATTGCAACTTGGCTCGGCTGCATGCTTACAACAACTGATCACTCCTGTACTTCAAAAGAAAACCGCACCCTTTTTAGGGACTCATCGCAGGAATTGCGCCCCCCCTTTCCGATTGACCAACCATGCTCTCCAGTGCGAGAGGGTAAACCAATTCCCCAACACCTACATAAGTCAGCTCTCGAAGACGGGAGGATAAACTCTACACTTCGAATATCCAGATGTAGATGAGCCTGGCTGCCCTAGTATAACTAGATGCACGATGGCTTGCACCGGGATTCCTAGAAGTAGCCACAATGGTCTTTTTCAAGGCTTTTCTAACTGAAGGATTTTTGGGTCTCTTGGCCTAATCTGTGGGGAACGGGGCCCTAAAGACGGAGGGGGCACATTATGCAGTACGCCCTACAAACGGCTGCCCTGGAACCTTAAAACTGCTACCGAGTGCACTAAGGTAACCTACGGTTTCTGGAAGACTGCCTATGACTTGCCCTTCGAGCAGTAAAACCACGCTAGACTTATACAACCGCACATTCTTGTGAAAGGTTAAACAAGCTAGCGTGCATATACGAAGCTTTATCCACTGCCGACATGCTACGTAGTCGATAAGCTTCACCTCTGTCAAGCGCATAACAACCTACACCAAGTCCTAAATTGGAGAAAGCCAAGGTTAACAGCTTAGTGGTTACGCAAACTTGTCTACTTCTGTAAGTAAGGCATTCGGCTGCTAACCCTATGGCTAACAACTTTGCAAAGTTCTTCACCAACATCTACGGCTGTCTGCTTATAGAAAAAAAGCATGCATATCACTGGTCTATAAAGTCTAAAGGTTAGGGCATGAACAAAAGAAGTGAAGATGAAGAAAAGCGAAGGAAACATCTTTATAAACAACTACCAAAGGCCGAAGGAGTTCAAGCAAAACAAGAACTACAAGGAAAAACAAAGAAAATCCTAAAGGCTACCTAGAAGACTATAATTCAGCAGCTTAGACATCCCACGACTACTTGGTCGCCACACCTTCAGCAGCCACTACGCTCTTAGCAGTGACATTATCCAGCGCTTCACCCATGGCTGCCCCAGCCTGGGCACTAACTTCTCTAACTACTTCACCAATGGAAGCCTCAAAAGTAAAAGCAAGCAAGTCTTCCCGAGAAACAGGGAAGGTCTCGAAACCTCGAGCCCATCATTCTCACCCTTCAGCTGCTCATCATTCTCGAGCAAACCAACACGGACGCACTACAACTTATCCACTTCCTTCTTCAGACTTTCGTTGATCTTCAGTACACCTTGAAGTTCCAACACTTGGGCTTTAAGCCTATTGACTATTCTCTTGAAGTGGATCACTTGATTATAAGAAGCAATCAACTCTTCATCCTTTGCAAAAACAGTGAAACGAAGCTCAGAAACTACAAACTTAAGATCTTGAATCTGAGGTATGTAACATCCAATCTCCCTCTCTACACTTTTATACTTAACTTGGATCACATCAAGCTTAGTCTTCAAGTCAACAATATCTTGCCAAGCGGTCTCAAGTTGCAAAGAAGTGGGGGCAGAAATATTAGACCCCTTCAAAGCAACGAGCTCAGAATCCAACCTTTTGATCTCCTCGATCGAGGAATAAGTTTCAGCTGTCATAGTCTTTGCCACCTACTTGGCAACCGTGCTATATCTGCATTATAGCAAGCAGATCAGTCGTTCTATATTGGGTCGTATGCTTCGCAAAGGAACTTGGGCAAACAAACCTTTCTAAACGCCATCAACAAACTTGGCACAAACGTCCATGTCTTCAAGCAGATCTGGTTTCAAGAGCACACATATCTCAGCAGCCTCCCCAGAAGCAGGCTTAGTGGATTTCTCACAGCTGCCCACGCGAGCAATCTTCTCCTTCCTGGCAGGCTAATCAGTCTCAACAACAGAGGGAGTGGGCCTTAACACCATTTTAGTAGCAGAGTCCACCTTATCGCTTTTCATAATAGCAAGTCTTTCCGAAGGAGAATCAGACTTTGCTTCTAACGGACGTCTTGGCATAGACTTTGGCACTGAAGGCATGACAAAACCTCTACACTGAGCACTATTATCAATAATCGTATAGGCTATTCTCGACATGGCAGACGCCATATGCTCAGATCTAGCAACCTCATTTTTCTTCCCATTGGAAGAAGTCATGTCAATCACAGGACTCTCGGCAACAGGCGGACCCTCACAAGCAGCGGAGACAGTCTTCAGTTTTCTCAACCGGCATCTCTTGAGCAGGCGGGGAAGATCTCTTCTTTCCACCTTCATTCATAATAGGCTCCACGACAGCGTTCAGACGAGCCAATGCATCCGCCTCGATCCTCTTTACCTTCTCTCTCGGGAGCAGCCCACATTTATCCCGGCGAATAGAACTAAGCAGTCAACGCCATTGACGGTACTCAACAGGGGAGCTCAACCCATACTGGCTTTTCCCTCATTTTTTCTCTCGGACCAGCAAGCATGATGCCTTCATGCCCATCATTTTAGCATCCCATGAGGCCCGCGACCTTTTCATTTCTCTCAATCGCTGGCCTGGCCCTCGTCAGGACCAAGAGCCCAAAGGACAAGAACCATGCGACTCGCTTAGCACTGCGCCACAACGCCTCAATCGGCGGCCCCAGCCGCGCACGCTACCCTTGGCACTAGCCAAGCCAAGCGGCCCAAGCAGTGGTCCCTGCCACAACACCTCATTGGCCCATGCCGAACTGACTCATGGTCCCTGCCAGCCGACGTGTCGCACCACCCCAACGGCTGCCCCGTGACAGCACTATCCAAGAAAAAGACAAGGAAAATTAAATTTTTCTTACTTCGGTGTAGCGCGGAGAAGACGAAGAAAGTAACGAAATACGGTCCTTTGCACGGGCAAGATGTAGAAGATTGCTAGAGGAGGGGGAACAAATATCCTGTAAGCTCTCTCTCTTGTAGGGCAGATAAATTGCTCTCCAAAGTTGATTTAATAACCCACTTAAGGTGGACTTAAATAGGCTTTGAGAGAAATTTATTTCCCTTTCCTAGAAGGATCTAGTTTCCAATCAAAATAGGAAACAATCTTATGTTTCCTCAAGCAAGAAGATCTCTACACCTGTTGCCCTTTCCTACAAGCAGCCCAACAGGTGTGGGGGCATTTGTGGAGCCAAAAATAATCAAAAGGCGACACATGGATTTTTGGGTAAAAATGACAAAATTACCCTCGAGGCACATCGGGATTCCTACGCCCGAGCAGTGAACAATCATCCCTCAATCAAGTCAAAAATGCCCGAAATAGGTAACAAATTCAAAGTTATTTCATCCATCCTCATCCTATATTTTCCACAAGGTAATTATTTCATAACCTTCAAAACATTCCATATAAATTGAGTTAATTGGCTAATTAATGGATTTATTCCTAATTAATCCATTAATTACCAATTAAATCACCCATTTCACACAAAAATACCCCAAAGGGTCGGCCACCTTTTCTCAAAAGGGGGACCGGCCATGCTCTATATATTGAACCCCATTTTCTCTAAAAACCTAGGTCTACACTCTTGCAAAACTCCAAAAACTCTCTAAACACTTTTCTCTCTAAATTCTAACTTTGGCATCGGAAGTTCTTCGGCCAAATCCCCCCCCCCATTCATCGTGGGCGCGTGAGGCTTTTGGCCTTAACCAAAGGTGTTAATTGTTTTGTAGGTGCAATTTTGTCCAAGATTAAGGAGGAATAAATTTGCATCCACAAATTCCGTATGAGGCTTTTGGCCTTAACCAAAGGTGTTAATTGTTTTGTAGGTGCAATTTTGTCCAAGATCAAGGAGGAAGAAATTTGCATCCACAATATGGTTGTAACTTGTCTTGTAAATATATAACAAGGGCAGATATAGGTCATAGTAAACGGCAAGCATAAATTAGTAGAAGTTGGAGTGGGAAAATACAGTGCAGCTAAAACCAACCCCAAAACAGTCCAGTGAATAATGCCATATGATGGTAATAAAGCCTTATATCTCTAACAAAATAACTGGATCAGCTTATACATTTCCTACCAGCACTAGACTATAACGTTAAGGAAAGTACAAACACATAAGAGTTGTATTTATCTTCTTCCTTTGTATCCGTCTTATAGGAATAGGCAACGAAAGGTGGCATATTAATTCCACACCACTCCGAGGACATATGTATAGTAAGCTGGTTAATCAGCTCGTATGCGTTACATATATAACTTAAGAAATGCGTGACTTAGAGAAATCTAAAGGCATACGACATCCTCAACTTTCAGTAAGATTCCTTTCCAATTTACATATAAGCACATGCAAGGTCCCTTCTTTGCCTGATGTAGGATTCATGCTCTCTAACCCTATTTCTCCCCTATATATACCCTCTCTCCTCCTCTTCACTTGGTGCTACCAACAAGCTCCATTGCTCATCACCTCTCTTTCCTCTCTCCCTTCTTCTTCTTGCCTCCATTTTTTTCCCATCTTAAGAAAAAGATGTCAAACAGTTCCATGTCCAACAATTCCAGATCCTCAGCTCACAGCTCCAGCTGTAATGAAGAAAACGACAGCTTCAAGGTATACGTGTTGTCACCTGAGCCCTTGAGATGGGAACCTCCAGCTTGCGACAATGATTTCATCACCGACAACAGCAGAACTACGACTCCAAGTGCACAAAAGTACCTCCATTTCATGGGAATGGCGGGGGATTGTAATCTGAAAATGACCGGGGTAGGGTTTGGATCAGGAGCTGGTGATGCAGGTGCTTGTGGATCTAAAAAAAACGACCGTGTTCATGATGATAATGATGATGCGGAGGCTGATCGTCACAACAAGAAGGTTAAGTATGTTGATGATGATAATGATTTGAAAGTGGGGATGCCTAATGTGACCCTGAGCTTGGCAATAGGAAGTGATGACATGCAGGTGTCTGGTTCTGGTTTAGACTCGATTTGTGGAGGTAATGGTAAAACTGGTACTTCCAAGACTGATGAGCTGGACTTAAATCTCAAACCCCAATAAGTTAATTTCTTCGATTCTTCCCTCTGTCTCTCTGTTTCCTAAGTGATATGCATCCTTTATATGCTAAGGTTTATCTAGAGGTAATAATTAAGTAAAACAAAACCTAATTTAGAAAAATAAAATAAACTTTAGGGAGCTGATATCTGCATAATCTCAAACTCAAATATATATAGTGTGGATAAATTGTCGCCATGTAGCCAGGGAGAGAGAGAGAAGAGTACTAGCTTTAAAAGTTTAGGTTATTTCCAACTCTAGTACTGTATGTGTGTACCCTTTCCGTTTCTCTTGTTGTGTTGTCGCCACTGATGCTTGCAAGAGGTTATGTCCTCCATGAATTCAAAATGTAATTGTGAGACATCATGGAATATATGTTAAGTATTTATATGTTAAGTCTTTGTTTGTATTTGAAAGTTTGTAACTGCTCTTTTATCATATTGATGTGTGCGCACCTGTATGTTGGTTCTTTACTTATATGGCTTCACAGAAGTAATTATTCGGACATAATCAGTTATAAAGTTGACTGTAAATTAAGCTGGATGCAGTCTTACTGGTAATTTGCTTCGGTAGTTAGCGGAGGTTTCGACCATCATTTTTTGTTGTTTACTCTGCCGAGCAAAAGAGATTTACGGCACCACCTCTAGTTCTCACTTATTTTGCAAAAAATTTTGTTTGTTCAGAAAAACGGTTTTCAAGATTGATAAACCACATTTTCAAGGAGGCTAATTGTGCCCTAGTCTTAATTTGTCATTTCTGGCACATTTTCAAGATTAATCAAGCACATATATTTCCATGAGATTAGATTCTTGATAATTTGGCGCCTAAGAATGACCTTAATTACTTTAGGCAACCAGTCATATTCGCTACTAATTATAGATAATTTAGCAGCAATATTGTTTTGTTACCAAAGGTAAAGTTCTTGAAAAATTCACGGGCTAATTTAATCGTTTCATGGTGAAGACAGTTTGTGCTTTTGGGATAAACGATCCAGGTGTTATATGGAAGGGTGAGTGTCAGGGTGGTGTGGGTAAGTTAGTTAGTTACTAGGTGGGTATATATTAAGATAATTACTTAACTAAAGTAATTGGGAGTGTTTTCAGTTGGAAATATGTTGAACAACAGTTCTGCTCTTCTAAGGTGTTTATTTTGAGGACGTGTGAGGACCAAATGCGTATTAGCCACAAGATTATATTAGTTTGGATCCAAAAGCTTAAAATATTTGACAACTTAATAATAAACCAAAACAACAAAATGAGTTTTCAAATGGTTCATAGATTTTAAGTTTTGGTTTATTAAGTTGTCAAACTTTTAAGCCTTAATTTGAATCTAAACTAAAATAATCTTGTGGTTAATATGAATTTGCTCCTTATAAGTCCTAAAAAAAAAATCTTAAGAGAGCAGAACTCTATCGAACAAATTGTGGACTGTCATTAAAATCACCCATATATATAGGTAATAGCTTCTAGATTCAACCTAGATATCCAATGTGAAGATTTAGTCCGAGTTTCAGTTAAGTTAGATAAAAAAAATTAAAAAAAAAACAATGAAAATTATCGTCGAAAATTAGTTTCTTCCTTTAATAATTAAGGTCCTTGAATGAATCAACTAGTGAAAATATTTTCAAATATTGTTAGTGATAAATATGTATGATCAATGTTAATATCATAAATTTCACATGCAGTATTGTTAGCTGTTGTATGACAGCATAGATACGTTATTGTTAGACGAACTGCTGCAACCTTTTAAAATAATTAATTCTCCAAATTTTTTGGGTGGAGTACTAGATTAGTGTCAAACAATGTGCGACAATGCACGAACAAAATAATTAGTGTTCAAAAAGTTTCAAGTTAGTAGTATCAGGCACTATGCGACAATGCACTGAAACAACGTGTCAATGCACCGATAAAATAACTTATTCTCTAAAATTGTAAACTACATAGTATATTATTGTCGAAAACTAAGAGACAATGCACTGACAAAATAAATAAATCATCCAAATATTGCGGGTGCATATATGTATCAGATGAAATGCAACAACGCACTGACAAAATGATTGATTATCTAAACTTTTTGGATGCAATATATTAGTATCGAACATAAAGGCACAATTGACGACATAATTAATGCTCCAAAAATTATATTCATATCTGAAGTTTTTTTTTATTATTATTAAAATCAATATTATTACTCTAAGCTGTACTAAGAGGAGAAGAGAAGGTTTGAACCGGGAAGTAGCAAGTGAAGACGAAGGCCCTATCCACCAAGGTATATTAAGTCAAATTAAATCTCACTATGTTTCTGGCTAGGGCATATCTGAAATACAGACATATAACTTTGCCCTGGATGTTTCACCAGTGACTATACATTTTCATACCAAAAACTACCGGTTAAGGAAAGTACAGACATATATATGCAAGTGTTGTATTTATCTTCTAATTTATATACGTTTCGTTACTTAACCTATGTGGGTTTTAAGAAAGTTGAGGTTCAAAAGAGTTCACAATTTGACACAATTTATATACATCAAGGCACACTTTTCGGAGTGGTGAACAGAAAAATCAAAAGTGTCTGAAAACAAGGAAACAAGGAACTAAAACTGTGTGATTGTCTAGTTTGCTCAAAAAAAAATTCTCGTAATCCAAGTCCCATAAGCCCTAAATCTGCACATACATAAAGCTCTCACAAGACCAAATCTGTCCCTTGTTCACAAAATCTCACTACATTTAAGTTCATACATGAAACTTTAGTTGAATCCAACTTCAAGTCCGGTTTTCACTCCTTTATAAACCCCTCATTTGCACTATTTCCTCCAAACCATCTCTCTCTCTCTCTTTCTCTCTCTCTCTCTCTCAATTTACCTTGTTGTCATCGTCCAAACCAATCACCATGTCAAACAGTGCCACCAACTCTGAAGACAGCACGGCCAACTCTGGCAAAAAATATCTCTTCAAGTGCACCCATTGTGAGAAACGTTTCTCGTCCGGTCAAGGCCTTGGGGAGTCACCAAAACGCCCACCGATACCAAACTAATCAGCTCATGAGGAGACTCGCAGATGCCATTGGAACCTATGGTAGTAACCCCTATGTTGCTGCTGCTCTAGCAAAGGTCCAGCAAGCTGCTGCCGGTGCCTACCTGGTGCTGGAGGTGAATGTAGCTGGATGGGGTTATCATTGGATAGTCCACTCTACGTTAGGCCTACTGACATCTACAAGTCTTGATGCTATTATTATTTTCATGAGGTTGCTTTTGCAATGATTAGGTCATGAGAAGTGGATAATCAGCTGAAGGAGGCCGAACAGGGTTTTATTAACGTCACAAGAGATTATCTAGGTGAGTGGGAAAATAATGATACTACTAATTGGAATGGTGCAGGTGAGGAAGTGACTTCCTAGCAAAGGGATGATGATTTGGATTTGGTGCTCAAACTCTAGGGTTTGGATTTTCAAGAGCTGATCTGGGGTCTCTTTATATATATCAAGGTGCTTAGAGTTGGTTTATGGATGAATACTGTACGGGAATAATAGTTTTGAGTTATGTAATTGTGGGAATATTAGTATAAGTTTGAGTTTGTAGCAAGCTAAATATAAACTGCTTGCTTTCTTGTTTTAGTTAATGTTATGATTTCTAAACTATGTATAATGCTCTAAGCATCAATATATTTATGATTGTTTTAGTGTTATGGTTTCTGAATTGTGCCAGACTTCATTTCTTGAGATCCCCATTTGCAAAAATAGTTTGGAGCTACCTCAAAATTGCTACAAGAATACTATAAAGATACTATTCAACTACTTAAAGATTTAGTACTAAGACACTATAAATGCACTAGAAAGACACTAAATGGACTTTCAAAATGATACACCTTAGCCTTCAAGGTGTGATTTGAAAGTTCTCTTAAATGTAGTGCAGCAATAATCATTTATTAGTCCTTTACAAAAAATATATATATTCGTGCGTTCCTAACATAATTAGCCTATAAGCTCCATGGAAATTTTAATGTCTCTCATCAAACACATTCTTAGGGTTATCTGAACAATATTCGGCAAAGTTGGCAATTAGTAGTATATAATTCGTTTGCATTAGTTTAAGGTTTAATAATATTTTTTCAGCTCACACATGGTCTATGTGAGTTCGTGGTGCGGACGTACAAAAAATTTACTGCTACCACGTACACGATCCTTTCTTAAACCATCTAATTATGCCACAAATTATGTCAACCCATCTGTTAGTACCTTGCGCTGTTACGTACAACCCAACCAACCCTCCCATCAACGTACTAAAGGACCAAGCTCCATCACAATTAATTTTCATCCTGTTTTTTTTTTTTTTTCAAAATTGTCCGCCTCACTGACTTAAAGTGCATTGCCATTGCAACAGGCTAGGGAGAAGAGCTATGCGACTCAAATTCAAGTCATTGAGGCGGCACAATAATGAATAACAAAACTATGGAACTATAAAATTTAAGGAAAACTAACGAAAAGTCCAAAAAAACTTCTCTTGTAACGAAAAGTCATTTTTAAAGGTATAATGAATAGTACCAGTTAAAGGTAAAAATGTGGTTTTTCGTTAAAAGTGAACAGTACCAGGAGTGTTTTGTTAAAACTCCCTAAAATTTAATAGTGAAGGAGCTTAATTTGGTCATCTAATACGTCGGTGAGAGGGGTTTGTGGTGTTGCGCAACAGCGCAGGGTGGTTGCAGGAGGCGGTCGAGGCTAGGTCCTGCATGGCCATATCTATTTTAGCTGTTGTAGTAGAAGCGGTTGTTGTTTGTAGTGCGAAAGGGTTTACAAAGTTGCCTGGGGCAGATGTTGCGGGACTATGGGGATCATTCATGATATCTTGCAGCTGGGTAAACATTTTTATTCAATAAGTTCTTGTATGCACCACGACAATGCAATGAAGCGGCTCACTGGCTTCATTTGTTACTAGTAATGGTGGTAATCATGGATGAGTTTGGATATTTCCGGAGTGATCCTTAACACTCTTTTTAAAGAAATAAACATTTCGTTAGGTATTTAATAAAATTCTTTCGATTGGGAAAAAATTTATTAGGGAACATTGATAAAGTTGGGTGGCAAATATATATTAATTTATAGTAACTATTTGCAAATACATTTATTTATTTTTGTGAAAGTACATAGACAGATTAGGCGAGATTAGCTCTTCCTTGATAATTGCATGTCAGGCACATATATGAGTGGAGACTACAAATGGCGGGATAGTGGACTGCTGATGGTAAGTGTAAGCTGCAGAGGCTATAGCAAGTCAGCGACCTAGTTGTCTTCCCGATAGATATGTGTACAAACAATACTCATCCGACGGAGATGCCATAAACAAGTATTCCAATCAATCAGCAAAAACCAAGGAACTTTAGATGGAGCCTTATATAAGTAATGAAGAACCAAAGTGGAATTAGTTTCAATCCAAAGGTATTTCCAGCAATGAACCCATGCGGCACAAACTGCCTCAATAAAAGCTAAAAGTTATGCTGCCACCGAACGCACAAATTTTGTACAAGAAGCCAAAGCGCAAAGAACTTGGCCCTAACTAGTACGAAAAATCCCTCCAAAAACACGCACGCCCATTAGAACAAGAACCATCTATATTCACGGTGCCAGTGAACATGAATAAATAAGGGATCGAAGCCAAGAACGGCAAAACACCTAACAACAAAAAAAATTAGCAAAAAAGAAGGGTGCTGACTAGAAAAATGTATTGAAGACGAATTGGGAAAATGATCTGAAAACTGACGCTTAGCATACTCCAAAGAAGTCTGAAAAACTTTGAAACGAACCTGATTCCGAAGGAACCAAATGCCACAAATGAAAGTACAAAGTAACATGATCCAAAGCTTTCGAGTTGATCTTGATAAGCCAGTAGGGAGGTTTGTACATAGTTGTCATCATGTACATAGTTGTTCTCTAAAGAGGAGATTTGTTGTTTTCTTAAGAACAAATTGTCAATATGATGTCGATAAGCTGTCAAAAACATTAGTACATCACATGTCTAAAAAAAATTAGTATTTCAACATGTTTGCGTACATATCGATTGTAATGTGGTTCTACAATTACTTCTTGTGCTCATTATAGTCAGTATAACTAAAAATAATCCATATTATTATCACATTGGTATTTTCTTTATTCTACTTAAAAAAACTTTTAAAAGAAGGATTATTTCCCCAATCTTTCAATTTTATCTATTAATTGAGTTCTTATATAATGTTAATCTTAGGGAATTGTTTTTTTTTTAATTTACGATCGATATTCATTAAGTTGAGAAAACGATAAAGTACAATCTCGAAAGATTGTGTGCTTAGATGGGCCTCAATAAAACCTTGATGGGGCTTTCAACCCGGTCAAAGAGAAAAAGAGTGTCATGCACAACAACAATAGTTAACTATCCTCCAAAATAATAAAGTTACATAGAGGAGTCCTCAAAAATTACATCAGATACAAAATCTAGATGCTCCTCAAACCACATGGTGGCATCCAATACATGTCCTTGCTAGTCTGTGAGCAACGCTATTTGCTTCACGTTGAATTAAACTAAAGCTTTTCTGAGAAATATCACTCAAAAAACTTCTAATGTCATTTGTCAGGGGGCCAAGATTGGAGGTATCGTCCCTCATATTCTTCATTGTTGCTAGTGTTGGACTCGAGTCACCCTCGAAGATTACTTGGCTTCCAGTTGCAAAATTTTCCTGCAAAAATAAGACTACACGCCATGCTGCCATGAGTTCCACTTGCAAAGCTGACGCCACAACCTCGTTGCCTCCAGTCACAGCCCCCAGAAATTCCCCAGAGTAGTTGCAACACACTACTCCATAACCACCACGCTTCATGCCATGCTCCATCAAAGTTGCATTGATCCAACCTTCACTGGGCTTGTTCCATTTCTGCAAGTGCCTTGCCGCTGCTTGTTGGAAGCTAAATAGCTTCTGAAGTTAAAGCATCTAAGGCAGCAAGGAGCTCCAGAGCATGGCTTCTATCTGCATCGAAGAAGAAGGAAGAATCAAGGGTTTTAGCCTCCAACGGCTAGTTTTTCAGTTTAAATATATGTGTAAGTGTGTGAGTGACAAATGTACATTCCAGATTAGATCACTTAAAACCCAAATGAAGGGTTAGGATTTAATCTGGAGTAGTAAGGATAAAAGAGTTGTTTAAGTCTCTTGTCAATCACTCCTTAAGCAAATATGGGTCATGGCAATGCACCATACCTTACAAGATTTCCTCTACATAATGAAGTCATGGCTGCTGCATTTGACACAGCCTTTGAAGCCGTAAAACACACTCCAAAAGTCCTCTCCATTCTCTGTCAAGTTTAACCAAAAGAAACTAATCCAAACAAACTAACCAAAAACACATAAACAAACAAACTTTATCATGGCCTCAGAGCTTAGTTTATGATCTTACAATTTTTTTGGCGTAATCTGTGCAAGTTGAGATCTTTGGGAACACCTACGTAGTATCCTCAACAACAACAACCAACAAACAACCCTGCAAATGAAGGGATCCAGCAGTAGCAGTGAACTAAAAGCTCCAGTCTTTGATGGGGAAAACTAGGACTTTTGGAGAATAAGAATGACAACCATTTTCAAGTCCTATGATCTATGGGATATGGTTCAGTATGGGTATGAACTACCTGAGGTGGAGGTCGATGCTCTAAAGGATGACCTCACAGAAACACAACTCAAAACACTGAAGCATAACCAAATAGAGGATGCTAGAGCACTTGGAATCATCCAAGGTGCTGTCTCAGACACCTTTTTCCCAAGGATAGCAAATGAAGAGAGTGCAAATGGAGCTTGGGAAGTTTTACAACAATAGTACAGAGGAGACACCAAAGTCAGAAAGGTAAAACTTCAATCCTTTAGAAGAGATTTCGAGTATACAAGAATGAGGGAGAATGAGCTGTTAAAATACTACTTTACTAGGCTATTTGATGTTGTAAACAAGATGAAAACATATGGTGAGGAACTGCCAAATGAAAGAATTGTCCAAAAAATGTTGATTAGTTTGACTAAACCATATGATTAAATAGTGAGTGTCATTGAAGAAACCAAAAACATTGAAACTCTTAGTGTGCATAATGTGATGGCATCCTTAAGAGCTTTTGACCAAAGGTTCAAGAGGCATGCTGATTTTGCACCTAAAAAAGCTTTTCAATCACTCAATGTTGGATCTAGTAGTCAAGCTAGTGCAAGCAAACAAAAACCACAGTGGAAGGGCAAAAACAAGAAATAAGAAGGAAAAGGGTATCAAAACCCTAGACCTAACCAAGGCAACTACTCAAATGAAGGTCCAAGAATCAAGCAGCAATGCAAGCACTGTGACAAATTCCATCTTGGAGAGTGTTGAAAAAGGACAAGCCTAGGTGCCACAAATGCAACAGGTTCGGGCACATCTTGAAGGATTGCAGATCAAAGAATGTGCAGCAAGTGAACTGTGCAAATCAAGTGGAGGAATAAGCAAATGTGTTATGTGCTTTTAGTGAAAAAGTGGAGAAAAACAATGAAGTGAGGTACATTGACAGTGGCTGGAGCAACCACATGACTGCACATGAGTTATTACTCATTGACATTGACACAAACTTCACTGGAAAAGTGAAAATGGGAGATGGAAACATTGTCAAGGCCACTGGAAGAAAAACTCTGGTTATTAACACCAAGAAGGGAAAAGATGCATAAGGGAAGTGATGTTAGTGCCTGGATTGGATTAGAATCTACTTAATGTGGGTCAAATGATGGAGCATGGTTATTTCCTACTCTTTGGGGGAACTGTGGTCAAGATCTATAATGACAGGTCCCTATCAAACCTAGTGACTAGAATGGAAGTGAAAAAACATAAGCTTTCCACTTGTGTTGAAGTACCTAAAGGAAATGGCAAGGAAAGCAAGTGTGACAGGTTCTATGAAGCTATGGCACAAGAGGCTTGGTCATTTAAACATGACAAGCTTACCAAATCTGCAAAAGCATGAAATGGTGCAAGGGATACCAAAGATGGACTAATGCAATGAAACCTGTGAAGGGTGTGTGTTTGGAAAGCATCACAAAGATCCATTTGAAGCTGGCAAGGCTTTGAGGGAAACAAAACCACTCGAATTGATTCACACGGATGTGTGTGGACCAATGCAAACAACAAAAATCAGTGGAAACAAGTATTTCCTAACCTTCATTGATGACTACTCACGGATGTGTTGGGTGTATTTCATGAGGTTCAAGTCTGAGGTACTCACAATATTCAAGAAGTTCAAGGCAATGGTGGAATTGCAAAGTGGATACCAAATCAAAATACTAAGAAGTGATAGAGGAGGAGAGTACACCTCTCTTGAGTTCAATGCATTCTGTGAAGATGTGGGATTGGAGAAGCAACTCACAATGGCATATTCACCACAATAGAATGGCATTGTAGAGAGGAAGAATATGACTATAGTCGAAATGGCTAAGTCTATGATGCATGAGAAGAACATGCCCTATACATTTTGGGGTGAAGCTGTGAACACCTCAGTGTACCTATTGAATAGGTGCCCTACTAAAGCATTGGACAATAAGACTCCATTTGAAATGTTCAGTGGAAGGAAGCCTTCTGTGAAGCATCTGAAAGTGTTTGGCTCAATGTGCTACACTCACATTCCTCAACAACTAAGACACAAGTTGGAGAAATCAAGCAACAATGGTGTTTTTGTGGGTTATGGAACTAGTGAGAAAGGATACAGAGTTTACAATCTATCAACTCAGAAGATAATCCTATCAAAGGATGTTATCTTTGATGAAGACTCAACATGGAATTAGGAAACAAGTGTAGAAGAGAATGACAGTGTCTCTCTACAACTTGACCTCAACAAAACGCAAATAAGGAAGCCTATGGAGACCTCAGTTTAAGAAGAAGTCACAAAGAATGGTGACATACAAGGGACTCCACAGCAAGTAAGCATGAGTCCACAACCGAGTCAATCACAGATAACAACTCCAAGTTTAACTCCAGTGAGGTTGAGAAGCTTAGATGAGATATATTCTACATGTAACTACTGTGTAGTGGAACCAGAATCATATGAAGAAGCTGAGAAAGACAAAGCTTGGAAGAAAGCAATGAAGGAAGAACTTGAAATGATTGAGAAGAATGACATTTGGGAACTTGTAAATCGACCAAGTGACAAGCCTGTGATTAGTGTGAAATGGGTGTACAAAGTAAAGCTCAACCTATATGGTTCTGTGCAGAAGAACAAGGCCAGATTGGTAGCTAAAGGTTACTCACAGAAGCCTGGTGTAGACTTCAATAAAACTTTTGCTTCAGTAGCAAGGTTAAACACCATAAGGACCTTGATAGCCCTAGCAGCCAAGAAGGGTTGGAAGTTGCATCAATTGGATGTCAAATCTGCATTTCTAAATGGAGTGCTAGAAGATGAGATGTTTGTGGAACAACCTCAAGAGTTCACAAGTCAAGAGTTTCCAGACAAGGTGTACAAGCTAATGAAGGCTCTCTATGGCCTAAAACAAACTCTAAGGGCTTGGTATAGTGAGATTGATTCTTATTTCACTGAGAAAAGATTTCAGAAAAGTCCTAGTGAAGCTACACTCTACACCAAGACAGAAAGCAACAACAAGACACTCATGGTCTCAATCTATGTGGATGATGTTGTCTACACTGGAAATGATGTTGCAATGATTGAAGAGTTCAAACAAGAAATGATGAAGAGGTATGAAATGACTGACCTAGGCCTCTTGCATCATTTTCTTGGCATCAAGGTAATTCAAGACGCAAACAGCATTTTCATTCATCAAAGGAAGTATGTTGAAACCTTGCTTGAAAGGTTTGGTTTGAAGGGTTGCAAACCGGTCTCTACACCTCTAATTGCAAATGAGAAACTTAAGAAGAATGATGGAAGTGAACCTGCAGATGCTAGTCTCTACAAAAGCATTGTTGGCAGTTTATTGTACCTAACTGCAACAAGGCCGGATCTAATGTTCTCAGCAAGCCTACTCTCTAGGTTTATGCAGAATCCTATCAAGATACACATGGGGACAACAAAGAAAGTTCTAAGATATGTGCAAGGAACACTTGATTATGGTATCAATTATGAAATGGGGAAGTCAGCTATCCTAATTGGATTTTGTGACAGTGACTGGGGTGGTAATGAAGGTGATAGTAGAAACACATCGGGCTATGCTTTCACTTTTGGTTAAGGGGTTTTTTCATGGGCCTTTATGAAGCAACAAAGTGTTGCACTATCCACAGCCGAGGCAGAGTACTTGAGTGCATCAGAAGCAACGGCTCAAGCTATTAGGCTAAGGTTTATACTCAAAGACTTTGGCGAATTACAGGTTGAAGCCACACCACTTCTGTGTGACAACACCTCTGCAATTGCAATGACCAAAACCCCAGTATTTCATCAGATAACAAAGCACATCAAAAGAAGATATCATTTCATCATAAAGGCATTGCAGGACAACACAATCAAGCTAATCTATTACAACACAGAAGATCTGATCGCAGATATTTTCACAAAAGCATTACTGAACGAGATATTCAATTACCTTAGGGGGTTGCTTGGAATGACTCCCAGAAGCAATTTAGAAGGGAGTGTTGGAAGCTAAACAGCTTCTGAAGTTGAAGCATCAAATGCAGCAAGGAGCTCCCAAGCATGGCTTTTATCTGCATCGAAGAAGAAAGAAGAAGAAAGGGTTTTAGCCTCCAACGGCTAGTTTTTCAGTCTAAATATATGTGTAAGTGTGTGAGTGACAAATGTACATTCCAGATTAGATCACTTAAAACACAAATGAAGGGTTAGGATTTAATCTAGAGTAGTAAGGATAAAAGAGTTGTTTAAGTCTCTTGTCACTTAAAACCCAAATGAAGTTGCAATCGCTAGTAATTTTGTTAAATATAATCATTGGAAATTTTGTTTCTTTTTTTTTTTTTTGGATAAACGATAACGTTAGTAGGTTAAATTTTTAAATGTTAAGAGAAAGAGAATTGATCGGGATTCCGCGCCAAGATATGTAGGCATTATTTCTCATACTACAAAAATGGCTTATTGTGTCGCTGGTTGGTGTCGGTTTTATATAATATACTAGCGGATAAGACATTTCCGACACTCTCTTTACATGGTGTCGAAATTACTGTCAGGTATAACTAACATGAAATATCTATGTCGCTTATAACTGACATAGACTGTTAATGTCGCTTATAACCGACATAGCTTTTAATCTTTTTATATGGCGGTGTCGTATAAAAAGAAAACTGTGTCGCTTTTAACCGACATAAAGTTAGTGTCGGTTAAAAAAATAATTGTGTTGCTTTTACCTGACATTAATAATTATTTTTAAATATTTTAAAACCCGGTGTCGGTTTTAGCCGACACTAATAATTGCATTGGGGATTAGAATGTTTTATTTGGGTTTTAAAACCCACTTTTGTCAACATCTATCAGACATTTCCCTTTTTTAATACATTATCCTTATCCTCCCATTATTCACGTGATTCTCTCTCTTTTACACACACATCACATCATTTTTTTTCTTTCCTTCTCTTTGGCTGGTTCCCTCGCATAGGTTTCTTTCTCTCTCTCTATAACACACATGCCTCATTTCTCTCACTTCTTTTCTTTTCTTGTTCTTTTTTTTTCTAACCGATTCTTCTTCACCCCCTCTCTTTTCCGTCTCCCTCACGTCTCTTTGTACCCACCCACTCAACCATCTTTCATCCCTCACTATCTTTCCTATTCTCTCTCTTTTTCCTTGACTTCTCCATTTCCCATCCCTCCATCTTCTTCTCTTCTGAAAATCCACAAATCAAAACACTGCAAACATCTCCCTTTAGCCTACAAATCAACCTGGTTTTATCCCTTCCTCTATCTCTTCACTGCACATCTCCCTCTATCCCACCAACGCACTTCTCCGTTTCCACACACAGAGCTTCTAAATCTGCTAAGGACACCAAGCCAAGCTTAGTTCTGCATAATGGGTTCCACCACTACTCATCGCGTACCCTAACTAGTTCTCGAGCTCTCGACTTGGTAAGCCTTCATACTACTCCCTCTCATTTCAGTTTCCGTTTTCTAGTTTGGTTTCGAGCTTGCATGTAATCTTAGAACCCACACTGTGGTTGAAAAAATGAATTTGGGAAAGCGAAGTATAACAAAAAATCCATAGTCTAACCAAAAATGCGTGAGAAAGCAAAATCAAATGAAACGTCTATAGGACGTCATCGGGGATATGATCAACCCAAAGTGGGTGCCTGGTCAAAACCTTGTTAGGTAGCAAAAACACACTGGGAAAAATGTTCCATATCGTAGGAAAAAAGAGAGTACATTAAGATCAAGCAAGTATACTTCAGGATACTCCCCCTGAGTTTGACATAATTCCAAAGAGAACTATCAATGTTACAACTCAAAAAGTTATGCGCATACCAATTCCTTGAACAAGCTTCTAAAACGTCACCTTCGGTAGTGATTTGGTGAAGAGGTTGATCAGATTATCTTGTGAACGGATTTGCGTGACTTCAATATTCTAATGCTCTTACTGTTGATGTGAGAATAAGAACTTCGACCTTGGTGTTGTCTCCTTATATGTAACCCTTCTTGAGTTGTTCAATGCATGCTGCGTTGTCTTCATAGATCGTCGTCGGGACGTCAACGACGGGGTAAAGATCGCAGGAGCTTCGAATATGGCCCACAACTGCTCTCAACCAGAAGCACTCCCAAGTTGCTTCGTGTAGGGCAAGAATTTCAGCATGGTAAGACGAAGTGGCAACTAAGGTCTGTTTAGTTAACCTCAAAGAGATTGTTGTTCCTTCAACGGTAAAGACATAACCCGTTTGAGAACGCGCATTGTGCGGATCAAATAAATATCCTGCATCGGCATAACCAACAAGGCGAGAATCGACTCTAGATAAGGGGGTGCGGCATCACTCGAAGATATGTAGGGATAGAACAAGCCCAGATCTGTAGTACCCATAAGGTATAGGAATATGTCTTTAACACCAGTCCAGCGTATGGGTGTTGGTGCATTATTGTATCTTGCCAAAAGATTAACAGCGAATGAGATGTCGAGTCTAGTGCATTGAGCTAAGTACAATAAAGCGCCTATCGTACTTAGATAAGGAACTTCAGGCTCCAAAATCTTTTCATCATCGTCCTTCGGATGAAAGGGATCTCGTTTTGCATTTAGCAATCAAACGACCATAGGAGTACTCAAAGGCTTTGCTTTATCCTCGTTAAAGCCACACAACACCTTCTGGGTGTAGTTCGATTAATGTACTAAGATTCCAACTTAACGGTGTTCTATCTAGAGATCGAAATAGTATTGAGTCTTTCCTAGATCTTTCATCTCAAATTCCGATTTCAGGTGCACGGCAGTTCTCTTGAGCTCTTCAAGAGTTCCAATGAGATTCATGTCGTCGACATAAACTGCAATTATCGCAAAAATGGAATGTGACTTCTTAATGAACACACAAGGGCATAGTTTGTTGTTCACATATCTCTGACTAGTCAAATACTTACTCAAACGGTTATACCACATTCTTCCAGATTGCTTTAAACCATAGAGTGAACGCCTCAGCCGAATTAAGAGCATGTTCCGGGGTTCAGAAATATTTGATACAGTCCATGTAAGTCCTTCAGGAACTTTCATATAAATTTCCGTATCAAGATCCCCATAAAGATACACAGTTACTACGTCCATCAGCTGCATGCTCAATTTTTCATAAACTACCAAATTGATAAGGTAGCGAAAAGTAATCACATCCATAATGGGTGAATAAGTTTGGTCATAGTCAATCCCGAGACGTTGTGAGAAGCCTTGTGCAACAAGATGAGCTTTGTAAAGCACAATTTTGTTCTTCTCATTATGCTTTCAAACGAAAACCCACTTCTAGCCAACGAGCTTCACATGTGGAGGAGTGGGAATTATAAGTCCAAACATTTTACGTTTCGCAAGCGAATCGAGTTCGACTTGGATTGATTATTTCCAGTTTGACCAATTCAATTCTACGTCGATATTCATCAACGGAACGGGGTTCAATGTCATCGCTCAACATGATCTCAGTAGTTACTGCATATGTTAATGCATCATCGACGATCATCTTATTTCTACACCAAACATCATCCAAGTTAGCATAATGGACTGAAATCTCACGATTCTCGGGAGGTGGATTCGTCTCTTCAAGGACGCTTCCGTAATCTAGAATTTCTTCATGAGTTGGATAGAATAAGTAGGCTATAGTCAGATTCACGGTAGGCTCGTCAGGGGCATGTGTCTTAGGTTTCCTCTTCCGAGGTGTCAATCCTTTGAACCAATAGGTCTGCCACGCTTTTGTGTAGGCGCAAATGATTGGCTAGCCGCTAATGTACGTGGATCTACCAAAGTGGCGTCTCGGGCCTCCAGGAGGGAAGTCCGTCGTACATTTGGTACATCCATCTTTGCAGGCACATTCGCAGCTGGAATATGTGATCTTGTCACTTGTGCTGGATCGGTGAAAACATCTAGCATGCTTTGAGCTACGCTCTTAAGATCTAATATACGTTGTACTTCAGTCTCAGACTGAGCAATGCGAGAATCTAAATGAGACAAAGTGGGAGTCATCCATGATAATTCGTGTCGTTCTTCAAGAACGTTGGCTTTCTTATCTCCCCTTAACGACGAAAAAATTGTCTCATAGAAGTGATAATCTGCGAAACGAACGGTAAACAGATCGCCTGTCAAAGGTTCTAAGTAACGAATGATTAAATGAGAATCATATCTAACATAGATTCTCATCCTTCGCTAAGGTCCTATTTTTGTACGTAAGGGCGGCGAAATCGGCACATAGACCGCACAACCAAAAATGCGCAGATGTGATATGTTGGGTTCGTATCTGGTAACAAACTGAAGGGCGTTATATGGTTGGGTTGCAACAAGCCTCATGCGGACCAACATGGGTGCGTGCAATATTGCATAGCCCTAAGCAGGGATCGGGAGCTTGGTACATATGACCAACGATCGAGCAATTATTTGTAAGCGCTTAATGGATGCCTCTGCCAGGCTGTTCTGGGTATGAACTTGGGGTACTAGATGTTCAACTTCAACCCCAACTGACATGCAATAATCATCAAAAAATTTAGATGTGAATTCTCAAGCATTATCCAATCGAATAAATTTGATCGAATAATCAGGGTAGTAAGCCCTGAGCTTTGATAACATGAGCCAACAATTTGAAGAATACAGTGTTCCTTGTGGATAACAAGCACACGTTTAACCAACATGTGGAAGCGTCAACCAAAATCATAAAATATCTAAATGGTCCGCAAGAAGGTTGAATCGGTCTACAAATGTCCTCCTGAATCCTTTGTAGAAAAAAATAGGAGGATTCGAGCAAATCTTGTTATAAGAAGGCTTAATAGTAAGCATTTTCATAGAACAGGTTTGACATGCGATTCCTTGAATCGAACCTAAACTTCGGGTTAGTGGATGCCCGTGCGAAGATTTGACGATACGGCGCATCGCTGTTTGTCCAAGGTGTCCCAAACGATCATTCCAAAGTGTAATTTCGTTCGCGGTCCCAGAGGTAGGGCCAACCACATAGTGGCTCTCTATAGGGCATATGATTGTATTATACAGACCACTCGGGATACACTTCATCTTCTCTAGAATATGTTTCTGACCATATTAGTAGGAAGTGATGCACAAAAATTCAACTCCGTTTTCTACATAGGTTTCAGCATGGTAATTATTATGTCTAATGTCTTTGAAACTCAACAACGTTCTTCCAGAACTCGAAGAATAAACTGCCTCATCAATGGTCAAAATTGTACCATTGGACAACATTATACGTGTCTTACCGTATCCTTCGATCAGGTTGGATGGTCCTGAGAAGGTTGTCAGGGGTGCATTCTTAGGTATTAAATTAGTGAAATAGAAGCGTTCACACAAAACGGTGTGCGTGGTTGCACTATCTGCCAAACAACTAACTTTCCCACTAGTCATACCTAGAAATAAAAATTAATTTGAATCGGTCACATGCATAAAAGTTCTAAAAACAAATATCCATTCAAAATAATTTAAGTATTCAATGATGGTAATTAATAAAAACTTAATATCCAAAAATAGATCACCAACAAATAATCAAAACATAAAGGAAATTGTTCAAAATTAAACCAAAAACAAGGAGGGGTTCAGTCACTAGGTGGAATTCGGCCCCCAAGGTTCTAAATTCAACTAAAAATAGTTCATGTCTAAGATTCTAGTCTTCCATAGGGTTGGTATCCTCCTGAAAGTCAGAAACCTCCAACTTGGTACTTTTCGGTTCATCCATTTGCACAAAGTTTGATTCAAACTTCTTATGACGAGAATGATATTCAGCTACAACCTTATGGGGAGCACGACAAACATGAGACCAATGGTCATTTGAACCACAGTGGTAGCACATGTCTACATCCGTGGTTTCAGGTGCTTTGCCCTTAGTCTTGAAGTTTGGGGTCTTTAGAGCGAGGTTGGGGCACTTCTGGGCTCGGTTTCCTCCCTTAGGTGGGCCTTAGCTTTGTTGACCTTGACGAGGTGGCTTCTGGTTGCCCCTACCACGCCTATGTTGGCGTTTTGGGCGTTGGTTCGTGATATAATGTGCTTCAAAAACAATAATAGCCCCAGTATGTCAAACTTGATGATTTTTCATCAACAAATGATTCCACTTTTTAGCGATAAGTAAAACAGAGATCAAATTCATAAAACTTAGTGAACTTATATTGTTGCTGCAGGACAATATTAGTAATAGAGAAGGTCGAATATGTTCTTCAGGAGATCCTTTTCGATCAAGGTCTCATTACGGAACTTGAGAAGTTATCGGATTCGACAAACTTCAGAATTATATTCATTCACAGACTTAAAGTCTTGGAAGCGCAAATGCTACCAGTCATGTCTTGCTTTAGGCAAGAAGATTTTCTTTTGGTGATCAAAACGATCAGCCAAAACGACAGAGTGCTCATGGATCTTCCTCAGCAAGGTACTCGGTTTGTAGTACATCATGAATGTGTCTTCGGATGAAGATCATGGCAGTGGCTTTCTCAGCTTCTCCAACCGGGTTGTCCGTCTCATCTTCAATGGACCTAGAGTGCTCATGGATCTTCCTCAGCAAGGTACTCAGTTTGCAGTGCATCATGAATGTGTCTTCGAATGAAGATCATGGCAGTGGCTTTCTCAACTTCGCCAACCTGGTTGTTCGTCTCATCTTCAATGATGGGATGCAAATTCTTTACGGTGAGGTGGAGGTTCACATCTTGGAACCACTTGAGGTAGTTTCTTCTAGAGACCTCCAAAGTGGTGAAGTCGAGTTTGTTCAAATTCGACATGTTCCCATCACAAAATAAATGGACAAGATGTGGTTGGTGGAATGAAGAAAAAATCAATCCATTCACATAAGAGTATAACATACAGGTTCTAATAGACATGTATTGGTTTTAATTTACATGAAAAAACTTCGTGTTTTCATGGGTGATGTTTTTAAGGAAAACTTTAGGTTTTCAAACAAGGCATGTTTCTAGAAACTTCAGGTTTCGAAATAATTATGAACTTCAGGTTCATATGTTCCTGCAGACAAACACAAATATATATATATATATAGAAATACGCACCAAGGAAATATGCAAATAGATCTTCAGGTCTTGATAATAATTGAATTAATTATTTAGACTTCGGGCTAAAATTAAAGTATAGGTGAAAAATTATAAAACCCAAATTGTCTAAAAAAATTAAACAATTAAGCTTGGGGCCTAAAAACATGGGCCAAAGCCCATAGGTGGGCTAAGATTGGGTGTGATGCGGTACAGTGCACCGATTCTTCAGCAGCAAGCTGGGATCGTGTGCGGCGTCGTGCACAGGGACACCAAAGCCCAATTGGGCTAGTGTCGTTTAAGGGTCGAGGGTCCAATTCAACCCAATAGGCTGTTTGGATTTGGGTCGTGGCAATAAAAACAACTATCAGCCCAAAAAACGGTGTTGTGCGATTCAAGCCCGAGGGTCCGAGCCCTACTAGGGCTCAGGTCGAGAAATCCAGAACACCCCAGCGGTGCTGGGTGTGGGATTCGAACTGGAAAAAATCTCCAACGTTGCTTCAGGCGACTTCCCTCGGTCGGTCATGGCACGACGATGCAAATGGGTTCAATTGGAACCCTAGTTTTGGATGAAACATAAGTTTCGATGTCGGGGGGGTTTGAGAAACCATGCGGATTCAAAGAATCCTTCGAAAATTTACCAATGGCTATCAGATTTTTCGAGAAACCAATCGTCTCCGACGATGGTTGGGTCCCAAAAACATGACTGCAGGTTGTGATGTCCCAAAGAGACGGTGGTGAGGCCGTGGCTGACTACAGGTAGTGGCTGGGTTTGTGGGTTCGATGCCGAAATGACGTCGTCTTCTCAGATGGAGCATTGGGGGTTTTGCTCCGGTGCATCGCGACTCAAGAAGGCTCATGTGAGCTCGGGTTTTGAATTTGACAAACCCTAAATAAAAAATTTTATATTTTTTTTCAATTTCCAAATTAATTCAATGCATATTCAATTAAATAATTCAATGCATGGACATATATTTGATGCAATTCATGGCAATATCAATTCACATAATTCAACAATTATGGATATAATGCATACACAATTGATGTAAAATCTAAAATTTGAAAAAACGTAAAGTTGGGTCATGCATTATAGTGAATGTTCATGCTATAAGGGCTGCAAAAATATAGGGATAAAAACCATTGTTTTGAAAGAACCTGATTGCGTGATGATATTGATAAACTGGTTTGATGCAGAAAAATTTTCTTTAGTTTTGGCTTTCCATCTCCAAAGCTTGTATCACGTTCAACACAAAAAATTTAAATTGAATCAATAAAAGTATATGAACCAATAAAATCAAAATTTAATTAATTAAAAATAATTGAAACGTAATACTCCCCTAATTGAAGACGAATAATTTTTGTTTCAGATTCCTAAGCGCAACGGTAGGAGGGTGCTGATAATGTGTTGTGGCCTATATTTAACTGACAAAGAGGGGGGCGACGGCACAGAGAAAATATAGAGAAAGATGTATTTGTAGGGTTGTGTAGAGGATGTGTAACGTGTTATTCCCCCGCAATGCATTTATTTATGGTAATAAGATGGAGAAGAAATCATTCTCCTCCAAGAAATACAAGTCCTAATAAGGAAGAATAACTATAATCAAATCTAATCTAGGATTTACACAATCACACTTAAATAAGAAATTTATAATAATAGGACCTCTTTTTTTGCATGACTGGCCGCATGTTAAACTAATATTATTATATTTCAATATAATGCATCGACAAATACAAACCTGTGAAAAATAGAGAACCCCAGATCGTGTATTTGTGGAATACATTTGAATCAGCACTCTGAACTCGAAAAGAAGCCCTAAATCGTTACGAACAAACAATAACCCCCTTGTCAAGAAACCCCAAAAAGAAGACCAAAAAACCCTAACTTGTATTATTCACATACAATAAGCCCTTACCATACAAAACACACATTTTTACAGCTCTCTCGCTCTCTCTCAAACCAATCTTATCGAGAGCTCAATCTTGCCGGATCATCTTGAACACTCGTCACGTTACCATCCCCCATAACCATCAGTTTGTCGGGTCTCTTTTGTTGAGTCCGAAGAATCAGTTTCAGTTCCGTGGGATTTTTTTAATTTCGCCACGAGAACCCACATGTTGGCGAGTTCATTTTCCAGGTATGCTTCTCTTTGCTTGGATTCCTCAACCCTTCTTTGAAGATCAGCCTCTCTTTTATCCTTCTCCATAAAAGCAGCCTCGTATGAATGCTCTCTCTCCTTGCTCACTGCCAGTTCTCTCTTCATTTCTGAGATAAGCCCGCTTTGGTCCTGTTTGATGTGACTATCTCTCCGACCATTTCGGATTGTGCTACTATTTCGACGCAGAGTTGGAGAGCTCTTAGAAGCGGCTAGCTCAGCAGCTTGTTTTTCATTTTGGTTCATGAGTTTGGAAACTTCTTCTGATAATGCCTTGAGCTCAACAGCAGCAGCTGAGGCTAGACCTTTGGCGTACAAGCTCTCCTCCACCAATTTCTTGTTCCGAACTTCTAACTGTTCCTTTGACTCCGTCAGTTCAGCCACCTTCTGCTTCAGTTCTTCAACCTAATTAAGGGTTGAAAAACAATAATTTAATAAGATGCTGCTTGACAGTGCTAAAATTGCTAAAGTTAAAATATCAATAAATGGAGACATAATAGGCTCATGAAATTCATCGATGGTACTTTTGTTGGGAATAATACGAAACTCGAATTTTCCAACTAAACAAATACTTAGATGCCACGAGGAGAAAAACCTGCTTCCGTAGAAGGAAAACTTCATTTTTGTCATTCAACACCGCATTATCTTTCTCTGTGCCCAGTTCCTCATGCAAATTTTTTGAACCAATTCGAGAAGTGACTATTGGGCTCAAATTTCTAAACTCTAGTGCCTCAGAAAGCTGCTGCTTCAAGGAGGCGACTGTTTCCTGCAATCCTTTGCATTCACCAATCTGGTAACAACGTAATATAAAGTCATATGAGGTTCTGAATTCTGTAGTCTCGTCTAAAGATGAACAGAACAAATAAATTTTAGTAAAGTAGTTCCTGTACCTTTTGTTCCAGCTGTTCTTGGATGATACGATTATCAGCAGCTTTAACCTGGCACAAAAAAGATACAGCAGTCAACGGAATAGACTTGGAGTTGAGGCCTTTGAAAATTTCATTTCATTTCTCCATTCTTCGATATTGTAGTTGCAGTTTGCATAATATCCAAAAGTCTTGCACACTGGAAACTGAAGTAAAACTAACACGGATACTCAAATGCAAGTGGATAAATGAAAGATGGGTTTTTGGACATTCCATGGAACTCAAATGCTTCTATGGTGTGTCAAATGGCATATTATGTTAGTCCCTTGGCTGCAACATTAATTATCCAAAAAAAATGTTTTACAACAAAAATCTACATGATTGTAAAGTCAACATGACACTCCGCATGCAGAAGGCCTACATGATGCTCCATATGACCTATTTTATAGTTCGGAATTTACTGTGCTATATTTTCTCATATCAAAATGTACAAAGTTATTATTTATCACCTCAAGTTCAAAGGACTTCTCATTCAATTGCTCCATCACTTCAGCAATAGACTGCAGCATAAACCAGAAACAATGTAAGTTTTGAGTTTAAACAAAAATGAAAACAACTCATAATATAAGGGCATACTTTTTTTGAAGAAGAAGAAGAAGAAAAAGAAAAGGATACCAGCTGACAACAGTAAGGAATCCCGGACTTACTTGGGATGCTTCCAGTTGACTCATTTTGTTGTGTGAAAAGGACTCCACAATTTTCTTTTCCACCAAAGCTATTTGTTCATTCTTTGCCTTGATTTCATCTTTGAACTTTCGCATCTCCATTTTAATTTCATCCTTCTTGGAGTGTGTTGAAGCCTCCTCAGACAACCGCTTCAGAGCACTTGAACGGAGTGCTACCTCATCAGACAAGATTTTTCGCTGCTCCCTTAAAAGATCGATCCGATCAATTGACTTCAAGCTAGTCTGACAGGAAAAACAAATAAATGAGCGATGAATGAATCAAGAAATAGAGAAATAAACTAGTTGAAGCATGGAAATTTAATCATTTGGTCCGTACTTAGTAACTTAGCATATACGTCAAGTAAGTTATCAGCCTGTATGTTTAATAAACTCAGGCTCAAAAAAAAAAAAAAAAAAAAAAAAAAGAAGACACAAAATGGCTCAAATGATATGCAGACAAGGGAAGGAAAGTATGATGTCACAAACAGCACATGACAAATTTTTTGGCCAGAACTAGTGTTCATTTCCATTTCCCAACCACATTATTTCAATATGAAACGCTGTTTCTTAGATACAAAATACATGCTTTTGACTCTTTTTCGACTTTATTTCTTTTTCTTTTTTAGGTTCAGTTTAATGTCCTAGCAATTATAAATAACAGTACAGCTTCAAAACCTGCATTACATCTGTCCTTTCTCTTTAGTATATGGACATAATGAGCAATATTTGATACAATCATACTGAGATGGCAGAAATGTTCATTGGGGGCATGCAGGCTCAAGTACAAGTTAACATCCTTTATGCAGAACATTCACATACCATAGGTGTCTCTCGTCCCAGGAAATTTTCCTGACGAACTTCTCTGTCCTCTCTAGCCTCAAACAAAAGATCAGCCAATGGAGAGTTTTCTGTAAGAGCTGAATGTGAAAGTCTGGATTCTACATGAAAATTACCGCTTTCTGCTTGAGGTGTTGAAGGTGTACTAGTAGATTTTATTCCACTGGATCTATCACTTGTGCTTGTCAACGTCCCTGTACAACTATCACGTTTCTGACCAAGAATGGAAACAAGATGGAAAATAAATCAACAAAAAGTACAAAAAATCTGCTGTAATGATAGACATTTTAGGCTGTCAGGTACACGGAGCAAAAAAGTTTGATTCTTTAGAGTAACCAGTTCCTTCAGAAAAGCTGAAGGTTCAGACTATACCAAGGAGTCCCTAGTTCATTCATTTTATAATTAGAAATTTAGAAAACCAAAGGGATTTTCTTACAATTACATTTCTCTAAGGAGGAAAAACAATGTTTCCAGAATTCCATGTTTATGATTGCCCATGAAATTTGAGAACCAGTTGATATTAGCAGCATTTATGGCCATAAAAGAATCCGAAACAGAAAAAGAAGCCCAAGAAATAACAAAAGCTACTAAAGCTGTAAGTTATATCAGCATGAAGAATACCACCCACTGTAAGAGATATAAAACTACTGGAACAAACACCTTCAGCATCCATACTAATAACCCTAAATGTCACATTAGACAATTGCTCAAAATCAATGCAGCTTCTATACATTATTAACAATATTAATGACTGGATAAAGGAAGAAACCACAGATGAGTGAAACAAAACGTCACTCTGGATACTGGATAAAATAGCTGACACAGGAAGGATGATGAAACCTAGGCCAAATGCCGCATCTTCTACATTTACTATTGGTGATTTTTTTTTTATCAACGTGAGTTAAAAATGTACATACAACCTTAAGAAAGGACGACAGATTTCTACAAACCAAATGGCACATACCCGTATCTTTAACCAGTTTAGAAGTCCATGCTTCCGAGTCTTCTTCTCCCCCTTCAGTGTGTCATCAGTCATTTCAGTACTCCCCTCAAGAGGAGGAACAAACAATTCAACGCCTTCATCATCCAAAATCAAGTCCCGCCTTTTGTATGGTAGGTATGCAAGCTGTAATTTTCACAAAGACAATAAGAAAACAAAACTCGTTTATTCATCTAGCAGAGAGAAAATATGGGAGAACTCAGTCCAACCTCCTCTTCACCAAAGGAATGTCTTCTTCTAACACCAGGTCGGTGAGAAAACCTTGACAATTGTGTTCCTTTTGTTGAGACCAAAATCAATTTTGTCAGCCTTTGGATTCTTCCCAACAAAGCAGCTTTGGCTTCTTCTTCTTGTTCCAATCTTGATTGCAGTTTGTATTTGCCATCTTCTAACTTTACACATCACACCACAGCAATAGAAGCAGTTCAAGTCACAGAACAATGACTATTCAAAAATATATTTATGCAATTTTTACTAGAGGAAACTGTGCAGCAACTGAATGACAAAAGGTCTGTTAATAATAGAGGATTGAACCCATTTATCAAGGATGGGGCCCAAGGTGGCTTTACAGTTGATCCATAACAGTTATTTAAGAGAATCCAGAATTAACAGAAAATCAAAACCAAAATCCCAAACCAGTCAACACTGACACTGCAATATATAGTTTGTCCGGCTCCTTTTGGCTCTGAACTAGTTTTAGTAATGTTTTAGCATTTAATTCAAGTTTGATTTCGTCGAAAGCAAGAATACAAAAATAGTTACAGACGCAGAAATAACCCTGAGACCAATCCAGTAGAGGAATTTGGAAGCACCTTTTGTTTAAGGAGCAGAATATCATCTTCCCCAGCATCTTTTAGTTGAGGAATTGTGACTATACCCCTCTTCAACACTTCTAACTCTTCCTTTAAACTACGTATCTCATTTTGATATTTCTTAATGAGTGACTTCTCATCAATAATCTGCGGGTACAAGAAATTATGTGAGGTGAGAAACAAAGGAAAACATTGTCAGTTTAAGAAAAAAGAGATAAAGCAAGCATACCTTGTTTTGTGCTGCTTGAATTTCAATGTGTTTTGCCCGATGTGCAAATTTCAATGTATTATGTGTCTCTTCGGAACTGCTTGATGAAGGAGTAACAGTGCAGATGAGCTGTAATAGTGGACAATATAAGTAAATAAATCAATTGCAAAAATTTCTTTGCTAGCGGTATTGGTTCTGCCAGAAAGATGTATTGGAATAATATCCAGATAAGTGGAACAGAGGTGAAACCATGACAACAGGAGAAGCCTTACAGATACACGCCCATGTCCACTTAGAGAAGATTGAAGAAGTCTTGTCAATTTAGAATCCCTGTATGGTATATGAGTAGCCCTCGTATCGGTCAACTTTGATATAACCTACAATAGAAGTTAAAAATAGTCCGAAATACGTATACCATGTAAGATGAACAATGACTCGAAGTACTCGAAGGATAATCTAAAAAATATTTCAAACATCTTGGTTTAAAACAATATTGAGGCCTCACAGTTCCTAGAGTTAGCAAACTTCTATTAATATAGGATCCTTCTTTCCGTCTGACACCAGTAGTTTCAGCTTTTGAGCTCTCAGAACCTGCCAGATCGATGAGGTTCTGCACATATAAGTTAGATATGATAGATTCATAAGAAACCCTAAATATCGTATACAAAAAATACTGAATAGATTACGATTAATCAAGGAAGATAACAAACAAGTAATTGGTCTCAGTCCGTAGTGTTGAATACATACCAATTGTGACAGACTTACAGCTTCACCTTCACAATTTTCCCCACATGGACTACTCTCTATTGTCTGTTGACAAAGTAGTCATACAAATATATAAAGTCATCAATCGAGCCAAAATAAATAAACTGATGGTCCAAATAGATATCAAGGATTCAATTCATGTCACTATTATTTACCATCAATCAATGAATAGGTGTGTCCGTGTCAAGGAACATTAAAAGAAAAATCAAATGTAAGATTACAAGATGCTATGTTAAGATATTCACCAGCGTAAATATCGTGTGGCTCCTGCTACTGAATAGATTGAAATTTGTTGAGCCAACATGCCTGTGCTCTGTTGGCAAAATGAAAACTCAATCACAAAGTGAAACAAGATTCATGAAAGAAACAACACGATTTAAAATGACAAAAACCTATATCATCTGATCAACTAAACAAATAAACAAGATTTACTATAATAATAAAATATAAAAAATTCATCACAATCGCAACATATGAATATGATTAATGTTCTTGTACCTTCTCCAGCTGCTATAAGTGAAAGGGCGTGAGCTGGGGACAGTACAACTTCTTCCTTTATTCCTTCAACAAAGGTGCCCTACAGCCATCAATTAAACAATTAACAAGAATTCTTAACGTGAAAGAAGTAATGACTTGACAGAAGATTTTTATAAACTGACAGCAACCATCTTTATTTGCAGAACGGTAATTTATGAAGATAATTGCAACTCAAACAAAGATCGCAAAACTAATAAAGCACCTGGGCATCTTCTCTAATTCGTAAATTCTGTCCTGCTGGATTCAACAAGTCATTTACAACCTGAAATGAAAGAAACCTTAAATGATAAAAAAGAAAAAAGAAGCACCACTGAAGTATAAAGTTCAACATTGCATCCAGAAAACTTCAATCTACAATGGTCTACAAACAGCAACAACCATATAATCAGAGCATCATAAGTAAGCTGGAGAGAAATAGGAAGGGAACAATTACCTCATTATAGATTTCCAAGTATGACACACGAAGAAGATACTCTCGATTTGGAGTCTGGAGAATAGACTGATATTTTAATATGTAGTTTCTCCAATAAGAAAATCTAAAGAACTTAGAACCTCGTTTAAAGCACCTCTTGGATGATGCTAAAAGCATCCTTCACAGCCAGTGGTATAATTCCAGGCGACCTTTGATCACCCTGAAATTAGTAGGACCAATATAAGCACATTGACAATCATAATAGATCCAAGCATATTAATACTTTACCCACTACTACATAGCAGAATAAATGTTACTTCTATGAGAAACTATGGAGATATAGAGGTGACTGATCAGTGCATGTTAGTCAGCTATACTCTTTAGAATAAAATGGTGAGAAATAATAGGTTATCTCACATGCATAGTGTGAGTCTTCCCGCTGCTGGTCACCCCATACGCAAATATTGTACCTGTCATGGAAGGAAATCATAGGCTAAATAAACAATAATACATTATGCTATATCTACAACTTAGATACATCTGAATACCAAGAAGAGTTTTACTCAATTAAATTTTAGTGCAAACTGCAAATATCTTTAATCGGTTGGGCAACAAGTTGCTTAAACTATCCAAACCACCAGTGCCCCAGTTACCCTTGCCAGGCCGAAGTTGTCAGCCTTGACAGGCAATGCATTAGGTACCTAGGAAACAAAACTGATGGCAGAATCGAGATGGTGTGTTCACTGTTCAGCCGAATAGGTTCTCTACTCAGATTCACAAAGCTTTACGAAGAGAAGATCCAAAAATTTTCTAGATGGTCAACAAAACTTTGTAGGCCAAGAACCGGAAAAGATTAATCATCTTATGATTCCGATAGTTCACCAAAAAACTAATGGTCCCAGCTTTTCCCAATGCAACAGACCATTAGGTCCCAAGATTCTCTACTTTCTTCATTCACTACACGACCAAATTACAACTATACTTCTGCCAATGGGAGTTAACAATCAACTCTCAAACATATAGCCTCGTCCAGCAGAATCCAGCAACCTAGTGAAGAAGAATTTAGGATGGAAGCTGGAATTCCTACGAATGTTGTTGAAATGAATGACCGAGGTGAGAATTGCAAGTTCCCAAATTAATTTACAATTTCATCGCCTCATGTATGCAACGATTATATCACTTCTTGCCATGCAAAAAAATATAATGAGAAAAGCACAAAATGGTCAAATGGATTTCATAACTGGCAGTCTACAGGACCAATCATCAAAATTGCAACCAAAAGTTAGGTGCTCTAATTAATATGATAATGTAAAGGAAACAAAAGCAAAGGGAATATATCCAATTTTCCCTAAACTAATCCAAAATTTAGCCATCAAGAGCACTGGTTCAGGTTGCCACTCACACAACATATTCTGAAAAATAGAACTTCTATTTGTAGTTAGATAACAATTTTTGGTTTGCATACTAGTTGGAAAACACATTTGCATTCGCCGTCTTTTATAACCGGGAAAAAAAAATGGAAATGCTGATCAAGCTACCGTTAAGATTTTTTGGACATATAATCAAGCTAAAAACAATTTAGAAATTTCAGTTCATCAAACCAAGAAGTCAAAGAAATTTACCATTGACGCCTTCCATAGCACCACTAATAACATGCTGAGCAGCAACATCATAGACATGGCGCGTTGTGGTTGTAGGGCCGAATACCCGATCTAGAACCAAACAATGAAGGGAAAAAAAACAAGTTCAACCAAAATGAACTTATCTGAGTTTTATGATTGATGCATTTGATAAAACAAATTCCACTAAACAAGATATGGAGGTATAACATTCTTTCTTTATAGGAAACTTTAAACTCCTACTGAATTAAGGGTAAACTCTGCACTGACTTGTAACGTTCGACAGCCGTTATCATATTCTCTACCAAGTGTGGACTTGTTTTTATATATGGACGACTAAGAAGCAAAGTGAGTGAGATCTCAATGAATATCAGCTATCCATGCTTACATGTACGTATTGTTTTGTAAGTTCAATTCAAGTATCCCAACATCATTAAGCTTAGGCTTACTATTTTCTTCCTCCGCACAAGTGCATCAAATAATGAGAATGCAATATTATTTGTTTGATGGAAAGTAGATAAAATACCATATGCATAAGCTATTGATGGATTATGCTCATTTCGCACAATGGTGTCGCCATCTGCATACCATGCAATTTCTTCTCCTTGGCGAATTTCCCTCGGGCTATACCAAACAAAGACGAAAACCAACAGCCAACTTACTAAGTACTCATGAAACTTCTACAAGTACAGCACAATTCATACTAGTGAAAATGAACCTGAGTGGACGAAAGCGGACCGTCACAGTGACGTTTTCTTTGGATTTTTCCACATCTTGCGGTAAACTTTCCAAGTACAAGTACTGTGGCTTACTTCGAGCTGAAGAAGACGCAGGAGAACTCTGGCATTCAATAGATGTTTCCAAATATTGTTTTGAAGACGTTGTAGTCGAAGATGCAGGGGAATTAGCAGCCTTTGAACTGCTCGAACTTAATTTTTTTGATTTTGATCCATATTTTGACGCCATTACCACTGGAAGTCAATCCCTTTCAAAACAATGACAACAAATTCCACATCAGCATCAATCAACAACAACTTCAACTTCTGAGTTCTTCAACATGTTAACACTTTCTTAGGCTTGTTCTGATGCCACACTCAACGTTCAAAAAGCAACCGAATTGAAGTCGAAAGTTCAAGTTTTGAGTACTTCCACTAGTTACCATCCTCTAAAAGACTAAAACTGTTTTTGGCTGCCAAGAAAACTGTAAGGCAAAGATGATTGTGGCATATGGAGGGTAAAGTAACTCGCATTGTCGATACGAAAAACCAACTCTTTCTTGAATTAGTTTAGGTCTACCTCACCGCATATAACATAAATGCAAATTCCAAAACTCTATGTTATCCACTTTCCTTCATTTTCTCAGCAACCAAACACAAACTAAACAAAGACAAAGAAAATCCCACATAAAATTGCCGCTGATTATACTTTCTTAACCCAGTTTTATTACACCTCCCTTATTTTCAGCTCCCGATTTCCAAACCACAATTAACTAAATAAAAAATTCCAAAGCTTTTTAGCCTCACCTGTAAACGCAATCAGACGAGCATTGCGAATTGCATGCACCGAACGGAGAAAAGTCGAGAGAAAGCGAGCTTTATTAATCACAGAGATCGTCTCTGAAGCCGCAGAGAGACGGATCTGAGATAAGCTGCTGCAAGTGAGTGAGTGAGAGAAAGTGAAAGAGGAGAGAGAGAGATAGCTGAGCTTTTTTTGCTTGCCTTGGAAGCGACGCCTTTTTCGATCAATGGAAAACAATCAGCATTTCTCAATCGAATCCTTTTCTGCAGAGAGAGAGAGAGTAAGAGAGACTCATACACGTATATTTACACACCACCCGTTCAGGGCCGGTCCTGAATTTTGGGGTGCCCAGTGCGAAAGTTTAAAATGTGCCCCTTTTTAATACAAAAACATATGTTAAAAAAAAATATACAAAAACATAGTAATGTGATAAAAAAATTCTAGAGAGTTTGTCCTTAGGATACGTTAAATTAGTTTCTCGAATTGGTCAATTTTCTACAAGTAAGTCTCTCATTTCTGCATTAAGACCATCCTAAACTTTTGGATCATAAATGTTTAAATGGAAAATAGGTTCAGGAGATTCAATATTTTCCTATACACCAATATGATCATCATCAACATTTAAATCCACGTCACCACCATTTTCATGATCTTGAGACTCATCACCAACATTTTCCTCTAAATCACCACCATTTTCCTGGTCATTAACATCTTTCTCCACGTAACCACTAATTTCATGATCATGAGACTCCCCAACAACATTTTGCGACTCTTCACCAACATCATTTTCTCTCAAATTTTCAACTAACTCATTCTTTGTAGAAAAAAATTTATTAAGAGATCCTCTTAAACTTTCGGCAATTTCGTTATCCTTTGCTTTTTTTTTTCCTTTTCATATTACCAGAGAGTTGTTTCCTAAAAGACATGACTTTGATGATTTGTTTGCAAAAATTACCTACACATGATATAACAAAAATTTCTTATTAAAATTATCATTCCAACACATATTATATATTATAAAAACACTAACATCTATTATATATTATAAAAGCACTAACACATAACATATGGTCTAATATATTATAAAAGCACTAACACATACGAAATCAAATAATTCAATTAATCAAGAATTCAATTCATCAACAACAACAATTCTATACATCAATTATCATATAATTCTATGTCACTTGCAAAATTTATATTAAATTATGAATTAATAATTTAAATTTTAAAAATTAGTTTACCTCAAAATTCAAAAAGGTTGGTGTCTTGGTGAATGCTGAGAAGGACAAGGACCTGTGCTGTGGCTGAGAAGGACAAGGACCTGTGGCTCAGTGGGTGTCGTCCGGCAGGGGAGGGACCAGGCAGTGGGGAACAATGAAGTGGGTGGTGGGTGAGGGGGGGAAAGAACAGACGACAGCAGGAACTAGGATGGGGGGTAGGGAATCGGGAAAAAGGGGATAGGGTTAATGGTGGGTGGGGGGGGGGGGGAACAGGGGACGAGTGGTCCCTTACATTGTTTAATTTTATTATTGTTTTTAATGACCTTTTTTTCAAATGCCCAAAACCGGGGGCCATTCCCTTCGTTGTGTCAACCTTGGGCCTCTTGCCCTCTAGTCCTTATTTTGGGCTTTGAACAATTTTTTTTTTTTTTTAATATCTAATTATTTGGACTTTTTTTTTGGGGTGCCCCCTTCAATTTTGGGCCCTGGACAATGGCCCTGGTTGCACTGGGCCTAGGCCGGGCCTGCACCCGTTATAGACCTGTAGAGAGAGAAAATGCTAACCAAGAAAAGAGAGAGAAAAGAAAAGAAAAAGAAAGTGAATTTGATACAGTAGCTGTAGCTCGCTGAAAGCCGGGCTGGAAAATGGTGGGGATTTTCTTCTATTTTTCTAATTTTTAAATCTAATTAATACTTTTTTTATTTTATAACTAGCCGCATTTTTCTCTCTTACCAGATGATTTTAAGGTCAAATCTCGCTAAAAAAGAATTGAATATCAATTTATTATAACTATTGTATTACGGAATTTTTTACAATTTTTTTAACAAATAATATTATATATATAATTGTGTCATAAAAAATTACTTTTGGTTTTCTAATTTTCTAATGTTTTTTAGTTTTTTGCGGGGAGAGAGACTTCAAAGAGTCAGAGGTCATAGGAGTTGTGCGCGTGCGATGGGTAAGGGACGCAAGAGGGGGTGGGGCCCAATGTCCAACGGGGAAGGTAAACTTTCTACTTGTGGATTCAACATGAACTTTCCTTTACTTTGACTCGTATTATGGGTATATCGATCTCAACCAGTATTTAAAAGTTCGAAAAAGGCATGTTGTAATTGGAACAATTAGGAAATTTGTGATGGATCAATTCATTCGGATTTAGTGGAAATTAGGGAAAAAATTCTCAAAAAAATTCTAAAGTTCAAAATTTGTAATGGGGTTTGGCAAAAATTCTGTAATGAATCAGTAAATATCGTCGATGTTTATTGAGGAATGTTGTAATTGAAACAATTAGGGTTTTTGGTTTGGGTTTAAAGGAGAATGGGGATATTTTATTGAATGACTTCTTTCTTTTAATTGCTCTGAATGGCAACCGGTATAGGTTATATGGTTAGTTGGTGTAATTTGACTTACCTAATTCTTTATGAATCGGATAAAGTACACTTTAGATTGTAAACAACTAAAATTTCCTCTCTCTGGAAATTTAAAAAAAAACTTCTTAGGTTAAAAATTTAATAATTATGTTTTGCTTTATTGAATAGAAAAAGAAAATTCATAAATTGAGCTCAAATATTATCACCAGTTTCTAAAAAGAAAATAGAAGTTATAATTTTTTTTCTTGGATGAATCGAAGCTAGAATTGCTTGTTATCAGATTTCATGATTGCTTGATATCCCTTGGTTTTGGTGTATGCTTTTCGCAAATGATATAGTATTGATAGATGAAACGCAAAAGGGAACGAATGTGAAGCTTAACCTTTGGCGGGACATGTTGGAATCTAAAGGTCTTCGCCTAAGTAAGTCAAAGAGAAACTATATACAGTGCAATTTCAGTGGGAATGGGGTTCAAATGAGAGAGGGGTGAGGATTGGAGATCATAAAGTACTAAAGAGTGAATGCCTTTCATTATCTTAGACCTAACTTGCATGAATTGGATAGAGATCTCAACCATAGAATACAAGCTAGGGTGGGCAAACGGGTATAGGAACCGCGGGTCGGGGCGAGTAATCAAAGTTCGGGGCAAGTACAAGCCGATTCCTAATTTTTAAAAAGAGAAACGGGATAGGACTTTGAAATTTTATGGGCGGGACGGTTCCAGAAGTATAGAAAAACGGGTACCCGGATCGGCTCGTTTGTAATTACATAGTATACCCACTTTTTCTGCCTTATACTGGCTCTCTCAACCATGACTACCTCCACAGCTTCCCTCGCTATTCCTTCTCTCTCCCCCAAAACCTTAGCCCTTTACACTCCCAAAGCCGCCTCAATCGCCATCTCGTCCGAGTTAGAGTAAGATAAGAAGGTCTTCAGCAATGACGAAGAGGCCTCCCCTAAACCTAAACTCTTCGTGGGTAACCTTCCCTTCAGCATCGATAGTGCTCAGCTCACTGGAATCTTTGAAAACACTGGAAATGTCAAAATGGTCAAGGTAGTTCCTTGTTTTCATTCGAAATTTCATAACTTTTACTTGAAATTTTGGTGAAAAGTGAAATAGGTTGGCACTGGTTTTGTGTTTTGTGGGTTAAAATGGAGGTTTTCTTGCAGGTGATAATAAGGGTGGGCAAACGGCAAGAAGATGACTGGGATGAGGATGTCCGGCAAGAAGATGATTGACTTTCTCTCCCTTTAACGACTTGTTGTTGGTGGTCGTCTTTCTTCTCTTCCTTGGGCTTGGGCTTCTGGCCCCGAGTCTCCTTCTTCTTCACCAGTTCGGCTTGCTGCTGCGACTAAACGTCTATGGCTGCTCCGTCGAGTGTTTGGTTGCGAGACTCTGACTTCAAAACCCTTGATTTTAATTCATCTCCCTCTCATTGCTCAATTGCTTTCACTCTCTCACGCTACATGTGCCTGCGTCTGTGACTCTGTTTGTGAATTGGGCTACACTATGGTAGTCCACTCTTGCGGATGGCGAGGTTAAAGAGGTACTGGAGGTCAAAAGGGATGGGACCAGCGAGGAAGTTGGATATGTGCATCGCCACCGCTAGTGCAGCTGCTGTGTTCAATCTGTGTTAAAAAAAAAAAGGAAGAGAACCCGTGTACCCGACCTAAACGGGCCAGGTTAGGTCCAGTTCCTGTTTTAAAATTTGTTGTACATGCCCCGGACCGACCGTATCAGATCTAATGAATTGAAAAGATCAATGTCTAAAGTTAATAAGAGTGTGTGAGAAATAAAAATGAATGTTTGAATAGCACTATCCAAAAAGAATTTTGTGTCAATCAAAGGACATTTCAACCATCTTCTTACAACAAAACAATTAAAGTTAACACAAAGTCTAATTTTTTAATAGGGAACTGTTATTGGTACTCCAAAAATCTCATTTTGCAATCCTCAAAAGTGTTTTCTTTCTAAATATAGAAAGTTTGGAGTGCAAAATGTGAATTTTGGAGTGCCAATAAAAATTCCCTTTTAATAATTAGGAAGTGGTTATAGTTAAGAAAATGAATATGCCTGCAATTTTTTATGATGACAGCAAATTAAATTCAATTAACTGCCATTATTGATGACTAGCCTTCATGCACATACTCACGCGCGTGCAGAAGACATTTTTTGAATCATGGCGTGCTACGCGCGACTTACATGTTTTAAATATATTTATATGCGTGAATTGACAAAAAGAAAGTCAAATATTTGAAGTAAATGAATAATCTTAGATCATGCTAGAAAAAATCCCTCACAAAACAATGAAAGCAGCTGAATTCACATAATAAAATCGGTCTTCAATTTCCATCTACATTCTATTGAATTTCCATTAAGAATAGAGAAAATTATATTTAATAAACAACTGATTAAATCACATTATTATTAGCCCATTGTGAGGCTAAGCTCACCCCCTCCCTTTAGTGTAGATAAATCGTTTGTTAAAAAAAAAAATCATTTGACAACTAATTTAATCACATTATTATGCACGTGTGAAAGACCTATTTTTATAACCAGCATTACACGCCTCTTAAGATGTTTTGAATGTGTTTAAAAATAGAGAAAATTATATTTAATGAACAACTGATTGAAGCACATTATTGCTAGCTTATTGTGATGTGCTAATTAAAAAAAAAAACTGTACAAAAAGAATTAATTATTTTAAAAAAAAACTATTAAAATGACGAAAATAACCCTACATTATTTTGGGTTGCTTTTGAAATTTTTTGTTTTGGGGGAATTTTTGTTCAAAAAATTTTGGTGAAGTTTGTGACCCCAAAAGAAGTTGTTGGCTTTATATATAAAAATTATTATATATTGGATGAGTGTATGAGAAGTCTTGGTGTGCTCAAAAGTTATTCCATCTTTTATGATTAATCGAATCATATAGAATGCATTCATGCGATTGCAGTTATCCTCAAATTTTACATTTAAAATCTTTAAAAAAAAAAACAAAAAGAGTACTCGATTATTTTGTTTTGTTTAATGAACGTCACAAAATTACCGATTATGTATTCACTTTTATATTTTACGTCTTCACGTTAACAGTCGTACAACACGATTAAACTACAACAAAAATGGTCGCACCTAATAGTGATCAGTCTTTAGTGACTATAAAGGAGACTGTCATCAGTCCTTAATGAGAATTATACCCATGCAGCTACCGATTGAGAATCGGTGTGTTAAATTGGGGTTGTTAATGATAAAAAGGATACTTCTGTTTTTTTTTTGTAATGCTACAAGGAATGCATCAAAATTTACAGTATCGTCTCATATACTAAATTACTAATGACGAGGTTAAAGCTCATAACACATAATGACATTGTGAAAGTCATATTAGGCTATTACACTATCAAGTAATGTAGGTTGTTATGCATGAACGTGATTGCTTGAAACGACTCATTTATAGTGTATGAGAAGTGATTTTTGCACACCCTGTTTAGCCTCTTACACATCATTATTTAATACTGACCATTGATTCCGTTTGATTTATTTAATTTGATGATCATAAATAAAAAGAGGTGTGAGAGGCTAAAGGAGTGTAAAAATCACTTTATAATACGAAGTAAATAAGTTTGTGTATAAGGTAGGTTGCGATATAGACCAATTGTGTTTGATTTACTAATATAAAAATTATACGCACTCTAATTTATTTTATTTTTGAGAAAGTTACAATAGTCATTGACGAAAAAAATGAATACGTACACCAGAAGGATATGATGCATTTATATGAGTCTCGAATTTTGTTGGAGATTTCAACCAGGTCTTATTGAAAAAGAGTGTCTTGCACACCAAGTCTCTTGCACACCAAGATACATGAAGGCTTTTGCATTGTTCAAAACTGGTCCTAAGTTGAGCTTTGTAGAGACATTTTTTATCAATAGAGATGGAAAAGATTCGAATTTAAGACATCATTTAATAGTGTGAAGTGGACCAATACCCAAAGCTAACTATTTGGTCTTTAGTAATTTTTCTTCACAGTATTAAAAACATCAAAAGTTTGAATTTTACCGTCTCTTGTGATAAAAAAAAAAGTAAATTGTAGTAATAGTCTCTTAATTTTAATTAAATTTAAGCAATGGTCTCTCAACTAAAAATCTATTACCATTGGTCCCTCAATTCATCAAAACGTGTAGTTATGATCTTTTTCATCAACTCCGTTAGAATTCTGTCAAAATGAGTTATGTTGGAAAGACTATTACTACAATTGAGTTAAAGTTGAGGGACCATTGCTCCAACTGGGTTAAAGTTGAGGCACTATTTTTCCAGTTGAATTAAAGTTTAGGGACCGTTGATACAATTTCTCTTATTTAATTTTCCATATTTGCCCATTGATTTAGCCTCACGTGCATGACACGTGACTCATTGTGACAGAAGTTCTAACAGAGTTGACGAAAAGAACCATAATTACACGTTTTAATAAATTAAGGAACCATTGCAATAATTTACTCTAAAAAAATGTCATCAACATTCGATTTGATTAAAAAAACACACACACACACACACACACGCACACATGAAAGCGTTCAAAAGTACAAATTCTTTTAGGGGTGGGCAAGGTCCGGTTCGGCCCGATTCCACCCTTAAAATGAAATTGGAACAGGAAAATTTCAACAGTTTGGTTCGGTGCTGTTCCGCTTAAATTTATTACTAAAAACGTACGGTTTGGTTCATGAGGGTTTCAGTTCAGTTCATGCCGGTTTACGGTTCTAACCAAAATTACATATATATTTTTTTTCTTCTAATTTTCTACTTCTAATACCAAACACATATTTCAACCACAAATTCAAGTAAATTTGAATTTACACTACTGGATCTACAAGATTTGTGACTGGAGGATAGAAAGTGTGCATATAAATATAAATCAAAAGATAGAAATGCTCATATCAAGACCAAAGTGTAGATCTTGAACTAAAACTAAAATGTACATAATGCATAATATACTGGAAAAGAATAGAGAAAAATAATGTGAGGGGAGAAAGTGATAAAACAACAAAGGAGGGGGAGAGAAGTAAAGAAAAATATTGGGCTTATGCACATGGTCTTCTTGAAAAAATGTCTTATTTATATAAAAATAATAATAAAACAATAATTTATATTAAAAGCGGTTCGGTCTAGTTTCTTTGGTTCTTAATATTTCCAAACCGGAACCGGAACCATTTGAAACGGTTTGGTTCGGTTTTTGTTCCGATTTTGAATTTTTTTGTCAACGCGATTTTTTACAATTTTTTTGTCACGGTTCAATTCGGTTTTCCAATTTGGCGGTTTTTATGCCCACCCCTAAATTCTTTCATGATTTGGTGCACTGTGCACTCGATGTAAAACGTAGTCAAGCTTCCATCTTGCGATCGATGTAAAGCCTAATCAAAGCTTTACAAAAAAAAAAAACAAAAAAAAAAAGAAGAAGTCAAATTTAGTCTAAGCTTACCTATTTTTAAGTCACTCAACTCTTATTTTTTATCAGCTAACATGATGAGTGGAGTTCACAGAGTGACCTAGCCACTAGTCTTTTCCCCCCATCACAATACGATACTTAAAATTTAGGCCTAATTGGATAAATGGTCCCCGTGGTCATAAGGTATTCGGATGATAGCCCCTGTGGTAAAAAAATTCGGATTTAAACCCCTGTGGTCTAAGTCTGTTAGGATTTAAACCCATGTGGTCTAAGTCTGTTAGGATTTATGCCCTTCTGTTAAATAATGCTGACGTGGCTGCCACATATATGCCACGTGGCTGCCAAATGTCTGCCACGTGGCAAAAATAATAATTTTTAATTTTTTTTTAAAAAAAACCTGAATTTTTACAAACAAAAAAAAAAAAAAAAAAAAAACCAGATCTGCAAGAAGAAGAAGAAGGAAGAGGGAGAGGGAGGAGGGCGGGAGGAGAGGGCTCCGGCGAGGGGGGAGCTGGTCTCCGGCGGGAATAAGAAGAAGAAGGAAGAGGGAGAGGGAGGAGTCGCGCGGGGAGACCGGCGGGAAGAAGAAGAAGAAGGAAGAAGGAGAGGAAGGAGGGTCACGCGGGGAGAGGGCTCCGTCGGGGGGGGGAGCTGGTCTCCGGCGGGAAGAAGAAGAAGAAGAAGAAGGAGAAGAAGTCCGGCGGGGTGGGGGAACGGGCGGAGGGCGGGGGGGGGAGTTTCTGGGTTTCTGGGTTTTTTCTTTTTTTTCTTTTTTTTTTTGTAAAAATTCAGGTTTTAAAAAAAAAAGTTTAAAAATTATTATTTTTGCCATGTGGCAGACATTTGGCAGCCACGTGGCATATATGTGGCAGCCACGTCAGCATTATTTAACCGAATGGCATAAATCCTAACAGACTTAGACCACAGGGGTTTAAATCCGAATTTTTTTACCACAGGGACTATCATCCGAATACCTTATGACCACGGGGACCATTTATCCGATTAGGCCTAAAATTTACTTTACCATAAAATATCATGGAATCAAATGGTTAACCAATTAGAAAATCTCGTAATGATTAAAACTTTGACATATCAAATACTTTGGAGTGAAGGCCGATGTACAGTAGGACCAAGATGACATTAGAATCACTCGAAAATCGAGAAATAATAACTAGACATATTTAGGCATCATTCAACAAATGTTATCGACAACATCTACATGATTGTTTTTGTATATATTGATATTTGTTGATATGTGCGCAAAATAATTTGATTAACGACAACAAACATACCAACTATTTGACAAAATGCCTGAATAAGTAAACTTATTTTTCTTTGCCTTGCTTCACACTTCGTTTCTATCTAGAAAAAGCTTCAACCCCAAAATTCGAACCCTAAATCTCCGGATCACCATAAAAAATGATCAAAACCAAACTTCCTAGAGATCAAGATGATGCGCTGATGGAAGGTACGTCGAGAATTTTATATGGCTTGAAAGAAGGAATTGGATCATCTCCTAGGCAAAGCCTTGGGATCCTCCTGACCCAACAACACGGGCCATTGAATTTTGATCCAACGAATACAAACAGGGGCCTCTCTAAAGTTATAATAATTATAGTCGTTGGATCAAAATCCAACGATCTGTGTTAACGGGTCAGGAGGATCCCGAAGCTTTGCCTCTGAAAGGATCCAATTCCTTGAAAGAAAATGGGTAAATTACATAGTAGCCCCTTAGGTTTGAGGTCTATTACAACCCCATATAACATCTTTAAAACATTTCACTTTCATACCTCAAATACTATTTTATTTCAAAATAATACCTCCGTTACATTTTCCATCCATTGATCCGTTAAGTGCTGACGTGACTGTCACATTTGTGCCACGTGGCTGCCAAATGTATGTCACGTGGCAAAAAAAAAATTTAATTTAAAAAAAAAAAACCCTGAATCTTCTAAATTAAAAAAAAAAAAAAACAAAACAAAAAAGTTGAACCTGCAACCCCCACCCCTGCCCCCACCCCACCCAACCTGCAACCCAGAAGAAGAAGAGGAGAGGAAAAAAAAAAACACCCATCTTCATCTTCCTCGACCCCTCATTCCTTGCAACCCACCATTTTCTTCCCCCTCCCGTATTCCCCAAACTCATTGTGCACCCATCCTCCACCTTCTTCTTCGCACCCACCACCTGCAACCCAGAAAAGAAAAGGAAAAAAAAAACCCATCTCCCTTTTCCTGCAACCTAGATCCCGTCTTCCCCAATGAGTGTGGATTTAAGACGGAGGGTGGGTGCGCTGGGTTTTTTTTTCCCCTTCTTTCTGGGTTGCAGGTTGGGCTCGAGTTGGGGGAGCGGAAGATGGGTGTGCGGAGGAGGTGGAGATGGGTGCAGAGGAGGAGGTGGAGGAGATAAGGTTTCCAATGCTTTGCCCCTCAGTCTTGTCTATGCACCGACATAATGGATCAATTCTTTGATTTCCGTTCTTCACGATAATTTACCATTCATGCCACTAAAGGAACTTTTTTAGAATCATCCAACGTTGAAATTTGGGGGGGGGGGGGGAGGGGTAATGTGATCAGGTTCCAGGTTGTCTAGTTCTTCTTCTTCATCTTCATCGGGTTCCAGGCTTTCTGCTGCTGCTTCTTCTTCTTTCAAGGTTCATGTATGGGGATGGTGGGTGGGTTGATGGGATTTGGATTTTCTAACCTTTTTTTTTTTTTTTTTTAAGATTAAGGTTTTCTAAATTTTTTTTTTTTTTTTTAACCACGTGGCACCCATTTGGCAGCCACGTGGCATAAATGTGGCAGCCAAGTCAGCACTTAACGGATCAATGGATGGAAAATGTAACGTATGTATTATTTTGAAATAAAATAGTACTTGAGGTATGAAAGTGAAATGTTTTAAAGATATTGTATGAGATTATAATAGATCTCAAATCTGAGGCTATGTAATTTACCCAAAGAAAATCTTTGTAACTGTAGTCTTATCTACTCCCAAAAGCCTGTCCAATGTCCACCAACCATCATTTCATTATCACTAAAGTGTTCTTTTTGTCTTGGAAACTTAACATTTTTAAAAATAAAGATTTTGTTTTCTTATCACCATATAGGAATCTTTTTATTAAACTATGTTTCCAAGTCCTAAAAAATTTGCCAAAAAGAGAAAGCAGTCCAACTTTTGATCTTCTATTTTAGGAAAGAGCTTTATGCTGTTGTTGGAAGCTCTACTTCATGTCGGGCCAATGACGTAAACAAGGAGATTAAGATATTTCTTTATCTTTTCTGTTGAAAGCTCCTTTTCATTATAATCGATATAGAGAGAAGTATATTCATCAAGATCGCAAAAAGGAAAAAAAATTTGTGAGAATTTTCATTTTTTAAACAAAAGAGAAATAAAAAAAGAGAGAGAGAATGATGTTGTATAGTTATATAATCAGTAACGGAGTCAAAATTTTATAATAATATGGTCATAGTTTTGGCCAAAATAACTCCATTTGAGTACTTCGTCGAGCTCCTAGTGGGTACCTGCCAAGTTATGCCGCGTTTTATCGAAATCTACAAAGTCTGTCGAGTGAGGTATTTTATCAAATACTTGTTATGAACCATAAGTCACACACAAGAAGTAGGATAAGAAGGACAAAAGAAAAAAAAAGAATAAAATCAACAAACTATACATAGGGTTGCACAAAGGAAGTAGCAAGTTGTAATTTAGAAATTTTGACTCATTCTTTTAGTTTGTCGTAGTTGTGTATATGAGTAATATACAATTATACATAAAAAAAAAAAATTAGGATTATGAAGCTATCGGAGTCATGAGCAGCCAATGACCTCATTTTGGCTTTGCCATTGGATATAGCTTTAGTCACCAAGTACCAAGAGATCAATACTCCTAAATAGTTAATGATCATATATTACGGAGTTTTGAACGAAAATTAGACATATGTGCCATACTCTCTAACAATTTGGAGTATGCAATGTAATAATGATGTTCTCCGAATCATTAGGTGACCAAAGAATGTATGGTCGTCAGCTCAAATTTTGATATTAAGGACGGAGAATAAATAAACGTGCTTTTGTTATTTTAATCAACCTTTAAAATCAAATCTAAGCTTGAATGATTATAACTATTATGGGGTGTTTCAGTGGTTAGAGACGAATTCTAAGCCCGTATTTCACATGGCACGTCCTGAATTCGATTGTGGCCAAGTCAACAGCTGATCCATTTTTGAGGAAAAAAGGCGTGAGTGATTATAAATCCTTGGTCACTAGCAGACCGAAAGAACAAGACTCAGAGCTGTAATATACAAAAGCGGGACAGTCCAGTTGATTACTGGGCCAGTTGGTGAATCTAAGCATCAAATCAAAGGCCCACCCAATTACATCCATAAGCTATAAGATGCAGCCCACCGGTAACGTGGCAGGTCGTTGACGCCCGACACGACTGTTAGGTTCTTCGGTTAGTCCTTTCCGTCCCCGAACATTACCACAGTCCGAGTCTCTGAGATGTTCGCCCTCTCTACTGTGATCGTCCCTAAACTTCCGATTCTCAATTCATCTGGTAACTTCCTCTCTCTCTCTCTCTCTCTCTCTCTCTCTCTCTCTCTCTCTTCCGCGTTGTGGAATTGTGCGTAAATTGTGAGAAAATAGGAGGAATTTGAACAAATTGTAGTTAGGGTTTGATTGAGGGATTTTTTACCGTTTTGTAGCTGACATTGTTAGCAGAGCTCATGTAATTTATAATTGTACGATTTTTATTATATATATATATATAATTTGTTTATTTATTTATTTTGCTATTTCTTTCACAGTTAGGGGGATATGAAAGAAAGGAACTCTACTTCCACGCTTAAGCGAATTTTAGTGACTTGTACTGCTCAGGTATGTAAATGTCTCTCCTTTTTTTAAGGTATTGATTATATTAATTATACGTGAATGAATACATTTTGATCCAAGAAGATTTTTTTCTTCTTGTTTTGGGCGGTTTTGCTGTCGAATTTGTTGATTTTGGAATATTTAATTTTATTTTAAGGTGCCAAGGGATTAGGAGAAGCTGCACAGAGACTTTTAATACCAGGGCATTTAGTCAAGGTTTTAAATTTCGGTTGAAAAGATGCGGCCTTAAATTTTCGATGCACGAGAAATTTTTGGTTGTTGTGAAGTTTGAAGCTTTGTTGTTGCCGACCCCACTTAGTGGGAAAAGGCTTTGTTGTTGTTGTGAAGTTTGAAGCTTTGCATGAACAATAGAGTGTGATGCATGTTTAAAATGTTAAGTATTATGTAGAGTTTTACTTAATCCAGAAATATGAAATTGTCCGAGAGTGGAGTGGAATATAGGCAGGAAAAAAATTATGTTGTGGAATCGAATAAGCATTTTAAGATTGAGTATATCTATTTATCATAAAGATTGACATCATGTTCAGGTGGTAGAAGAGAGATTATGTGGAAAGGAAGAAGTATAATAGCTTCTTAAATTAATCTTTTGTGTCCTTTTGGTTACATTGTACAGTCTTTAAAAAACATTAAAAACAGACAGTTTGGAGAACAAAGTTTTTATTTTAAACCGATATATTCTAGGAGCTGGTCGTATACAAAACCTTGGATCTGTATGGTGTATTGTGCAATATTTTTAATATATCTCTTCCATGTAGGCAAAAGAATACGGGGGTTGTGTTGCAGCAAAGGTTCCACAGGTTGAACGGGATATGTGCTTGAAAGAATTTCTCGCATTAAAGAGTTGCATGCAAAATGTGGTACCATTTTCATTATTAATAGTACATATATCATATTGTATGGAAGCTCTGTACTTGTAATCTTCTAGACAAATTGTTTTTGAGTGCGCTTTTTTGCCTCTGAATAGCTGCGAAAAAAGCCTTGAGCCAGCAAGTGTGACCTTCTGTGCTTGGAGATGGTAGTTGGAAGCATTCTGAAAAAGGTGCTTCATGCTTCTAGAAAAATTTCATTAACTTTCATACTGTTCCACTAACTTGATCCTATACAGTATCTAGTTCGTCTCTTTCTTCCTGTACCTTTTACAATTTTTTGTTTTTGTTTTTCAGCACTGAGCCTGGTTGAGGATTATATGTAGCAGTACTTGCTAATCCCACAATAACTATTCAAAAGCCTGAAAATCAATTAAACAAGATGTCTCGAAAAGCATCAAGTTCACAGTCTAGTATCGGTTTGAGTGGTTCTGGTGCTCTATCACATGTTTATATTCCGTATTTGCCCCTAAGAAGCAGCGTAGCTGGATCAAGGGGTTTATTTTATGATGATGGCAATAAGTTGCTGCTTTCCCCAGCATCAGATCAGGTAATATGATATTTGTATTTGAATGGTTCCAATTCTTTAAGTCTTTAATTCCAATTTGATCCAGATGGTGTGTTTCTTTTCCTCTTTTTTTCTTGGCAATAGGTCTTCAGTTGGAAGACTGTTCCTTTTGATCCTGTGGTTACTCCTACTTCTGATTCAATAACTGAAGGGCCCATCTTATCTATTCGGTATTCTTTAGATGCAAAGTTTATAGCAATCCAAAGATCTGATAATGAGATACAGTTTTGCGATAGAGGAAGTGGGGAAACTTTTAGTCAGAGGTGCAAGTTAGAGTCTGAGAGCATACTGGGATTTTTTTGGACAGATTGCCCATTGTGTGATATTGTATTTGTAAAGACCAGGTAAGGATACGTTTCCTCACATTTTATATGAATATTACTGATACAATTTATTACTTGAATTCTGGATTATTCATATATTCATTATCTATGTAGTTTTTGGTTGGACATATGGTTCTTTGGGAAGCGAAAAATGTTAATGCAAAGGGGCTGGACATATGTTTCTCTGCTGTCATACTCTATAAAGCACATACATTCCAAAAATTAAGATATGGACTACTGGATATGGATGCACCCCGGCTGCATGCATATCCAAATGTGTATTGGTTAAGTTTGGATACGGAAAGGATATTTGACAAATGTGCATTGTATTTTGTCCGGATTCTGTGTTAAGTAGGACCAACACAGGGTAATGGTTTTTTATAGTTTGGAGGTGAAGGACTGTTGTGCTGCAAGTAGAGAGAGCAGGTTATTGTTATGCCCAATCTTTCCTCCACTTGTCTCACATGGTAAAGGATGTCTGGTCATCAAGAAGAAGTTAAACTGCTACGTTTCAAGTAGCATTATTAATCAAGGAATATTATAGTTGCCATAAAAGATTATAATTGGGTCATTGCTGGAGGGTTTTTTTTAATTTCTTTTTTAAATTACTATATTTAATGGGTGCTTTCTTGGTTATTTGGATAGAATTGCATTTTCCCACTCAAAACATGCCATGCTTTTCGCATATAATGTGGCCATTCAGTTACATGGTCAAGAAACTTTGTCTTTGTTGTGGTTCCATGCAAAGGATTTCTAGGTGGAGGGTCTGGTGTTGTACCAAATCTTGAATTTAGAGCAGATAGAGCATGTTTTGTGAAATGTTTCTAGGGAATCATCTTTACAATAACAATTTTTTTCTTATTGTTCTCTCACCCTCATTTGCTATACCCCAAGGTTTTGCCTTTCATTCATTTTTCTAACATGGATTTCAATCTCAGTGGACTGGACTTGTTTGCTTGCAATTCTGAGTCAAAATCACTCCAATTGGTTGAGACGAGGAAATTGAATGTGAGTTGGTATGTTTACACACATGAAAGTCGCATGGTTCTTCTTGCTTCAGGAATGCAGTGCAAAACCTTCAATGGTTTTCAGGTTTGTGTAAATCTGATTACGTTTTCGTTAAATCTTTAAGTTTGCTGTCTTGGCATTAAGAAAAATGGATCAGGAAATTGCTTCCATGAACAATTGTTGCTGTAACACGTGGCAGTATTTTTTAATTTCATTTCGTTGTTAAATCTTTAGTGGGAAAAGGTTTTGTCGTCGTTGTTGTTGTATTTTGTTGTTAAGGAGATGTAAAGGAGTTATTCATAAGATAGTTTTCTGTCTTGTAATCCCATTGTAATTATCTTTATTAGCATAGTTATTCATTTATATGCATGTATTTCTATAATTTTAGTCTTGACACGTGCTACTTCTTCTGGGTAGCTCTCGTCTGCAGGCATTATTCGTCTGCCAAAGTTTAAGATGGCAATGGCTAAATCCGAAGCTAACAATAAACCTGTCCTTGCTGCTGAAGATGTTTTTATAGTCACTGTGTAGGTTCCTGTCTTTTTTTTTGCCCCTTTTTATTGGCCAACCAAAATCAAGTCTTATATACAGTCTTTCTTTGTTCAGCTATGGCAGAATATACTGCCTGCAAGTTGATAGGATTGCAATGCTCCTCCATTCTTACAGGTTTTACCGTGATGTGGTTGTACAACAGGTAAATTTTGTGTTCAAACTCTGTTAAAATGTTTTGATCCACTTTAGTTTGAAATGTCAACCAATTGGCCCTAGTGATGAGGTTGGGTGGGAAAATGGGTTGGGATTTAGCTAGATGAAGGCTTTGATTCCCTTTATGAGAGCATCTCCAATGGGAAGATGCAAATTTGAGATGCAAAAACCATATTTACATTCCATTTTACATTTCCAGGAGATGTAAATGGGAGTTCTACTTGAATGGGAGAGATGTAAATATGAGTCCCATTTAATTTTCTTTCTTTGATTGGCGGGACCCACCACCAAACCAAAAGATGAAAAAAGATTAAACGTAGGGTTTATTTACATCTTCTGCTAAAGATGGATATTTTACATCTTTTCATTGGAGAGTTTTCTGGCAAACCAAAAATGTAAAATACACATTTCAAGATATTTTGCATCTCCCATTGGAGATGCTCTGATAACCAAAAAAATGTCAACCAATTGGTTGCAGGCTATGTAACATGAGTATGTTATGCGAGGGCATTATATATATATATATATATATTCCACTGATGCATCTGAGATACTCTAGTGATATATCTAAATTTGTTGGTGTTTCCAAGGATACTAGCACGACTAAATTACATTTAAATGAATAGACAAATTACTGGAGAGTAAACTGCCAATCCTTAGAAATCCTGCTTTTTAGGCTACTTGTGTAATTGGGGCTGGCTTCCTTGTCAGTATCACTTTTTGGTTTTACTTCTCAATTTTCAGCATAAATAAATTAAAGGGTCCTGCATAAATTTATGGATATGAAAAAAAATTCTTGGTAAATGTGGATCTTGTTGGTGGGAGATATATGTGAGAGAGAGTTTCGGTGCTTTAATGAGTAAATAATGGCTTCATGTGATCGGTTTAATTTGAGTGCATTTATGAGTAAACCTTGGCTTCATGTGGTCACTATTTACATCTACTCATTCTACACAAATGATGTTTGCCTAAATTTTTCAGGGTTCTTTGCCAATTTATTCAAGCAAGGTTGCTGTGAGTGTGGTTGATAATGTACTGCTTGTGCATCAAGTTGATGCGAAGGTTGTTATACTGTATGACATATTTGCAGATTCCCAAGCACCCATATCCGCCCCACTTCCTCTATTATTCAGGGGTTTCCCCAGGTCTAATTCTTCTTCCCTGAGATCCAATAGAGACGATAACGAAAGTTCAGAAGTTAATGTTTTAAGTGATCATGAAGCAATCGTCTACGGAGATAATTGGACTTTTCTTGTTCCTGACCTCATCTGTGATGTTGCTAATCAACTTTTGTGGAAGATTCATTTAGATTTGGAGGTAAGTTTCCATTAATTTCCTTTTGTTTAATCTAGTAATAAGATTTCTTTTCTTCCATTGAAAAAGAAAAGTAAAAGGGTTCTTTTCTTGCATTAACCTCTCTTTCTCCCTGTTTCTAGGCAATTTCTGCCAGTAGCTCAGAAGTACCATCGGTACTTGAATTCTTGCAACGGCGGAAGTTAGAAGCCAATAAGGTAGAATTTGGTTTCGGTATGCTCACCATTTGCTAGATTTTTGTCTCTTCTTTGTAAAGGTCAGCTGCTTACAGCATGCAATTATATGATTTTTTTAGTGTGTATTTTGGTTCGCTCATTATTTCAAAACCATTTTACCATCCAAGATGGTGTTTCATTGCCTTTTTTCCAGTCGAACTGCTTAATGACTGTTGGCGATAACTTTGTTCCATTTCCTTTTCAGGCTAAACAACTGTGCTTGTCAATAGCACGCACTGTTATTCTAGAACGGGGACCTGTGTCTACAGTTTCCTGGGCATTAGATGTTTTAGTTTCCTCGTACTCCCACTCTGTTAAGACTGGCACCTATCTAAAGGGAATAAATTCTGCAAAAACATCAGCTTCTGGTGAGCCACAGACAAGTGGCCCTAGATCTAGTGCTGATGTATCTTCTAGAAGGGTAGACGCAGTTGGGAAATCCGTTAAATATGAATCTGCTGCTGGATTGGACAGTGAATCGCCTAATAGATTTTTAACCGATTCAAATTCCGACTCTGAAGATAATGCAAGCTTTGAAGCACCAAAGGCCACTTCAAATAACTCTCAGTTGTTCGATGGTAAAGTGGACATGGGGAAGTTAACCGGTGCTGAAACTTCTAGCGGTGAAGTTCGGTCTTCATCTTTGCAATATCAGGTTCTTAGATCAGGCAACAGCTCATTGGATGCTAATGGTTCAGAGCAGCAAGAGTCCCAACCGACCTCTCCAGCAATTTCACCTGATGAAATGTACAGTTTTGTGTTTGCACCTGTTGAAGAAGAGATTATTGGAGAACCTTCGTACTTGGTTGCCATCATTGTTGAGTTTCTTCGCAGGTATGATATATATTTATGAATCTTTCAGTGAGGGCCTTGAATGCAGTCATGATGGGCTTAGGTACAGAGTTTTAGCCTGACATTTATTCTCTGCACTGCACAGTTTTAGCAAAGGCTCTTCATGAGTTGTATTTGCACTACACAGCACTACACAGCTAATATGCGTATTTCATATTTAAGGAGTAAATCACCTGGGGTTTGACTAGTTGGTTGATTGTTTTTACTAAAACAGGTGGATGTTGTACAACTGTAAATTGCCTACAAAGGCGCATATCCTATAGATAATTTTTTTTTTTTTTTTTTTTTTTTTGGATATTGACGATCTTAAGCCGATCTTAAGCCGACCGATTTTTCTCTCCGGCTTGAAGTAAACTTATTATTTTTGCTATTACTACTCCTTTGGCAGGCTTGATTATTGGATATTGAAACCGTAGTTGCCCCCTTTTGTAATTCTTTTTTCTCCTCCTCTCCAATAGAAAACATTGATGTTTGTGAACCTGGTGATATCAAGTTATCATTTGCTTGATCGGTTCAGCCTGAGGGGCTAGTCTACCTAGACCCGTACCTACTTTAAAAATGTCTCCAGAATATTAAGTTTCCTGTGATGGGTGTGAAATTAAATACTTTAATTTTGAATGTAAAAGGCAATGATCACAGTTCTTTACTCAATTTATTTGCTATTTTTGCAGTGCTAATCTGGAAAAGGTTGAAGTCCATCCTAATCTCTATGTCCTGACCGTACAATTGCTATCACGCAGTGAGCGATATGCAGAACTTGGGCAGTTTGTCTTAAACAAGGTATATGAACAGCCTATTAGAAATGTATGCTTGCGACAGTATGCTGCTTATGTTTGATCTGATATTCACGGTGAAAACTGTTTCTCAACAGATTCTTGAACCTTCTAAAGAAGTAGCAATGCAACTCCTAGAGTCTGGCCGTCAGAACTCTCGAACAAGGAAGTTGGGTTTAGATATGCTGAGGCAGCTTTCTTTACATCATGACTATGTACTGTTACTAGTGCAAGATGGATATTACCTTGAAGCATTACGCTATGCACGGAAGTACAAGGTAATTCCTACCTTGGAATCTGAGGAAAGAAAGGATTTATGTGTATATTCTCAATCAGATTGCCAATACATTTTCCTGTTGGTTTTGCATCTCTTTAAATTTTGCTTTGTTTTAACGTCAATCGCCACTCCCTAGTGCTTAGCCTCTTGCTGTTGAGACTACTGAACCTATTATGCTGTGTTCAGTGATTAGCGTTGCGAATTTCCTTTGTTTAGACCCGAAGATGTTTTCTTCAACTGTCATTGCTGTATCCTTTTCCATTCCTTATTGAATTTCCCTTTTTTCTTTTTCTTTTTCAATTATTGAATTTTTTTAGTGATATCCCAAAATATTAAGATTCGGCATATCAATCTAGCAATTCTTTGATATAATTCTTTATGTGCCATATTTTCCCGACTGCATATTTTAATTTTTAATTTTATTTTATGAAAGCGCTTTTCCTGACTTTATGCACTTTGATAATGCTTAACACTGTAATTTGAAATCTTCAGATCAGTACCATCCGACCTTCGCTGTTTCTCGAGTCAGCATTTACCTCCAACGATTCGCAACATTTAGCTGCGGTCCTCAGATTCTTTTCGGATTTCATTCCTGGATTCAGAGACACATCAGATCACGACACATACTACCGCATTCTCAACGAGAGGAGCTCATCCATTGCTGCTTGAAGTTTTTCATAGTATGGCTAGGAGCCTAGGACAACTGAATGGTGCCGTTACTGAGTGCGTTACAAGTTTTCAGAACTCCTCGAAAGTACTACGTAACTATTTTCAGTTATCCGTTTACAAAAAGGAAAAATATCATGTAATATCTTTCTTCATAATTCATTCCAGAAAAGGAAAACGTATCATTCCTGTAATCCACTGAATAGTTACATTTTTTAATGAGTATGTGAAATTCCATCTGGTTGAGTATATTGGCCTTTCAAGCACCTATCGGTTCAGTTTGTGCTCAAAGGGCACGCCATTTGTATTATATATGCCTAGGCATTAGACTATTTCCTAGATAAACCTGCCTTGAGGAGAAAAGCTTACATGGGACAAATTCACTCTTATCCTAACGTCTCGGTCCTATTATACAACGCCACATGTGAGTTTCTCTTCACATGAGATTGCATTGCTAGAGCAAGGACGTCAGCGTGGCCGTAAATTCGTTTCATATAAGATGTTATCTAAGTAGTTTTTTGCAAGGGAATACTTAACTTATGCGGAACCCACACAAATTTCCCTCCGTAACCCTAGCTAGCTCCCTCATTTGATAGAATTATTTCTCAGGTAGATAGATAAAGGCCAGATGGGAATATGCAAATTGAAATGGCAACATTTATTCCTTCCCCTTTGGAGTAAACAAGCTAAAAACAGTCCTCAAACACTAGTGCTAATATAGGTAAACCATATGTTTCTATAACTAGTTATAACTGTTTTCTTTGATTTGATTCAAATGTTTCATATTTTGTTTGTGTTATGTATATTTGGGTAGCAAAACATGTTGTCTCAGCAGAATGTACCCGTCAAAGGCCACACAACCCCAACAGTGTTTAACGATTGGAAGGAAAAGTCAAGCAGGTTTATGTGTGGAGGAAGTGGAGCAAAAGAAGATAAAGACACAAGACATGGAATAGGAGAGTACATGTTTATTAGGACCACCTAAGAGAGAGAGAGAGAGAGAGAGAGAGAGGACTTGGTTATGATCAATTAAGCCAAGTACTATGGCCTACTAAAAATGCATGGACTTAAACTGTTCTCTCATCTACATTTTTGGTATTCTCAAATAAGTACACGAGTCCTTGAACACTTGCAAACACCAAGGAAAAAAAAGTCAAGTGGCCCATGTTAGATTCCAAGAGAATGAGAGAGTTTCGACAAAGCTTGAAACAATAATGTAGAGGGGAGTGAATTGGAGCAGTATTTCTTGAATTATTACCCAATTTACTTTAGTCTCGAAATTTGGTTTTTGTATTTTTTAATCCTTAAACTTCTTCAATGTCTCATTTTTGTCGGTGCTGTTTGTTCGTGGCCAGGAATTTCCGTCGGGGAGGCTTCCTGGGCGACGAGCACACAGCTCCCCGGGAGAGTGTTTCGGCTTCGGTTGAGGGCTGCTGTCGGGCTTCTGCTTATACTGTCGGGCAGGACTCGTCGGGCAAGTCTTGTCGGGCAAGGCTTGTCGGGCAAGGCTGAAAGAGAAGGACAACGTTAACTTTGAAAGGTGCCTTCATGGGGCCTTAGGTGTAGGCCTTAAGGCTCACAATCAAGGTTAACTTTTGGATGCTCAGGCGTGCCACTGCCATCTTTAGCATGGCAGATGTAGAACGGATGTTGGATCCATATACGCATAACTACATATCTATATGCATCCAGGAGACCGTATCAATTATGACAGGTGCCTTTGTGGGGCCTTAGATATAGGCCTTGAGGCTTCCAATTCATAATCAATCCCTCTCTTGGATATATATAACTATGTGCTTCTGGTTTCATTGTCGCGCGTAATATCACCACCGTTATATTTCTGACTAGCTAGCCCGCAGAGCTTAGAACGAATCCAAATAGGTGCCTTTGTAGGGCCTTAGGTATAGGCCTTGAGGCTTCCTATCAGAATTTGTTCCATACTCAAACGTTCCTAGCCCGCAGAGCTTAGAACGCATCCAAATAGGTGCCTTTGTAGGGCCTTAGGTATAGGCCTTGAGGCTTCCTATCAGAATTTGTTCCATACTCAAACGTTCTAGCCCGCAGAGCTTAGAACGCATCCAAATAGGTGCCTTTGTAGGGCCTTAGGTATAGGCCTTGAGGCTTCCTATCAGAATTTGTTCCATACTCAAACGTTCTAGCCCAATCATAATACAACGGTAGTAAAACTACTAGATCGGTCGATTACTTGCGCCCCAAGTAACTTCGGACTTCTTTGTTTATCAAGGATTGTCGTGGATGGGTTAAGTCCACATAAAGTTCTTTTTTATGCCTTGAGACCGATGACTTTTACATGATCATTCTTATATATCCAAGAAGTTAGAACTTAGATCTGATTTAAATAGTAACGACATCTTTAAATCGGATTTAAGAACTGAAAGACTCTTTTAATCATCATGTTATCTGAAATAACTCGAATACAGCTAAAAGCATACAACATAATGCTAGTTTAATAACTGAAGAGACAAAACCAAGAAGGGACGGGCAAGGCTTTCACCTTGTCGGGCAAAACTGGGCGTCTTGCAACTTCTTGGGTTTTAAGGTTGGACAAGGGGCTTGAGAGTTTAGAAGAAAAGGGTTTTTTGGGAAAGAAATCGATACTACGACAAGTGTTTGACAAGGTAGCAGAGCTGATAAAAATGGTTGGATGTGATCCCGAGAGGGATGAAGGCTTTTGGCTGACTACAGCTTATCGTTTGAAGGCAAATCTGGCTTTTGGCAGAGTTTTGGCTTTTGTTTGTTTGTTTGAGTGTCCTCAATTCTGATTTCTCTTTCTTCTTTTATAGACAAACCAACGTGCCTTCCTGTAGCAGCAAGCTTGCCCGAATGCGGTTTGAAGATGATGACTCATTGGCTTTTTTACATAAAATGCCACCATAAAGTACTTTATGGGCTGTATAGCTGATCAGTCTACACCACTTGGTCTTTGGGTAGGTGAGCAAGTGGCCTTTGTGAGCTGTCCCAAGGCAGAGGAGGCCCTTTCCTGCCTTCTTGGGCTTCGGCTGAACCACTGGGCTTTGACTGACTCTTCCTTCCAGCTTCCTTTTGGGCCGGTCCCCTCCCGGAGCCTAAAGTTTAAGTTTTCGGTCCAAACACTGTTACTTGTGTATAGTATAACTATATGTATGTATTAACCACACAAATGTGTTGCACCCGATTAAATATTTTTTTTAACCTTATGAAGGAAACGACATATTTCATGTATAAAAGGGAAAAATATTACAATCAGATTAAGAATATGACCCCAAGAAGAGGATACTTGCAAACAAAAATATAAAACTACAAAACAATAATCACAAATGTTGCGAGACTCCAGATGAAACCTCTCACAATAATTAATTGTGGGATAAAAAAAAAGTCATGCTTCTATCTGGACATAGTGCTTTTCCTATCCCACCTTTTAAGAGGCCAAAATATGTGTTCTTCTAGAAGAACGAAGGGGAAATTTAAGTTTATAAGTTTATCTACTGTTAGATATAGCAGGGATAATTTAAGTTGCGGGTTCTTGTTTATTTAGATATAGAAAGGATAGTTTAAGTTCATAAGTTTATCACCACTAGATTAAAGAGGACCTTAAGAAAGCAGCATTGTTACAAAGTTTTGCACAAAGTTTTGAATCAATGACTGATGCCGTGAATAATCTTTAGAATAGGAATGTAAATATTGTGTAAATATTAGAGTCCTTTATTAGGAAGGATATCTCTTGTGTCCTATTTTTTTATTTTCCTTTGAGAGCAAGGATAGTATGTACTTATATACCAAATTATGCAATACATGAAAATTAAGCCGTAAATTTCTATTTGGCATCGGAGCCTAACCATAACCCTAAAAAAGTTCTATCATGCTACTGCTGTTGCGTGTTCAAGATTGCAGACTTGTGTTCTTGCTGCGTTCGTTGCAGCAAACCGAAAGCTGCAGGAGTATTGCATGTCGTGCTCTGCAGGTGTAACTGTGTGTGATCCATGGCAGGTGTTAAGGAAAGATCAGGGCTAAAATTGGAGGGTGGGTCGCATGGCTCGGCCAACAATTCAATTTTGAGTCCAGTTGTAATTCAGAGTGATGCTTCAAACGTACCAAATACCGTAAAACTCAATGGATCAAATTATCCTCTTTGGTCCAAAGTATTGGAGATGCAAATCGCTGGATGTGGTAAGAAAGGGTTTGTGACAGAGAGTATTAAAGAGCCCAAGGAAGATAGTGTTGAGTATGAAACTTGGGAGACTGGGAATGCAATTGTGAAAGGGTGGTTCATTAATTCCATGGATCCTACCATCATGGGGTTTTTCATCCATCTTCGTACCGCTAAAGAAGTATGGGAAGAAGTTGCTCGAACGTATTATGATGGGTCTGATATCTCTCAGATTTATGAGTTGAACGTAAAGTCATTCCGACTTGGACAAGAGGGGCGGCCTATTGGTGTATACTATGTCGATCTCAAAGCGGTCTGCCAAGAACTGGATCAAAGAAGACCAATCAAGATGGAATGTGCTATTGACTTGAAGACACTTCGAGAAGAAATCCAACTGGACCGTGTGTATGCTTTTCTAGCAGGACTTGATATATTTGATAAAGTGCGTAGTGATATTTTGAGAACTCAACCTTTACCATTCGTCGAGGAAGTGTTTTCTGTTGCTAGGAGGGAAGCATAACGCTAGGCTACTATGATGGGAGGCAGTGCCGTTAGGAAATCAAGGAGGAACACCCGCCGTGGCTATGGTGTCACGACCACCATCATCTGGCCGGTCCTATAGCTCGTCATCATCAATAAATTCTCACCCATTTACTCGAGAAAATAAAGATGATTTGAAGTGTACTTTCTGTGGGCAAACATGTCATGTAGAAGATACATGTTTTAAAAAACATGGAGAACCTGAATGGTTCCTGGAATTGAAGAAAAAATTACATGCAAAGGAGCGTGCTGCTAATGGAGCCAGTGGGAGTCGTGCATCCGTAGCTGCTGCAACACCTGGTAACAAGGAAGCCGTGCATACTCAAGGGGATCCGAGTCAAACTTTGTTGACTAGGACCAATCCTAGTGAATCCTCGTCCAATATAGCTACTGTTGGACGTGTTCTTTTAGCCTCCAGTACTGAGCACCATACAGGTTGGATTTTGGACTCTGGTGCAACTGCTCATATTACATTCGATAAAAAGTTATTTTCATGTATGGCAATGACTTATCAAAAGTGTGTGGCAACGACGAATGGCACCACTACTGTGGTGATTAGGGATGGCACGGTGAACCTCACGCCGTCTCTCTCTCTTCACCACTGCTTGCTTGTTTTGTCATTGTCTCATCATTTATTATCTATTCCTTAAGTTACTGAGCAATTGGATTGTGTTGTACTTATGTATCCGTTTTTTTGTTTACTTCGGGATATTCAGACCAAGGAGATAATTGGTCGTGGCACTAAGAGAGAAGGGTTGTATTATGTGGATGACGTCGTTCCTGGCAGAGCTAATGTAGTTCGAGCATCCCGTATAAGTAATCTACAAGAAGTTTGGTTGTTGCATTGTCGGTTAGGACATGCTTCTTTTGGTTATTTAGGGCGCATGTTGCCTAGTTTGTTTCATGAAATAAAAGAATCAGACTTACATTGTGAAGTATGAATTCTTGCTAAGAGCCATCATGCTTCTTTTTCTCCTAGTATGAATGAAAGATTGCTTCCATTTGAGCTTGTGCATTCAAATGTTTGGGGGCGTTCGCCAGTTAATACCATTTCAAGGGTTAAGTGGTTTGTTACATTTGTTGATGATTGCACTCGTATGACATGGGTATATGTGTTGAACTTGAAACATAAAAGTGATGTTAGTATGATTATTCGGTATTTTTTCTCAGATGGTGGCTATACAACATTCCTCCATTATTAAGGTTCTCCGTTCTGATAACGGGGGTGAATATGTTAACTCTAAGCTATCTTCGTTTTTCCGTGATCAAGGAATCCTCCATGAGACAACTTGTCCTCATACCCCACAACAAAATAGGGTTGCTGAGAGAAAAAATCGTCATATTTTGGAAACTGCTCGTGCATTGCTTATTGGTGCGTCCGTACCTAATAGTTTTTGGCCGGACCTTTTCACTTATGCGGTGTATGTAATTAATCGCATGCCATCACGGGTTGTAGAATTCCATACTCCACTCCAAGTATGACGGAACATGTTCCTGTTGTCTCTAGCAACACTCTTACTCCTTGGGTGTTTGGATGTGTTGTTTATGTTCATATCCATAAGATTAATCGCATTAAATTGGATCCCTGTGCTCTTCGGTGTGTCTTAGTTGGATTTGCATCCCAACAGAAAGGTTATAAGTGCTACCACCCTGAAACCTGCCACATGTATGTAACTATGGATGTGACATTTTTTTGAATCAGAATATTTTTATACTCCAGCATCGTCACCTTTCGATCACAATAAGGAAAATGCTAGTATTTGTGATCTTGATGGTGTTTTTGGGTGGTTGGATGTACAAGACGTAATTACTTCAGAAGGAGTGCACCGTGATACTAAAAATGCCCTGTCGATTAATGTAGCAGAGCCTCGGTCTGTAGGGGTTCAACCATTGATTGCCGAAGAAATGTGTGCTGAGAGTCCCTGTGCTGGCGTTCAGCCAGCTACTGCCGAAGCTAGCAGTCCCGAGATATGTGTCGAAGATGTTTCCCTCTCTCTAGCTCGATAGTGTCGTCATCCAATACGTCTTCTTTGAATATCCATGAGGTAAGTACTATTGATGCTTATGTAACTAATGATGTTATAAGTACATTACTATTGCCACTAAGGAAAAATCGCGGTGTACCCCCTGACAGGTTTTCACCGGAAGAAAAAGTGAAGTATGCAATAGCCAATTATGTGTCATGTAAAAATCTTTCACCCGAACGTCAAGCTTGGGTGAACAATGTGGAGTCTATTCAAGTACTAACTCGAGTGGAGGATGTTTGAAGAATCGAGAATGGGCTGAAGCAATGGATGAAGAGATGAGAGCACTGCAGAAAAATAATACATGGGAAGTAGTGGAGCTGCTGAAAGGGAAAAAACCATTTGGGTGCCAATGAGTTTTTACAGTTAAATACAAAGCTGACAGATCACTCGACAGGTACAAAGCAAAGTTGGTAGCAAAATGATATACTCAAATGTATGATGTTGATTATCAGGAAACTTTTTATCCAGTAACTAAGATGAATACGGTACGAGTTCTTATCTCATTAGCTGCAAATTTGGATTGGCCATTGAAATAGTTTGATGTAAAAAATGAGTTTCTTCATGGACATCTGGAGGAGGAAGTGTATATGGATTTTTTTCCAGGATATGATACTGGAGGAAAAACAGGAGTGTGCTGATTACGGAAGTCACTTTATGGGCTTAAGCAATCACCTCGTGCATGGTTTGGGAGATTCACTCAGGCCATAAGGAAGAATGGATATTATCAAAGTCATTCTAATCATACTCTATTTGTGAAACGAAGAAACGGTAAAGTAACAACCTTAATTATTTATGTGGATGATATGATAATAACTAGTGATGATTCATATGAGATTGTCAAAATGGAAAAACACCTTGCTGCCGAGTTTAAGATAAAGAATTTGGGTGCTTTAAAGTATTTTCTTGGAGTCGAGGTTGCTCGTTCATCCAAAGGTATTTTCTTGTCTCAACGGAAATATGTTCTTGATTTGTTAAAGGAAACATGTATGCTTGGGTGTAAACATGTGGATACTCCTATTGTGGAGAAACATCACTTGGGAATTTATTTGGATTAGGAACCAGTAGATAAAGGCAGATACCAGAGATTGGTAGCAAGACTAATTTATTTAGCTCATACCTGTCTGGATATAGCCTATGCAGTAAGTGTGGTGAGTCAATTTATGCACTCACCAAGGGTGGATCATATGGTTGCTGTTATGTGGATTTGTGGATTTTAGCTTATTTGAAGTCGGCCCCGGGGAAAGGAATTTTGTATAAAAATTCCGATCATTTAAAAATTGAGGAGTTTTCGGATGCTGATTGGGCAGGTAATGTGACAGATATGTGTTATACTTCTGGATACTTTAGGTTCGTTGGTGGAAATTTAGTTACTTGGAGGAGCAAGAAACAAAAGGTGGTGTCTAGGTCTTCTGCGAAGGCCGAAATTAGAGGTATGGTGCATGAAGTGTGTGAAGTTCTTTGGTTACGTAAGTTGCTTTGGGGTCTTGGTTTCAAACCGAAGGAGGCTACAAATTTGTACTGTGACAATAAGTCGGCACGAGAGATTGCAGAGAACTCGGGATAGCATGACAGAACGAAGCATGTGGAGGTTGATCGACACTTCATTAAGGAAAAGCTTGAGAAGAAGATTGTGTCAATACCGTTTGTGAACTTGAAAGAACAACTTGCGGATATTCTTACTCATGCCGTGTGCAGTAAGTTTTTTAGCGACTCACTTGCCAAGTTGGGCATGTGTGACATCTATGCTCCAACTTGAGGGGGAGTGTTGCCGTGAGTAATCTTTAGAAATAGGAATGTAAATATTGTGTAAATATTAGAGTCCTTTATTAGGAAGGATATCTCTTGTGTCCTTTTTTTTTGTTTTCCTTTGAGAACAAAGATTGTATGTACTTATAAACCAAATTATGCAATACATGAAAATTTAGCCGTAAATTTCTATTATGACTTCACTTTTATATAATTAAAAATGATGTTAAAATGAAATTAAAGTGGGAAAGATGGTTGAAGATTGGTCTCTTATGTCAACATCTTAATTTAAAGATATGGACCAATTTTCCGGTGATTGAAGTAAATGTAGGGAACATTATTCATGGCTGTGGAAAGTTAATGTCAAACTCAACTCAAACAGCATATATAAATTTGAAAAGATATAACCTAGCAAGCTCCTACATTTCTTTTTTCTTTTTTGTTGGATCATCTCTAATTATGTATGAATTTATAAGTCGTGTATTTTTCAGACAAGCAAACCCAAATAGTTATGACTTGTACGTATAATTAGGAGACATAAGTTGTAGCAAATGAAAATGATTGTAACCGTTGTACTTCATTTCCTTGAAAGGTTAGGTAAGTTGTGTAGTCACTGGGTTGGACTATTTGCATCCAGTTCTTTAAGTATGGTTTAATGTGGTCACTACATTTAAGTGTCATAATCGATTAATTGGTTGGTTTCAGTTTAATTGATTGTGTTATATACATTTAGTTTTTATAGCTTTTAATTTTAATTTTTTGTGTCTGATATATGGGAAAGTATATAATGTTAATCTTCATGAATCGAAGAACATAAACTCTGTAATCTTTGTATTTTCTTAGCTTGTAAGTAATACAACAATCTGCCTTATATAGGCAGTTACCAAGCTATTAGTCTAACTAACTAAAACACTAAGATTGTGACAAGTGTCACAATCATAGACCATTGAACACATACTCTAACATCTCAAGCTCATGCTTTGAGCAACCAAGCATGAGATTGATACAATGTGTTTGAAATGAAAGACCACTTAAGCCTTTGGTCAATATATCAGCAAACTGTTCTTTTGAGGAAACAAACTGCACTGACAACTGTTTCTTAGCTACCCTTTCTCGAACATCGATCTAAACATGCTTAGTCTTCTGATGTTGAACTAGATTAAATGACGTGCAATGGTAGACAAGTTATCATAGAACAGAACAAGAGTTGCAGGCATGGGAATGTGTAGAAATGCAAGAAGTTGCTGAATCAAATCCAATTCAGCAGAAGTTGTAGAGAGAGCTCTATATTCAGCTTCAGCAGAGGATCTAGACACAGTTTATTGTTTCTTTGATGACCACAAGATGGGATTGTTACCTAAAAACACAACTAACCCAGTAGTGGACCTACTGTCATTGGGATCCCCTGCTCAATCAGCATCACTAAAGACCTTGAGTTGTAAATTTCCTCTAGTATATACGACACCAACATTCAAAGTTCCTTTTAAGTACCTGAGAATCCGTTTTATAGCAGTATAATGAGCCACCATAGGATTCTGCATAAATTGGCATACTTGATGCACTGAAAATCCAATGTCAGGCCTAATAAAAGTGAGATACTGTAAGGCTCCTACAATACTCCGATATGCACCATGATTTGCATAAGGATCTCCATCATCTTTAATAAGTCTATTATAGGGAAGGCATGGTGTATCATAGACTTTGGCTTCAAGCATTTCAGTTTTCACCAATAAATCCTGAATATACTTTGTCTGACACAGAAACAAGCCACTTCCAGTCTTGGTAATCTGAATTCCAAAGAAAAAATGTAGTGGACCCAAATCTTTGATATCAAATTTAGAAGTAAGAGCATTGATAACTTGTTGAATGGAACTTGTAGCATTCCCAGTGATGATTATATCATCCACATATAGCAGAAGAATCACAATCTCATTATCAACATATTTGACAAACAAAAAGAAATCTTAATATGTATTGACAAATCCCAACTCAGGCAAAAACTTAGTGAATATATCATTCCAGGCTCTAGGAGCTTGCTTCAAGCCATAGAGTGATTTGTGAAGTTTACACACTAGATTGGGATGAATAGGATCCTAAAACCTAGGTGGTTGAGCCATGTATACTTCTTCTTCCAACAAAATACCATGCAAGAAGGCAGTTTCAATAATATGCCTATGTTTCCATTAGAAAAGATTGAAGCCTATCACTAATCTATTCACCACCTCCATCACTCTGCAAAACCTTAATTGTAGTATAGAATTGATTAAGTATGAAGAAGTAGAATGCAATAAAGGTATAGTACAAATCAGATTTATTGACCAATGCAAAAATCCAACAGTGTCTGCTATATTCATCAATGAAGATTACATAATATTTGTAACCATCAACAGATAGACAAGGTGCAAAACCCCACAAGTCACTATGTACAATTTCAAAAGGCTTATCATATTTATTGACATGGGTTGGAAATGACAGTTTGCTAAATTTTCCTTCAAGGCAATGATGACATAACACAGATGACTGAGAGTTGGTACTAGACACATTAAATTTATTTAACATAAGGGAAACAAAATTGTTAGTTGGATGACCTAACCTATGATGCCAAATTTGAGATTGAGCAAGCTGTCCAAGAAAAGCTTTTGCAGGTTATTAACTTTGTGAAGTTCCAGGCTTGGCATAGGTAAGGGAATGAATATGGTATAGTCCATTACTGCACAATCCTTTGTAGAGAATCCTCCATGTGGCCTTGTCCTGAATCCAAAAACAAAATGCATCAAAGATAAGACAACATTAATTATCAAGGCAAATCCTATGTACTGACAGTAAATTTTGTGTTAACTTGGGAACATATAACACATAATTCAATTTGATTGGATGTGCTGGAGTATGAATGATGAAATTTTCAACACGAGAGAGTTGTAGACCTTCACCATTAGTAGTTTGTATAGTCTCATTGGTAGGATAAGGTGATGCCGAAGATAAATTGCTCATGTAAGCAGTCATGTGATTGGTTGCTCCAGAATCAGTTATCCAAACTTGTGGAGATGCTGATGCAGTTACAGATTGAGGTGCAGGATTAAACACAGTGTGCATAACATGTATGAGAGATTGTTGTAACTTATATGCAAATTGCTGTGGTAACCCTTGATATGAAAACTGAGAATGGGAAGGCTGTATGTGAAAATTTGGAGGTGCAGAGAGAAACCCATATGCCTAATGAGAAACCTGAGAATGTGATGAACTAGCAAAACCAATGTAGTTAGGCCCTTTGTCATTGTAGAAATAGAACTAAGTCCCATGATTAGTTTTACCACAAATCTTACAATTTTGCCTATCTGGAGGTTTTGCACCACAAAATGAAGCAGTGTGACCTTCACTGTTACATAACTAGCAAGTAGGAATCAAAGGTGTAGATGATTGGCCAACTTGAGTCATATGAGGATGACCAAGTATTCCAGGTGCAGGAGTAGGAAAAACATGTGCCTGATTCGAGTACACAAGTCTGGGATTGTAATATCCTGGTCTCTGATACTTGCCTTTACCCTTATTTTTATTCCCAAGATAAGGTTTGTAATCTCCAGAAGAAAATTGTGATTGACCATGAGTGTTACCATAAAATTTTGGTGAGTGTGATGAACTTTTAGAATTAAAACTAGTAACCATGGTAGTCATGAAAGATGCATTAGAAGAATTCTCAACAATAGCTTCCTCAACAAGTAATTGTGCTCGAAAATCTTTCAAAGAAATCAAACTTTCACGACCTCTTATGACACGTCTGAAAGTGTTGTATTCAGCATGCAAACCATTAAGTGCTAGTATGACAATATCCTCATCTTGAAAGAACACTCCAACAATAGACAAATAGTCCCTAGCTTCTTTAATTCTGTGCAGATATAGAGAAATAAAATATGACCCCTTTTTAATTGTCTGCAAGTTAGATTTCATTTGAAAGATAATAGTTTTAGAGATAGTGGAAAATTGCTCTTTTAAATGAGTCCAAAGATCTCTCGAGCTTTGACTACCAATAACACATGACATAGCTATAGGAGATAGAGTTGCAGTAATCAATTGCATTATAGCTCTATCATGCATTCTCCAAACCACAAATTCATCATTTTCAGCATAAGTAGAAGAGTTAGAAGGATTGATACCAGATTCACCAGTTTGGGAGATATGTTGAGATGGACAAGGGTTCGAACAATCCATAAACCCCATGATGCCATTGCCTTCCAGCAAGAATTGCATCTGAAAGTGCCAAATATGGTAGTTAGAGTCATCAAGCTTGACATTGATAGAGGTCGAGATCAAAGAAATAAGAGCCGTAACTGGGGATTGAAGCAGCTGAAGCTGAGATGTAGTCACCATTGTTCAATCAAGATTGCAGATGCTTGAAACATAAGTCCAATTTCAGTAAGAGATTACCACAAACACTGAATGTGTAAGAATCACACACAAAATTTGACAAAGCATCGATCAAAGTGAACGATCGACAACCAAACCCTAGAAAAAACTTAGAAAAATGTAGAAATGTGAGTCCAATCATAGAATCCGAAGACGAAGAAGTCGAATTGGACAGAAGCGAAAGAAAGAAGGATCGAAGATCACGAATCAGCAAGAAAGGCGAGTGATACCATGTTAATCTTCATGAATCGAAGAACATAACCTCTGTAATCTTTGTATTGAAAGCAAGAACTAGAGAGAGAAGGTAGAGAGAAGGAAGAGAAGGAAAGAATTTTTTTTCTTCTGAATATATGATTTCTTAGCTTGCAAGTAATACAACAATCTGCCTTATATAGGCAGTTACAAAGCTATTAGTCTAACTAACTAAAACACTAAGATTGTGACAAGTGTCACAATCATAGACCATTGAACACATACTCTAACGTATAAGACAAATGATACATGAAGAAGGATCTTGTATTCAAAAAATAATGTTGATGAACTCTCTCCTAAATTATGTATTTGGTCTTTGTGACTATTGTTGAAAATAGTTGACTAATGCCACATCATTAGAAGTTTGTTAGGATTGCTACATCATCAAAAGCCTGTTAAGGTTGTTAAGGGTTGTTGAAAGAGTCTGTTAGTCTTCATCTCTATATAAAATGTATTGAGTTTTCGGTTTGCAATTCACTCGATTGAAAGAAGCAAAGATCATATTCTCATTTCTCTGTTTCCTTCTTCTTCCATAGCTCTTCTGTTTTTTTGTTGTTTGCTGCTGTTTCATTATATTCCCTTGCGTGTGAATCATGAATGCAAATCTCAACATTTGATATAATAAGAAGTTAGAAATTCAATATATTATAACTCGTATCCCTAAATCAAACTACCTTATACACCCTATAAAATGAGGATCGAGTATATCCATATGCTAATGCTAGTAACCAACAAAAAAAATAATATAATTATCCAACGATTTACACATATATAATACAACCATGTGCAATAATTGGACATGTTTGTCATGCCATAATCAGATTCACATTAGCAGGGTTTTTTTTTTTTTTTTTTTTGGCAATCCTTTCATTGTGTCAAATAATAGTTATAGTATTCTAATGTGTACTAAACCAACGAGCTATTTGCCTAGTCATACTTTTTATTTTCTCCGCATGTTAGAAGATCCACCCATTGATAAAAACAATAACCAATTTAATTTATAATTCCATATTGATAAGTCAGTGTGTATTGAAAATGGTAAACCTTAATTGATTTACAAGGAAATTGATCAAACAAGAAAATATTCTATTGAGAAATTGTATATATACACCAATTCAATTGATGTTTATATGCAATTCATATCACTATTTCACACTCAATAATTAGTTTAGACATATATCGTTGTCTCACTGGACAGAAAGTAGATGTAGGGTTCTAATTAACTAAGTTAGTTCCTTCTGATATATCTGTGTTTGAGCCTACTGAATCCCTTGAGCCTACTGAATCCCAGCTCAAACATGATATATCAATTTATAAATGAAAAGAGAAAGTGACCAAGGATATCACATAATTAAAAGATGCCCCCACATCTGAAAAAGATGCCCTTTCTTTTGGTGGTCCAAACCCTCAAGTCTCAGACAACAATGATATCAAACCCATCAAGCTTTTAATTCTAAAGAGTTCAAGGAGCTTGCATCCTTATAAGACAGTTAAGTCTCTTACATGTAGAAAATATAAATATAAAAAAAATAAATTCCACCATCCATCATGGTCATAGGACTTACTAATCCCCATACATGCATGTTATATATGTGTTTGATATGGTCCAGGCATAACTGGCTTGCCTTTTTTTGTTTGTTTTTTGCTTTTTTATATTTATTTTTTTCATACCCTTAAAACTAAGAGAAAATTGAAATAATGCATGGTGGGGTTATCTGATTTCATATTTCCACTGCCAACTTGCATTGGTTTTTCTTGCATATATATTCCAGTCTTCTGTTTGCTAGCTTCTGCCAAATTAAATATCCCTTCCAAACATTAAATTAATAGATCTGGTTTTGTAGCTTTTAATGTGGAAGTCACATGTGATCAAACAGAAAATAGGTGGGAATGTCTGCTATCACCTTTTCCGTTTTCGTTTCTATCATCATCCCAAGTTCAAATCCTCTGCAGTCAACTACAGGACTTTCTTTCAAACGACATATGCATACATTTTTTTCTTTTTGCAAGTTTAATAGTTATTATCGAACTATGACTTACAAATATGGCCGGAGAATTAACTTCTTACTTATAAGGAGTCGAGCAAAGTTCATATTAGATTATCTGATAAGCATGTGGATCATGTAACACATGGGTCTGGGATGCATACAGGTAACACCCATAATAATGTGTCATACATTAGAAAATATATAGCACATTACTTACAAACAATTAAATACTACAACTACATTATACGACTTCTCCCCAAAAAAGTTATTGAGTTAAAAAAAAATACAGGCTATATATGTACGATAAAATTAATGAACATAACTTTCACTTCTAACAGGAGTTCGAAAAGAAGCTTGAGAGAGAAAGAGAGAACAACCTACACTGTGCATATTAGTCAACGAAGAAGTGACAAGTTGAGAGTTTAAGACCAAACGTGTTTAGCGTGTGAAAAGCAGTGTCACAATGTTTGATAAAAATTTATGTGAAACTGTTTAATTAGTTGTGCATAATGACTAAGTTGGAAAAGATGTGTTTAAGATGGTGATGGTGATTGTTGTGATGGTGGTGGCAATGGTGGGGGTGTAGTGGAAGGGGTGATGGCGGAGATGGTGGTGTTGATGGAGTTGCTGCTGGCATTGGTGGTAGGAGTAGAGGTGGTGCCAGTGGTGATGGGGAGATGATGATGGTGGTGGTAATGGTGGTGGGATGATAGCATCAGCGATAGTGGTGGTAGTGGTGGTATAGGGCTAGCAGTGGTAGGTGGTAGAAGCTAGTGGTGGGAGAATAGATCGATGCATATAACATAAGAGAATAGTAAATGATGCCATATTTAAGATTACTGGAGATTTAAAATTCATTAAAGGTTCTGCTTTTCTTATTATGAAAGTAGCTTTGAACATGCTCCTTTTAAAAGCTGCTGTATGAAGATTATTATTTTTACCAAACATTTTTTACAATTAAATTTAACTTTTTAGGGAATTTTTTGTCAAACAGAGCCTTAAGACTTTCCAAATGAGGTTATGATACCACGTTGAATAACAAATGGTCTTAAGACTTTCCAAATGAGGTTATGATACCACGTTGAATAACAAATGGTCTTAAAAGTTTAAGTTATATATTAAAAATAGGCCAATAATGAACATTTGCAAATAGATGATCCAAATTATGATGAAATTACATTCGTGTGGTTGGCATATGTGGGATTTTTTAGAACCGGAGTGGTTGTTTAATGCTCTGGCTTATGATGTAAACATTTTCATTTGTCTTTAATATTATTCTTCTCTTTGAGAAAAAAAAAATTATGATGAAATTACATTGCTAGTAAAGTTCTAGCAATATATGTTTTTCAAATTTATTAGTTCTAATTGTAGGTCCGCATTAATTAGAACGTCACTCTTCAGTCTTCACATAGCTTTCATAAAATGAAAAAAATTGAAAGCAATCAACATCTTATTTATTTTAGAGCCTGTTCAATAATGATTTTGTTTTGAGTTTTAGTTTTCATTTGTTTTGTGATTTGATATGGAGAAAGTATACAATGAAAATGAGGAATAACTATTTTGTTTTGAGTCTGATAAGAGAAAGTATATGTGGAAATGAGGGGTGAGGAGGAGAAGAAATAAAGAAAAATGAATGAAAACAATCTTCAAAACAAAAATAACTTTGATTGTTAGATTTTAATTGGACACCTTTCCTTGTATAATCATTTACATCTCTCCTCCATTCTTTCTTTACTCTTCTATATCCCATAATTAATTCTCCTATATATTTTTCCCTTTTTCGTAACAGCTGAAAACCAAATACTAAAATGGTTATCAAATGATGAACCTTTATTTGTTAATTATTGTTCTATGTGTCGGCGAAATTGCTAAGGCTAGTTGCACATGAAATACGAAACCCTTCATTCAATATACATGGGTACACCTGAATACTCAAAATCTAAATTGACCGAAATAGTCTTGATCTATTATTTTGAAACGTTCAATAATGCCCACATATGCCACAATCAAATTTTGTTAAATGTGTGGAACATCAAATTTTCTACAAACATAATGACCAAAACTACGAATGTCGCATCCAAACAAGCCTTGGTTAAAGGGACACATGACACCACTCTAGATATCTCTATCTATCCATTTGGTCCATACATGGCAACACATATGTTGCAGGAGCTGGGATGTATATTGGATGGTGTTATTTGTATGGTCTAAAATATCCATAATATCCCGATATTTCCATCGAAATTTCTGTGTTTTTGGACTACCGATATTTTTTTAGACTACCAATATTTCCGATATCATCGATATTTTAGACATTGCTAAGTCACTCATGTATCTTACCATGCAATGTATAAAGTGTAAAATATTGTACTAATTCATTATATATAAATGATTATGGTGTGTTTAAACTTCTTTCATTAATTACTACATATTTTCTACACTCACAATGTTTGCCAGCTCGCTATATAATCAACTTAAATCAGTTATATCTATCATGCAATGCATTTCCTTCCAATTTTTTGTGATAAACTAATAGATAATTGACTAAATAAACATCCTGCAAAGTTTCAATAAAAATTTCCAAGTTTTTCTTACAATTTCCGTGGTTTTTATTCAATTTTTATCGATATCGATAATATCCCGATATTTCCATCGAAATTTCCGTGTTTTTGGACTACCGATATTTCCGATATCATCGATATTTAATACCTTGGTTATTTGTGAAAGAGCAAAGTTTGGGAGGCCCAAGACAGTACAGTTCTCAGGCAATGTCACATTCCAGCCACCTAATGGGAAAGAGAGATAAGGAACAACAGGATAGTGACCCTTCTCTTCTCTTCCTCCTTGTGCCACAACAGACAATTTACACAACGCGGCTGGTAGAGAGAGAGAGAGAGAGAGAGAGCTCTCATGTAATACGAAGACACCAAGCCGGTCCAATTCTTATTTACTGCTTAAAGAGAATTAGGGTTTCTCAGGATGGTGACCCATTTGTTGGTGGCAATAACCAGATTTGGACTCATTCATGGTCACATGTTGTTGGTTAATTTGGTCCATCATATTATTCGTCTAAGGTATCAATCAAAGAATGAAAAAAGAGATTTATTTCTGAGGTTTGTTGATTGATTGTCAAATTTCACACAACCTAATAACAACGTTTGGGTAATTAACATTTATGAGATGTTATAATCTCCTGCAAAAAAAAAAAAAAAAAAAAAAAAAAAATCTCTTTATTAATTAAAGAGGATACAAAAAAATAAAAATAAAAGAGGATAAAATAACGTGTAATGGAAATGAATGTAGGAAATCAAAATTCTCAAATCTATAACAGAATACCTCAAATTTAGATTTGGATCACCGGAGGGCACAGTTAATCCAATTCCCATTCATCTCCTCACATGTTGCCTCCAAAAATACTCTCCCTATTTTACACTAAAACCCTAAACCCTAAGAGAATCTCCAAAAGAGATGTCAAATATAATATAATATGTCAAAATTTTATTTGATGGCTGATGGCAGATTGAATACAAATGTTAAATCTACTTCTTTTCCAATGTATGTGTCAAATATTTATTTTATTATTTTATTGGGTCTATAGTTACATTAACTATTAAAAAATAATTAAATTAAATTTTAGATTTTATTCTATTGGTTGTTAATGGGATCCATGCATTAAAAAATAAATTAAATATATGTGACTCATTCTTTGTTTGCTATAAAGAAAAAGACAGCTAGAAAGCAATAAGTCAAATTAAATAACTCAACTGCCACATCATATATGACATATCCATTAGAGAACACATGAATGTCTTTTAGTCCTCTTTGGCATATTTGTTATCTCCTTCATAGATGGTCTAAACCTAAACAAAAGTATCAGGCCGTGCATATAGATAATAAGGAGGCTTTTAAGGGATGGGATCCCTATTTTATTTATTTATTTATTTATTTTATAAAAATAAGGATTAGTTGTGGGGCCCACACCATATCGAACTTTAACGATCCGAACCATTTATTTTTGAAGTTGCACCTCATAGGTCATCCTTACAAAATATTAGGCAAATCGGAAATAATTGAGGCACCTTTATTCCAAGAAAACATTAAAATTTCATCGTGATAATTAAATAGGCAAATGGTTTCGGATTGAATTGAATTTTTGCAAGATGATCTATGAATCGAGACTTACAAAATATATGGTTCGGATCGTTGAAGTTCGATGCAGAGTGGGTGGCACAACTAATCCCTATTTTTTGAATAAAATGAGGATCCCTTCTTTTAAAAGGCCTGTATATATATTCTGAGCCGCCCAATTATTAGCAGGTTAAATAGTTTAGTTAAATAGTACACTTAGAACTTAGAAGTGAAACTAGCTTTTATCCAAATTCACCCAAATTTAATTGATTACACTGCTACCGTATTTTAGGTCAAATATCATAATGCTGGTTATGGAAGGGGTTTGTCAAATGTATTCTTATCAAATAAAGGTCTACATGTGCCCTTTAGATTTATGATACGTCGCATGCGACGTTGCTACATCATGAGGCAATGAAAAAAGGCAATTGGCTTGGGTTGGCATCAGATGAATTATCTACTTTACAAGGGACATGATAGAAGTGGTGCAGTTTGCATTCAACTCGCATGGTCCCCTTCCTCTATGACCATCACTTTAATGGCAAACAAGAAGCTTATGTGAATGAAGGGTTGTTTTTATTGTGGTTATTAGGGTTTAGAGGAATAGATGTGGGTTTCGAACATGTTGAGTTGGAGATGGGTCCCTCTTTGAGATCGGTGTTATTAAAAATCAAAGAATAAGTTGATGTTCTATAAAACTAATTGATAATATGAGGATTCAAATTGCTTATAAGAACATGTAAAGTCTATTAAATAATTTCTTGATGTGGGATTCACATTATCACGCTCCTTTCTATGCAAGATCATTTATACTTAACACGTGAACAACACATATTAGGTGAGCATGTGTACCTTTGGACTCAACACGTAGATAGCATGCTGTGATATCATAAAAAGTTACAATTTCATCATAAACTAATTGACAGTGAGAAGTAGCACCACTCCTTAAAATCTCAACAAAGAAAATGAAAGATAATATATTATTATATATATGTAGAGAGAGAGAGAGATTTGTGTTGGGATATTGGCAAAAAGAGGTAGAATTATGAAAGAAGAGAGAGGCAGTTGAGTTGGGGCTGGAAATTAATAATTGCAACGCGATCAAGTCAAGCTTGCTGCCATGCACGAATGCAGCAGACTGAAATTTTTGCAGAAGAAGCCAGAAGCAACTAGCAAAATTATATCACTAAAACTCTTTCTGATTAAACTCAAGCAAATTTATAGTCACAGGCATTGATCAGAACCCTTAAAACCATCCATAACAACAACGAATTAATTAAGGTGAAGCCTGTGTGACTCTCAGGCACACGCATACACGAATACCTTATGAAAAGAGTGGACATTAACTTTTGACCTAGCTAAACGAATGGTTAAAGGGAGGGGGGATGAAAAATCCGTACGACAACAACCAGAAAAAATAAAAATTTGTGTTGAAACATATGGAAACACTTCTCACACCTTAAAAACTCTATGTATATCCTCTCTCCTTTAAAAGATATTGACTCATTCATTTGTTCATAATCTGAAATTTGTTTTTCTTTTTGTATATAGAATTAAGGGACATTATTATATAACCCCATTACAATTGATTTTCAAATGCAATTGCGGCAACACAAAAAATTGTTTTCTGTAAAGAATCTCTAAAACACCAAACCTTGAATGCAAAGTCTAACGCTATCCTAAGCCTTTCATAAAAACAAAAATCAAAGCTTATATCCTAAACCTAGACTCTAGCTTTAGACATATTTTCACCTCAAATCCGATCCGCAGTATCTTGATGTTGGGCTCGGGATCGAGAGCCCCTACTCTTAACTCCGAACTTCTTGATTACGGGGTCAGACTCAAGATCCCAAACCCTTAATTTTTCAGTGTTTAATTAAAAACATAGGGCTCGGGGGAGGATTGTACCTTAAAAGCATTCAAACAGAAAATTATTTAGCCAAATTATTATTTTTTTTGTTTTTTTTCCCTTTCACAAAGGGAAAAAAAAAAAAGTAAACATCCAATAGTGGAAAACAATCAAAAGTCGGAATTTTAAACTGTATTATGAAGTGGGAAAGGAAGAATAATAAGTGTCAACTTAAATGACATATATACCAATTTATTCTAATAGCTCTTTCAATTTGTGTAATCTTCTTAACATTTTGTGAGGACCACTATTACAGCATCGCCTGCAACATATATAAAACAACCAACAAAGCTATTAAGAACCAACATCAACTACGAGTACCTGGTCCTGGAGAGAGAGAGAGAGAGAAAGAGAGTTACCAACAAAGTAGGGTCATTTCTTTCTCTTCCACACTTTAACAAAATAAACTTAATAAGGAGGTGCCATGGTGACTGGGTACACGTACACGCAAGTGATGAGAAGAGACAGATCGAAGAGAAAAGAGTTTACTGAAAATTGGGTATGTACAGTGTTCTATAATAGTATTTAAGAGCCTTGTAGCGCGTGTGTGTGTTCCAGTCCAATCCTCATCTTCGAATTCTTCTTCTTACATTTCTTTTTGTATTAAGAAATATACATTACATTTGCTAGAGCTGAATCTAAAGAAAGTTGAGGTTTCACCACAAAATTAATTGAAATGGGGAGTAGCCTAATTACATGCAATGTTCATTTTTCTCCAATGTGAGATTCGTACTCTCAACACACCCCATCACCTGTGGCGAATTTTCAAGCCTAACACATAGACAACACAAATAAGATGACGTGGAACATGTGTGGCCGTTGGGCTTCACACTAGGACAACCTACGCTGATACCATGAAGAAAGCTGAGGTTCTACTATAAAACCGGCCAATTGGCAATATGGATCAACTCCTTGTAAGCTCATGCGAGGTCCTTTCTCCCATCAATGTGATCAATGTGGGATTTATTCACACACCTCATCACGTGTAGTGGATTTTCAAGTCAAACATGTGGACAACAAAAATTGGACGACGTGGCCAACTTACTCTTATACCATGAAGAAAGTTGGGTTCCTTCATAAAACCAATTAGAAATTTGGGGAATAGCCAAATTACTTCTAATAACATGTGATGTTTCTTCTTTCCCCGGTGTGGGGTTTATACTCTCAACATGTCCTATCATGCATGGCGAATTTTTAAGCCTAACACGTTGACAACACAAATGAGGTGACATGGAGCGCGCATGGCAGTTGAGCTTCACACATAAAACAACCTGCTCTGATACAATGAAGAAATAAGTTGTATGGTGGAACCTCAACTTCCTCTAGTTATGAACTCAAATTCCTCTTTTCCTAATGTGGTTTTATGGTGAAACCTCAACTTCCTTCATAGATCTACAAATTCTTCTCCTCAAATTTCCTTGTATATAAAGAAATAAGTTGTAATTAGCCAAAAACTGGTCTTGGGGTTTTTGACCTTTGTACACATGATTAATTTAAGAAAACATGTTTCTATACGATACAGCCAAAAACCGGTCCTAGGATTCTCTATGTTTTTACGTCACTAGAATAACCTGTGTTTTCTTTCTTCTTCTCTCACTATATGTTTTAACAGTAATGCGTACCCTAAGATCCTCATTTTGAGGATTTGTGAGGTCATCTTTCATTTAAACTCTTAAATTAATCTAACAGTGGATTAATCAATAACCTTATTTTATCTGTGTTAATAATAATCTTGAACCCCTCTCTCCCCTACCCGTCTCTTTTCCCTTCATCCCTTCCCTCTTCCTTCCCCTTCCGTCTTTTTCCCATACGCGTCAAATGTTTTGAGCTGTAGGTTGGACGCGAGAGGTATTCAGCCTTCTGTATGATGCAAAAGTTTGTTGACTTCCGATCACTAGGTACTAAACTACAGATTGTTTTTGCGTTTGCTGTTGAGCACTCAAGGCTTTTGTTATCATCGAATCTGAAAAGCAATCTAATACTAATGAGGTGATCTTTCCTTGTTTGGCCAATAATATTCTTAATCTTAAATGCTAATATCTGCACTGCTCCTCACGCAAAAAGCTCATATGGTGAGAGGGAGGAGGGGGAGGGGGAGGGGGAGGGGGAGGGGGAGGGAGGGGAGACAAACGAGTAGAAGAAGACATAAGGGTTTCACTTGCGAATTTTTTTATTAGAATCGAGATTATTCTTCATTAAGGGTGTAACAGAGATAATATAAGATTGATTAACCACCGTCAAACTAATCTAAGGGTTTAAATGAAAGAAGACCTCACAGGTCATCAAAATGAGGATCTTAGGTGAGCATTACACATGTTTTAAAGTGATTTAAATGCAAAAGTGGATAATCACTCTCTTGGAACTTTAATATTGAATTGTCGTGTTCTTATGCATTAAAGTTGGTTGTGAAATTTGACATATTTACCGTGATTTTTTTGTTGTTGATGATTTTGACTCGTTTGGGTTTGTCATCCAATCTGGATCTAGTCTTTTTTGAGCAAGTTTTTCATTCTTGTTGTCGATTACTAATTGCAAATACAACTGGAATCTCGTGGCATCGTGATATTGTTATGTAATCTTTCCTTTTCTTTCAACTTATATCTCGTTGTCAACAAAAAAAACAAAAAAAATAAAGACTTCAAATCCATAACATAAGAATATACATGTCAAATTAAACCCATGCAGTATAACATGTTGTGTTATATTGACCGCAATCAATCAATATCATCTTAGAAGACTAGAGGTTTATATTAACCGCACTTGAACTATAAATCAATCAATCACTACTAAGCAAACCACTTTTCATGCATTATATTTCTTTCACTTTGTATAAAATGACTGGAATAAAAGTAGTTGCCCCATTTTTTCTAAATAATCTTTCGTATACCCAAGATAGAAAAAAACTATAAGAGAAATTCTTTAAGTTATTTGGTGGCCTTCGATCTGTTGGAAAAGTTTATTAATTAGCTTTTTGATTTATTAGTATGTTATGAATTTTTATAGGATAATGATTAATTTTCTTTTAGGTCAAAAATTTAGATTCCTTAATCTATTAAGATGTAGTTAACCTTCTCAGCGACTCTGAGTGTTTATTTTGTTTTCACTTATTTAAGTAATATATTCGTACTTTTGTGTTCCTTTTGTTTTGTGTGCTATAATTTTCAACCATTTCGAGTTATTTTGGTTCTAAAAAATGCTATATTTTTTACTCTTTTTTTGTTCATTTATGATATACATAGGTTTTTTTTTTTTTCACTATTTTACTGCTTCGGATTTGGAGTGGCATGCTTGAACTATATAGTTTTGAGTTTCACACATAATGTAGTTGGTTTATTTTTCCATTTATCATTATACTGCTATAAATATCTATATTTTTGTTGTGTTCCTTTCAAGTGCAAATATAAGGATAGTATAATGACACAAGTAAGGGTGTCGAACCACAAGGACTAATTAGACCTCTACAAATTACTAGCTTTATGTGAACCCTAACTAAACAATGAAAATGCACACTGGATTTAGATTTTTCAACTGAAAACTTAAATAACTTAAAAATGCAAGAAAGATAAAGATAAATGATAGGTTGATTCAGAAATAATGGGAATGGAACTAGGGATATTGTAACATCCCACATCGTCCAGGTGAGTGGATCCTCTAAGCCTTATATGTATATTCTCATCTTTACCTAGCACGAGGCCTTTTGGGAGCTCACTGGCTTCGGGTTCCATCGGAACTCCGAAGTTAAGCAAGTTCGTGCGAGAGCAATCCTATGATGGGTGACCCAATGAGAAGTTCTCGTGTGAGTTCCCAGAAACAAAACCGTGAGGTCGTGGTCGGGGCCCAAAGCTGACAATATCGTGATACAGTGGAGTCGAGCCCGGGATGTGGTGGGGGCCCTGGTCGGGATGTGACAATTTGGTATCAGAGTCAATCCCTGGTCGGAAGTATGCCGACGAGGACGTCGGGCCCCTAAGGGGGTGGATTGTAACATCCCACATCGCCCATGAGAGTGGATCCTCTAAGCCTTATATGTATATTCTCATCTCTACCTAGAACGAGGCCTTTTGGGAGCTCACTGGCTTTGGGTTCCATCGGAACTCCGAAGTTAAGCGAGTTCGCACGAGAGCAATCCTATGATGGGTGACCCATTGGGAAGTTTTCGTGTGAGTTCCCAGAAATAAAACCATGAGGGCCCAGGCCGGGATGTGATAAATACTAATTTCACCATTACAAGCCAATTCCATGAAAATTAAGTCAAAATGCATTCAACTCTCCAATCTGCAACTAGGGTTCGTTTTACTCATTTATGATCATCCATTTGATGTGTGGTTGTGATCAAGTACTTGTAATATGCAACCTAGTTGTGATGTTCAACTTAGATTACCAAATAAGAATCCATTAAGAACAAGAAAACTTCAAAGAATCAAAGAAATCACATGGCATGATGTATGCATAGCAGTTTCTTCATTCATTCACATGTCCACCAAGATTAAGCATGATGTGTACTATAACCTTGATCAAATAATTCATAAGCAGCCCTAATGGTGATCAAACATTAAGATTAACAAACAAATTATACTATAAAATTAGTGAATGAAATAAGAACACATATTGGTAATTTGAATACTTTAACTTAATAACATAGAGTAGGTTTGCAAGGCTACATCGAAATTCCTAGCTATGAACTTAATTACACAGCATGATTACAGAATATATAAATTTCAAGAACAACATGAGTGAAATTAAAGTTCAGAAGAAACCCCCTTGAAGCTATTCTGATGTTGAACTTCTCCAAGAACAGCGTGACTGCGTGGTTTCTTCAGTGGCAGTGGTTGGTGAATGCAGAAAGGGTTTTGTTTTTGGAAGAAAGGCTAAAGAAAGATAATAGAGAGAGCTCTAGGCGACCTCCAAGGGGAAGCTTGTGTAAAAGTGGTTGAAACTCTCGGTTTTATAAGGTTAAAGAGGCTATTACAGATTGCCAATACATCCCAGTAATTGGGCATTTAATTCCCACATTTTTTTGCTGTTATTGGTCTTATAAAGAGCCATATTCAGTTTCCACTTTTAATTCTTTGTCTACATAGCATCCTTATTCAATTCTCCACTTGTAGCACCATTTTGCCTTATCTGTCCTCAACTGAGCTCCAAAATACGATTAGCTGCACACTAACACAAAAGAGGGTAAAATGCAACTACTTAACTCAAAAATATCACAAATGGACTAGGAATGGATGGTATAAATGTATGAAATATATGAGTTATCAAATACCCCCAAACCTGGTTTTTGGTTGTACTCGAGCAAAACTAAAACTGAAAACAAACAAAACAAAGAAAAATCTAACTAGACCACTTTCGATGGCTAAACGATTGCACTGAGCATGTGCAACAAGCCTTTAAACCTCCAGGTGTCCATAGTAGGAGGAGTTGTGTCTCATGAGGGTTTACAGCGATAACGCCCACAAACATCTACAGACTCGACAAATAAATTGGTTAAAACTCACTTGAAACAAACTAATAAGAACCAATGAATGCTTAGTCATATCATCAAACAAAACATTGCCACTTCAAAGAATCATATCATGTGTGTAGTGTAAAAGTATTGCTCCATGACTCATGACTTCAAAAGCACCATACTCAAAGACTGAAGATAGAATTCGCCTCAACTCTAATTCTCACAGATTGTCACTCGAATTTTCACTTAGATCCTAAGGTTTTGTCTCTCATCAAACATATGTGAGTGAAGTTATGTAAAAGGGAATCAAAATTCTCACATATGAAATATGAAATAAAAGCACAATTTCTGAATATATCTCATGAAAGGAATCAAACACTAAGAATATGGGTAGCACACATACTTACTAGCAGCCATGAATATATCCCCAAAGATCAGCTAGGTCTTTCACAAGGTTGTAATGTAAGGCTTAGGCTAGGGGCTGCAAAAGAATGGATAGGAAATACTAGAGCCTGGGACATACCAAAGCGTCTTTGTTGTGAAACCAGCAAGCTCTCCTTTTGAATTGATCTTCGTTGTTTGTTCTTGGTTACCAGGACACACGTGAGATAGTGAAAGATTTGGAAATTGCATCTTCTTTATTCATTTTTTTTCATTTTTTTTCATTTTTTTTCTTTCTTGTTTTGCAATTCCATCACATGTTACCTCGGTACATGCCACATTCTTAATCTAGAGCTCAATCTATCTTTGTCTTCATCACTTTGGTATTCTCCAAACTATAAGGTATGGCTGTAATGGGCTAAGATGGGTAGAGTTTGTTGTAGGTGATGAAAGAATCAGGTTAAAAGTGTTTGGCTACAACAAGAGTGAATGGAACACACAAAGGGTTGGGAATAAAGCCATTTGGTGGTTAAAAACATGCATAGCCTAACATCGTCTCAATGAGTTCATTCATAGGTGATAATAAACAGATCGTATCTGCAACATAGGATTATTCTTAGCATTCAATCAAAGAGAAATAATGAGATCATTTAAAGTGAAATTGAAAGAAAAAGATAGGAGTAGAAACCCTTTAAACCCTCTCAAAGAAGCAAATATGCTCAAATAGCTCACTAGGGTAGTCTCCACTATTCTTCTTCTATAATTTGAGCATGATACTTTTACTATCATAATTCAAGAGTAACAACTTCGAAAAGAAAATAAGATACGAAACTTTTTCATGACAACTTTGTAGTATTGTTTGTAAACATAGCCCTCCTATACATTCACATTAGTAAGCAAAAGCAAACTTAACCAAAACTAAAAACAAACAGAAAATTTCAATCCAACACCCCCAAACCTAAACTAAGCATTGTCCTTGATGCGTAAAAAAAATGAATGGAATGCAGCAATGCAGGAAGACAGAGTAAGCATGGAATGAAATAAAACAAAAACTAAAGACACAAAATAAAAGGAAAGAACACAAAACAAGCTAGGTTGCCTCCTAGCAAGCGCTTTATTTAATGTCTAGGCAAGACATGGTACCATGATAGATGAACGCCTAGGGTGGCAGGAAGTCAAGGTACCTCCGAACCTTGGTCGGAAGAAGTGGTTTCTTTTGAGGGACTTTGAATACGGTGCGTTGAATTTCCACAAGGACTTGATTGTGATGGTGTTTTCGTCTCTCCTTGCGAATAAACATATCCTCGAAAATTGTTGAAGGTGTGGCTGGAGCAATGATTTCAATGGATGAATGAAATTCATTCAAGGCAGCAATCTCATCGCCTATCTTCGAATCTTCTTTCTTATGGTGAATGGGCAGCAATGATTCATCATCCAACTTCAATTTGTTTTTCTCTTGACATGGCATCAAATCATCTCCAAAAGACTCCAAAGATGGCACCTATAAAGATGTAAAACAACAGGGAGAATCCAACATAACTTTCAAGAAAAATTCAAGCGAATTAGAAGATTGGGAAAGAGCTTCAAATTCAAGAACTTCTCTATGTATATCGGCACATCTAGATTCCAATGATTGTTGACCATTCACATCTTGACCATCACCATATGGTTGTTCATTTAACGCTTCAATAATCTACCCCAATTGAATTTCCAACTTGGTAAGTGCAATGGAGTGTTCTTGAATTATGCTACTCGTTGATTGTTGAAATTATGAAGTGCTTTGAGCAAGTAGATACAAAGTGTCCTCCAACGAAGTGTCAAATGGGGTCTACTGTGGGGGAGGTGCAAATGTTTGATTTGGAGCTTGTATGTTGTTCCAAGAGTCATGATGAGAGTATCTCCAAGTGGGGCTGTATGTATTTGGCAATGGTTACAGTGGCCCTTGGTTAGAGAAACACATGCAGTGTGAGTGCTCTTGAACAAATGTAGGAAACTCATCTCTCCTTGGGCAGAATTGAAGGGGATGGCCAATTTTAGCACATAACGGACATTCACCATACATCTTGGTTACAAATTGAAAATCAAAACAAACTAAATTGTAAATGAAAAATCTAAACTAAGAAAACAAAAATAGATAGGGTTTATAAAGCAAGCAATTAGAGGGGATTGAAATCAGTCCTCAGCAACGGCACCAATTTTTTAAATATAAGCGATATTTTATACTAATATTAATTACTAAGAGGCGCTAAAAAATTTTGAATCCATAACTCATGGGTTAGGAAAGAAGACCCTAATTACTTGACAATTCACTACTTGCTGCTATAATTATATTGTTGCATGAGTGCAACAATGTTCATATATTGTTCTAGATCACTCCCGCAACAAAAAAAGTGGGGCCATCCTACAACCTTCAGATCTTTAAAATTAACGGTTACTTTTTTTTTATTATTATTATTTTTTCACTTCGAAACTTCACTGTTTAGGTTTTTATTTTATTTTTTTAAATCAAAAATGAAAATTTTCAATACTTGATTGTTTTATAAAGACATAGATTTATGACTAGTTTGATATTGCTGTGTTTTTAAAAAAAATTGCTTCTGCTGTGATATGAGAATAAACAGATGCACAATAAAGTTGATGAGTGTTTGTTAATTTTTTTTATTAATTTTTTTTGTAAAAATGCTTTTAAGAAAGAAAAAAAAATTGTGTCTTAGTGTTCAGTAAACTTTTATATATATTGATGTGAATATGTTAAATGACTATAAAGGATATTATATTTAACATGATATAATAATTGTCAAAGAGAATAATGTAAGGGTAATGATTGTAGTTTTGTAAAATATGTGGGGGTGCCATTTGAAAATTAAATTTAATTAAATGAGCACAAATTACTATGCTTTGAAAAAAAAATCACTTTTTCTACTTTTCTATACTTTTCTACTGTAATTGACAGTAGTTTAATTTTGTTTTACCAAACACATCTGATGTTTCAGAATTTTCATAACCTGCTTTTTCTATGCTTTTCTACTGTAACTAACATCAGTTAAAAAAAAAACAAAATTTTATTTTGTTTTACCAAACACATTTGATGTTCCATTTTTAAATAAGTTGTTTTTTTTTTAAAATTTTATTTTAAAGCACCACAATCTCAAACCAGCCCTTAATCAATTTGGCTAAAACAATATGATCCACCCTTATTGCAATTTAGATGAATTATTGCACCCAAGTTCAAAGGGCAGGAAACTCGTACGGTTTTTCTTAATCATTAAAATGATAAACTGAAATAAAACGTACATTGTCCTATAAATTCGCATAAATATCCACAAAAGAAAACCCATAAGCAGCAGTACACTCTGTCGTCCATATTTAGAAACTTGTTAGATTTGATTGTCAGTCCAAAGTGGGAGAAGTCCTTATCTAAATAGATAATTCGGATTTGAGATAAATATGCACGAGAGCAAGGAAGTACACTAATGTTGTGCTTGTTGCGCTTGTTGCACCGGATTATCTCGGATTGGATTAGCTTTAGGGACTAAGTTGGATTGGCTTGGCAAGGACTAAGTAGTACTAGAATTGTTAAACGTATGCTTGTTTTATCCTATGAATGTTTAAAACAGTGCAAATACAGTCAAAATAGAAAAACTGTGTATTTTTGACAAAAATTAATCTTTTGAAGTTTCGAGTAATCATTCTTAATGTCTTAATAGCGTATTATATTTGTTTATTTGCTGTCAAACGCACGCTTGTTTTATCCTATGAATGCTTAAAATAGTGCAAATAAACTCGAAAAAAAAAACTGTGTACTTTTGACACTAAATAAGCTTTTGATCCTTTGATTACTAATTCTTAATATCTTAGTAGCGTATTTTCTATGCTTATTTGCTTAAGTTCCAAATGATCTCAAACACACGCTTGTTTTATTCCATGAATGCTTAAAACAATGCAAATACACTCCAAATAGAAAAATTGTGTACTTTTGACACAAATTAAGCTTTTAATCTTTCAAGTACTCATTATTAATATCATAGTAGCGTATTACATGTGTTTATTTGCTTAATTCCAAAAGGTGTCAAACACACGCTCGTTTTATCCCATAAATGCTTAAAACAGTATAAATACTTTTGACGGACTAGCTAGGATTTATTTTTTATTTTTAACTATGAAAGTTTCTAATTTTTTTGTCTGACTCTCTCTTCCCTCAATCGTTGCCTTTCCTTTCCTTTGTCACTCATTCCCTTCCCTTTCTTGTAGCTTCTGTTGGATTTGGCATTAAATCAACATGACTAAACTAAAACAAGAATCAAACAAGGATTAGGATATCTTGGACGCAAGATATTTGGATTTGTGTTTGCTAGTTGGTTTGGGATTTGGTTTTAGTATAGGATTTGGCTTCCTATATTCTAGGAACTTTGTGTAAACCCATGACATCTATTAGTATAAATAGATGGATGTGGGATAGAGTTTTGTGTGTGAGAGTTTTTGAGAGGCATAAGTTTGTATACTTGAGAACACTTTGTGTTCGTGAGTTCTCTTGTATTTGTTGGTAACCAATAAAGCTTCCGTTGTTAGAGAAGTACTCCTATATTAAAGGAACTCTGAAATCGTTATATTTTATTTGTTGCTTGATTGTTTTTTTGTTTAGTTTACAGCAAGTGGTATTAAGAGCTTAGGTTCTTATGTGGGTTGTGACTATCAAGCAATGATGAAGACTGGTGATTCTACTGGTGGTGATGATGTTAAAGAAAAGTCTGGCACTAGTGGAACCAAGACGACAGTTCAGAGTGCTAGGTTTGAAATTGAGAAATTTGATGGAACGAACAACTTTGCTATATGGCAGTGTGAGGTTCGAGATGTCCTAGTACAACAAGGTTTGGTTGTTGTGTTAGGAGACATGCCGTTTTTGATAAAAAAAGAAGAATGGGAAATATTGATTGCTCATGCATGTTCTACAATTCGGCTATGCTTGGGAAAACAACAGAAGTATGGTGTGATGAACATAATTTCCGCAAAGGAATTGTGGGCTGCATTGGAGACAAAATATATGAAGAAGAGTGCAGAGAATCGATTGCATCTCAAGAGCAAGTTGTATAAGTTCCAGTACAAAGAGGGCACGAAGATGATTGGCCATCTAGAAGAGTTTAATAAGCTTCTAGCTGAACTAGCAAATCTTGAAGAGATAATCAAAGATGAAGACAAGGCCTTGATCCTAATGAACTCATTGCCTGAATCCTATAGCCTTTCGTGACTACTTGGATTTATGGCATGGAGAAAATTAAGTATGATGAAATCTTAAGTGCTCTTATGAATCATGAGGTTAGACACCTTAACAGGCAAGAAAGGAATAACTCTGCAGCTTTGATGGTGAGAGGGAAATCGAAAGAAAAGAAAGATTCATACAGGAAAAATAGTAAGTCTCGTACTACATGAGTCTTAAAGAATAGGAAGTTGTTGGACAAAGATGAGTGTGCTTTTTGTCATGAAAAAAACACATTGGAAGAATGACTGCCCTAAAATCAAAGAAAGAACTAGAAAGAAGAATGATGACTCAGAAGCAAATGTGGTTGAAGTTGAGGATGAGGAATTTGTCTATTGCCTAACTGCATCGAGCACTGTGGATTATATGAAATAGTGGGTGCTCGACACAGGTTGTACCCATCACATGACTTCTCAAAGGCATTGGTTTTCAAGCTTCAAAGTTATGAATGGAACTATGTATATGGGAGATTATAACCCATGTACAACTCAAGGAATTGGAAGCATGAGAATCAAGCATCATGATGGTGTGATTTGAGAATTGAATAGTGTAAGGTACGTCCCAAATCTGAAGAAAAAATTGATCTCACTAGGCACTCTTGAGTTACAAGGCTACAAGTTTTACTCCGGTAACAAAGTGCTCAAAGTTGCTAAATGAGCACTTGTCATAATGAAAGGGCCTCAGAATGGCTTACTTTATATGCTACAAGGAAATACTTTGGAAAATGGAGCGACTATGGTAGCTGATGAGGTGTAAAGTGATAAAAGTGACTTGTCTGCATTATGGCATATGATGTAGGACATGTAGGAGAAAAAAGCATTGCAAGGATTGATCAAGCAAGGGTGTTTAAAAAGAGCAAAAATTGGAAAGATAGAGTTTTGTCAGCAATGTGTTCTTGGCAAACAAACAAAGGTGAAATTTGGCTCAGCTATTAATTAAACGAAAGGAATTTTGTACTATGTTCACTTTGATGTTTGGGGGCCTGTAAAGAATGATTCCTTGGGTGGAAAAAGATGGTTTGTATCTTTTATTGATGACTACTCCCACAGATCATGGATATATATATGATGAAACAAAAAGATGAGGTTCATGACATCTTTCTAGAATAGAAGAACATGGTGGATAACAAGACTGGAAATAAGATTAATATACTGAGAAGTGACAATGGGGGGGAATATACCTCTGATCCTTTCTTCAAAGTGTGTAAAAATGAGGGGATTACTCGGCATTTAGTGTTAGACATACTCTATAGCAGAATGAGATTGCAGAGAGACTAAATAGGACCTTACTCGAGAAAGTTCGTTGCATGCTATCTCAAGCTAAGCTGCCAAAGAGATTTTGGGTAGAAGCTTTGAGCTATGCATGTCATGTGCTTAATCGCATATGATCAACAACATTGGAGGGTAGAATACCCATTAAAGTGTGGTCTGGAGAACCAGCTCAGGACTACGATAAGCTACGAGTGTTTGGATGCAAAGTCTACTTTCATGTGAAGGAAAACAAACCGGATCCATGAGCCAAGAAAGCTGTCTTTATGGGATTTAATAGTGGTGTGAAAGGCTTCAGACTTTGGTGTCCCGAGTTGAACAAGATTATAGTAAGTAGAGATGTGGCACATGAAATTGAAGGAAGATGTTCAAATGGTGGAGCATAGGGAAGATGATTGCATAGCCAAGTAAGAAAGCTGTGGAAGAAGAAAGACAAGGTGATCAACTTGAACATGAAGATAGTGATCAGAAGAAGAAACACCATCAGAAAAAATAAAGATACAAGATGATTGATTGATTTTTCAAATGGAGACTCGAAAGGGGCGTTCGCCATGGTCGTCACCTGTAATTGGGGACTTGAACGAGAATATGATCGGAGTCCGTGGGTTCTCTGATCTGATTTGTGATTCTAGGTTTGGGGCGAGGTGAGAGTGGTGGTGGTCTCTCTGGAGTTGGCGAGTGTAGGTGATGGTGACTCTCGGTGTTCGTGAGAACAGAGAGCAGAGAAAGACGCTAAGTCTCTCTAGTGAAGGAGTTGGTCCAACCAAGACCCATTTAATCTCACTATAACTTAGTCCTAGCACAGAACAAACGCAAGACTACACTAATAATTAGTCTAATCCAATCCAGTGAAAGACAGGGAACCAAACAAACACACCCTCAAAGGAAAAAACCTACGCCACCTAAATTTGAAGAGTGAGAAACAACGTTTTGAGAAAGATAGTTTCTCTTACAGGACTATCCATCCTAAAGCTAGCTTTGTTTCTTGCTCTACCACCCTAGCCAGTGGCCTATCAATTTGAACATCTTGATTAATCTTATTTCATGAGTTCAAGGATTTATTATGCACGAGATTATTTATTGATGCATCATGTATCAACATTCCGATCATGGTGTTGGTACTCATTAATTATCAGTTTATTAATTGGTAAGTAGTACGATAGTGAAATATCTTTAATTTTTATCACAACTGGGTAAACATAATGGCAAATTGACAATATTATTTGTTCCTTCTTTGAATAATTAGATAGCCAGAGGATGATGGGTGGATTATAAAAATATGAAAAAATGTTTGCGTATGTTAACAACTTTCCCAAGTTTCCCCCATCAAATAAACCACAAAACAAGTGAAAGGAAGCAATGGTGCATGGTACTTTGAGAAGCCAAAGCCACTCTCAATCTTGTGGCCTTGTCAGGCTTCACTCTCAGATGGGTCAGCCCCAGTTGTCCATCATCATTCAGACTCTCACCCCACTTTTATAGACCCCACATCATCCCTAATGACCCCTACATACATCACACTTCCCCACTTCTCCTTCCCTTCCCCTCCCCTCCCCTCCCCCACCCCCACCCACCCCCACCCCGTTCTCCTCCTCCCTTCTCATTTTCCTTCTTCCAATTTCCCCATTTTCTCCTCCTGATCCTCAAAATTTCTCACCACACCCAAAATAACTCCTCCTTTCTCCAATTTTTCATGGACAAGGTTGAGAGAGAGACTCAGGACTTCATGAACGTAGAGTCTTTCTCTCAGCTACCCTTCATCCGCCCCGCCCCTCCACTCAACAAAGAAAAGGGCATTCGGCTCTTTGGCATAGAATTTGGCGCCGACACCACTACTGACGACTCTGAGTCCCCTGATTACACCAATGCGTCTGAAGACACAAAAAGGAACAGTACCAACACCAACACAAACACCGTCATCAACAACAGCAGCAACAAAAATAATAACAACAACCAAAACGGAAGCGAGAGCAGCAGGAGATTCGAATGCCATTACTGCTGCCGAAACTTCCCAACCTCCCAAGCCCTTGGGGGACACCAGAACGCGCACAAGAGAGAGCGCCAGCACGCGAAACGCGAACACCTCCAGTCGGCCATGGTGCATGCCGGAGGCCTATCTCATGACGCACACCACGTGTACGGCTTGATGAACTACACAGGACTTGGCTCCTCAGTTCATCATCATCCCAGTCCTAACTATCCATCATGGAATATTAGTAACTCTAGCTCTACTATAACTAGTGCTCATCACCATCAGCATCATCATGCTAGGTTTTATGGAAGCTCTGGTGGTACGTACGGCACACAATCAGCTCCCATAAATGGGAGCCCCTTGGCCTTGTGGCGGATCCCAGCCGTTCAAGGTACTAACCCTAATTCCAATCGTGACCGTTCCATGAATTTGTTCTCCGGCGGGGAGGAAATGAAGGCGTCCGTGGTCGGTAGTGGATCGTCCGGTGGTCATCAAGGGCGGTACGTTTATGACTCGTCGATGGCGAGTGTGCAAGATCATGTGAGTTTGGATCTTCATCTGTAATAACAATATATATATAGTTATTTTAATAATTGATTACTTAATTAATTGCTACTATTCTTAGAGAAAGAGATTTTGAGTGTAGAAATTAATTCTCATGATGATGATGGTGGGATAATCTTTTGGAATGCAAATGAGGCCAATTTTAGTCAAAATTTTTAGTAGGATTCAGTATGCAAATGTGAAATTATGTTATTGAGTTTGATCAATATATGTACGGAGAAATGTTATGAGCATTGGGAACGCATTCTTGATTCTGAAAGTAAAACCACTGTCACGAGCAAGAAAGCCGCTATTTTTGGGATGTAAATTTTCGTTTTAATTCGTTCAAAGGAAAACAAATGGTAGCAGCAAACTAATAAGTTGGTTCACAGCAATGTCTGTCCGCTATTTTTGGGATGTAAATTTTCGTTTTAATTCGTTCAAAGGAAAACAAATGGTAGCAGCAAACTAATAAGTTGGTTCACAGCAATGTCTGTCCGCTATTTTTGGGATGTAAATTTTCGTTTTAATTCGTTCAAAGGAAAACAAATGGTAGCAGCAAACTAATAAGTTGGTTCACAGCAATGTCTGTCTCCTCCTTTAGTGTTTAACTTTTCTGCCACACGTGTGAGGAATATATGGTATCAGTTAGGGGGTGCATAAGCTTTTGTTGATGCATTTGTTGTTGGTCTAGACAGGTGGGGTGATGAGATAGGTGAAATCTGATTCAGTGTATGTGCGATCAGGTGATAAGGTTTGATGAATAGTGTTCAGCTTCTGCCTCATAATATGCAGAAAGAAAATGATATATCCATGGAATTTGCAGGTGGCATTGCTTATTGCAGTTGCAGCTCTACTTTAATATATACATCTTCTTGCTTATTTTCAGTGCCATTGATTTGAGAGAGAGAGAGAGAGAGAGAGAGAGAGAGAGAGAGAGAGAGAGAGAGTTATCTCTATGCATCCATGAAAGTTTAAATTATATCTTGTTTTTCTTAATGAACAAGGGGGAACCTCCCTATTCGTGACATTGAGCAGGCAAAAGGGGCAATCTGAAGGCCACTAAATTTACTTGATTGGGCTTTTTTCTTTCTAGGTTATTGATATTTACATCTCAGTTTATTATTTTGCACTTAAAAAATTATTACCGTAAAAATGCTTTAGAAGAAGTGGAAGACGACAGTATGAGAGTGTGAATAATATATGTATTTTTTGAAAGAAAAAAAAACCAAATTAATTATATGCATGGAGTAGCTGCAATATATATGTACATATATATACTTGGTCTGAATAATATATGTATATGATTTTGATCATGTGAGATTATGAACTTGTGGGACCTAATTGGTTGATTATATAAGCAACAGTTTGAAATGTGGTTCTGATGGGAAAAGGAGCTAGCTAGCCTGATGAAAAATCAGGGTACAGTATGGTATAGTAGGACTGAATGAGATATCTAATCATGAATGGGGGTCATTTCAAACATAAAGCAATAACATGATAGGCTAGTGATGTATATACTAAGTTGAGGAAGGTCTACAACTAGGAATCAAACATGGGTCACTTCTCTGTGCCTTATTCGAATCACAGTATTCATCATTCAAAGGCAGCACTACCAAAACTTTCATGGCTTTAAAATGGCAAACCCAATCCTTCGAAAAAGCATGTTTCCCCCGCTGCTCTCTATGTGAGACCTTGAAGCAACCCTCGCTATGACATATCAAGATGGTAGTTACTAGTTAGACTCCCATCTTTCTTTCCCCATCTTTTGTACCTTTCCTCTAGTCTTATGTTCGAGAGAGCGGATAAATTTTTATGGATGCTGGAAACACAAGTCACTTAGTGTATCATTTTACGTGTTATAAGAAGAGTGAAGGATATTGTTGATATGTTCCACTTCTAGAGTATATTAGTAAAAAATAATTCTAAATATTATAATTTGAGCAAAATAATAATGTCATGAGTCCGTATTTCAGATACATAAAAAAATTACTGAGAGAGATTGACAGATAGAAAGAGAGAGATGGTAGGTGGCTTAGTTTTAGGTGTGTGAGATAACTGTAAAATGTACAGAGTTTTATCAAGTGAAGAAGATTGGACATGGGAGGAGCATTCATTTTTCTCTTTCAACAGTAATTCAGTTAGGATTGATGGGTTTTAATCAATCTGTTATTGCATGTGTGAGAACACAATATGGGGTCAGAATATATTTTAGCTTGATAGTGGACTTAACGAATCTCATACAACTTATACAACTCAAATCATCATAAAGATGCTAAAATATTGTTCACCATTTGATGTCGGGATTTGTGTTTTGTATCAGTCTCTTGCAAAACATTATGGAAAAATATGTACTGTACAACGGTTGTCTCTGTCTGTTTCCTTCTACTGAAAAACATTAGTAGTACCACTACTTGTTTGTTTTTCTGTGTGCGTTTTAATTTTATATATTGGTTTTCTTTTCCATGGATGAAAATAAACTACACAGAGTACATAAATTAATTAATTTTAGAGTGTAACTTTGATTTTTTTGTATTCATTTATGAATTAGTCAGATTACAAATTAATAAGGAATCTCGACAATGCTCATCAGCTAAAATGTATAGCACAATCTTAATTATGGTTGTGAATTGGGATAGTTTAAAATATTGTTCTTAAAGAGCATAGTTTTCCTTGTGGAACAAGCCACTAGAATCTAAACGATGCCCTCTTGTTGCTTACTTGTGCAATACATTCATCCCTCATTAGATTAAGTCCTTGGAAAAAGTTGCCCAAATAATTCGATCTCTCTAACTAATTATTTGAAGCATTTTTGGAAGATGTCTATTCATTAATTAATTCGTTAACATAATAACCATCACATTACGCCACTTTTGTTTCACTGGTTCTTATGTATAGCTCATACAAGTTTTCCACTAATAATACTGGACAGTGACTCTGTTAATACTACACAAGCAATAGATATACCATTCATTAGCATATGAACAAAAGATAATTTTGCAGAGTAGCTATATGAAGAAATCCTAAGGACATTTACAGTAAGCAAAAGTATTTGGGCAGTAATGTGATCCAATATAAATAGATTAGCAAAGATCCGAAGCAAGTCACCCTCACTACTAGGAAATGGGAAAATGAGCTGTTATTCCCATTTAAATTCCAAGTCAGTTAGGTGGAGATTTTGTCTCGAAACCAAATTAAGAAACTCTTTCAAGAACTTCCTATCTACTAATATTACTAATATATATTTTGTCCAGGGTATTGAATATGTTACCATAGTACAGAAGCCAAAAGAAATACCAAAATTAAAGAAATATGGTATTATTTGCTAGCTGATTAACTTGTCGAGGGTATTGAACATACAAATAAACACCTTTTTTTGGTGTGACATGCACATACGTATGCACCCCTTGCAATTTGAAGCAGGACTTTAAATATTTTTGGTATAGTCCCAATCTCAACCTTGGAGATATAAACCAGTAAATAGGAGAAAATAGTAACCTGGTGAGGGTATTTAGTTCATCATGTGTGGTTGCAAGCATCAAATGGGAAATAATAAGAATAAAGCATTAATGAAGTACTCCCTTTCGTATTTTTTTTGAGCTTGTACTATTCATTCCATTAAATATCTTGTGTAAAAGACATTTCATTTTCACTTTTTTTTTTTAGTGAACAAAAGTTTAGGGGGAGGGGAGACTACCCCATTTCCATCTCTAGAGCATATCACAAGCCTCTTTGAGGACTTACAAAGAGGTATGTGCCCTCTTTGTTTGTTTTTACAAAATCACCCACCAATACAAAACTGCTGACAGTGGGATTCGAACCTTAGTGGGGCGACAAACAAGTAAGGACCTTACCAATTGAACCCAACCTGTATTGGCACTTTCACATTTTGTTACTATTATTTGCCAAAGAAAATAGCTAAATGTTTTTTACAGCTTGTACTATACAGTAGTATTTAGGGTTCTTGACTTAGAAGCTCGAAAATTGACATTTTCCTTTTGTGTGAAAGCAAATCCTTAACTTTATTGCATATTTTCTTTGGCGATGAAATCATGTGAATGTATTTCTTTAAGAAATAATGCATGATTTGTTAAAAATAAATAAATAAATAAATAAATATGCATGATTTTCCTTTTTGCGCACCCATAAATTTTATTGCGTTTTTTATTTTATTTTTTCACATTGAAGTCATTTTCATGTTTCATGTGTTTCTTTTGGTGTAATCTATTATCTTGGGGGTGAATTCTTTTCCTGTCATTATGTTTTGTCTCGATTTTAATTTCTGAAAATATGACTTTAGCCTCTGGAACATAATTTTCTTCATATAAAACCCGACGTAAATTTTTTGCTCGAATAAAACCCATTGACTAGACTCTACATAAGGAAATTCATTAATTATGTTTAACTTTACCCATTTAAAAATTTTCGGATGCCTAAAACACCCTTATTGAATGTTTAATGTACATAGTTAATTCTATGCAAATTGTAAGGGGGAATTAATGATTTTACAAAAATAATATTTTGCATATAAATGTAGGGATTTGTTGGTTAGTTTGGCTCTTGAATTCCAATTTACCATTACAACGTGTCCATATTATATATAGGTAAATTATTGTACTTTAAAATATATAAAAAAATTTGTTGTCAAAGTAAAAATATATAAATTAAAGGGGATAAAAATTGCAGGTAAATAAAGGTTTATATACCATATTGGAGATAAAAATTCCAATTTACCATTACAATGTGTCCATATTATATACAGGTATATTTTATTTATATACTGTAGGTAAATTACATATTATAGGGCGATATTATTTATATAGGTAAAGTATGGATGTTTAACTATTATATATAAGGATAATAATTTACACCGAATAATAATGTAGTCATGATTTAAAGTAATGCACTAGATTGTTGTAGAAATTAAAAATAAATAAATTAATAAAACGTTAGGATGATTAATTAGATTTTCAGGCCCTTGATTGAAGCTAATTTTCAAGTGTGGGTTGTGGCAAAAATTGTAAATAATTTGTATTAGTAGGTTACTTAGTATTCTTATGTGGCAATTTATTTGACGTTTGGGTTTTTGTTAGATGTTTAATTATATGTGGGTTTATGTTTAAAAATCATGATGTTTCAGGACCAATATCTAATGAACCCCTTTAAATTTTGGTTACATGTTTTGTTTTGTTAGCAAATTAAGCACAATTGTAAAAATTTCTTTCTTTCAAATCACAACCATTTTTTTTAACTCATGAATTTTACTCAAGAGCTGTTGGAAATCATGTCTATAACCTAAAATATTTAATTTTCAAACAAGAAATGAAGTAATTCCAAACTAAGAGTTAAAATCTTTAAAATTCAAATTTATCATGAAAACAAACAACTAGAAGAAAGGAAACTAGCTTTCAAAACATATGGCTTTTCAAAATGAAATTCTGAATTTCATCTAATTAGTTACCACATTGACCAAAATTACTGTAAAAAAAAAACAATGACAAAATTAAGAAAATAAAATTGAAGTGTGGATTGCCCTGGTTGATAGAATTCTGTAGGAAGTTGAGGTTCCATCACGTGGACAACACAAATTGAACAGGACACGATAGATAAACTTCTCTAAAGTTAGAAAAGTAAGTTGAGACTACAGCATAAAACCATTTGGCAATATGAGGAGCAGTCCTACTAACTATAAACGCATGTAACACATTCCTCTCCAAAACATTATGTCCCACGTTCAAACCTACTTATTTTCCATGATTTAGATGAATTTAGTGTAAATTACTTTATCGGTTATTTAAAGAGAAAATGCAATTTCCCTTAAATCCGCACCTTAATCATGTAAAGTGAAGGAATCAAAGTTATATTCGTTTCAACACCACAAAGGGTTAAGATGTTGATTTTTTATCATTAGCAAGAAGAGTACTATCAAAGGACGAGAAAATGAAAACATTTTTAAGGGCAACAATACTTATGTATTTACAAAATTAAACATGCATGTGAACTTTTTTCCATTAATATTCAATATTATAAATTTTCCTTTTATTTTATAAACAATGTTGAGTCTAATAGTAATTGGTGAAAAAAGATAAAGGAAATAGAATACTGTATATTTTAAGACAACTAGTGATATGACCATGATTTTTATGACAAATGATCTCTAAATTGACCTAACTCATCATTTTGGTCCTTCAAACATTGTTCGAATTGGAGATCGTTTAATCATCCGAACGTATCAATGAACCATGAATATATTACTTGGTACTTGTATCGTCAATTTGTTCTATACATTTGTATGACTATATGATCTTTGATTGAAATGAGTTTTTGTAACGGTGTTCAACTGAAGATTAAGAAATTGAACAGTTTTGATCATAAAATTTGTACGATCAAGATACATTATTCGCAATAGAGGAATGAGCTCATCCCCTTGGGGGAAATGAAAGTATTATCCTTTCTTATTTTCATTTTAAATATTCAATTTATGGTAATTTAAAATTGATTTTCTTTGTTACTCCACATGGCGATATTTGAATGGTGTAGTGGACTCTACATCGTTACACGTTAGCAAACTAACAGAAAATTTAACTAAATTTAACAGCAGAGAACAAATTGATGTGCTTAATTGGTCAATTTCGGTTTTCAAATTGAATGATCAAAATGATGAGTTATGTTAATTTCAGGGACCACTTGTGATAAACACCCAATTATAAATAAACACCTTAGGGTTGAAATTGGAGGAGAAAAATCTCAATTGTGGAAAAATCTCCAAAATGTTTAGTGTTTGTATGGCACATGTTGGAAAGTTAAAATGTATTTTTGTATATAAAATTAGGTTGTAGAGTGTCTTTTTATAAATTATGCAGACATGAAGGACTTAATTATGAATAACATTTTTTTCCTTACAATTGGGCGTTTCTTTATATCAAAAAAACACAAAAAATGAAATATAGGAAATGGAATCAAGAAAGAAAGGAAATTTTTGAAAATAATCAAAGTTGTGCAAGTGCAAAAAATGAAAGTAAAAGTTGTTATCAATATAAGGGGGTGCCTCGTTTTACATGAAGAAAAGAAGGCACCCAAATAAGAAAAAGAGTGGTGCCAGAGTTAACGCCAGTCCAACTATCAAAAGGGTCCACAAGTAAATGCAAAATCTAAGGGAGCATGTGATGAGGAAGATGATAAAAGGCATAATTAAGACATTCAGAGACTGAAAGAGTACAAACATTACAATTAGGACCACCACCTTGCTTTCTTCTTCTGCTTCTCTCTTCACTCTTCAGTCCTTTCCTTTGTATAAGAGAGACTCGGTGGTCAGTGGAATTTAAGAATCATCGGCCCACGTCTCTACGAAGTTTGCAAACGAGGTAGACAGTTTATACAGTACTACTACCTTCATATACATGCATGCATACATGATATATGGACACTGATTGCTCATTAGAAATTACTCTTTTAATTAGCAACAACGTGACATCGTTCCATCTTACAAAACGACATTATAATCGGAATTATTTATTCTCTTTATCATTGTTTAAAGGTTATTTGTGGAGCCAAAAATAATCAAGAGGCGACACGTGGATTTTTGGGTTAAAAGAACAAAATTACCCTCGAGGCAGACCGGGATTTCTACGCGCGAGCAACAGGCAATCATCCCTCAATCAAGTCAAAAAGTGTCCAAAATAAGTATTTATTTATAACCTATTTCATCCATCCTCATCAAATCTTCTCCACAAGGTAACCCCCAAATCATTCCTTTTTTATTATATTAATTAGCTAATTAATTGATTTATTATCCAATTAATTTGCTAATTAACAACAAATCATGAACTTCACCCACAAAGCCATCCAAGTGGCCGACCCATCTCTACCCAAAGGGGCCGGCCACACCCCTATATAAACACCCTCATTCTCTCCAAAACTCAATTCCAATTCTCTTGCTAAATTCTCTAAATTCTCCAAACACTTTTCCCTCAAAATTCTAACTTTGGCATCGGAGGTTTCCAGGGCAGCCATCCATAGGGAGTACAGCGTAATGTACCTAAAGCTGCTACCGAGTGCACTAAGGTAAAGCCACGCTAGAATTATACAACTGCACATTCTTGTGAAAGGTTAAACAAGCTAGCGTGCATATACGAAGCTTTATCTACTGCCGACATGCTATGTAGTCGATAAGCTTCACCACTACCAATCATGAAACAACTTACACCAAGTCCTAAAGTGTTGTGGTACTTGCTACGCAACCTACGAAATTGGAGAAAGCCAAGGTTAGCAGCCTAATGGTTACGCGGACTTGTCTGCTTCTGTAAGTAAAGCATCTGGCTGCCAACCCTATGGCTAACAACTTTGCAAAGTTCTATACCAACACCTACGGCTGCATAGGCTATGCAGGCTTGTTTGCTTATAGAAAAGCAGCACGCCTGCCACTGGTCTATAAAGTCTAAAGGTCAAGGCATGAATAAGATGGAGAAAAGCGAAGGAAACAAGTTTATTAATTTTTCTAGCAAAATTGATAAACAACTAGCAAAGATCAAAGGAGTTCAAGTAAAGAAAAAGCAACAAGGAAAACAAAGAAAATCCTAAAAGTCACATAAAAAACTACTTTTCAGCAGCTTGGACATCCCACAACTACCTGGTCGCCACATTTCAGCAGCCATGACGCTATCAGCAGCGGCAACATCTGGCGCTTCACCACCAGTTGCCCTAGCCTGGGCACCAACTTCTCCAACCATTTCACCAATAGAAGACTCAAAAGTGAAGGCGAACAAGTCTTCCGGGGAAATAGAGAAGGTTTCGAAGTCTTTACCAGAAGACTCGAAGTCAGAGGCTGCCCAAAGAGATGGTCTACATAACCCAGCTTATAGAAATTAGCTTGAATCTGAGTAATCGAAGCCTCGAACCCAGCCTTATCACCCTTCAATTGCCCATTCTCCTCGAGCAGACAAGCGCGGACCCGCTGCAGCTCTTCCACTTCTTTCTTCAGACTATCGTTGATCTTCAAAGCACCTTGGAGTTCCAAAACTTGAGGCTCAAGCCTATCAACGACCTTCTTGAAGTGGATCACTTGGATGTAAGCAACGATCAGTTCTTCATCCTTTACTTAAGCAGCGGAAATGATTTCAGAGATGGCATGCTTAAGATCTTGAATCTGAGGTATGTAACAACTGATCTCATTCTCCGCACTTTCATATTTTGCTTGGATCGCGTCAAGCTTAGTCTTCAAATCCACGATCTCTTGGCGAGCAGTCTCAAGCTGCAGAGAAGTGGTGGTAGAGATGTTATACCCCTTCAAAGCAGCAAGCTCAAATTCCAACCTCTTGACTTTCTTGGCCGAGGAGTAAGCTTCGGCTACCACAGTTCTTGCCACCTCCTTAGCAGCCTTGGTATCCTCTTGATCAAGAAGCATAGACTCATCTGCCAGAATCTCCATTTTTTGCATCATGGCCAGCAGAGCAGTCCTCCTATACTCGGTCGTATGCTTCGCAAAGGAACTTGGGCTAACAACCCCTTTGACACCATCAATAAACTTGGCACATACATCTATGTCCTCAAGCAGATATGGTTTCAAAAGAGAACAAATCTCAGCAACTTCCCTAGAAACAGACTTGGTGGATTTCTCACTACTGCCAACACGAGCAGTCACATTCTTCTCAGCAGACGAATCAGTCTCAGCAGCAGAGGGAATAGGTTTTGGCGCCACTTTAGTAGGCAGGGGCACTTTGTCACTCTTCATAGTAACAAGCCTCTCTAAAGGTAAACCAGACTTAGCCCCAGACGGACATTTTAGCATGAATTTTTGCACCGGAGGCACGGAGGAACTTCTACGCTGGACAATCCTATTAGCAATCGAACTACCAGTCTTCGTAATGGTAGGTGCCACAGGCACAGATCTAACAGCTTCCTCTTTCTTACCCTTGGAGGAAGTCAAGTCAATCATAATCGCAGCCAATGAACCTTCTCGAGCAGCGGAAGAAGTATTCGGCTTCTTCTCAGCAGACGTCTTTTGAGTAGGCAGGGAAGGTCTCTTTTTCCCACCTTCATTTGCAGCAGGCTTCACCATAGTGATAGAACGAGCCAACGCCTCAGCCTTGATTTGTTTTATCTCTTCTCTCGGGGGCTGCCCATATTTCTCCCTACGAAAGGGACTAAGCAGCCAACGCCACTCACGGTACTCAGAAAGGATACCCAGAGCGACATGCACACGGAGAAGTTTTAGAAGTTGAACCAAATTTCAAATCTACAAAAGTAGTGGGAGACAATCAGAAAATTAAATAGCAGCTTAGCACAAATACAAAGCAGCCGAGAGATTAAGCAGCTTACTTACCGGATATGAAGACCGTTGGAACATGTAGCTCGGGTGAAGAATTAGACTCTCATTCTCCACTTATCTCCAAAGTCTCCTTGCCCCAGTCATGATCTCTCTTGCTCGAGTTATTAAAAAGCCTATGGTAAGATCGCAGCTGCCCAACTCCCTCAATGTGGCCTATGTCAAAGAATGACCAAAATTCGTTGACGGTTAGACCTAAGTCAAAGAATTGGCTTAGATTGTGGAATCCCACCATCACACGAACCGCATTCGAAGAAAATTGAGCAAGGGCACATTTCATGGAGTAGAGCACTTCTTGGAAGAAACGTGGCATAGCAAAAGTAAACCCCACACAAAATAATAGGGGTGGAACTTGATGGCTCATGGCTGCTACCATCCTTAACACGCTTCAGGCGCACTCCCGACGGAATGGCATGCCAATATGCCTCGAGGAAGTCTCTAAACAAGTCATCGGAGCTAATCTTGAAGTGAGCAGCCTTAAGTAACCAACATCGGAGTTAATCTTGAAGTGGCGGCACACCATCATCATTCTTGTGGTTCGAGGAAGACATACTCAAAGAAATTCTACAAAGATGCAAGGAAGATTCGTTAGATGACTGCTTAAAAATAAAAAAATAAAAAATAAGAAAGGAAAGGGCTCGGCACAAACAGGCCACGTGGCCCAAAATAAAAATTTAGGAGCAGATCTTAGCATAAAACTTCAAGCAGGCCAAACCTTAGGCCTTCATCTTTTCCTCCTATACTAGGCATGGGCCCAATCCAACCAACAGGGGGTCGGTGCCCCCGCGCCCTCTATCCTCTCTCACCCTCAGGCCTCACGGCTTGACTTCAGCTTAGCTCGCGCCAAGACCAGACCACCAGGCCACCCACGACAACCCATGTGCCGTGATCTTTCCCAAGTTTTCTCAAGCCACCTCAACCCCCGTCGAGCCAAATTTTAAGCCTCGAGGCTCCCAAAAATTAAAAGACAAAAAATGACAAAATTACAAAATTACCCTCAAGGAATACTAGGATTTCTACGTGCGAGCAACGTGCAATCATCATTCAATCAAGTCAAAAATTCCCCAAAATAGGTATTTATTTATAACCCATTTCATCCAACCTCATCAAATCTTCTCCACAAGGTAACCCCCAAATCATTCATTTTTTATTATATTAATTAGCTAATTAATTGATTTATTATCCAATTAATTTACTAATTAACCACAAATCATGAACTTCACCCACAAAGTCATCCAAGTGGCCGATCCATCTCTACCCAAAGGGGCCTGCCACACCTCTATATAAACACCCTCATTCTTCTCAAAAATCAATTCTAATTCTCTTGCCAAATTCTCTAAATTCTCCACACACTTTTCCCTCAAAATTCTAACTTTGGCATTGGAGGTTCTTCGGCCAAAGCCCCCCCCCAATTCATCGTGGGCGCGTGGCCTTGACCTAAGGTGCTATTTGTTTTGTAGGTGCAATTTTGTCCAAGAATAAGGAGGAAGAAATTTGCATCCACATTATTTTTTTATATAAAAAAAAAATCATTCAATTCGGAGACCGTTTCAGTATGAATAATAAAATTGACTATGATAAATTTTATTCAACTTTGTTCACACTTATGGATAGGTTTATAATTTACACTATTAATCGGCATGTAAAGCTTTTATTTTAGGCTTTAAGTATCAATGTTTGGACTTGATATAAATTTGGACCTAAAACCTAAAATTGAAGAGAAACCAATTTGAGACTAGCTAGAACCCCAAGTGTAAGCTCTCAAAATGATTCTACATCATAATACCAACCAACTATAGATATATGTTTATTGTGGATGCAAATTTCCGCCTTCCTCTTCTTGGACAAAATGCACCTGCAAAACAATTAACACCTAAGGTCAAGGCCAAGAGCCTCACGCGCCCACGATGAATAAAGGGCCTTTGGGCGAAGAACCTTCGATGCCAAAGTTAGAATTTGAGAGAGAAAGTGTTTAGGGAATTTTTGGAGAAGAATGGCTTGGTTTTTTTGGTGGAGAAATGAGACTATATATAGGGGTGTGGCCGGCCCTATTTGGAGAGTAGGGACCGGCCACTTATGGTGGTATTTTGAATATAATTCCAAGATATTATGTCAAATAATATCTTGCAATTAATTTGGTAATTAATCGCAATTTGAAAAGGATAATTGGGAGTTACCTTGTGGGTGAAGATTTGATGAGGAGTGATGAGAGGGTTTGAATAAATACCATTTTGGTCACCTTTGACCTTGATTGAGCCGTTATTGTCCGTTGCATGCACGTGGGAATCCCGGTGTGTATCAAGGGTAATTTTGTCATTCTTACCCTAAAGTCCACGTGTTGCCTTCATAATTTTCTTGATTATGTGGGATAGTCTTGTTTGCTCGAACAGAAGTAAGCTTCGTTACACTGGAAGCTGTGTAATCATTAAGTCATGAGCCTCTCAACTTCTTCCTGAATTTTCCTCTAGTGGGGCAGCGGAGCTTCCGGTTGCCCCCGGTCGTGACTTGTTGGTCTAGGCTTCTTTTACATGTGGTTGACTCGTTTATGTTGCGACTTCAATGCATGTGGTACAATCCTAGCAAGTGAGCGAATTACTCGCAGGCTGCCGGTTGAACTTGAGCTGGATTGAGTGACTGTTTTTCTTCGTCCGTTGTGTTGCCTACTCCGCTGTGAGGTGGAGGATGCTCCTTGCGGGCCTAGCCGCGAATGAACACTTCGCCTGAATGGTTGCTTATGTTGATTGTTGAAGTGTGGCCTCAACTGTGAATGTATGCTCATCTGTTGGCCTAACTGAGAGTGCACACTCATTTGCGCGCTAAGACAAGAGTATAAACTATCTCGAAGGCCCATTCGGGAGTGTACACTACTAGAACGCTCATTTCGTGACTAGTCTAATGGCTGCTTGCTAGGACGCTGCTGGAAAGGTTTGTCGTTTGCCCTTGTCCTACTCTGGGACACCTCCTCTAGGGCAAGTTGCATCTTGGAGCACTGCAAGAGCTGATTCACCAAGGTTGTCTGCTGTTTGAGGGCGCTTGTCAACTCTATGACTTGTCGGGACAAGTGTGGTTCACCATTTGGGTTGGAAAAGCTTGGACGGTATGCGTCGCCTTGAGTAGTGGAAGTGTAATGGACTTTGGGCGTGAGATTTAAGTTGGGATATGTCAAACCTGAGGAAAAATAAGGTGAAAATACCCCTTGTTCAATCGTCGATCCAGAAATCTGAAGCCGGGATGGTTGAACCGGTCTTGGACCGGTTTGGGTTGCTTGGAAGGCCACAGGAATGGGCTGGGCCATATGCGTGGGTTGCTCTATGTGCGATGCACATGGGAGCTAGGTCTGGGCTTGGCTCGGGCTGGCTCGCCCTGGGCTTGGGCCCTTCAGGGTTGGAATGACGTAGCTTGGATCCGCTGATTTTGGGCTCGACCTTGGAGTGCCCTGGGCTAGTGCTGGCCTTGGGCCTGCGAGGTCTGGGCTACTCCAATTGCTGCAGCTGCTTGGGCTTCAGCTACCATTGCAGCACCGTGGGCTTGAATGTGGGCTGCCTTATGGTATGGGTCTGGGCCTGATACTGCGAGGTGGCCTGTTCACCGTGGGCAGTGGGTTCGCCGAGGGTCGCTGCCATGGTTGCTGCCATGGTGATGCCCAGTAGGGGTAGCGTTGCTCCACTCGTCGTCGCGTTGAGCCTCATGGATCGTCGTGGTTTAAATCCTTGAACGTTGAAGGTTTCGTTCGTCGTGGTTTTCGAATTTCTAGTCATCATACTTTTCTTTTATGTTTATTCAAAGAATTTTATAAAAAAAAATCCAAGAACAAGAACGTACGAAAAATCTATGAATGAACAAGAAACTAGAAACTTTTGAGTAAGAAAGTCTTCTTTGAGTGTGTGAATCAAGACTCTCAATGAAAGCACCAATTTATGGATGCAAATTCTGGCCTTCCTCTTCTTGGATGAAAATGCACTTGCAAAACAATTAACACCTAAGGGCAAGGCTAAGAGTCTTACGCGCCCATGATGAATTGGGGGGGGCTTTGGCCGAAGAACCTCCGATGTCAAAGTTAGAATTTGAGAGAGAAAGTATTTAGGGAATTTTAGGAGAAGAATGGGCTTGGTTTTTTGGTGGAGAAATGGGACTATATATAGGGGTGTGGCCGGCCCTATTTGGAGAGTAGGGACCGGCCACTTATGGTGGTATTTTGAATATAATTGCAAAATATTATGTCAAATAATATCTTACAATTAATTTGGTAATTAATCCCAATTTGAAAAGGATAATTGGCAGTTACCTTGTGGGTGAGGATTTGATGAGGAGTGATGAGAGGGTTTGAATAAATATCATTTTGGTCACCTTTGACCTTGATTGAGCCGTTATTGTCCGTTGCATGCGCGTGGGAATCCCGGTGTGCCTGAAGGGTAATTTTTGTCCTTCTAACCCTAAAGTCCACTTATCACCTTCTTAATTTTCTTGATTATTTTTCGCTTCACATTTATATATATCCTCCTCCTTTAGTTCTATGTTTTTCTATTTATTTTGGTCAATATGATAAAATGTAAATATGCAACATATTTTGTAGAAGGATTATCTATATTTACCGACAAATCATAATTTAATACACAGTTTTTTGTTTCTAATAAGTTATTTATATATTTCTTAGACTGATATTTGCATATATAGAAACACGCATCCTTCCAAAGGAGAAGCAAGTATTGTAATGTAATTAGCCCTAATGTAATTAACCCTACTTATCACTTTTCTGTTAGATTGAATTACTTGAGGTTGATAACCATTTAAAGAGTTAATTGAGTTTTCTTGATTCATGTTTTTGGGGTAGACGGGTGGGCTTTCTATCGGGGGCCTGATTCTTTTAAATTGCTTTGAACGGGAGGAAGGGATTGTATAAGCAGCCACAGTCAAGGTATTGATGTGCAGTTTGACTCATCTAATCGGCTTATGGTTGATCATGGTTAAGATGCATGGTTAAAATGCATCCAAATACTAATTAAAACTACATTCTCTCCCTACTAAAAGTTTTTGCAACGACCATACTAAAAGTTTTAGCAACGACCATAGATTCCGTTGCCGTGGCCTCCAAATCAGTCGCTACAGATCAAATTTTTAGTAGTGTCTTAATTGTAATTGGTTGATAAGTTTATGCAATCGTACTCTTGTTTGATAGTACGTATAGCCAACTTAATACTAAAATCTTCACACCACTAGCAAGTAGGTCACAAACCATCCTCCAGCGAAAACAATTAATTGATGAGGTCCTTTAATTATCAATACAAGTGAAAACACAACTGTACTTCGCATCCATGAATGAACATAAAGCCATGGATATATAAATCCCCATGCATGCGACTCTTTGAATTTAACCTAAGAGGGGAATTCTACAGTCTCATGGCCGTGATGTGGTGGTGGCAGGGGCAAGATTAGCATTCGTAATAAATGCCAAACGGGGCTTGTAGAGCATGTGGTCGGATCCGTAGGTTTTTTGGTTAGGGGCATGACCCCTCTCCATCTCTCTCTTTTCTTTATTTATAAATTTTCCCACAACGCAATTATATACACCCCATGCGATGCTAACTTGCTAGCTTAGCTACTGATGAGGCAACTCAGTGCCCTCCTATATCAGCTATCACACTTACCTGTTAAGTGATATACAGCTCCACACATTCTCCTATAACCAATTCAAATAATAAGCGAGTGGATTCTAACCGTTCATACATTGAGGCCTACATTAACCGTGTGCATGTATGGGTGAATTCTGGTTACTTTAGAAGTCTTGCATGCATTAACGGTCAAAATCACTTACGCATGTAATGGTAAAACACTTTAAATTACATTTACAATGACACTTTCAACGCTATATCCGTGTAATCACTTTGTGCATGTAAGATTGTTCCCTATACATGATAACTTTCTCACAAATCTAAATTCTTTTGATAGCTTTCATAGGTAAATAGTTTAGTTTTTACAAATACAAGTACTAGATCGTAATCCTAAAGCATCGGGTACTGGAGTGATCTACTAAAACAGTAAAACATGCCTAATTAACTGACATTAGCACAGCCCAAATTTGATCAAAGTCAGAGTATCACCTGACCAAACCTTAAGCAAGTCAATGATAATTTATCCCAACAAAAGCAATTAATCAATGATAACATCTACTTCAGCCGTAAGTAATCTTTACATCTTCAACTATTTTAGGTCCCCATTGTTGAAGAAGTAACTATAAGTACCTCCAGGTTTTAACTCTACGGCTTTAGGTCGGCTCAAACGTGCAATTGTCTGCAAGGACACAACATATTATGTCAACTCGTGGTTAGCATGGTTCTGTACTTTATGATGCCTCAACTACTTCGGAGGTGCTCGTACCTCGCTAGAAATAGGTACCTGTAAGGCCTTCCTCACAACTAATTAAATTTGAACAAATTCTTCAGAGTTCAACAAAATAAAAAACAACAATAATGCAACTCAAGCTAGATCTGCGAACAGTTGATTTTCTCACATATTGTGATGAGATTATGTGATATATGATGACAATTTCTCCCATCAATTTTCACATTATCAAACACCTCATAAAAAATAACCAAACAGGTCATTGATGCAACATCTTGACAAAAACTATATTTTTACTCACTAGAAATAGTTACTCAAAGAAGTTTTATGAAAATGAATAACTGAAGAGCAATCAATGTTGCAAGTGTTGTTATAAACTAAACCAAAAAAACAATGAAGCAATAAACAAAATACAACGATTTCAGAGTTCCTCCAATATAGGAGTACCTCTCTAACAATGGAAGCTTCATTGATTACCAACAAATACAAGAGAACTCACAAACACAAAGCGTTCTCAAGTATACAAACTTATGCCTCTCACAAATTTCACACACAAAACTCTATCCCACATCCATCTATTTATACTAATAGATGTCATAGGTTTACACAAAGTCCCTAGAATATAGGAAACCAAATCCTATACTAAAACCAAATCCCAAACCAACTAGGAAACACAAATCCAAATATCTTGCGTCCAAGATATCCTAATCCTTGTTTGATTCTTATTTTAGTTTAGGCATGTTGAGGTCATGCCAAATCCAACAATCTCCACCTTGGCATGAAATCCATAATGAGGCATCAAACAACTTTTGTTGCTCCACCATATCGCAAGATCAAACTTGCTTCAACCGCACCAAATCCAAGCAGTGCTCGAACTTAGCTGCATTAACCACCTTGTCAACATATCAACTAGATTATCTTTTGTAGCAACCTTTTTTAGACGAATCCCACCTTCAACTAACACTTCTTTAACAAAATGATATCGTACATCAATTTGCTTAGTCCTAGCATGATGTACCTAATATCTGGCCAAATAAATGTCACTTTGGCAATCACCATATACATCCAACTTGTATTGTTCTACACCTAAGTCTCCTAACAACCCCAAAGTTCACATTGCTTTTTTGATAGCTTTAACAATCGCCATGTATTCTACTTTTGTGGTTGATAGTGCCACCGTTGGTTGTAATATTGGTCTCCAGCATATAGGACCCTTTGCCATAGTGAACTAAACCAAAAAAACAATCAAGCAATAAACAAAACACAACGATTTCAAAGTTCCTCCAATATAGGAGTACCTCTCTAACAACAGAAGCTTTATTGATTACCAACAAATACAAGAGAACTCACAAACACAAAGTGTTCTCAAATATACAAACTTATGCTTTTCACAACTTTCACACACAAAACTCTATCCCACATCCATCTATTTATACTAATAGATGTCATAGGTTTACACAAAGTCCCTAGAATATAGGAACCAAATCCTATACTAAAACCAAATCCCAAACCAACTAGGAAACACAAATCCAAATATCTTGCGTCCAAGATATCCTAATCCTTGTTTGATTCTTATTTTAGTTTAGGCATGTTGAGGTCATGCCAAATCCAACAATCTCCACCTTGGCATGAAATCCATAACGAGGCATCAAACAACTTTTGTTCCTCCACCATATCGCAAGATCAAACTTGCTTCAACCGCACCAAATCCAAGCAGTGCTCGAACTTAGCTGCATTAACCACCTTGTCAACATATCAGCTGGATTATCTTTTGTAGCAACCTTTTTTAGACGAATCCCACCTTTAACTACCACTTCTTTCACAAAATGATATCGTACATCAATTTGCTTAGTCCTAGCATGATGTACCTAATATCTGGCCAAATAAATGGCACTTTGGCAATCACCATATACATCCAACTTGTATTGTTCTACACCTAAGTCTCCTAACAACCCCAAAGTCCACATTGCTTTTTTGATAGCGTTAACAATCGCCATGTATTCTACCTTTGTGGTTGATAGTGCCACCATTGGTTGTAATATTGATCTCCAGCATATAGGACCCTTTGCCATAGTGAACTAAACCAAAAAAACAATCAAGCAATAAACAAAACACAACGATTTCAGAGTTCCTCCAATATAGGAGTACCTCTCTAACAACGGAAGCTTTATTGATTACCAACAAATACAAGAGAACTCACAAACACAAAGTGTTCTCAAATGTACAAACTTATGCTTTTCACAACTTTCACACACAAAACTCTATCCCACATCCATCTATTTATACTAATAGATGTCATAGGTTTACACAAAGTCCCTAGAATATAGGAACCAAATCCTATACTAAATACAAATATCAAACCAACTAGGAAACGCAAATCCTTCATCACATCTTTCAAAACAAATACCTTTGTCTCCAGCAAAGGCTGAGTCCACGTATCCAACTGAGAACTTATCAATGTTGCCAAAATTAGATTAACCGAAATCAACCCAATTAAGTCCAAATTTTAATGCTCGCAAGTGTACAAATCGTAAAGTAGTATAGTAGGCAAGCACAAGATCGTTCCAACTAAGATTGAAATAATTCTAATTATCTAACTTAATTTGTATTGCACTTGAATTGAAATGGAAAAATTGATGATTTGAGAAAGAACTTTGAAATTGTAAATGTAAACAAAAATCAAATGAGCTTAAATAAATGACAAGAACAACAAAGAAATCAAATTATAAATCAATTGCGAAAGACACTAGAGCATCTAATTCACCATAACGAATCCAACTCAATTCCTACAGTTAATTATTAATGAGTAATCATCCAAATTGACGGTCTAGTTCCTCTAATTCATATAGTATCCATGACATCTAGATTACTATGTATACTCATATGTGCTAACAATCTATGACACCTAGATTACTAAACACACATGAGTTCATTAACGATTTGAGAACTACTTAAGAGACCGCATGAAACCTAGTGTATGGCATCTACATCAAGGAATTCATGGTACCATTTGTAAGACGCTAAAACCGAATTAACAACATGGCATTTGCGTTAACTCGCATCACATACACTCAACTCAAACCAAAGTGGTGGCCAATCACCAAGATTAAAATCAAGGTCATAAGCACATCAAAATGAAACTTTATAAATAATTAAACTGAGAAATTAAGAATTCATAGTTAGGCTACAACGTAGCCCTAGCGAAAATAAATTAGTTCCGGAACATAATCAGAAATATTATAGAATTCATAAAATTAAAAGAAAAATAAGTTTAGAAAAGCTTGAAAATCAATTGCTTTGCCGCTACCTTCTTCCCCTTGATTCTCTACCTACCGCAACCTTTTTCTCCCTTTCTTTTCTTGTGATCTGCTTGCTTCTCTTCTTTTTTTTTTTCTTTCTCTTGAATCATCATTAATGATTAACCTCATTATATGCACAGTCAAACTCCTTACCAATCGAACAAACTGAGAAGCCATATATCCAAATTTATGATCTTTCCGAAGACCCACGCATTGGTAGCTGATTTCAGTAGGTGACCTTTCTTCTAATTTGGTGCGGCTAACCCTTGGGAGAGACAAATACAACCCCTTTTATTTCTTTTGTCCGTACAATTGAAGGGATAATGGCACATGCTTTACTTTATCATCTGCATAACATTTAAATGAAATAGATTTATTATTATGAAACCCAAAAAGAAAAGCATATGATCATCTTAAATATGCTAGAAGCACACATGGTCAATTTACTTAAACAAAATATTGAGAAAGAATCATACTTGACCCATTTAATTCTATAATAACCAATGAGATCCAATATAATTTTTTTCATCTTGTTAATCTAGCTAGAGAACACAAAAAACATGTAATTCCTTCATTTAAATCAAATATATAGTAAGAAAATGTAGCTTTCGGGGTAAAATAAGTAGTAAAATAGGTGCTCAACAATCAATTCCTTCATCACATTTTTCAAAACAAATACTTTTGTCCCTTGTTCCATGTAAATACCTTAGTATCCGCTTAGCAGCATTCCAATGCTCTCTTCCGGGATCAGGACGAATATACACCATAGCATACATTAATCCTCCAACCAAATTAGCATATGGAATACCATCCATCTTTATCTTTTCTTCATCAGTTTTGGGACATTGTTGACTGCTCAACTTGAAGTGAGCACCTAATGGAGTTCCTGCAGGCTTAGTGTCTTTGGTTACTCCAAACTTTTGTAACAACTTCTCAAGATACTGCTTTTGAGACAAATGCACCAAACCTTTTTCTCTATCCCTTGTGATCTCCATTCCTAATATTTTCATGGCTTTACCGAGATCCTTCATTTCAAACTCCCTTCAAGTAATAAACAAAACACAACGATTTCAGAGTTCTTCCAATGTAGGAGTACCTCTCTAACGATGGAAACTTTTTTTATTACCAACAAATACAAGAGAACTCACAAACACAAAGTGTTCTCAAGTATACAAACTCATGCCTCTCACAACTTTCACACACAAAACTCTATCCCACATCCATCTATTTATACTAATAGATGTCATAGGTTTACACAAAGTCCCTAGAATATTAGAAACCAAATCCTATACTAAAACCAAATCACAAACCAACTAGGAAACACAAATCCAAATATATTGCGTCCAATATCAAGGAGAATGTTGATTCATCAAGCGATTCCTTATTGGTGGTCTGGTATGCCCACAAAACTCTAGGTAATTCATCGACCCATTTGCTTGATGCCTTAGGCGTTTCTTGAGGCTCTCCAAAAGAGTTTTATTTGATGCCTCTACCTGTTCATTGCCCTGTGGGTACTTGTGGTTCGACATATATTTGCGTATAGCATATATTATTCGTAGAACTCATTGATTTTCTAGCTGAAAAACTGAGGTCTATTGTCTGTGATTATAGTGTGCGGGATCCCGAAATGACAAATTATGCTTGTCCAAATGAACTTGATGATGGCATCTTCGGTGGTGGAATCGAGAGCTTTGGCCTCTACCCATTTGGTGAAATAATTATGCCACAATCATCATCTTTACTTTGCCAAAGGACCAAATAAATAGATGCCCACTACAAAAAAAAAATGTCTAAGGCTAAGCAAAGTGTGGAGCTCGTCCGTATGAGTATTAAAATATGTTTGAAGCGTTGGCATTTGTCGCATCGGTGGGCTAAGTTGGTGGCGACCCGGCACATGATGGGCAAGTACTAGAAATCCTTGTGGGCTAGCACGTTAAGCGTCTCGATGCATCTTAGGTCAGGCTTGGTGAAGCCTTTCCGTAGTAGGGTATCATTTAGAATGTAAAACCATATTGCTTTCTGCTGTAGCTTGCGGGCTTCTAGTCTGGCAGCTTGCAAAATGTCGTTCTTAATGTAATCCAGGATGGGATCTTATCATCTATAAGATGTATCAATCTACATCACCTCAGGTTCAACATCGTCGATATTCAGTTGGTCGTTATGTTCGACAAAGATCGAGCGTCTGAACTGGTGGTGTAAAGCAGATCCCAGGTTTTCCAATGCGTCTACATGCGCATTCTCCATTCGAGGAACTTGCTTTAGGGAATAAGTAATGAATGCCTTGAGAAGCTCTTGTACCTTATCCAAGTAATGGATCATCCTTATATGTTTTGCCATATACTCCTCACAAGCTTGATTAGTGATTAATTGAAAGTCATAGTGGATGCCCAACCTTAACTGTGAGTTCTTTCGTCAACCACAGATTGGCGAGTAGCGCTTCATATTCTGTCTCATTGTTCAATATGAATCCATCTGGAGTGACTAGTATAAGTCCAATGTCGTCACCTTTATGTTTCGATGATACGTCTATGTACAAATGCCACATGTTGGTCGGGCGGTCTGCTTCTACGAAAGTCTTGACTGCAAAGTGTGCGAGTTGAGGGGGTTGCTTCCTTTCCTCCGATGGAGTAAACTCCACAACAAAATCTGCCAAGGCCTTGGCCTTATTAGTAGTACTTAGTTGATAAATGAGGTCATATATGGCTCAGGTCTAAGGACCACTTTAGGACTCGTTTCGAGGTATCGGGGCTATGGAGAAAAGTGTGCAAATGGTACTTTGCCATGACGTAGACTTGGTTGCATTGAAAGTAAGGCCGCAAATTTTTTGCAGATGTCACGAGAGCCAATATGAGCTTCAATTTTTGGGTATTGGTTCTCAATGTTAAGATAAGTCTTAAAGATGTAGTACATTGGCACGTGGGACCCCCTGCTCTTCTCGAACGAAGGTCGAACTAACTGCTATGTTGGAGACAACCAGGTAGACGTATAAGTTTTTCCCTGTTTGTGGCTTAGATAATAATGGTGGTGAAGTGAGGTAAGCCTTCAAATTTTGAAAAGCTTGCTCACGCTCATCGTCTCATTTGTCTTGTTGCCCATCTTTTTTAAAGCCTTGAAAATGACTTACATTTGTCCATCGATAGTAATAGGAAACTGTTGAAAGTCACAACTTTGCCAATGAGGCTCTGTATTTCCTTGGTCATTGATGAAGAATTCATGTCTAAGATGGCCTATATTTGCCTCAGATGGGTTTCGATTCCTTTCTGGGTCACAAGGTACCCTAAGAATCGGCCCGATGAGATGCAAATGTGCACTTAGCTGGGTTCAGCTTCATCATAGACTTTGGTAGAATGTCGAAAGTTTTGGCCTAGTTGGTGAAATGATCTTCACGTTTTGGGCTCTCTACCATGATATCATCCATATAAACCTTCATGGATTCGTCGATGAGGCATTTGAACATCTTGTTGACCAGCCTTTAATATGTTGCGTCAACATTTTTTGGTCGAATGGCATGACCTTATAGCAGTAAGCCCCTTACTCGCTGATGATGGAGCACTTGATTTTGTCCGGCTTATGCATCATGATCTGGTTGTAACCAAAATAGGCGCTTAGAAAGCTAAGTATTTGGTTGACTGAACCAGGATGTCGATGTGTGGGACGGGGAATGGGCCTTTCAGACAAGCCTTGTTAAGGTATATGTAGTCCACACAAAGTCGCTTCTTGTCAAAACCTTCCTTGAAGACCAAAACTATGGTACTTCCTTGGCGAAGTCGGTCGCAAGGAGCCTATCGATCTGGACTTTGATGATGGCGGTTTTCTCGGTGGAAAAGTACCATATCTGCTCAACTAGCTTTTCTAAAGCGTATATGTGGAACTTGTGGCAAGCTATCTTGGTCTTGATCCCTAGTATGCCGAAAAGGTGGCCAAGCAAAAACATCTTTGTTGAGGCGGATGAAGGTTGTGAATCTTCCTTTTCTGTGGGACTAAGCTAAGAGCCTACATGCGCAATTCGCTAGAGGAGGTCAGGATCGAGAATGATAAGTTTTGCGTCCTTTTCAGGCAATGATAGAGACAAGGTTGAATTCATGCTGTTTGGCCTCTTTTAACCCTTGTGCTGCGCATCTTCAGGCCATAACTTGGTTACCACAAATTTCCCCTACTGTCTATGGGACGAAAAAACGAACTTTGAGGCAGTTGCTATTTGGAAAACATGTTGATCTTATCCATCCAAGGTTTGCCCAAAATATCGTTGTAGGGGGTGTTGAATTGTAATCTTGTCTTGGCCCATACACAAAGAAAGATCCATGCACATGCTAGAGAGTTCTAGCAAAGTTCAAGTTGGTGGAATGCATGCATAAATATCTAAGGCTTTTTGTAGAAAGATCTAGAATCTTAAAAAAAAGTGTGGTTGTTAAGCATTAGCTAGAAAGTTCTAGCAATGCCAAAGTTGGCAAACCTTGCCTATAAATAGGTGAGGTGTTAAGCTATGTGATGTAACAACCAAGAGAGCAAGTAGTGAGAAGTGAGAGTGCCAAGTGAGAAGAAACAACAAAACTTCTAAGAGTGTTTGAGTGTTTCCTCTTGTACTAAGTTTGTGAGTGAATAAAAATCTTGTGTAATACTTTGAGTATTCTTTCTTTCTATTGCATATCAATTCTGCTGCATTACATTCTTCTTTGTGAGATAAATATCTCCAAAGTAGTGAAGTCTATTTAAACCCCAACAAAGCGGTATCAGAGCTATGGCTAGCAACGCTATGGCAGCCTTCCAAGTTCCAGTGCTCGACAACAACAACTTTGATAATTGGAGTATCAAAATGAAGGCCTTTTTGGGACACACGATGTATGGGAAGTCATGGAGAAAGGCTACACTGAGCCAGAAGATGAAGCTACTTTGTCCCAACCCTAGAAAGAGAGTTTGAAAGATTCAAGAAAGAGAGACAAGAAGGCTATCTACCTCATCTACCAAACATTAGATGACAATGGCTTTGAGAAGGTCTCGAGTGCAACCTCTGCCAAGCAAGCATGGGAGAAGCTTCAAACTTCTTACAAAGGAGTCGAACAAGTGAAAAAGGTTCGTCTTCAAGTATTAAGAGGTGAGTTCGAATCTCTACAAATGAAAGGGTCTGAATAAATCTCTGATTATTTATCAAGAGTCTTAACAGTTTCCAATCAATTAAAAAGAAATGGAGAAAAGTTAGAAGATGTTAGAATTATGGAGAAGATACTACACTCGTTGGACCTCAAGTTCGAGAACATTGTCGTGACGATTAAAGAAACTACAAACATGGAAGAAATTAATATAGAGCAATTAATGGGTTCGCTACAAGCATATGAAGAAAAACATAAGAAGAGGCAAGGGAATGATGAGCAACTCCTCAAGACGCACGTCCAGCCAAAGAAGAAAGAAGAAAGCTTCGACAACGAGAAAAGCCAGTACGGAAGAAGTTGTGGTCGAGGTCACAGATGTGGACATGGACGGGGAAGTGGTTGGAACTTCTACAACTATAGCAACTATGAAAGAGGATGAAGCTCAACAAAAGGTCGTGGAAGAGGACGCTAAAACTTGAGGTATGAAAAATCTCAAGTTCAATGCTACAATTGTCAAAAGTTTGGGCATTATGCTTGGGAATGTAGAGCTCCAAGCAACATACCTGATGAGAAGGTCAATTATATAAAGGAAGAGAGAGAAGAGAATGGCATTGTGCTACTAGCATGCAAGAACAATGATGGAGACCAAGACTATACATGGTACCTTGACACCGACACCAGTAACCATATGTGCGGAAGAAAAAACATGTTCGTAGAGCTCAATGAATCTGTGAGTGGCAACGTTTCTTTTGGAGATGAATCCAAAATACCCGTAAAAAGAAAAGGTAACATCCTTATTCCCCTGAAAAATAGGGGTCACCAATTAATTTCAAATGTCTACTATGTGCCCAATATGAAAAGCAACATTTTGAGCTTGGGTCAACTCTTAGAAAAGGGTTATGATATTCATATGAAAAATTATAGCCTTTTTCTTAGAGATGACAAAGGAAGATTAATTGCCAAGGTAAAAATGTCAAAGAATAGGATATTTCCCATAAACATTCAAAACGATGTTGCAAAATGTCTTAAGATATGTTACAAAGACATATCCTGGCTTTGGCATCTTCATTTTGGGCATCTTAATTTTGGGGGACTAGAGTTATTGTCCAAGAAGGAAATGGTGAGAGGCTTACCATGCATCAGTCACCCTGATCAAGCTTGCGAATGATGTTTACTTGGGAAACAGTTCAGGAAAAGCTTTCCAAATGAGTCGACCATAAGAGCCTAGAAGCCACTCAAGCTCATTCACACCGATGTGTGCGGTCCAATAAAACCAAGCTCTTTAGGTAAAAATAATTATTTCCTTCTCTTCATTGATGATTTTTCAAGGAAAACCTGGGTTTATTTCTTGAAGCAGAAATCAGAAGTCTTTGGAGCATTCAAGAAGTTCAAAGCTGCTGTAGAAAAGGAAAGTGGTTGCAAGATCAAAGCCATGAGATCTGATCGAGGAGGAGAATTTACTTCAAAGGAATTTCAAGAATTATGTGAAGCTAATGGAATTCGTCGACCTTTGACAGTTCTAAGATCCCCTCAACAAAATGGTGTGGCGGAAAGAAAAAATTGAACCATCCTCGACATGGCTCGAAGCATGCTCAAAAGTAAGAGATTGTCTAAGGAGTTGTGGGCAGAAACTGTAGCATGTGCTGTCTACCTATCCAATCGATCTCGAACAAGAAGTGTGTGGGGGAAGACTCCGCAAGAAGCGTGAAGTGGAAGAAAACCAGGTATCTCTCATCTAAGAGTTTTTCGAAGCATAGCCCATGTACATGTACCAGATGAGAGGAGAACCAAACTCGACGACAAAAGTGAGAAGTTCGTCTTCATCGGATATGATTCAAATTCAAAAGGCTATAAGCTGTATAATCCGAACAATAGGAAAACTGTGATCAGTCGAGACGTAACGTTCGATGAAGAAGGAGAATGGGATTTTGGCTCTCATGCAAGTGATCTCAGCTTTTTTCCTCAATTTGAAGAAGAGAATGAACAAGGGATAATGGAGCAAGAAAGATAGGTTCAACAAGAATCCACTACTCCACCTGTTTCACCAATATCAACTAATCATGGCAATTCACTAGCATCAGCATCATCAAGTGGGAGTGTTGAGCAAAAATTGTACATAATATGTAAACAAATAATTCACTCGACACAATTTCACCCTCGTTCATTTTTTTCAAAGAAGGTTTTATTAGTTTGAGTTTGACCCGGTCTAGGCTACGCGCCTATTAATTACAACCTTTTTTTTAGAAAGGAATACCCTTTGATTCTAATATGAATAAATCGTAACTTGAGGATTTGGGTGTTTATTTGATTTTGTGACTGCATCTAGGTAGAACCCTAGATTGCCTACGTATCCTCGTTGAGGGATCAAGTCACTTGTAGTTCCTTGTATGCTTGATACTTGTTTGGATTTGATGCCTTGTGCAGTTTTAGCTCATGCGGGTGAGGACTTTGCGCCATTGGAGCGTTTAATGCCTTGTGCAGTTTAGGCTCTTGCAGTCGAGGACTGTAAGCCATTGGAGCTTTTGATGCCTTATGCAGCTTTAGCTCATGCTGGCAATGAGCAAGGACGTGGCTTCAGGCCATTTGAGTCTTGTTCCGTCTTCGTGCCCTTTGATACTTGATACGGCTTCGTGTCATTTGATACTTGATACGGCTTCGTGCCATTTGAGTCTTGTTACGGCTTCATGCTTTTTGTAATTTGAATTGGCTTTATGCCATTTGAAGCGGCTTCGTGCCATTTGAGGCTTTTCTTCGGCTTCGTTGCATGAGCAACATATATTAATTATAAATCTAGGAAGGGGTGTGATATCCACACACCCCATTTTACTTCTCACACACCTTTTTAATTTTCGGACGTCGGATCGGATGAATTGAAGAAGATCAACGGACAAAAATTATCAAGGGGTGTGTGAGAAGTAAAATGGGGTGTGTGGATAGCACACCCCATCTAGGAATTGTGCTTCCAGACTTCTTTTTTACTCTTCGTAGAATCTGTAATTACTTGGTCAAAGTAACAGAAGTGAATTTCGTTTATATAAACCAGGGATTCGTCTTGATTTCTTGGTTGCGTCTAAAATTTGGTATCATACTGCCTACGTATCCTTAACGGAATCAAACCGGCGTAGTTCGTAAAATATTTGATTTGGATTTGTAGACTTGTGTTCAGACTTGGTAAAATGAGAAGCCAATTGGATCTATTTAAAACCCATATATATGACCTTTGGTAATCACCTAATAGACTTTGTGCAATAGGACTTTAATTTGTCTTCTTTTTAAATAGCTTTGAAGACATAAAATGAGACTTCCACAAAGGATAAAGCCACCCCACTTTTTTATTTTCTTCCCTTTGAACTTTCAACTCTTTTAACATGGGATTTTAAACCCATTTGTACAACAAGTTTTACTCTCCCTTTTTTTTATGCCTTTACGGCTTCAAAGTTCAACACCTATGTGGGGTGCAGACTAGACTCCTAATTTCAATACCCTCTCTTCTTCTCCACGTGAGCAGACTTAGCCTTTATTCACTTTTTTCGTTTGGTGTCGATGAGATGGGGTTGCCCATCTTACCTTCCTTGTTTTTTTTTCTTTGTCCTGTGACCTTGTCTGTTTGTCTCCATTCCTCAATTATAAATAAAGCCCATAATTTAGATGGGGGAGGGGAAGGGGTAATGACTTTCTTTTCTCCACATGAGTCAATTACCACGTGAGGTGCCACGCTTAGTAGCATTCACACCCCTCTACGAGATGGCTTCAGAGATTTTTTTTTCTTGGCCTTAAAAACCGGTGGTCTCCCTTCAGAAGCAAAAGGCAGTTCCACAATACCTGGGCTCCCGTTGATTTCACAATGTTTTGAAATTCCTTTTGGGTTTACTAGCCATTGATTTCCGGATGAAGATGAGTAAGACTGGAGTTCCATCTCTTTTTGAATTATTCCAATTTATCCTCTTTCCCCCCTCAAATTGCAGAGCCCCCCCTTTTGTGTAGGTCACATAACTTTCATTTTTTTTTTACTACATCATTCTTTTGTTTCTTGCCACTTGTGCTTTTCTTTTTTGTGGATCAAAGACTCAAAACGAAGAGGGCAGGGGGTGTCAAGCAAGTTACCCATTTTCATTTTCTTTATGTTTTGGGTTTGTTTGTGTATTTGGAGTGAAGTGAAGCTCTAAACTGCGATGAATTTTGTGTGCAGGCGTCAGGAGCAACGACCTCTCTTCTATTTGGTTGTTGGACATACTATTTTGCAGTACCGAGTTCTTTGAAACAAGTGTTGATTCATGGCTCCAAAGGTGAGGATTGCACTTTGAAATTTGTAGTAACGCACTCATTGTATTTGTCGTATTTCGAATGGGTTTTGGTGTATTAGTGTGTAATTATCACTCTTTGGCATTTATGTTTCCATGTAGAGAATTATTTGACTGGTCTTGACGGTAGACATTGGTCACCCCTTTTGTGCTCCCATCTATGTGTTGTCTTTGATATTTGCCATCCTTTCTCATTAACACTTTGTACAAAGTGATGCTTTTCCCAAAACCTTTTGTAGTTTTGATTTGTTTTCTGGTTCTTTAAAGGTTTCCATGTGACTGAATTTTCCAATTAATTTGGGAAGTTTGACAACGAGGTCTTCCTTCTCTGTGAACTTGGGATAGCTTGAACTCCTTGCTTTAGTCTTATCTTCACGTGGCAGAGAAGCAGGTTTCTTTTAGCTGTCCATTTAAGGACTTGGGAAATTTCCTTTCTTTCCTTTTTGTCTTGTAGCAACTTTTATTTTTATTTCAAAGACTTTGGTCAAAATTTTGACACAATGTTTGATAAAAATGATAGCCACACTTAAGTCCTTCAGAAGACATCTTCTTCCTTTTCCTTTCTCTAGAGTAATCTTTGAAAAATGATAGCTACACTTAAGTCCTTCAAAAGATATCTTATTCCTTTTCCTTTTTCTGGAGTAATCTTTGAAGTATAGGACATCAGCAGCTAAACACCTTTTTGGAGCATATTGCTTCTACTTTTGCCAATAAACTCCTGCACTGTTGTTGACTGAATAACAAAAACAAGTTATGGTCGATATTTGGATTCGAAACTTTTGTTATTTCTTTATCAAATATATTGCTTGCCGTGACACCAATGGTTCCTTCTTTCTTGGGATGTACGATGAATACGGATTTCTTAGACTTGATTGGAACTTCACATGGTGGTTTAGGCCACCTCGAAGAAATTCATGGGATTTTGGAGATTATTTCTGCTGCTGTTAGTGGGGACTCCAGATCCTCTTCTTCATTTCTCTTTTAAACGTTGCAATTTTCTTGTATAAACTGAAGGTTAAAGACTCTAGGTAATTGATTACGCCCTTTTTTCTTCATTTTTGTCTGCAACACAACATCAAACAGGAGAAATAAATAAATTAACAGAACTTGTTTCATACCTGGTGATGAATGTTTCTTCTTTTGGATCTTGACTCGAAAGCACAAAAGATCAAACTGCTTGCCCTCTTTTCTGGCAGCACCTTGTTGCTTTTGGTATTTTCTCTCAAAGTTTCTCTATTTTTTCTGAAGAGTTTCCCCTCTCATTTTCTGTGTTTTTCTCTTGCTGCAGCTGATGCCTATTTATAGGCAGCCTAGGAAGGCTTTAGAGTTTGTTACGTGGGGGGAGATGGAGGCCATGACCTCCTGCCACTTTCTGTTAACCCCCATTTATGACTTCACGTTTCTTTTTATTGCAGAAAATGGGGGAGCACCTGTTTTTTGCACGTTTCTTTCCCCTTTTGTAGGAAGAAATGCATATTTTATTTTTTATTTATTTATTTATGGATGTTGATTTGTATGTAAAGCTCATCCTCATCTTTTGGGCTGAATTACATTTTTTGTTTTACCTTGTAGTTTGACCCAATTTGTATGGACTCTATTTTTTATTTTGTATATTTTTGTTGTTCAACAGCGAGTCTAAATGAAAGAGAAGTAACACGCACAAGAAGTATATGAGATCTCTATGAGGTAGCTAAAAGACTTGATAATCCTACGATTTTATGTCTCTTTGCTGATTGTGAACCAGTTGACTTCCAAGAAGCAGTGCAAGATACTAAGTGGAGGAAAGCAATGGATGAAGAAATTGAAGCAATCCAGAAGAATGATACATGAGAACTCGCTATTCTTCCGAAATGACACAAAGTCATCGGAGTTAAGTGGGTGTACAAGACAAAGAAAAATGCCAACGGAGAGGTCGAAATATACAAGGCTTGATTAATGGCGAATGGCTATAGTCAAAGAGCCGGAATCGACTATGATGAGGTATTTGCACCCGTTGCTCGTTTGGAAACGATATGATTACTAATTTCTTTGGCAACTCAAAACAAATGGAAGATTCAACAAATGGATGTGAAGTTCGTTTTCCTAAATGGAGTCCTTGAAGAAGAAGTCTAAATTTAGTAACCATCAGGCTATGAAATCAAAGGGCATGAAGACAAAGTTCTGAAGCTGAAGAAAGCCCTCTATGGGTTAAAACAAGTGCCACGAGTATGGAATAGTCGCATCGACAAGTACTTTCAAGAGAACAACTTCATCAAGTGTCCTCATAAACATGCTCTCTACGTCAAAGTCAAAGATGAAGATAGTCTGATTGTGTGCTTATATGTGGATGATCTAATATTCACAGGAAATAATCCAAACATGTTTGAAGAGCTCAAGAGAGTGATGACCAAAAAATTCGAGATGACTGACATCGGGTTGATGGCATACTACCTAGGCATTGAAGTCAAGCAGAACGAAGAAGGCATTTTCATCTTCCAAGAAAACTACACAAAGGAGATACTGAAAAAGTTCAAAATGGACGACTGCAAGCCCATAAGCACACCAGTGGAGTGCGGAGTCAAACTAACCAAGCATGACAAAGGAGAAAGCATAGATCCAACATTTTGCAAAAGTCTAGTTGGAAGCTTGCGCTACTTGACTTGCACAAGACTAGATATTCTCTGTGTCATCGGATTAGTCAGTCGCTACATGGAGAATCCCACAACTACACATTTGAAGACGGCCAAAAGAAATCTTCGATACCTTAAAGGTACTATTAACTTTTGCTTGTTCTATTCCAGTTATAGTAACTACAAACTTGTTGGATATAGCGATAGTGATTGGGCAGGAGATTCCGACGATAGACACTGCATTCACATGGATCTCAAAGAAGCAACCGATTATCACACTATCAACTTGTGAAGCTGAATACATAGCTGTTACCGCATGCGTCTGCCATGCAATTTGGCTAAGAAACTTGCTGAAAGAATTAAGCATGCCACAAGAAGAGCCAACAAAGATCTATGTCGATAAAATTAGGGACTAAAATAAGATGTGGTGGTGAATATTAAATTAGGGACTAAAATAAGATTTTGAAACCCATTAAGGTTATAATCTAAAAATTATCTTATATAGGTCCTAAAATCTAAATACCCCCTTATTATATCCACTTCTGTTGTTTCCAGTCCAAGCATAACTCATCCTGCACACATCAAATACTTTTATACACACCTACTAATTTAAAGGGAGCTGATATAAAACCATACAAATGAAAATAGAATTTACCCAACAAAAAAGAAAAGAAAAGGAATATGCATCCAATATATATCTTAAAGATCATATGATGTTAGTTAAATACAAAATTATTTGAAAACACGAGGTACCACAAAGAGGGCCGATTCAAGCACACCGTCCTTGACTTTACGGTCATGGGACACCTTCCCAATCTTAAGCCTTCCCTGTAAACATCTCAATCAGTCTAACAAGTTCATATAAATACATCAATGATTTCAATCTAGATACTTGACAATAGGCATTAACCTTGCACAAACTGTTCTTTATTACACCAGAGGTTTTCCCTTAACCTCACAAAAGCACTCTCCAATTTATTTGATCATCGGTCTTTCCCTGACGTATGTGTAAAGCATCAGTACAAATAAACTAGTATTATGCCTTAATTTGGAAATCAATTGTACAAATAAAGTAGTATGATGGATCAGTACAAACTGTTTTTATTACACTAGAGCTTTTCCCTTAACATCTCCATCAGAACAAGATAAGACATACTCATGCACATACCTAAGAAGCAAAGTGTATCATCCCACTGATTTTTTATCATTACTTTAGTCTAAAGTAGGAGGGGAAATTTCACTATTCATATGAACAGTGTTTTAGTCTAAGGTAGGAGTGGAAATTGCACTATTCGTATGAACAGTGTTTTGGACCACATTTCAGTTTATTTACAAGACTGCCACTCGGATGCTTTTAGCCAACTATCTCTTTATTTACAAATATGCCAGTCAGGCTTAAGACCCAATTTGCAGCTGCTTCATCTCTGGTTCTTCTCCCCCAACTCCAAAATCCCTAAACCCCAAATCATGGATCCGAAGCTCTTCGCAAGAACCCTAATCCGAAATGCGATGGCGAGCAGGTCCTACTACACGAGCAGGACCAAGTAGCCGACCCTTTACAACAAAATCAGCCCGCTCGGAAACTCTAGCTTGAATGTGGTTCTAGAGCTCGACGACTGGGTCTACAATGGCAACAAAGTCCGAGTCACCGAGCTTCAGCGCATCATTCATGACTTCCGAAAGCGGAAACGCTTCTCCTAAGCCCTCCAGGTTTCCATCTTTCTTTCTTACCTTGCAATTTGTGTTATCCCTTGTTTGGTTGCTCAGAAAATGAAAGAATTGATGCAGTTTTGGATGCTTAATTTCATATGGATCACAGTGGCTGTTGGTTTGAACTTTGAACTAAGAATTGATGCAGTTTTGGATTCTTAATTTCTTATGGATAAACCAATAGAATTAATACTGAAAATTTACCAATGGATAACACTTCAAAGTTGATTGTATAATATAGTTGTCCTTACTCTATAATAATTTCGAGTTTTTGACATATCTGTGTGTGTGTGGAATGTAACATATTGGATTTAGGTTATACTGTGCATAGTTTTATTGTCTGTTGTTATCTGCGCTATACCATTTCTATGCAGGCTCTGAAAGTTATTCATGAGCTTTATAAGCACTTTCCATAATTTAAGCAGTATGTTTTGGGTTCTTTTTCATTAGGTCATTAGCTACTGATTAATAGAGAAACGAGGACCATGCCACTGATTTTGGGTTTTTTTTCTAATCTTCTGATTTTGGGGTTTTGCAGGGAGTGCTGATGTACTGATCTGAGAACCATCTTCTTTTTCTTCTTCTGCTTCTCCCTGTGCATTCCAGTTTGACTGTCTGTGATCAAAAAGGTCAGTTCATCTAAATTCAGCAATTGACTCTCAAACTCTGAATCTGATTTCGTCTCCTTCTGCTGATCTCCTCCATTCCCCTCTTCTCTTTTTCTTCCGTAAATTTAATCAACTAATTCAATTATTCTTTTTTTTTTATAGAACATCTGTGACTCCACGAAAGATTCAGTTTTTGCCTGATCATTGTCAAACGCTGTAGCAACTGTAAGTTTGTCAAAATTTATAAGTATGGTTATTGATTGCTGGAATTGTGATGGTAGTTTTCCAGATTTACTTGCTCATGATCTTTGTATTGCCTTACTGTGAAAAGATGGATACTTTGCTGCAAAATGTGTTTAATTTAATGGAGATTTGCTAGGTTTTTTAATACTATTAATTGGATAATGGATATTGGAGATTTTCTCCAAAAGATTATAATTTATATAGAATTTATAAGTTTTATTACTTTCGGGTTACTTTATGTTTCGATTTAGTTGGATTTAGCATTCTTCACAAGCTTTGATAAGTGTTTAATTTCTAATTTTTGTTCCATGCATGGTTGATTTTCTTTGATAATTGTTGAATTGCTTTTATATTTGCTTGGTACTTAGGATCTAAAGCATTTTGCCTTTTGAAAAGCAGCTGCAGGGAAAGTATGAGGTACCCTTTTCTTTGTTGTGTTTTTTTTTTTAATTTCTAATTTTTATGCAAGACATGAAATATTGTAGGAATCAAATGTATGATTGTCACCAAATGTATATATCTTTCGTGGAATAGTATTGATGATTATGGTATGCATAGTTAGTTTTCCTTACTCTGTTTGAATTTCTCTCTAATTTTCTTTACTCTTCCTCATCTGCTATGTTGTATGTGAAAATCTGAAATGATAGGATTTGTTAATCTACCTTATTATTGGTGATTATGGTAAGTCTATGCATAGTTAGTTTTCCTTACTCTGTTCGAATTTCTCTCTAATTTTCTTTACTCTTTTTTTTATCTGCTGTGTTGTTTATGAAAATCTGAAATGATAACATTTGTTAATCTGTGTTTTGGGTTGTGATTTCCATATTTTACCTAAGTCATTCCTTCTCCCATGGTTTCTCAACTTTTGAATATGTAGCGTAATGCCCTATTGCTAGACATTCTGGCAACATAGGTGGTTATGTTGCCAGACAGTGTATATGGACCACACATTCTCGCAAAAGTTTACCTGATCAATGGTTGGCATATGTGGTCAAACTATCATTACGAACCATTGTTAAGATGGGTGTTTGCTTAACGTGTGGTGCCAGATTTATAGTTTTGCGACATTTCTGCTATTTATAAGAGAACAGTGCTCGCTCCTCTTCCTCCTTGCATATTGATAATTATATATATGTGTGTGTGTAACAAAGTATATATCATTTTTTGTGTGTTGTACATGTTATACAAATGCAAATGCTATATCACCCCCCCCCCCCCCCGAGGTACTGAAACTCACATATCATATGGTATGCATATGTTGTTTTGTTTTATTGAACTGGACTAATAAAGTTTAGAGTTTCTACTTATTTGATTTTGATATGGAGTAATTTTGCTCCTCTGTTAATAAGTTCATGTTCCCTCTCTTAATTCAGGTATTGAGTATACCCCTTTCTGCCTTGGGGTCTTTGAAGTGGCTTCAGAGTAATAAGGGTTTAGGGTTTAGGGCCGGATTAAAATTTTGGAGTTTCTCTCTCCTAACTCTCTCTGTAACCATCCATCCATTATGGCGTTTGAGCGTTTCACAGGTGGGGAGGACAAGTACAAATTTGTTCCATAACTCTCGATTCAATCGTCGTTTGATGCATTAATTTCAATCGTCCTTTTTTTCCCTTATTTTCTTCTTCCTCTGCTTTTCTTTTGCTACTGCTACTTCTTCTTCTTCTTCTTCTTCCCCCTTTTGGTTCCCCCCTCTCTTGCTTTATTTCTTCTGATATTTTCTCTCTCTCTTGCTCTCTTCAAAATCCCACAACAGTCTTTGGAGTTGGAGGCTTTTGCTCTGTTGGGTTTTTTTCCAATAACTCAAAGGGCCGAAACGTATTCCCTTTTCATCTGCTTCGAAAAGATTTCAACTTTAATGTCTGTATGTGTATTGACTCTTCACTGAATGACAAGAACTAGGGTTAAAGAATCATCCTATAAAGTTTAAACTGGAAGGGGGCAGGTTATCAATTACAGTTGGGGCAAGATTTTGGTATTAACCATTTAATCTCTCTGTGTTCGTGTTGAATTTTAGTTGGGGCAATCGATTTTTATAAGTGGGTTTGTGACATTACTCTATAGGCAAGTAATTTTAGGAAACATGTTTTGAAATTACAGAAGTTTCTATGTCGAATTCACTTTATTTCACTTTGAATCGTTGTCAAAGGACTGCTTTTGGGAACTTGGTGGCGCATGAGGAAGTTCTTCAGGTTATTCAAACGTTCGGAGGTTAACTTTCCGTTTGGAGATTCTATTGAAAATAAGTTGTAGTCATGAATTTTCAGCAAGAGAAGCTCGTCAGGTTAGTTTGACAATTAGTACTTCTCAATATTTATTCGTTTCATTTAAAATGGTCTACAACGACATCCATTATTTTGTGTTAAGTTATTTTTTGTTTTTGGTTTAGGCACTTATTTGGTTATGTCTCTGTTCTCTACCTCCTCCTCTAACTCTCCTTTCTTTTTCTCCTTCTTTCCTCTCTACAAATTGCAAATATGGTGGAATTGGTGGAGCTTCCCACTAGCCTCGACATCCTTCCTTTCCGGAACAAGGTCCTTTTAAGATTTGATTTTTTTTTCTTTGGCTTATTTTCATCTGATTTCTCAAACGATTTTGCTAATGAAGAGAGTGTTCGGTTCTTTGATTTCTTTTGTCTGCCTCCTTCTATGTTGCTTTGTCATTTACATTTTCCAGTGTTGGTTCATGGAAATTTGTAAAAATGGCTGTAGTTTTCTGAGAAGGTTGGGATTTTGGTTATGTTTTTTGCATAGGGAAGGGTAAATGATTCTTATTCTGTTAATCGGTCTCTATGTGTTTCATTCTCCACTTCAACTCCTTTGTTTGGTAGTGTTATATATTGTATTCATGCACTATAAACTAATGCTTAAATTAGATGTTGCTAAAAAAGGGTCTTTATCTTCTAAATCCTTAGCTTGCTCTACCTTGAATACGTTTCGAGTTCTTTTATATAAGATTATTCCTTATGAAGAAGTGAACTAAATAGGGAGATTCTTATTTTTCTTAAGATTTGGTTCCCCAAAATGATTGTGACGGTGATGGAAAATGTTTATTCTGTGATTTTAAAAAAAGGTCAGATAATTTTGTAATTTTACATTTTTTTAGTTTGTCAAATATTTTACCTTAAATTTAGGTGGGGTTTCCCTTGAATGGAAATTTTGAGAAAAAAGGATAAGATTTTGACATTTTATTGCTTTGAGATGCTACTTCTGAGATTATTTTGAAGTTCCCGTTCATTACAATATTGTGATTTTGATAAGAGCTTTTACTACATGTTTTTTGTTGAGTAATGGTTTGCTTGGTTAGAAGAAACTCTTTGAGGTTATTTTAAAATCTATTTTGTGGATGAATCTAATTAGTCGGGTTTAAGTTATTTAAGAAATTTAATTACAAAGTTGTGTCTTTTTTTCTGAGTTATGTTAATAATTCTACCTAATTTTTTTGTAAATTCATGGTTGGGTTTAACTTATATTAGAAAACATGGATCATTCAAGTCTCAGTACAACTAGATGTTTGTTTACTTGCACAAAATTTTTGTGCATTCAAGTTTGTTTCTGCTTCTCAGGTTCTTTGTCCCTGTGTTTATTAATTGTGTTTTTGTCTATTTATTTGGGCAGTCTCAGTGGATTGAAGATCTCAGTCAAGGTTCGTTCCCTATCATTTCAAGCTAGATTAGCTGGTGAGTGATATGCTCTTTGTACAGGTGCGCTATCATTGGTGCTCACTTTGTACTACTGCTTTTGTAACGTTGGGATGTTTCAAGATTTATGACTCTGTGCGCTCTCTCTCTCTGCACTCTCTTTCTTCCCTCGCTCCCTCTCTGATGTAAAGCCATTTTATGGTACAATGTGTTTATCCAATAGGGAGAGAAGAGAAAAATTGTGAGTGAGGATGTCACCCATTCGTGCGGATCTTCGATTCGGTGGGTGGGATTGTGACAATGAGAGAAAGAAAGTATGATAATGGGAGTAAACTATACCCCTTACAAATATTAGTTTCGGTTCTCATGTCCAAGTATTTCTTTCTACTTTCAATTAAGTTTTGTTTGTATGTTATTTTTTCATGGAATCTCTTGCACAGATTTCAATTACGTTGTACTCGAATATCCTGAACTCAAGTCAATCAGGATTTTTTTATTTTTTTTGGTTGAAACCATTGAATTTCGTTGTACTTGAATGATATAGATGTGGGGAATACATTTACATAAGGATTAATTTTAACCATTGAATTTTTTTCATTTTTCCTTGGAGCTTGAGTAACAAGATCATCAAATTCTTATATTCGTGATCTATGAGAATAAATCCAGATGCATAACAATATTGTTACACTTACTACTTTTATTGGGTTTTTATACTGTTTGTGTGTTTGCTTAGTCATGCCTTGGAGTTGGATGCACTTTGTGTAATGGATTGTGATTTGTTTGAAAATATCTTTAGGGTGATGATTTTGAGTATAATGTGTTTTCCTAATATTTTTTGGGGAAAATTAGATTATCATCCTTCTTTTTGCTACTCCATTGATTAAAATCCTATTCCTTTTCAATTTTTGATCAAGGTCCTTGGGTATTAATAACATCATTAATTATTTCAATAATAAAATAATTTTTTTATTTCTAAATACATTCATTTAATGTTAAAAATGTTACAATTAGTATATTTATATTTATGACTAAATTTTTTATCATATATTTTTAGTTTTAGTTTGTACCCATTTTTAATTTGTAATTCTTTTTTAACTTGTACCAATTTTCTTTTCAGTTTTAATTTGTACCCATATATTAATTTCTTTTTGTGCCCATATTTTTTAAAGTTTATTTGTATTTGTACCCATAAATATTTTTTTATTTGTACTTTTTATTTTGCTAAATGTACCCATGCTAATTATATGTACCCATTCATGTAAAACTTTTTAATCTTAAAATGTACTCATTCTTAAATATACCAATTTGTTATATGTAAAATGTACCCTCTTTTTTTTATATATAAAATCTATTCAATTTTTTTCTAATCCATTTTTAAACTTATATGGGTACATTCTTTTTTCTTTGATTTTAAAATGTATCCATGTCAAGTTTAATCGAAGAAATTTACTAATGTTATTAAGCCTAATTTTTTTTATTTTTTGTGATTTTGAAGAATGTACCCATGTTTTGATACAATAAATTTTTTGGTTAATTTTGATGAATGTACCCCTGTTTATATATATACACACACACACAATAGTATATTTATATTTTAATATTTTTAATCCCACAAATTATGGTTTTTTTATTTAAAATGTCATTTATATAAACAACTAAACTTTCTAATTTTTAATTTAAAAAATATAGTAACGTACAAAGAAATAAATTATCACATTAATTTCAGAGACCTCGATAAAAAATTAAAAACCAACAAGGTTTCAATTAAAGAATATTCATAACTAAGGACCGCATCCAAAGTCTTCTTATTTTTTTTCTCTCTCTTTGTAGTCTAGTCGTGCAGAAGACATCTTCATTAACCGGTAACAGATGAAATCGTTTGCTGCCGAGGTTCCTATGCAAAAGAGCGAAAATGCTACAAGTGGAGGATAGATAACAGCACAAGACACATGGTATGAGGGTGCAGATAAACTGTACATATGCATCTGGAAAAAGTAAAAAGTTAAGGCAGGTTGGTTGTAGCTTCTCCTTCTCGCCACAACAGAAAATAATTTTGAACTGCATTAAGCTGTTAATAAATTAAGTTTAACCTATATATTACTTATCAAGAATGGGTAAACTGTTTTAAATAGGAAAATTAAGTGCTTATATCAGGTAAATTGTCAAATTTACAAAGTTTTCTGGTAAATTAGATATATTGTTTAATTCGAAGAGTTGTGTTGACCTTATATAGTTTAATTGCGTCCCCTTTTTCCAATCCCTATATATCTGCTCAACTCTTGGGTCAATTATTTGCCAGTAGGAATGTTTAATTGCTTGATCAATGATGTCGATTCAATTTGAAGAAGAAATAGGACTTTTGTTCAATAGGGATTTGAAATAGGGATTGAGACTCTCACATATGAGTAAGATGTCCCGATTGTTCATTGATTGTTAGGTACTACGTCTTTTTAGTTGCTTTGTGTGGAAACTATTCATACCTGTTGCGACTAATACATTCAAGTCCCGCAGCAACGCACGGGCATATTTTCTCGTAATGTCTATTTCAAATATATGGGTTACCAAGATTTATTGAAGCTTAAGTTATTTAATGAAATTGAGGGAAACATCTTTTTAATTTACTAACCATATGATGGCCCAATGGAAGCTGTGATCAAACCAACAAAACAACTACAACAGTATTAGAACAAATAAAATTAAAAATTAAAATACAAGAGGAAAGTTCCAAAATTTGAGTGAGAATATAGAGAATCAAATTCAAAACCCTAACCCTAAAATCAGTCCAAATATATGCATACCAATTTCTAAGCCGCCCTGCAACCCAATCGTCATCCACCATCATTCATAAGAGAGAATAAGCATAGGAATAGTTTTTGAACAAGAAAAATATTACTGCGACAAATTGTTATCAAGGGCTCATTAATAAAGGAATATCCAAAAAAAAAAAGATACAAATGAAATCAAACTTACCCAACAAAAAAAAAGGAATATTCATCCAAATATAAACTCTTCCTATTGGCTGGCGAAGCAATGAGATTCAACGGAGCGATGGACAGATCAACGGAGTGACAACGAAGCGATGGACAGGCGGATCAACATAATGAGCGGCGAAGGTGAGAAAGAGAGCGAAACAAATGTCGAATTTATAAGGTTTTCAACGAAATTGGGGAAAATTGCTACAAAAATAAAGCTTTTGATGGCAGTTTTGAAGAGGTTATGGTGCGCATAGTCCCATCTCCACTGAGTTGGCTCGGAGGAGGATAAAGGGTTCTTTTGGCATCTGCAGAGGGACGAAATGGGAAATGCGAAGCAGGTTTGACAGTAAGTATGAACAGGGGGTGCTAGTGGGGACTTGGGATTGGAGTAGAACGGGGGCTTGTACCCGATGGACCGTGGATTGCACAAGACCAAATTGTTGGGGCAATGAACTCTAGCCCATGCGAGCTTCAGCCCTAGATGGGGCTCGAGCGACAGGCCCGACACAAATTGGTGGCCCGAGAGCCCGAGGTGGAGGTGATGCAAGGCTGACGTCAGGGCGACGTCAGCCACGTTTCAGATTTTTTTGCATCAGGCGCGTGCACTTCAAGCGTGCGTGGGGGTGCGTCCCCGACAGGTTTTCAGACGTGGGGCCCGCGGTGCAGAATTTGAAATGTTACCGTTAGGTGGGACACGTGGCTTCTTCGTTCGTTGGATTTCAATGGTTACTTTTTATGGACCGTTGGATTTCCAACGGTAAAAAAAAAATTCAAACCTTCATTAATTTCAGCCATTGGATTTGAGATCAACGGTCCACGTTATTCACCTTTATAAATTAAAAAAAATAACAGTAAAAAAAACTGAAATACTACTGTTGTGCCACATGGCACAATCTGGAGGGTTGGATTTCAAATTTTTTTTTAATCCAACAGCAAAAAATTAATTATGTGAATAAAAAATGAATAAAAAATCCGAAATTTAAAAAAAAAATGATTTTACTTTTCTATAAATACATTCTCATTATTTTCTACCTTACATCACAATTTCATATTTTCTCAAATACTTTCAACCACATTCCTATCTTTCTCTCAAAGTTTTAATCCAATTATTTTCCAACAAAATGACTAATGATGCAAGTACAAATTGGACAATTATTGAAGATGTTACGTTGTGTTTTAGCTGGGTTGAAGTTATTCATGATCCGATTGCAGGTAATGAGATGCAGTTGCGAGAAATGTGGAGTCTTATTCATACCAATTATCTTGAGAAAATTGGTGGGAAAAGAACCAAAGAATTGATGTCCAGTCGTTGGAAAATACTCAGTCAATCGTTTAGTATGTGGAGAGATGACTTGGCACAAGCTAGTAGTAATCTTCGAAGTGGGGAAAATTTAGCGGATTAGGTAACAATATATTATTTATTTGTTTGTACTATACCCAAATTTACATTAGCTACTTTGATTATAATTATTTCTTCTCCTGCATTGTGTAGACACTTCAAGCACAAACTTGGTATAATGCCAAAACCAAAAGCAAAAACAAATCATTCAATCGGTGGGAATGTTGGAATATTATCAAAGATTGTCCTAAATTTAGAGTTGTTCCTGTCAGTCCAGAAGTTGTCATGAACAACACCCATCTACACTCTATACCCGATCATGTTTCGCATGTTCATGAAGATGATGTAGAAGAAGTGGCGAAAACGCCCCCCCCCCCCGGAACAAGCGTCGAGGTCGACCCGTTATCCAATTAGGCCTCAAGGTAAGAAGGCTTCAAAGAGAAAAGGGAGTGCTTCCAAGAATGATTATGGAAAATATATGGAAGAACTTGCTCACCAAGGTGAATTGACTTTGGCGCGGGAAATGGTTAAATTTAAGGCTAATAAGGCTAGAGATGAGGCAAAAGCTACAGCTGCTGAGAGATTATTTCAAGCTAATGAGAGATACTTAGGCAAGAAAGGGAAGAGATTAAAGAATAAAAAAGGGCTCAACAAGATCGTGACATTATGAATGATCCTTTAGTGGGGAAGTCACTGAATTCTAAATATTTTTGGAATTCGGAGAAAGCGGACGTGGTGCGAAGGAGGCGTGCAAGGGAAGCGAGAGCCAGAGGAGATGGTCCTAGCACCACAAGAGGAGATGGCCCTAGCACCACAATAGGAGATGATCCTAGCACCACAAATTGGTTAGGTGATGATTTTCCATTCACGAGGGACTAGGGAATTTGTTTTTAATCAGAGCCCATAATTTTTCAATCACTTTGGGTTGTAATTTCTTATTTATTGAATATAGTACTTTATGTTGTGTTCAATTTATTGAATTTAGTACTTTATTTAAATTTAAGAGTATATTTATTTAATTTGGTAATTTATTTAAACTAAGCGTATATTTATTTAATTTGGTAATTTATTTAAAGGAAAACTAATGAAAAGAGCTTGAAAACTTTGAGTTTTAATGATAAGGACAAAATAAAGGGTAAAGTGAATAGTACCATGTTTGACTTTTTAGTGTAAAAATGTGGTTTTTCGTTAAAGTGAACAGTACCGTGGGCTTTTCGTTAAAACTCCCTTTATTTAAACTAAGAGAATCTTTATTCAAAGAATATAAACACACCAAATAAAATTACAAACACACCAAATAAAAAAAAACTCACTAAATGAACTTAAAAAACACACCAAATAAAATTAAATAAACATACCAAATAAAAACAAACACACTAAATGAACTTAAGTTTCTTGAGCTTGTTTCAATTCCCACTGGTGCTCTATCAAGTCAATTTGATGGGCATAGTGCATATATGGGTCCTGAATTGCAGTATATTGTTGAATGAGCCTTTCATTGTAACATCCATCCCTTTGTAATGGCTCGTGTTGCATAGGTTCTTCGGTAGCATCATGAGCACAATATATTTGTGTTCTGGAATTGTTCATCGTGTCTGGCTCATATTCATCAACGGCATCATAATTGTACTCATCTTCCACAATCATGTTGTGAAGAATGATGCACGTCATCATGATGGATCGAAGCGACTCTAAATCAAACATTCTGGCAGCACCCCTAACAATCACCCAACAACCTTGGATGATACCAAAACAACGCTTCACATCCTTCCTACACCCTTCTTGACAGCTTGCAAAGTGTTTTTCCTTTGCACTTCGTGGACGTGGCACTGTTTTGACAAACAATGACCATCTTGGGTAAATGTCGTCTGCTAGGTAGTATGGCCCGTGGTACTTATTTCCGTTGACCCAGTACGTGACTCTTGGTGCTTTTCCTTGGAGGACATCGTTGAACACTGGGGATTGGGCAAGGACATTAAGGTCATTTTGAGCCCCTGGAATACCGAAAAAAGCATGCCAAATCCATGTATCAAATGATGCCACCGCTTCCAAAATGATACTTTTTGCTCATTTTCTGTCCCCAGAAGCTCTTTGCCATGCACTTGGACAGTTTTTCCAGGTCTAGTGCATACAGTTGATGCTTCTAATCATCCCAGGAAAACCTTGCATCTCGACCTTCTTCAGAAACCTTTGCAAGTCCATCTCAGTAAGTTTCCAAAGGTACTCTGCGGTGTAGAAAGATTCGATTGCGGAGCAAAACCTCATCAGAGACTAAAGAATGGTTGATTTCCCCATCCTCGCTATCTTGTCTACTTGGTCTGCAGATGCTCCATATGCAAGCATCCGCAAGGCAACAGTAATTTTTTGCTCAGGAATGAGACCCATAACACCAAAAGCATCATTTTTTTTTGCACAAAGTAAGAATCATGGTTGCAAACAGCAATCATGATTTTGTTGAACAAATGTTGTTCCATTCTAAAAAGACGTCTAAAGTACGTTTTAGGGAATGCACTGTTACAGACAAAATAATCGTCGAAGAGATCCGTACCTCGTCATTGCCTGCTTCTATCAAGGTTTGCGGAACGGTTGGGCCTGCAGATCTGAGTCACATCTTGGATGACTCGACGGGAATGTGAGGCTCTTTGGCTTCTTGCTTCGTCATCTCTCCTTCTACGCTCCTCATCCTCTTCGTCTTCCATCTCATTTTGGGCCACTTGGAGATTGAACATTTCTTCCCCTTGCTTAAGCAGTTCTTTCTCTTGCTCCTTGATTTCCCACAACATCCTTGAAGAAGAAGACATTGTAAGAATGAAGCATAAACTATGAATAATGATAGAGATTTTGATTTTGGTGTGTGATTTCTGGTTCGGGATGGTGGGTTATATGGAGGAAAAAGAAAGGATTAAGTTGTAGATAATGTCACGTGGTATGCAGTCATTCGTTAAAAACCTAATCGAAATTTATCCTGAAAGATTGTCTTTAGATTGTGACACATGGCGCAACATGATTAGTTAAAAATGTTATCGGAAATTTATCCTCAACGATTCTGACAAGCTAACGACACGTGGCACAAGAGCATTGGATAAATATCTTATTGAAATCTATCACCAAAAATTGTCTTATCAGATAATGACACGTGGCACAACGAGAACGATTAAAAATCTTATCTGAAATTACAAATAAAATTATTTTGTATTATTTTATAAAATAAAAAATACTAATATTTATTGTATATTGCCATGGCTATTCAATGTAGGGGTGGAGATGCAAAAGGCAGTTACTGTTCATTGGAGGCTATTCAATAGTGACTTGCCCTAGAGGGCCTTTGCAACGCTGGAGTTGCTCTGAGAGAGAGAAAAAAAGAGATGACATAAATTAACGAACTGAAAAAGGGGAAGGGAAGATAAAGTGGAAGAGATGGGCACAAAGAAGGCAGAGAGCACGCAAAGTGGATTTGTCAAATTTCAAAGATTGTTTAAAATTTTGCAAAATTTGGTGTCCTACCTTCTCTAATTATTATTTTTTACTTATAAATGATTGTACCACACGTTATGCCTATGGTAGATAATAAAAAGGCATTGTGGATATTAACCATATTGACCACGAGCATCACGCATGGTGGCTTAGTATATTTACAACATGCAACTTTCGCATGATCATTAATTATTTGTTACCACGGATTAAAATTTTCCTGTGACAAAAATTTGTTATTCACCACGTGCTCATTATGCCCGTGATAAATTTGTATTTTTTACAACGGACTCTTAATGACCATGATAAAATTGTCGTCGTAGATGAGTTGCTCTATTGATTTATTTTTTTTCCCAGAGTTATTTGCGCAATATATATGTTATTTTGGTTAACTTTTGTTTGAACGTAGAGAGATTGGATGGCGGCACTAGCGGAATAGTGAGTATGCTTTGTAACCATTCTTTTCAATGTCCCTGCATTTCAATATGGACTTAGTTATCAAGTGAGTTAGTTTTCCTGTCTGGGAAATTTCGGTGAATCCCAGGGTTCGCGTAACATGTGGTGTGGAAGGTAAACATGTTTTGTTTTTTTTTTTTTCTTAGGAGGTTATTTTTGCATCCAGTGCAAGAAAGCAATATTCCCATGTATTATTTACTTGATGTGCTATGGCGATGTGTTAATTAAGTTTCATCCAGCCGAAACAGAAAATTATACAGAATTTTTTTCTCCAAACAAAGATATATAGACAGAAGGCCATGCTGCTGTTAGGCAGGGCCGGTCCTGAGTTTTTTGGTGCCCAGTGCGAAAGCTCAAAATGTGCCCTTTTTTAATACAGAAACATATGTTTAAAAAAAATATTTAACGAGGATAATCACATGTATGTGTAAAAAAATTCATCACTAATAACATGCAAAATGGATTCCAATTTCTGTCATGTATGTGTAAAATTTTATTCACATCAACCAAATTATGATTAAAAATAGATGGATAATCACATATACAAACCTGCAAATGGCTTTTGACTTCATCATTAGTAAGCCCATCAACCTTCATTAACTCTCTAATTTGTTTTGGTGTAGCAGCTGCAAGAAAAAAAACCAATCACATAATGCATTAAACACACATCCAATACATCCCAATCCAATCATATATTCCTCCAATCATACAAAATAGAGGTATTCATCAATTTACCCCCATATTCCTCCAATCATACAAAATAGAGGTATTCATCAATTTACCCCAGGATCGGCCAACACAAATCTCCCTGTGCAACATTTCCAGAAAAAAGCTTTCGAAATCTTCACTGGTATCCATCTGCAAATCCACAAAGACAAGTAATTAATGTTTCATATCAATCACATTGACAAACAAACTAAACAAGCTCCTCAAAATTTTAACCGAAAAAATGTACCAAATTTGATATTTATTAACAGAATCAAAGCAACCAAACAAACACCAAAATTGAAAGTAATACAAATAATTGACCCATAAAAAATACACAAGCAAAACGTATGAAAAAAGGTCAGAAATTAGAGAGGGAGTGTATTAATACATACATAGAGGAACCAAATCTTGAGAAATCTGATGTCGTCCCTGTACTGAGCATTGTCCTTGAATGCGGCGATGCAGTCGGATAGAAGCTTGGTGAGATCCGACCCGGAATCCTTCCTTTCCAGAGTGAAAATCTTATAGGGCTTGCTTCACTGACCTGGTTCGGTAACTAATTTCAGTAACAATTTGAACAAATTGAAGGGTAAGAGAGTGAGAGAGAGAGTACCATCCACTCCTCAATCATGTGGCCGTCGTCTGATTCGTCGGAGTCCACGCCATCATCGGGGAGGGTGGTGATTGAAGGGCAGAACAATTCAAGCAAAAGAAACGAAGTTTTCGACTCAGAACACAAAAATTAAGCTGAAATTTGAAAAGGATCTGTGTTCTCCGTAGTACCTGGGCCGTTGGATGACAAGCTCCAAGCAGAGAGGGAGCTCCCTCTGAAAAATTTGAATCTTATGCCTCTTCTCCATGCCCAAAACCTGGACGAGTTGTCCCCTCCAGATCCCCTATTTTGGGCTCTCTGGACAATTTTTTTTTTTTTTTATACCCAATTATTTGGACTTTTTTTTTTTTTTTGTGCCCCTTCAATTTTGGGCCCTGGACAGTTGCCCTGGTAGCACTGGACCTGGGCCGGGCCTGCTGTTAGGCATTGGAAAACATTGCTATATGCTTTATTTGGACAGGCAGCAGATGTGGGATTATGTTGGTGATGCTTATGCTCACCGCCTGAACCAAGCGAAAGTTGATGGCGAAGTAATAACTGGTATGGATACTCGTCGTATTCACCGGAAGGAGGTTGCGATGCATGTAAATGTAGTGACGACTCTTGGAATTGGCGGAGCCCGCAAAGTTGAAATTGTGTACTTTAGCTAGCTCTATGCATCTTTTTCGTTTTATTCGAATGACAGATCTTTAGATGTTGTGCTGCTACATATTGTTAACGAGTATAACCGACTTCTTGCAAGTCAGCTTGAGACTCAAAGACAAGTAGGCTGTCAACGAACCCCACCCTTAATGCCTTCTGTGTGCTCTTACTTTTCCTTTTACCCTAGTGTATGGTCATTCAGTAGACTACAAAATTTGTTTTGATGTATGTATACTGTGTTAGTACTATGAATCTCAACTTATGAAGGCCAAAAGTACGATGGAAAGTTCAGTTTCCAAAGCAGTAGAGAGAGCTCTAAATTTCAAGATGCGGGTTTTTTCAAGTGGAACTGGAGAAATGTCTGGTGGAAAAAATTGTGTTGAAGATGTGAGTTTCTATTGTAATATACTCCTCTTCACGTTATATTTACTTTGGATTTTGGCATAGGTATGTTGTGTTCATGCGAATTTTATTTTATTTTATTTTTTGTGTGTGTTTCTTTCTTAGATCAACCGTAATCTCATCAAAGACGAAACCTAGCACCGACAATTGAAGCAAATTGAAGAGAGGTACGTACGTACTTCCTCATCATAGTTGAGTGATCAATTCGTCCCGTTTGAATGCTAACAGTTTTCGCTAGGACCATGAAGGTAATAATATGGGGTTCAGAATCTGAAATGTGAAATATAGAGAGGCATTTAGGCTGAACCCTGAAATGTGAAATATAGAGTGGCATTTAGTATGTGCCAAAACCACAACTCTATTCTTTCTTCCCACTTCCCCCTCCTGTCGCACTCAACCAAGATCGAATACGACATCAGGACCGATATGCCAGTGCTAGATCGATTTAGGATAATGGCACAGAGGACTTATGTGTTTATTAGTCGCACTGTATTCTTTCCTATCTGTATATTTCATCATTTAAACACCTTGATTAATAAAGTTATAGGTGACAAAGCTGACAAAGTAGCCATTGGCTATGGAACTTGAGGCTCTGAAGTTTGAGCGCATAACACATTCGAGGGGTAGATTTACTCAGTGAATTTTGAGCCTATTCAAGGCTTTGTAATGTTTGAGCAAACTTTGCTAATATCCCTTCCACGTAATTGCATACTTAACGGAACTCGGATGGAGTTCACAAAAACATGGTAAAATGAATGAAATATGAGTTTTAAGAGATTAAGGAACCACTTTTCAATTACAAGAAATAAAGCGAAACTTAAATTTTGTTTATACACCAAAAAGCAAAACCCCACCACTCCACCTACTACACTTTGACCAAAACACAGCGAAGACAGCATTGTGGAGATGAGAAAAGCAGACAAGTCAATAATGGAAGACAAACGCATCATATTCAACAAGAGCATCCCCACTAGTTGCATTAAACGTGACAGTCTTCGCCTGAACATACCCGCGAGCCAGCCGGAAAACCCCACTTCCACCGATTACCGGCATCTCTCTCACGGCTTCAAGCACGGAGTTTCGACCCAGCACACTGAGACTGCTCCCATTATAATTGCCTTCATAAAATACGAAGTTCATGGCCATCAACAAAGCATCTTCACTCTGTGAGGCTGACCCGTATAACCCCTGTGCTCTCCCCACAAGTTTGGAGCTCCTTGTGGGGCCTACGGTTAGCGGGTCGTCGAACATGGCTATAGAGCCGAATAGGGTTGGAGATTTTTTGGAGATGGGTGTTTGGGCAACCCAGACGGCAGCAGGGTTTGGACCGCTGACTATGTCATGGAAGTAGAAGTGGAGGTGGCTTAGCTTTTCTTGGTTTTTGAGCCCTAGGGTTGTAGAAAAGATAACAGTGAGGGAAAATATGAGTAGGGTAGATGGTAGATCTGGGAGGGTTTGGGAGGTTTTGGCCATGGCTGGAAATGAATTTGGAATTGCAGGTTTCGAATATGTTGTGTTTCTGACTTTATGGTTTATATACAAATACAATCGAGCATAATTTGTTCAGTGTGAGATTTGAATATAGGGTAGTGCAAGGAAACTAAATTTGGAAAATAACATAAATTATGTGTCATCAATATAAATGAGCACGTTTATCAACGTTTAAATAATAAATCAATCATCAACTTTTATATCATTTAGTTTTTAATAATTAGTTTACGAATTTAGTCTCTCTAGCATAAGAGATTCTTTAGTGTGACCGGTACACGGGGTGGTACACCTCGTGTCATTATACAAATAGTGGGATATGTGTGCTAAAAAGTTAATAGCTTAAAAAATAAAAATTTTCACCACTTCTATTAAAACACATGATATACCATATGTATTCTCGTCACAATTAAAATTTTCTCCTCTAACGTTACTCTAGAATATACTGTTGAAGGAAGAGGACGTGTAAATTGAACGAAAGCAGGTGTGGTGGCATTGTCATGATGACATTGTGGGTGCGACAGCTGAAGAATTATTATGAATGGAATCTTATGGTATCATTTGGAATAATTAAATAAATTAATATACCAAACAATTTTTTTATCATTAATATTTTCATTTGAAAAGAATTTATTTTCACGTTTTTCATATCCACACAATGGGGTTGCTTTTTTCGAATTTGAAAATTCTTCATGTACTATGAAGAGAAGTATCACCTAATCAGTAATTCAATAATTAATTGGTCACTATGAAGTATATGTTCTAGTTTGATTAATTGTATATTTCTTTTTTAATTATAATTTGATAAAAATCCCCAATATTACTAATGCCGGCGAAAATATAACATACCCACTTTTAATCAAATTTCAATGACATTCCATAATACTTTCACTTCCCCCCCCCCCCATTCTAATATAAATTAGAGTAAACCAACATCTAATTAAATAAACTTTTTGGAAAGTGATTGTCACACATCCATTTTATAATCTTACACACTCCTCTTGACTGTTAATTTCGTTTGATTTATTCAATCTGATGGTCATAAATAAAGAGATATGTGAGAAACTAAAATGGTGTGTAAAAATCACTTCTTGAACTCTTTAATTAACATGATATTTATATATTATTTGCAACTTATCTGATACAAAAACTTTGTTTCCCTAACACTTTCCTATAATTTTATAATCTTCATCACATAGTTGAACCCTAAACCCTGTTCGTAACCTCTTTTTGTGACAAGGCACAAAAGTCTGAGTCATCATCTGAGTTAAGGTCATCAATAGGTCATCCCCTCTGGGGGTCGGGTTCAAGGAACCCACTATGATACCATGTTAACATTTCAAACCATTTATTTTGGTATGTCAAACAACAAGCAAATAAGGGATATGATATATTGAGACTTAATACACGTTAACTTAATATTGGTTTAATAAAGTGAATTAATATAATTAATTCTTAGAGTTGGTTACAAACTCTCTAAAACGAATGGCAACTATCTCCACGATAGGAAAAGCAGTTGCATCGTATACAATGCTACAATTCCAGTTTCATCATTAGTCCATGATCTCAACAATGAATCTAAAACATTGGCTTATACATCTCAACATGTTGATGAATTGGAACCTTAGACAGTTTCACATCCACCAACAATAGTGACGGAAGCAGCAGCCACATCTTTCCACGACCCTCCACCTGTGTTGATAAAATCCACAAGAAACAAGAAATCTGCCATACCTAGTGATTATATGTGTTATTTGCAAGAAGTTGAATATGACATAGGTGGCCATGATGATCTTGTAACTTATAAACAAGCAATTGAGAGTTCACAAAGTGCTCTTTGGGAAGCTGGAATGATAGAAGAGTTGGATTCAATGGCAAAGAATGGTGTTTGGTCATTGGTTGAAGGTTCTCCTAACCTTAAACGAATTGGCTACTAAACGTGATGCACAAGGACGAGTTGAAAGGTTTAAGGCTAGACTTACGGCTAAAGGTTTTACACAAAGGGAAGATGTTGATTATACTGAAACTTTTTCACTTGTGTCTACCAAAGATTCATTTCGAGTTATCATGGCCCTCACAGCTCATTTTGACTTAGAGTTGCACCAAATGGATGTCAAAAATGCATTTCTCAATGGCATTCTTGATGAAGACATCAACATGAAGCAATCACTAGGATTTGTTGAAAGGGGGAAGGAGAACCAGGTATCTAAACTCAACAAGTCTATTTATGGACTAAAACAAGCTTCTATGCAATGTATAAAATGTTTAATCAAGTTGTGCAATCATTTGGATTTGTGGAAAACAAGATTGATAACTGCATTTACATGAAACGGCATAAGTCCTATTTCATATTTATGGTTCTTTATGTTGATGACATACTCTTGGCAAGTTCAAATATGCAATTGTTAAATTAGACTAAGGAAATGTTGTCCAACCGTTTTGATATGAAGGATTTGGGTGAAGCCTACTATGTTTTAGGCATTGAGACTTTGAGGAGTAGGGTGAAGAGAATGTTGGGGTTGTCTCAAAAGAATTACATTGGTCGAGTTCTCAAAAGGTCTAACATGGAGAATTGCAGTAGTGGTGATGTTCCCATTGTCAAAGGTGACAAGTTTTCTCTATCACAAAGTCCAATGACTGTCACTGATCATGGCATCCAAGCTATGAAGGACAAGCCATATGCCTCCCTAGTTGGTAGGGTGATGTATGCACAAGTTTGCACTAGGAATGATTTGGCTTTTGCACTGAGTGTGTTGGGTATATTTCAATCAAATCCTAGTATAGCTTATTGGAATACAGGTTAAAAGGTATTGAGGTACTTGAAGAAGACACAAGCTTATGTTTTGGGTTTTCATCGAGTTGAGAATTTGGAAATAATATGTTATAGTGATGTTGATTTAGTTGGTTGCATAGATGATAGAATGTCAACTAATAAGTATATATTCATATTAGCTAGTGGTGTTGTTTTATGGAGAAGTAAAAAACAAACCACTATAGCAGTTTCAATAATGGAGTCATAATACATGGGTTGTTTTGAAGCAATGACACAAGCTGTGTGGTTACGAAATCTGATTTATGACATGAAGATAGTGAGAAGTGTTGAAAGACCAATTAAGATTTTCTATGACAATACTTCAGCGGTGTTCTTTGCCAAAAATAATAGAAGATCAAAAGAAAGACTCATGTAAATTAAGTATTTGAAGCTCCAAGATGAAACCAGAAAAGGGACAGTCAATGGAGTATATTGGTACTCAGCACATGATTGCGGATCCATTGACAAAAGCCTTACATGTAACAGCATTTCAAAGGCTTTTGCCAAATATGGGTGTGCATGCAATCACGGATAACGTTTGAATGTGGAAGTAAGATAATTTTTCACCATATTATGTATATGTTTTGATCAGAAATTGTGCTTATTAAGTTTGCAAGATGATTTACATGACAATGTAATTCACTTGTAAAAGCTCAAGTCCAGTCAAGTTCGTATTTATGTTTTGTAATTTTGTGCAAAAATATGGAATAAAGAATGACATTTGCAGCGTCATTAGGTCAAGCAAAATGTGGGAGTCATACAAGTATATGATTTGACTCTCATCTAAAGTTTCTTTAAGGTCAATTCTTCTTGGGTTTGATTAGTTTGTAATGTTAGAACACTATTACTATATAACTTTGTATCTATTAAGTTGTCTGAAGTTCAACTAATAAATCATTGAATTGAATTGGAAGGTCATTATGTTCATCATGATTCAGTAATCACCATTTACTTGCTAGAAATAATATTGGTTGATAGTTTGATTACACTCATGTGGGAGAATGTAAGAGTTTTTTTTATATCTGAGTTGATCAAACCATTTATTTTGGTATGTTAGATAAAAAGTAAATAAGTGATTATGATATATTTAGACTTAATACACGTTAACTTAATATTGGTTTAATGAAGTGAATTAATATAATTAATTCTTAGAATTAGAGTTGGTTACAAACTCTCTAAAGTTGATGGCAACTATCTCTACGATAGGAAGAGCATTTGCATCGTACAGGTGGCTTGATCCGTTTTCTCAAATCGTTGTCGTTCTCTTATGGTTGCTAGTCCTATTGAGAGCAAAGAACGCTAAAGGATTTCAAAAAAGGGAAGATCAAACACTAAACCTTATTGTAATGTCTTCCACTACAAGTAAGTCCTTTTCTCTAATCAGGGTTTACTGGAATATGCAAATGTAGATTGAATGATTGATTGTTATGATCTCTGGCAAAGAACATATAACTTAGGGTAAATTACATAAAACTACCTCAACTATTGGGTCATTAACCGTTTCATACCTCGTCTTTGAAAAGTTTCAATGTCATACCTTATCTTCGAATTTGTTGCAATGCCATACCTTCCGTCAATTGTCTGTCAATTCCTCTGTTAAATGGTGACGCGACATGAGGCGGAGCCCACTTTCTATTAAAAAAATAAATTAAATCTTAATTAAATATTAAAAAATTGAAAAAAAAAACGAAACCCAGATCCCATCACCCCACCCTCGAAATCCCATCCCTTTCATTTGTAGTTTAATAATCATGTTATCATTCATCCTTTGATCTTCCATTCGATTTCTCAATCGATTCAGAAATTTTATGGCCGAAAATGCTTTTTCAACGGTGGCAGTAGCAACTGGAAGAGTTAGTGCTAATGTCACAAGTATATAAACTAGCGGATACACCTTGTCTTTTTTCCACTGGACCATTTTTTTTTTATAGTTTAATTAGAACTGATGTTAGAATTGAAATGCAATCTATTTTTTTTTATTTGTAGTTTAATTAGGGCTTGGGAATTAGAATGCAAAAGTACACACACAGACACACAAAATTGGGCCCCTAGGCCCTATACAGCTATGTCCTTGCTTAAAGTCATAAAAAACTTCGGTCCCAACTTGAGATCAATTATGTACAGGAATAAACTCCAAATTGTAATAGCTTATAATTTTTTTTTTTTTTTTTGGGTTCCATCTTAAGAAAACACACCTCCACATAAAGTAATAATAATTTTTTTTTAAACAAGAAAAAATATATTAAAGGGAAAACCCAGAGTACAACCGTTCCCTACAAAATATACAATACCATAAATAAAAGTTTAAAATGAACTAAAATAATTCTCCAAAGTTGTTTGGAACAGTGCTTTAGTTTTTAGAATTGATTTTACGTTTTTAAGCTTACGCGTGTGTGCAAGAATTAAAATACTTAGCACTCAAGAAATATTATTTATGAAATACAACATTCATTATGAATAAATAAGTCCATAAACATTATTTTTAACCACACCTCTATTATTAAGTAATAACCTCCTGACAATTATAAAATGGCTTTGGTCACAACTTTATAACTAATATAGGTTTTATTGTATTTGGTGATTTTCGGGTTGGTATAAGAAAAAGAAAAGTTAAGTTATTAATCTCTTTTGTTCTTTTCTTTTTTTTCCGTCGATTAATCTCTGTTTTTTTTTTTTCTTTCCTTTTTTCTTGGTTTTATTTTTATTTTTTTAACTTGGCTAAGGGTGAGTATTTTCCATGTCTGTTGGCTGCCCTTTTCAACTTTTGGACTGGGGGCCATAAATCCATTTTCCATATTGTTGAAAACATGGATCACAATCTAATATATTATTAACCAGTTTTTCCTCATTCCGTTCAATTCACGAAGGTTTCTCAAAGGTTGGGTGGGGGTGGGCGGGGGGTGGGTGTGGGGTGAGTGGTGTCGGAGATCTGCTCTACATTTTGGCAATTGTTGAGTTTTATTACAAAAGGATTTTGTGTTATTAATAGTGAAAATATTTATTTATAAATACTAATATATTCTGCAGGGCCAAATCTTGAGGGGCACAAAAATTAGTTTATAAGCATATGTAGATGGCAGTAGCGGTGGGAAAGAACAAACCAGGAGGACAGCCTGAGGAAGACGAAGAAGAAAAACTGCTTTTTAACCGTTGACTAAACTCTAGTATTTGACAAGGCTTGAGTTTTCAGGAGTGCAAAATTAAAGATGAAACTTAGAAGGGAATTCAGTAGAGCGGTTGTCAAGGTCGACAGTTCAATACTCCACTGGCGATGAAGGAGATCTACAGTAATTTGGTGGCAAAAGATAGTTATTGGGCCCTTTAAAAAATAGTTAATGGGTTATGATATCTAGGAAAGAATAGGGTATCAGTGAGTTAAAAAGTGTCATGCGTAGAGAAAGAGTGCAGCAATTTCTACAGGGTAGTGCTAACTTTTTCTCTTTTTATTTATTTTTTTATTTTTATTTTTTATTTTTTTAACAAGTAAAGATCGTACTAGTCGGATTACTATCCATCAGAAGGATTTGGATTGTCTGCCCTCTCCATCTCATATCTTTCCCATGTTCTTTTATTTTTGTGGTCACGGTTAAGCCACGTCAATATTTTATATTCCTATTACTTTTTATCTTATTATTTCTATAAAAAAATCAATATAAAATGTTGACGTGGCTTAACCGTGATCACAAAATATAGGAGGGCATGGAAAGAGCAGGATGGGGAGGGCACACAATCCAAGTCCCCATCAGAACCAATATATCCAAAGATTGAAAAGTGTCATGCGTAGAGAAAGAGTGCAGCAATTTCTACAGGGTAGTGCTAACTTTTTCTCTCTTTTTTTTTTTTTTTTTTTTTTTTTTTTTTTTTTTTTTTAACAAGTAAAGATCGTACTAGTCGGATTAGTATCCATCAGAATCAATATTTCCAAAGATTGACAAGAATAAAAATCATCACCAGAAAGAAAGCAACGAGTACTAGTTGATCTTAATACACGAACTACTAGATTTATCAAGAAAACCAACAAGAGAGTTGTTCTGATGCAACCCATGATAAATTCATTAAAAATATATAGGATAGTGCTATCTACATACCAATTTTTATTTCTCACACAACTTTTTAATTTTCAATAATCAGATCAAATGAATTAAGATGATCAATTATTAAAAACTAATAAGGGTGTGTGAGAAGTAAAAATCGATGTTTAAATAACACTTTCTTTTCTATATCTTGGTCAGTTTGGGCTCACTTTGGTTTGAACTTTTAGAAGCTCTATTCTAGCAAACTTGTAAACAGGCGAGTGTGCTATAACCCGAATTTCAACACATTAGTTTTAAAACCGAACCAATTTGTCCGGTATGGGCGGTTTGGACTGGTTGAACGATTTGTTTGAAGAAAAAAAATACCAAACATTAACTATATAGTTGTTAAGAGTTCAATCATGGGGACCATTTTTTCATATGTCTGAATAAAAAACAAATTATCTTTCTTATGTGGACTTATACAACGGCATTATTATTGGCATTGCCCTGGGAACTTTCATGAAAAGGGCTTGGATCAAGTTTATTTTAATAAAAAATCATGTTATAACTTTATTTAATGAAAAAGACTTAAATTTTAATGAAAAACCCTTACATTTTAATAAAAATGACAAAAGAACTTAAATTTTAATGAAAAAGACATAATTTTAATATTAAAAAAAAATCTGACGTGCTGACCCACGTGTCCTCACATTGTTTATGAAACTTATACACTGTTTATGAAACATACGACACTGTTTATGAAAATTACTGCATTGTTTATGAAAACTTACGATACTGTTTATGAAACTTACGACACTATTTATGAAACTTATTATAATGTTAATTCAAATGTGCCACACAGAGTCTTCCAAAACATGGACATGGATATCATTCTGGGTCGTCATCACCTTCGGTGATTACAAAACCGGTATGCGCTTTTGACAGGGGAAGAAAAGCAAGGAAAACCTGTCGTAATAATATTGGTGGGTGCACCTGGAACCGGCAAGTCCACCTTGCGAACATGTCATGCGCTCCTCCTCCACTCTCCCTTGGGTACACGTTTGCGGGTATATCTCAGTACTTAGTATGACACTCCGCATTTATGTTCATTAGGGTTTGTTTATGTTGTTATATTTTTGTAGGATACTATCAAAAATGGTAAAGCCGAAATGAAAGCGCATTGTATAGCAAGAACAAAGGGATGAGTTTGTGAAGCTTGGTGGTAGTGCCCAGGTTGATGTTCAGGCTGTGGTGCTTGATCTTCCCGCCAAGCTTTGTATTTCGTGGTCTGTGAAGGGAACGGGCCATGAAGGAAACTTGCAAGGTGGGAGAGTTGTTGCGGTTGTGAATAGAATGATGCAAAAGAAAGAACTGTCTAAGCTTGGGGGTGGTAGTTGGCTAGAAGCGAAGTTGTCTGATGGAGTTTTTTTTTGGGGGGGGGGGGGGGGGGGGAAGCGCGTACAACGCGATTTTTATTTTTTATGTTTTTTTTAGGGAACTTTAATGAAAAGCTCCTGGTACTGTTCACTTTAACGAAAAACCATATTTTTACACTAAAAAGTCAATCCTAGTACTATTCACTTTACCCTTTATTTTGTCCTTATCGTTAAAACTCAAAGTTTTCAAACCTTTTTCATTAGTTTTCCTTTTTTTTTTTTGTCCTTATCATTAAATAAAGTTTGTGTATGGTTTTTTTTATTAAAATGCAAAGATTTGAAACTCTTTTCATTATTTTTCCTTAAAATCTATGAACCGGCCATGATATTCTGTTAAGTTTTTAATGTGAGATTGCCCGAGTTAAAATGGAACACAAGGTGATATTGGGAAATGTTGAGTTTTATTAAAAAGGGTTTTTTTGTTATTAATAATGAAATCATTTATTTGTAAATAATAATATATTATGTTAAGTTTTCGATGTGAGATTACATTCTTTGATAAATTAGTAACGAATATATGATCTATGCATGTTATAGTATTACTTCAAATGATCATAATGTTTGAAAACGAAAACATTAAACAAGGCTACTAATGTGAAGAAAAGTATTAGAGGGTTTAGGATCAATGGTTTTGTTTTGGGAAACCTTACTATATATAGTGAAGAAAATAGATTATTTTATTATTTTATTTTGAACAAACGATATTATCTACACTAAGAGGTGTAAGCTTAGCCTCACAATGAGCTAGCAATAATATTGTTCAAATTCGCATTTGGTGAGAATTGAATCTAAGACCTCTCACTTACAAGTAAAGAGGAATACCACTAGACCGTAATACTAAGTGGCAGTGAAGAAAATAGATTTAAATAATGACAAAAATTAGCATAGTTAGTCGTGACAAATGAGAAGTCTTAATTGAGATTTGATTTTAAAGGATTTTAAACAGTGATCAATGGATTTTGTGGATTTGGACAAATTAATTTCATAATGTATTCTAGGCCTTAGCAAATCTAGACTCTCTATAAGATTATGAGGAAATTCAATCAAATCCCACATTGAATCTATATGATCACTCCATCAAACTCCATTAAGGAAATTTAAAATCTTAACTAATTGACCCATTTAATGCCACTTATTACCATGATCTAGTGGTATTCCTCTTCACTTATAAGTGAGAGGTCTTAGACTCGATTCTCGCCAAAGGAAAATTTGAACCACATTATTGCTAACCTATTGTGAGGCTAACTTTACCCAGTCCCCTTAGTGTAGATAATATCATTTGTTAAAAAAATATGCGGTAGTTGATATAGCACTATTTTGGATGTAATTAATTTGTTAGGATAATTTGTCGTCGTATACCTAAGTGAAATAAGACTATTGCTATCAGATTGTCACACTATCAAGTGGTGTTATCAATTTATTAAAATTATAAATATGTGTATGTATAAATTTATTAAAGTTATAATATGTGCATATATAAAATTATGAATGTTATAATATGTGTATATATAATATGTAAATAACAACATTGTGTATTAGCGTGATTGTTACACCCAAAAATCTTCCGCCAAAACAACCATAGTCTTTGACGAAGTATCCAATTCGTTCTTCTTTTCAAGGTTTGGTAGGAGGAGGCTTCAATGCATAAAATTAGATGATAAAGAAACAAGAACAAGGTGTTGAAAGAATAAAACCTAGCCTCCACACACTTACAAAGAAGAAATTGTAGTGGTTGCCATATTGTTGAGGCCATGAAGGTCAGATGGTTGCCGTTTTGCTGAAAGCACAATGAAGTGAAAGGAAGATTTGGCTGCTATCTGAAGACGACTAAAACCAATAGTCTTGTGGAAATATGCCGTTTTGTTGAAAGCACAATGAAGTGAAAGGAAGATTTGGCTGCTATCTAAAGACGACTAAAACCAATAGTCTTGTGGAAATATGCAAATTTCCATGCCAGAAAAGAAAGGGTGTAATTGGTAGAATGTGGTGCAAAGACGACCAAAAAGTGCCAACGTTTATTGCAGTAATGCAATTCTGCGACCGAAACAAAACAATATAAAAGGGGAAAAGCATGGTCCCTGATGGTCCTTATTATATGTTGTCCAATTCGTCGTCATTTCAAGTCTTCCACAAGGTCTTGACCAAAGAGAAAAGAGGTGTCTTTAACACGGTCTGCCAAAGGAGCTACATATCTTTGTATGGTTCACGCCATATTGCCTATACGCATATAGTATATTTACGATGAGATCAACTTATATGGAGCAAGTTCATTGTGTATTTGGTATTTGCTTCGTAGGATTTTCTTGTAGATTAAGGTTTTAGATTCCTTCCTCTTAGGTTTAGGGTTAGGGTTAGTTCTTTATAAATCTAATGTTTTGTAACTCATTTATCTACAAGTCTAGCGAGATATAGTCTCTTTGGTATGTAGTCTTCTTGGCAATTATGTAGTGTTTCTTTGTTTTAAGTTAATTAAGTAATATATTCGTGATTTGGTAGTCCGTTTGTTCATCTATTATGTATCCTAATTTTCAACTTATATAGGGTCAAAGGAAAAAAGTTGCTTTTTAATCTTACACAAGGAATTAGTAAGTTCAAATTTTCCAAGAATTAAGATCTAGTTTCCCAATTATAAATTTATAATCTTCTGCATGTTACTTAAAATGCTCATTATGTTGGAAAACCTAAACATTGAACAAGGTTACTTTTGAAATATGCCCAAGCTACATGCATCATGCATATACAAGTACTTAAGTAACAAAATGAAATGACAATAATCAATTTTACTACAAATTATAGCGATGTGATAGCTAGATTATCGAATCTTCTTTTACATAGGACTCAAATGCGAATGATTTACGGGATGAAAAGGAAAAGTATATTCTGTTTCGTTTTAAGAAGTAACGATATTTATGGTAAACAGTAACTAACAGTTACAATCGTCAATAAGAAACCTGAATAAAACCAGGACACAATCATAACATGTTGTCATATTGCGGAAAATTAATTGAGCCACAAGACTGATCAAGATTCATATGTATAAGCCACAGAAAAGCTAGGAAAGCAAATAACACGCACACCAGTTAATAATGGAAGACATAGACATTATACTCCACAACAGCATCTGCAGTTTTGATGTCAAACTGGTGAGTGCTAACATGAGCATAGCCCCGAGCATATCGGGAAAGCCCACTTCCGCCTACTATCGGCATCTCCCTCATGGCTGAGAACACGGTGTTGCGCCCCAATACACTAAGAGTGCTACCATTATACTTCCCTTCAACAAAAACAAAATTCAAGGCCATCAAAAGCCCCGACTCACTTTGTGAAGCTGAAGCATAAATACCTTGGGCTTTTCAGACTAGCTTAGAGCTCGATTCAGGGCTGATAGTCAATGGATCGTCCATCATGAACACAGTGCCAAAGCCAGTCATGGAAGTGTTTGTCGTGGGTGCGTCAGCCACTTTAACTGCCGTGGGGGTTCGGCCACTCACTATGTCATGGAAGTAGAAGTGAACATGGCTTAGTTTCTCTCTCTTTAAACCATGTTTTGATGAAGATAACGGTCTTATAAAACGGTGAGTTTCTGATGTGACAAGGGTTGAGAGGAAGAAGAAGGAAATGGTTATGAGAATGGTGTAGGTAGAACTGAGGTTTTGGAGGGTCTTGGCCATTGTAGAGAACAGAGGATTGTATAGAGCGTTTTGAAGGATAGAAAGTATAAAAGGGTTTTAAGACCAGGAGTTTTGTTTTGGGCAACCTTAATATATAGTGAAGAAAATGGATGTAATAAATAATTGTAAAAGTTGGCATAACAAGTTGTGACGCTAAAATTTCTTTGTGTAAAACCATGAAATGTGAATACATTTTAGCAACAGTCATGCGACCCTTGTGATCGCTGCGCTATAAAACTGTGTCGTGAAAGTCTTCACTGCTTATTGCGACGCATTACTAGGGAGCATAGTTCCAAACGACAACCAACTTGAAAGCATACAAAAACCAAAATTGAAAATAAAAATCATTCCAGGTAAATATATTAAAAAACCAAAATTGAAAATAAGAAAAATCATTCCAGGTAAATATATTAAATGTATCCATTAGAGGAAAAGTTTGAGCTGGATGATATTAAAAGTTAGGGTTTTTATCATAAATGGTCTCTGAAATTGACCCTCACCATCAAGATGATCCTTGAAATTGAAAATCAATCAATGTAATCCCTTAAAATAGGTGTCGCAAATCAATGTGATCATTCCGTCACAATTCTGTTAAAAATTTCGTTAAGTGCTGTTGTGGCACATAAATGGGCTCCAAAAGATTTACAAGATTTTATCACAAATGGTCCCTGAAATTGACCCACACCATCAAGATGATCCCTAAAATTGAAAATTGATGAATGTAGTCCTTAAAAATAGGTGTCGCAAATCAATATAATATTTCCACCACAATTCTGTAAAAAAAATTGTTATGTGCTGATGTAGGTTTAATAATTAATTAAAAAAGTTGTCATATACCTTTTTGCACAATGGAATTTTTTTTCTTATAGTAGGGCCTACTCCAAAAAGAGATCCTTTCCATAAATTCTCAAAAGCACAAGGCTTAACCAAGACCTAAGAAAGGGTTTGGAAATAGTTTTCAACCGACAATAGACGCACCTCGGTTATAACGTCATTATCACAAGGCAGACCTCACCATTCTTTGAGTCACCAGACCACCAAGGAAGCATCGAACAAGCTCTCTAAGATTAAGGTTGTGAGGATGTTGATCGCCTCAATGTTAACGGTGATGTCCTAGAAGCCGTCACCAAAGGTGATCTCGATCCAGGTTCAATTCAGTGAAAGGTGTCGAAGTGCGTAAAGATAGGTGTGTTGAGATATTTTTTTTTTTAAGAGAATAGACAACGAAGGAGGTAGAGGAATGTGGACTGGGATTAGTGGTGATTGCATGACTGGATTTTTGGGTTGACAACTTTTTACTAACAATTAAATTATTAAACCTATTTGTAATTTTTTTTTTAATTTAATTAGACTTATATGACCCATTTGTGTGTCACACCAATGCATAACATAATTTTTGACAGAATTATGACGGAAGAACTACATTGATTTGGGACACTTACTTGTGGGACTACATTATCAATTTTCAATTGATTCAACAGAGACGACAGTTCCCGTGCTCGGGCTAAGCTTTCGGTGGGTTTCCTGATGTTTTTGGCAGCAGCGGTGTCAGGGTTTGTTGTAGTGGCGTTAGTGTGTTGGGGGGGGGGTTCATGAACCTTTTTGATGTCGAATATCAATTTCAGGAACCATTTTGATGTCTAGTTCAATTTCAAGGGCCATTTGTGAGAAGAAAAAAAACACGTATGGGACCCATTTATGTGCCACATCAACACTTAACAGAAATTTTCACAAAACTGTGACAAAAAGACCACATTGATTTGCAACACCTATTTTTAGGAACTACATTGATTGATTTTCAATTTTAGAAACCATATTAATGATAAGGGTCAATTTCAAGAACTATTTGTGATAAAAATCCTAAAAGTTACTAGGATCTTTTAACCGCCTTGAATGGAGATTTAGACTTTAGGAAGAGGGGCAAGAAACAGAATCCTCATCCTCTGTTTTTTATTCTTCTTTATTTCCTGGAAATATTTCCCAAACATTTGACAATTGTAAGTCTTTTCTTTTATTTATGTCTCTGTTTTGGTGTTTTTGTTTGGTTTAAGCCACATGCATGAATGTGAAAATGAAAATCAGAGAAAGATAAATATAGGTGAATTTTTTTTATGTAAGCAATATGGTACACTATACTAAATTCATCTAAACTGCTGGGACGGAGATACGAAAATGGGTGCACAGGTGGAAGTGCAAGTAAAATATTAAGAAGAAAAGGAAAATGTCTAGTTATGTGTTTATTTTCATCTTTTGAAATTTATAAAATTTTAGAACTAATTTATAAATGGAATTTCCTGTATTTTTTCTGAGGGCAGAGGGGATGCATTTTTCAGTTATAGACTTGAAATTTTTTCCATTCAGAGTGATTTGTCTCTTCCTTTTGTGTCTCTTTTCCGTTTACATTCATGCATGAATATGAAAATTCTTCATTTTGTAAGATCAACTTTCTCTACTTGCTATTGTAGTATTATTAGGGTAGTTTTGAGTCACATTGTTATTCTAATCAATGTGGATTTATATTAATTTTTTATGACAAAATCAAATAATCAATGAAGAAAAATGTGAAGGAGTTGTTTTTCTTGGAACATCAAAGTGAAATGATTTTTTTAGAGATTTTTAGACCATTGTTTTCCTTTTACAAACTGGCCATGTACACCATGTACAAAACTAAAATTACTAAAATACCCACATATAAATACTAAAAATTATCAGCCCATTGCATCACTTTTCCTATTTGGAAGAGAGAGATGTGGAGAAAGCTTTGTGAGCTATGGGTTTCGGGGTTGAGCTCAGAATTTGAAGAGAGGGAAGTCCAAAGAGAGGTGAGAAGAGTGAGTTGGGATTTGAGTTGACCTTGTACCTCTGTTTTCGAACAAAGGGATACAAGAGAGAGGTGAGAGGAGTGAGCTAGGTTTTGTACCATATTTTCTATTTTGGCCGTAAAGTTCCATTTTTTCCAGCTACTGAAGCTTCAGCAGGCATAGTAAGGTAGAGTGTTTAGTTCCAAATTTAGAGTGTTTAGTTCCAAGTTTATACATCAATGATTTATGGAATAAAGGGGTTGTTTGTAAGATGAATTAATACTTAGAAGTTAAATTAGGGTTTGTGTTTCATGTTGGGGCCTATGGGTTGTGGAATAAACTTTACTTTTTGACGTGCTACAAAACCAGGAAAGAACAATTTCTGGTTCAAGTGTCCAATTGCAGAAATTTGTGAATTTTTTTTTCGTAATGTGCATGTGGTGTGCATGGCTACAACTTATTATGAGTAGCGGGAATGTACATTAGTTATAATGCTCATATGTTGGGCCCCAAAATTTAGCGAGTATAACCACAACCTAGTTGGCCTAGGCGAAAAAACAAAATTAAGAAAAGGCTTTGCATGTCCATGAAATAACGACAACGAGTATCATCTTTTTCACGTGCACGGTTAAGTGGTAGTTGATATATGTAACAAGACTTTTCAAACTGCCACTATAACCTTATTTACTTAACAGTTATATTTTAATTGTATCCATTATACCAATAGATTGTCTTTAAAGTTTCTTATTAATGTAAAAAGCAGCTTGTTGCTCGATCTCCAGTTCTGTGCATATCATGTGCATGCACTGTACATCTGATGTGCATGTACTGTACATATGATGTGCATGTGGTGTGCATATAGTGTAGATGGTGGTGACGTCACAGGTGATGACGTCATTTTTCTAATTTCGAAGATAGAGCTGTGAACTTTGGGTTTTTGGGTTGGCTTAGATCTGTGAACATATAATGTTCATGTAATGTGCATGTCAATGGAAATAGATGATTTTTAATGGGATTTCCAAAATCTATGTTCAGGTCAAAGATTTTTAAACTACAGATCTCTAACGGATTTATGGAATCTAGGCCCCACATATCACCCAATGTCGTTAATTGCACGATGCACATCCATAACAAAACCGACGTCATTGCATGTATTGATACAGATAAAAAATTTGGGATTTTCTTCGAACTTAGGGGAGAAAGTGTTCATCGGCGGAGAAGAGAGATTGCAGCAGAAAAAAAAATGGTGTCTTTAGTTTTTCATAAAGGATTTTCTTTGACATCTGAAATTTTTTTGGACTACAGATGGGTTTTGAATGGGATTTTGAATTTGGGGATGAAGATGATGATTTGAGGAAGAAATCCCCAATCTGCAACTGCAAGCACATAAAATTTTCATTTCCCAAAAAGGTCAATCAGCAAACACAAACAATCTCCCAATAAATCAAATATTCCAACTGGGTTTTCGAATTTGGGGAAGAAAATGATGATTTGAGGAAGAAATCCCCAATCTGCAATTGTAAGCACAAAATGTGCTCATTTCCCAAAATGGTCAATCAACAAGCACAAACAATCTCCAAATCAATCAAATCTTCCAACTGGGGTTTCCATTATTTTTCATTAATCTAAGAACATCCAATAAATATCAATTTTAGAGAGAGAGGGGGAGGGAGAGAAAGAGAGTAGAGAGAAAAATCAGAAAATGTGACGAAATAACTCATTTATATACTAGGGCAATTTGATCAAGGTGTAGGAAAAATCCTATTTCTATCCGATTGTTGTGCATGGCGTGTGCATATTCAAAAAATCCTATTTCTGTCTCAAGATTAAGAAAATGTTCTATTTTTGCTATTTCCCAAGAAAATATAACTATTTATATGTAAATTTGATTTGTTTGCGGGGTTTTGAACTTTTGAATCTACTAATGCTAGTTTTAGCTCATAAAAGTTGGAAAACTTGAAGAGTTTTAGTTCATAACACTGCCAATTTTTGTTACTAGGTGAGTAATTAGTGAAAATGAGTCTTTAGTTCAAGAAATAGTGACAGTACTAGTGTTCATTTTTAGAAATAATGATAGTACCCCTGTTTATTTTAAGAAATAGTTAGTGTTTAGTTTAAGAAATATTGATAGTACTAGTGTTCAGTTTAAGAAATAGTGATAGTACCGGTGTTCAGTTCTAGAAATTGTAAGTGTTCTGTTTAAAAAATAGTCAATGTTTAGTTTAAGAAATAGTGATAGTACCAGTGTTCAATCTAAGAAATAGTGATAGTACCCGTGTTCAGTTTAAGAAATAGTTGGTGTTTAGCTTAAAAAATAATCAATGTTCTGTCCAAAGATTTGAACAACATCATCACTGGTTATTCCCCTTGCTTCATGATCTCCAAATTTGAATTTTTGTTCCTTTGAGTTGTAGCATTGCATGATCTTCATCAAGTCCATGTCGGACTTCTTCTTTTTTTCCATTGTGAGGCTAAGCCCACCCCTCTCCTTAGTATAGAAAATATTGATTATTAACAAAAAAAAATGTGATACAAACATGTAGTCTCCTTAACATTTTCCTATAAATTTATAATCTTCATCACATAGTTGAACCCTAAACCCTGTTAATAACCTCCTTTTTTTTTCCAGGTGTAGAAGTCTAAGTCATCATCTGAGTCAGGGTCCAGGGAACCCACTATGATACCATGTTAACATTTTAGAGTCAAGTTTACGTTCCACTACTAATTACATTGATATTATCTCAATTTAACCAATGGAGAGACCGAGATTTTATGTGTGAGGGAGTCCAACTAATAAGGACAAAACATATATGATTCTACAAACAAAGAGCATATAACTTAAATAAATTGAATAAAATAGAAAGAATAAAGGCTAAAAATTATGGCAGTAGATATTAAATGTTGGAAATAAAATATAAAGAAAGAGAGAATAGAGAGAAGAGAGACTGGAGAGGAGAAATAAAATATGCAGTTGTACAGTAGTGCAGATACAGTCAAACCTCTTTGAAGTAACACTCTATAAAAAAATAACCTCTTTAAAGTTATAAAAAAAAAAATTTGGTCCCAACTTGGGGATTAATTGTGTATAAGAATAAACTCCACATTGTAATAATTTATTTATTTGTTTCATCTTAAGGAAACACACCTCCACATAAGTAATAATTGTCCATAAGTACGAAAATATGCAATATTATACATAAAACTTTAATGAACTAAAACGTTATATGCAACAATGTTTTAGTTTTAAAAATTGGTGTTACACTTTGAGCTTACGGGTGTATGTGCAAAAAATAAAATACTTGGCACCCAATAAATCTTATTTAGGAAAGTACAACATTCATTAAGGATAAATAAGTCAATAAACATTATTTTTAACTACATTTCTATTAAGTAATAACCTCCTTAGAATTACAAAATATGGTTGGTCCTAATTTTATGATTTTATAAAAGTTTTACTGTATTTGGTGATTTTCTGGTTGGTAGAAGAAAATAAAAACTTAAGTTATAAATCTCTTTTTTTTTTAACTTGGCTAAGGGTGAATATTTTCCATGTCGGCTGGCTGCCCTTTTCAACTTTTGGACTGAGCTCTGTAAATCCATTTTCTCTGTTTTTGAAAACATGGATCACAATCTGATATTATGAACATTTTTTTCCTCGTTCCGTTCAATTCAAGAAGGATGGGTGTGGGTGGAGATCTAGGGCCGGCCATGAGAATTTAAGAGTTTTAGGCGAGTTTTTGAAGTGGGGTTTTAAAATTCTTTAAATCTCGCTTCCTTGTACATCAATATGTATAAAATAGAGTTTGCTTAACACATAAAAAAAATATTTCTACATCAAGTATTATTAAAAATTTGTAACAAAATGACATAAATATACAAACATTACTTAAATATTACACATCTCGTGTTTTTATACGCAAATGTACTAAATGTTTGCAGTCACTCAAGAGTCTAAGATTGAGAGTGACAAACAATAAAACTTGACGAGTACAATAAATTCAACAATGCCAATTATGCACTAGTACAAAAAACAGTTTGCGCGACGTAAGTACCATCGTAGCACAAAGTCAAAAAATGTTGCCTAAAAATTAGCCCAAAGACACCTTCGTTGCGGGAAAACCGTTGCGCAAAGTCTGTGAAAGTAGGGTTTGCGCGACAATAGCACCTGCATTGCGCAAAATGACGCTGGTTACTTCTTCGTCGCGCAAAAGCTTTTTGTTTGCGCAACTACAGCACCTGCGTCGCGCAAAAGGACTTTGCACAACGAAAGAGCCTGTGTCGCTCAAAAAGCTTTTGCGCGACGAAGAAGTAACCTTCGTCGCACAAAGTCTTTTTTTTCTTTTTTTTTTATTGGCAAAAATATTTTTTATTTAATTTTTTATAAATATTGTAATTAAGTTATAAACAATAATTAATAAACCAAGAAAAAGTATTTAATTATAAAATATATGAAAATGTACATACAAGATGTTCGAACATAAAAGAAAAAACTACAACAGGTAGTCTTCTAGGCTTGATGCATTAGGCTACTGGGTATCGGCTAGGTGAAGTGGCTAGGAAGTCGAAGGTGGAGTAAGATCAGGTGTTGGCATCAAGATTTGAAAGCTGAACATCTGTAAGGCCCGTAAGATCATACTCATCTTATCGTCCTGGGCCGATAACTGAGATGCAATCTCGGCTTCCCAGGCTGCTGCTTCAGCCTCCTGTGCTGCTTGTTGGGCCGCAAGCTAACCTTTTAGGGTTACCACTTCCTCCGTCAAGGCGATGACCTATCCTGTGGTCGATTTGGAAGAGAAGGCACCCGTCTCACCAACCAGCACCTTCCCCATACACCGAACAACCTTGCCATGACAACGATTGAGCTTGTGATCCAGGACCTCAGTAATATTCCATAAGATTTCAAAGGGTAAAAAGTCATACATGTAAATCATTTTGTAGATGTGTCCCTGTCAACATTAGACACTGGTTTGCACTTCGTGCAACGGACATTAGGTTTTTCCACCTGTAGCTATTTTTGTCCTTCAAAGCATAAGCCTCGTCTATAAGCACACAACTCCACTGCCATCGTTTCAGAATTTTACGATCATCTTTCTGCTGTGCACTGGAAGACCATAAGTAAAAGGAATTAAATTAACATAAAATTAAAATTAGGGGTGTGATATCCACACACCCCATTTTACTTCTCACACACATTTTTAATTTTCGGCCCTCAGATCGGATGAATTGAAGAATATCAACGGACAGAAATTATCAAGAGGTGTGTGAGAAGTAAAATGGGGTGTGTGGATAACACATCCCTTAAAATTAATATCAATTGTCCATATGCAACACCAAAGCAAACATGTGTCTTTCAAATAGTGAGTAACACACGAGAATAACATTAAGGCCTCGTTTGGCACGCCGTATAAGAGCACCGGATAGTATTAATAGTACGAAACAGATGTTTGGTGAGCTTCGTATTAAATAAGCACCGGATTATTTAATCCGGGCCCACTCATTTTATACACCTCCCACCCGCTTATTTATCCCAACCAAAACCTCTGTATAATTTAGTCGGGTAGAATGTCCATCTCTCTCGCTCACTTCGTCCCCCTCTCTCTCTCTCTCTCGCTCACTTCGTCCCCCTCCTTTGTCCCCCCATTGCTCCGCCACTCCTTCCTTCCCCAATAACACCGACCCCCGAACCTCCACATCTCCTCCGCCGCTCCCAGCAACCCAACTCCTTCTTTCTGCAGAATTCTCAGAACTCGAGTTGCAAAACGCTAACTTTTCGAATTGGGTTTCTCTAGGAATTGCAGAGAATTATAGGACTAGAGATGTTTTATGAGTTTTTAGCTTAATTGTTCCCTGATTTTGTTGATGGATTTGGGCGATTTGGGGGTGGGACAGAGAGATTTGGGACAACTTTGTGGCTGCTGGGTTCTTCCTGCATTTGACAACTTTGTTTTTTTCTATTCTTTTTCTTTTCCAGTAATCATCAAACTGGGTTTGGGGGGGGGGGGGGTGTAGAGAGATCTGCGAAAGAGAGAGAGGGATGGAGTTTGGGGGGTGCAGACACAATATAAATAATACGGTCATTAATCCGATACTGCATCAAACGCCCGATTAATTTAGTTAGTACTATCCGATAACTATTTAACTATTTATTATATCCGATAGAAATAGTCAGTACAGTTCGAGCTGCCAAACGATGCCTAAAAGGAGGTTGTAATCCAGCTTTGGACAAAGAGTTCAACTCTTTTGAATATGTCGATCGTGCAACCCCACGATACTGGAGAACAGTGAATGATGGGCACCACTTTTTCTCTTTCCCAATTTTCCAAAACAGAAGCAGGGCATACAATCAAATGTGGACCCGACTCATCATTTAAATGTTTCAATAAACTAAAGCTAAAAATATTATTGGCATATGCAAAGAGAAAGAACATGCAGGTACCTGAATGGTCTTCCTGAGACCCATCTCGTCGACCAAAATGGCTGCACAAAAAATAAAGGATATTAAACTCTAATGATTCAGAATTGAGATTAAACCAAGCCATATATGCTTATACACTTAGCCTCATAAATTTAACAATACAGTTGGAAAATTTTGAACTATTGTGATCTAAGAACATTTAAGCTTAACATTTCAGAATCATGCAGTAGTAAAATGACTAATGAAATTCCATTCGGCGATCTGAATTTATTAGTCACACAGTTTAAGATCTTGTACTACTCAGAGTCTAGAGAATCAAAATTTATCAGTCATACATTTTTACATAGGGAATTACTTTCTAAAGTAGAAGTAAAATCAAAATTATGCTTACAGAGAACAAAAAAATAAGTACCTCCACCAACACCCTTCTGATACAGCAGAAGAAGAAAGTTAACACCAATCAACTGATATGGCTTGAGAATAGGTTGAAAGTCAGAATCTTCAGACCTACAAGCCTCAATAATGTCATCCTACAACAAATAACCAGTAGCCATCACTTGCCAATCCAATTGAAAGATGATACAACACCAGCGACAACAACATAAAAAAATAGCCAATTTTATGCTTATGAGGACCTCTCAACACATATTGAAAAGAAATACAAAACCTTCACGCAAGTAATACTCAATGACATAAATGAACCATACTTTTATACAGCTACATTATATTGGCCTGTAATTTTCCTTTTTTCACTAATTGGAAACAAAGGAATACCAAATTTTTTAGCCCAATTATGAATGTGTAAAGGTAAGAGCTTTCCAACTCCATGTCATTCATACCACAAGAAGCTCAGTAAAAGTAAGAAAGGGCACTTGATTGACAATCCTCATATGGGCAACTTCCACTTCGGCGTACCGATCAGAAACCGTCGGAGCCGAACTTCCGTGGAGCTCTTTTCTCAAATCTGCCAATATTTTGGCACATTTCTACGTAGCCTTCCCAACCACGTCTTCGTCCTCTAACTCCTCTACCTCCTCCTCATCTTCCTCACTCATTGACTCAATATTAGCCCAATCCTCATCGCTATCATTGTCCTCGACCACGAACCGACGTCCACGATTGACCGGCCAGGCCTCCGGGACCTCGTCTGAGTCGTTGTCCTCCAATTCGTTCTTAATAACGACGCAATCGGAGTCATCGTCCTCTAGTTCGTGTTTAATCTTGACGCAATCGGAATCGGAGTCCTCGTCGTCGTAGGAGAGCTGTTGGGGCTTGGAGGCTGATAGGAAGGTGAGGATGAAGGCTACGGGAGAGGATGAGGAGGAGGCTGGCTGGGTGCAGTCGGGAAGAAGGCTACGCGAGACGGAGTGAGAGAGAGGGCGAGATTAGGTAGTCAGATGAGGAGGAATGATTCTTTTCCATTTTGTCCAGAGTAAACTGGGAAAATTCAAAATAACCGCCTATTTTTTACAATTGGACCGCCACAATTTTAACAACCTGCGCGACGCAGATATACACTCTGATGTTGCAAAAAGTGTTTTTGCGCAATGATCCCATTGTTGCGTCACGCAAGTTATATTTTAAATAAATTATTATAAAATTTAATGAAAATGTGACTTTACTCCTTTCAAATTTAATTATTTTTTTTTTACATAAAACCCACAATAATATATTCTTCTAACAAAAACCCAATTTGAACTACAATAATAAATTTCTTAAGTATTATACGTACAAAATAAATAAATTTAAAACTACTTAATATATATATATATATACCATCGAACTTGATGGAATACCCATTCGACGGTTATAAACAAAAAATTACGATTTAACGGTAGTTTTAACTCTGATTTTGATGATTTTTTACAACTACACTCCTTGACCCTATATGAATACAATGAACGAATTCGATCTTCAATTTAAAATATTTACACTAGTGGATACCACAAAATCTTATGTTATACTTAATGAAAGTATAAATAAAATTTAAAACTACTTAATATATATATATATATATATACCATTGAACTTGATGGAATACGCATTCGACGGTTATAAACGAAAAATTACGATTTAACGGTAGTTTTAACTCTGATTTTGATGATTTTTTACAACTACACTCCTTGACCCTATATGAATACAATGAACGAATTCGATCTTCAATTTAAAATATTTACACTAGTGGATACCACAAAATCTTATGTTATACTTAATGAAAGTATAAATAAAATGTGTTAGTGAATCTATTGTTTTGATGGGATACGTATTCTACGAAACTAGTTTCAACGATCCAACAGTCAAACTTGTTTGTATGTACTTCGAGATCGCATATGCCAAAAATCGCAAAAACCAAACATTCAGAGATCAAGTAACAGGACAAAACTTTTCGACGGTTATAAACGAATAATCACGATTTAACGATTATTTTAACTCTGGTTTTGATGATTTTTTTACAGCTACACTCCCTGACCGTATATGAATACAATGAATAAATTCGATCTTCAATTTAAAATATTTACATTAGTGGATACCACAAAATCTTATGTTATACTTTATGAAAGTATAAATAAACTCTTAAGTGTTAGTGAATCTATTGTTTTGATGGGATACGCATTCTACGAAACTAATTTCAACGATTCAACTGTCAAACTTGTTTGTATATGCTTCGAGATGGCATACGCAAAAAAAAAAACATTCAGATATCAAGTAACAGGACAAAACTTTTCGATGGTTATAAATGAAAAATCACGATTTAACGGTTATTTTAACTCCGATTTTGATAATTTTTTGTAGCTACACTTCTTGATCCTATATGAATACAATGAACTAATTTGATCGTCAATTTAAAATATTTACACAAGTGGATACCACAAAATATTATGTTATACTTGATGAAAGTATAAATAAACTCTTAAGTGTTAGTGAATCTATTGTTTTGATGGGATACGCATTCTACGAAATTAATTTCAACGATTCAACCGTCGAACTTGTTTGTATATGCTTCGAGATGGCATACGCAAAAAATCGCAAAAAATAAACATTCAGAGATCAAGTAACAGGACAAAACTTTTCGACGGTTATAAATGAAAAATCACGATTTAACGGTTATTTTAACTCCGATTTTGATAATTTTTTGCAGTTACACTCCTTGATCCTATATGAATACAATGAACTAATTTGATCGTCAATTTAAAATATTTACACAAGTGGATACCACAAAATATTATGTTATACTTGATGAAAGTATAAATAAACTCTTAAGTGTTAGTGAATCTATTGTTTTGATGGGATACGCATTCTACGAAATTAATTTCAACGATTCAACCGTCAAACTTGTTTGTATATGCTTCGAGATGGCATACGCAAAAAATCGCAAAAAATAAACATTCAGAGATCAAGTAACAGGACAAAACTTTTCGACGGTTATAAATGAAAAATCACGATTTAACGGTTATTTTAACTCCGATTTTGATAATTTTTTGCAGCTACACTCCTTGATCCTATATGAATACAATGAACTAATTTGATCGTCAATTTAAAATATTTACACAAGTGGATACCACAAAATATTATGTTATACTTGATGAAAGTATAAATAAACTCTTAAGTGTTAGTGAATCTATTGTTTTGATGGGATACGCATTCTACGAAATTAATTTCAACGATTCAACCGTCAAACTTGTTTGTATATGCTTCGAGATGGCATACGCAAAAAATCGCAAAAAATAAACATTCAGAGATCAAGTAACAGGACAAAACTTTTCGACGGTTATAAATGAAAAATCACGATTTAACGGTTATTTTAACTCCGATTTTGATAATTTTTTGCAGCTACACTCCTTGATCCTATATGAATACAATGAACTAATTTGATCGTCAATTTAAAATATTTACACAAGTTGACCACAAAAACCCTTTGAGTGACGCAGTTTGTTCGTCGCACAAACACCCTTTGCATGATGCATTGATTAGTGTGTCACGCAAACAGTCCTTGCGTAACGCATTGGTTGCTGCGTCGCGCAAAGTATGTTTGCTCAACGGCCCCATTGTGACATCCCGCAAGTTATATTTGAAAAAAAAAATTATTATAAAATTTACTGAAAATGTGACTTTACTCCTTTCAAATTCTTTTTTTTTAGTTTTTTTTTTTACATAAAACACAGTAATATATTTTTCTAACAAAAACCCGATCCGAAGTACAATAATAAATTTAATGTTACTTAATAAATATATATACCATTCAATTTCTTAAGTGTTATAACAAAATAAATAAATTTAAAGTTACTTAATAAATATATATACCATTGAACTTGATGGAATACGCATTCTACGAAACTAGTTTTAACGATCGAACCGTCAAACTTGTTTGTATATACTTCAAGAACGCATACGCCAAAAATCACAAAAAAAAAAAAAAAATTCAGAGATCAAATAACGGGACAAAAAATTTTAACGGTTATAAACGAAAAATCACGATTTAACGATTATTTTAACTCCGATTTTGATGATTTTTTACAGCTACACTCCTTGACCCTATATGAATACAATGAATGAACTCGATTTTCAATTTAAAATATTTACACTTGTGGATACCACAAAATCTTATGTTATACTTAATGAAAGTATAAAAGCCCTTTGCGCAACGCAGCTGATACGTCGCGCAAACAACCTTTGAGCGATGCATTGATTGGTACGTCGCGCAAACAACCTTTGCGTGACACATTGGTTTGTACGTCGTGCAAAAACAGAACACGTACTACTTTTTGCTTGAGCAGCCTATGTGGCCACTTAAGTAATATAACACATACTACTTTCCGCTTGAGCGGAAGAAAAACCACCGCTTGAGCAGCAGACCCCAATGTAATGCCCGTTTGAGCGACCTGATAATTTTTTTTTTAATTTTTTTGACAATTCTTAAAACAAAAGCAATGAAAACACAAAAATTAAAGTGCCAACACCCAAACTTAAATGAAACATTGTCCTCAATATTTGCAAAAACTAATACACGCAATGCATTCATCAAAGCAAAGAAATGGAAGGACCACATAAAGAAAAAAAATTGAAAAACAAAATAAAAATTGCAAAGATAGGATTTAGAACTCCCTTTAATGAAGTATCGAAGTTGACAAATCACCTATTCAACGATCCAACCATCAAACTTGTTTGTATATACTTCGAGATCACATACGCCAAAAATCGCAAAAAACAAACACTCAGAGATCAAGTACCGGGACAAAACTTTTCGACAGTTATAAACGAAAAATCACGATTTAACGGTAGTTTTAACTCTGATGTTGATGATTTTTGTATAGGTACACTCCTTGACCCTATATGAATACAATGAACGAATTCGATCTTTAATTTAAAATATTTACACTAGTGGATACCACAAAATCTTAAGGAAGAAATAATTTAGTTTTGGAACCATTCATTAAGGTTTACAAAGGGTGATTAAAGTTGTATGCATGCAAAATTTTTATTAAACTAAACTTTTAAAGGGTCACATTATATTCGCCCAGAAGAAGGAGACATGCCTAGAAACTGCTGTCGCGCAAAACTGTTTTGCACGACAAAGACTGCAAACCAGTTTTGTGCGACGACAGTCTTCGTCGCGCAAAGTCTCGTTGCGCAAAATGTCCTTACATGACGCTTAGTTGTCAACGTTGCACAAAATGTCCTTGCACAACATAATGCGCAAGTATGTTTTTGTACTAGTGGTGTCTCATGTGTTTGTTCTAAAATCAAAATCATACTAACGAATCGAATATTAAAATAATCCATTGAATAATAAATTATTGAAAAGCAAAATTTAAATTTAAATTTTTTATTAACTTAAAGTACAATCTTCAAGACCATGTGATAGTTGATTTAAACATTCGATAGAAATGGAGAGATTGGAAAGTTGAAAGAAAAAAAGATTAATAAGGTACTTGAATTTATAACTTTATATGATTTTAGACAAATGGATTAAGAGTAAATTTGAAAAACAAGAAAAAACTAGTGACTAAAAAAATAGCTCCACGTTTCTTACTCAACCCCCCAAAGAAAAAGGAAACCAAACATTTCCACTGCACCAACAAATGAATTATGATATTACTTACTTTTTCTTTATTTACATATTTACATTAGACCCGGCAGTTTCTGACACGACACGAAAACGACACGAAAATAACGGGTTTCAGGTCAACACGATAACTTATCGGGTCATTATCAGGTGACCTGTTAAGAACCTGTTGATAACGGGTTCTTAACGGGTATACACGCGGGTAACACGTGGGTAACCCATTTCGACCCGTTAAGAAAAAAATTATTTTGATAATTTTAAAGTTTATTTACTAAAAGATTTATTATAAAATACAATAGCCATATTAATATATACAATATATTTTATATTAAATATATAATTTTGTATTATTATTCTATATAAGTTTAAAAAAAAAAAGTTTTAGTCATTATTTAATTTTATTATGAGAGTTCACTATTATCATTACTAGGATAAATTTTACTTAACATGTTGTTGTCCAAAATTAAAATAAACTAATATAGTATTTGTATAGGCAAGAACTAAGAAGACATACATACAAGTATGAAAAATGTGAAAGAATATATAAACACTCGTGATTCATCATTATTCCTCCACGAGTAGATAATGGTTACACTTACATTATCGTTTAGATTTTTAAAATCCTCCAAACCTTCATGAATTATGTTTTTTATTTGAGGGCAAAATTAATAAAATTAATAATAATTATTGTAGAAGTGTAAAAAATGTAAAAAAAATATACAATCACTCATAGTGACAAACTTTACAACTTTCATGAAGGGGTTAGCTTCGAAATCCAACACTATAATTCATAAACCTTTCATTTTTAAAATTTTCTTTTTTGAAAACATGACCATATGGCGGATGTAAGAAGATGAACGGTTTAGATCTTTGATATCACGTTTCGATATTTACGGTTAACTGAAATATGAGTCGATGTCATATAGTTTGTAGAAACTTTATAAACATCAAGCAATATTTTCACTAACTGTAAAACTATGAATATAATATCAACGATTCAAACCGTTCATCTTCCTGCATCCTCTAATAGATCAAGTTTTCAAAAAAGAAAATCTGAAAAAAAACAAAATTTGAAGAACAATGAAGCGTAAATGTAAACAACAATCAACGGTTAAATTTTGATCTATGATTTATATGATTATAGTGGTGAATTTCGAAGTTAAGCTCTTTATGAAAGTTGTTAAACTTGTCATTACGAGCGTTTATATATTTTTTCTATATTTTTTTACACTTCTACATTAATTAAAAAAACTATTAAAGACTTTAGGTAAGTGAAAATATATTTAAAAGAAAAATGTGTTTTTATGTTTTGGATGTGACAATATGGTATGTATATACTTATTTAGTATTATGTTTTTCATTTGATTATTTATTGGTTTAAAATATATTTTCCTTAACGGGTAACGGATCGGGTCATATTACCTGTTAATATTATCGGGTCCATTTCGGGTCGGGTCATTTTACCCGTTTATTTTAACGGGTGTTACACGACACGACCCGTTAAGATATCAGGTATGACACGAAAACGACATGAACACGGAAAACACGACACGAATGCCAGGTCTAATTTACATAACATATAAAAAATTTGGCAGCCTTAGGTAGGCACCTACATGGACTACCCTTAGAGTCGGAATTGTGGGGATAATTGTTAAGTTTTATTACAAAAGGGTTTTGTGTTATTAATAGTGAAATCATTTATTTATAAATAGTAATATATTTTGTTAAGTTTTTTAAGTGAAATTTCATTCTTCAATAGTTAGGGGTGGTTCGGTATGGGATCCCATACCAAAACACTTGTCCCGATTCCCAAACCGAAATTTTCGGGAATCCCAATTTTCGGGATCCCGAAATAGTTTCGGGATTTCGGGACAAATCGGGAATCCCGAAATAGTTTTGGGATTTTGGGCTTTTAGACTAAAATTTGACATATTATGCTTTTAGGCCCAATCTGCCAATTTGTTTCTACAAATCTGCCAATCAAATCTGCCAATCAAATGGCAAGGCCTGTTTCTACTAATCTCTACTTAATATTAATACTAACACTTAGTTTTCATTTCCATGTAGAGAGTGATGGATCAACTGCAAAATAGTGAAAGAAAACTAATAAGCTCAAAACTGTACACAAAAACCAAAATCAAGCAAAACGAAGAAGCTCAAAACTGAACATTGCAAAGTAAACGCCAGAAACTGAGCACAGAAACTGAGCAAGCATGCCAAGAATCAAAGCAAACCCCACAAGAGTCAAGAAATGATAATTGAGCCATTCGAAGAGTACCCAGACAAGTTCTGTGCACAAATTTGACAATATGGCTAGCAAATAGCAAGCAAACAACAAATAATTAACAAGAACTAGTAACAGTGAGCAGAATCATAAGGTCTGATTAGCTCACCTTCATCAAGCACAATTCCGACGTTCAATCCCTTGAAAACATCAGATTCAGCCAGCTTCTCAGCACCGTCGTGTCCCCCAATCTCCTCATCATGAACATATGACAAATAAACAGACCTTTTGGGCTTAAACCCAGAAGCCTTGAGCCGTCGAATTGCCTCCAAGTACTGAATCCCGACGCACTTCATGTCCTGGGACCCCCTGGCGTAAACGTCGCCGTTCGAGTCCAAGTTGGCCGAGAAAGGGGGGTGTACCCACTTGTCGTGCTCGGCCGGAACGACGTCGGTGTGGGAATTGAGAAGAACGGAGGAGAGAGAGATGAGATGAGGGCTTGTCGGCTAGATGAGGGAGAGATCAGAGACGAGAGATTAGGGCTTGGCTATTCGATTCGATAGAAACAATGGAACGAAAGTGAAGTTTGTGAAATGGTATTCTGACCTAAAAACATATGAACGGCAAAGATTAAATCCAAAACAATGAAAGGTTGAAATAATTCTCTTATAATTAAAAGAAAAAATATATATATATAATATTTATTTTCGGTTCGGTATGGGAATACCGAAAATTTGAGATTCAAAACCGAATCCCGTACCGAAAATATCGGTTTGGTTCGGGATTACATACCGAAAATTTCGGGATTTTTGGTTTGGGATTTTTTTGGTTTGGGATCGGGATTTTTTCGGTTTGGTTTGGGATTTTTGGGATTTTTTTCCAGCCCTATCAATAGTAACAAAATGGTAGAAAAGAGTTGAGTCCTTGCATGATGGCGTGGGTTTGAACCCTGTCAGTGGCTAATCTAACTTCTAATCTAACAAAATATATCGTTTGACAAAAAAAAAAATAGTAAGGCATTAATGATATATGCATGTTATAGTATTACTTAAAACGATCATAATGTCGGAAAACGAAAACATTAAACAAGGTTGCTAGTTTTGAGATATGCCCAAGTTAAAATGGAACACAAAGTGATATTGGCAACTGGCAATGGTAAGTGTTGGGTTTTATTACAAAAGGGATCTGTGTTATTAATAATGACCCATATATGATATATGCATCCCATAGTATTACTTTTTTTAAGGAAAATATGATATCCATTGATAAGAAGGGAATACGTACAAAGTGTGGATAATGTGTAACATGGGCCTCAATAAAAACCTTACCGGGGTTTTCAACCCGGTCGAAGGGAAAAAAAAACGTTCTGCACAAATAAACAAATGTTTACTATCCTCACACCGCCAGATAAATACAAATTAATTTGATGCATCTTCAAATAAATCATCCAAAATTAAGTCCGGAGGTTCCGTCAGCCATATTAACTCATGAGAACTTCCAACTCCAGCACGAGCAAGCCTGTGAGCCCCCTGGTTTTCCTCCCATTTGACAAGGTGGAGCTTTGTCTGCGAAAGGTCACTGAGAAACGCATGGATGTCGTTGATTATTGGACCCAGGGGAGAGCTATCTATTGAGAGAGCTAAACCAGTCACAAGTTAGTTACAACAGTAAATAGTTAATTTTGGTATTTGTGTAATTAGGTGTAGAAGATAAGGGTACTCAGTTGGATTGGACAAAAGAGGACCAGTGTGATCCAATTTATTAGAGCCAAGGGGAGTGCAGCAAGGCTTTGCACCAGCCATATTTGTTTTGCTGAAAAGATCCAGTAAATACTTGGTTTGATGAAGGAAGAGACCTGTGGATGAGCGTTGAACCTCTAATCCCAGGAAATAGTGCAATGGACCCAAGTCCTTGACTGGAAAAATAGCACTGAGTTTTTGAACGAATAGATTGCAGAGTGAAAAGTCAGGTCCAGTGACTAATATGTCATCGACATACACAAGTACCAGGACAGAAGTTATATTGTGAAGAACAAATAAGGAAGCATCTGAGGAAGATTGCTTAAAACCAAGCTGAAGAAGAGCTTGAAACAGTTTGTCAAACTAAGCTCGAGGTGCTTGTTTGAGACCATAAAGGGATTTCTGTAATTTGCAGACATGATGTGGCATACTGAGATCAGTGAAACCTGGAGGTTGTTGTATGTATACACCCTCCTTTAAATCACCATGAAGAAAGGCATTACTTATGTCTAATTGATGTAAAAACCAATTGAACTGCACAACAAGTGACAAAATGACTCGAATTGTAACTGGTTTAGCTACAGGACTAAAGGTTGCTTGAAAATCAATTCCTACTTGCTGATGATACCCCTTTGCAACCAGACGAGCTTTAAATCTCTCGACAGTACCATCAGGTTTCTTCTTTATTCGGAAACCCCACTTGCAACCAACAACATTGTAGGATGAAGATGGAGGAACAAGTGTCCAAGTTCCTGTTGATTGTAAGTCATTGAACTCATCTTGCATGGCAGATCTCCAGTGAGCATGTTTAGATGCTTGCAAGTATGTATTTGGAACAAAGTCAATATTAGATGGAAGAGGATGTTTTGTAGCTGCATATACTTTGGGCTTGAAGATACCAGCTTTAGAGCGAGTGATCATAGGATGAGTATTGGTAGGGGGCAGGGAAATAATTGGTGCAACATGCGGAGATTTTGTATGTGGAGATTCTGTATGTGATGCAGTATTTGTAGGAATGAGACCTTGAGAAGAACCAATGTGTGAACCTGAAGAAGAACAATCAGAGTGGGATCTCAAATCTGGAACTGAAGATCCACAAGAAACATCAATGCTATTAGGAACAGAGAACTGTAGATCCATGGGAGCTGAAACAGATTCTGAAGAAATAACTGGACTGGTGGGAGGAGACTGAAACGGATATGTGGCTTCATCAAACTTTACATGTTGAGAAATGTAGATATGACGAGTGACTTGGTCAAGGCATCGATAACCCTTGTGTTGTAAACTGTATCCCAACAAAACACTGCTTTTGCTTTTAGCGTCCAACTTGGAATGAGTATAAGGTGTGAGCCACGGGAAACATCTACAGCCAAAAACTTTAAGGCGGGAGTAATCTGGTGGCCTGAAAAATAGCAATTCCCAAGGAGATTTAGAAAGTCCAGAGATTGGTAATCTGTTAATAAGGTACACAGCCGTGGATAAAGCTTCCACCCAATAGAGATGGGGAGTATTAGAGGCAACAAGTAATGTTCTGGCAGTTTCCACAATGTGTCTGTGCTTTCTTTCAGCACAGCCATTTTGTTCAGGGGTGTGAGGACATGTTAATTGATGAACAATACCATGAGTATGAAGAAAAGACTGAAACATAGCACTAATGAATTCATCCCCAGAATCTGAATGCACAACCTTGATTTTATTTCCAAGTAGATTTTCCACATATTGTTTGAATACAACGAAAGTAGAATAAGCATCAGATTTAGCCTTTAATGGAAATAACCAACTATATCTACTGTAATCATCTACTAGCAACAAGTAGTACTTAAAACCACTAGGTGAAGTGATGGAGGCAGGACCCCAAAGATCACAGTGTAACAATTGGAGGCTTTGAGTAGTTGTAGAACTAGCAGATCCAAAATGAAGCTTGTGACTTTTAGCTAAAGCACAATCTGAATAGAAAAGATCACTGGTAGTCTTGCCTTGCACCACAAGCTTATTGCCTGAAAGAACCTTGCGAAAGATAGAAGAAGAAGGATGACCCAATCTTCGATGCCAAATCTGTACAGGAGTTTTGACACCGATGAAAGCCGAGGGTGATGAAGAAGTGGGATGACCAGAGCCTTGAAGAGGATAGAAACCATCTTTAACTGGTTCCCGTAAAAGCGTCTTCCCCGAAACACGATCTTTTACAATGGATCCATTAGGGTCAAGAGTCAAGGCATAATTATTATCTTTTAAAAATTGATAGGCAGATAATAAGTTGTGTTTCATAGCAGTACATGTAATACATTACTCAACTTAAAGGAAGTATGAGATGTATTTAAAGAAGAGGTACCAATATTGTGAATAGACAGACCTTTACCATCTCATATATAGACTTTGTCTTCACCAGTGTAGGGAGAGGCAACTGAGAGATTGGCAATGTCATTGGTGATATGTGATGTGGCACCAGAGTCTAACAGCCAAGATGGGGATGGTTTTGACGAGTAGTGAGCACAAAGAGCTGCAAGTTTGGCTGGTGGCACCCGTCCAAAGATCTTAGGATTCATCCTGTCAAAACAGTCAATAGCTTCGTGATTGGTGGAGCCACAGATTTGACATGTGTTCTTGTGAGTAGATGAAGAGCATTGATTGGTAGATCGGGAGCCTGAATAAGAGGAACGAGATTGACCTACACGATAAGAACCAGTGTAGTGTCCACGATTAGGACGAAAATTGAGATTGCCTCTGGAAACATTGCGATTGTTTCTGCCTCGATTAGAATTGTAATGGAAAGAAGATTGAAGAGGCTGACTATATGCAGCAAAGACCTGTGGAAAAGGCGTTGCCAGCAAAAGTGCCTTAGATTGGACAGAGAACGCCTGAAAGGGCTTAGTAGCAGCAGTGGACAGAGGTTGCTTGCGATGAGCCATGGAAATCTCTTTTGTCAGCAAGAGACCATGTAATTCATCAAAAGAAGTAGAAGACAAACGCAGCATGATGGAGTCAATAAAGGACTCGAATTCATCAGGAAGACCGTGAAGTGTTGCAGCAATTAGATCACGATTAGATAAAGTGGCGCCAGCAGCATTGAGAGAATCTGAAATTTCCTTGATTTGTTGTAGATATTCAGAGATCGATTGAGAGCCTTTTTGAATTGATTGAAGATGAGAGCGAAGCTGGTAGCCATGAGCTTCAGAGACTCCACCAAAACGTTGTTCAAGCTTCTGCCAGAGCTCTCGAGATGTGGAAACACCTACTGTGAAAGGAATGAGATCTTCAGATAGGGTCGAGTTAAGCCAGATCAAGAGATTTTGATCTTTTTCAAACCACTGCTCAAATGCTGGATTCAGGGATCGATCAGAAAGAAGTGGAGCCGGACATGGCTCAGTACCGTCGATGAGACCAATAAGTTTGTACCGGCGCAAAATCGGAGCAAATAACTCACGCCATGGGAGATAATTGGTGCGTTTGAGTTTGATTATCACCATGCTACCAATATTTTGAATCGTAAGAGACATATAAGAGTTCTGAGGTTGAGAATTTGCAGAAAAATTAGGGTTTGGTAATGGCGGTGAGTTAATCGGAGACGAAGAGTGAGAGGGGGAAGCCATGATATACAGAAGCAAGATTCGAGATTCGAGAAAGGAGAAATCAATCAAGAAATCGAGCGAGAAATCGATCAAAGACAGAGAGCACAAAATCGATCAAGAAATTGAGCGAGAAATCGATCGAGAAATGTAATCGGTGAGAAGAAGAAAATCCAGATATCACCGACTCAAAGACGCCATTACCTATCAAGAACAGTGATCAGAATACCAAATCAACGAAGAACTCCGATCAAATTGAACAGAAATCAGAGAAATTGAGCGGAAGAAATGGAGGATCGAAGAATGCCGAGAGGCGGTTGGCAATGAAACCATGTAGAAAATGTTAAAAGAGATATTTTCATTGATTAACTTTAATTGTTAGTACACAAGAATATATATAGCCATAGAGGCTCATTACATCAGTACCCTTATCTTCTACACCTAATTACACAAATACCACAATTAACTATTTACTGTTGTAACTAACTTGTGACTGGTTTAGCTCTCTCAATACTATCATCTCCATGGTCGTTCCAGACGGCAATGGTAATAAGAGAATCCCCTTCCAGCACAACCCAAGACTCATGCTGATGGATTTGTTTGAAGAACAGGAGAGCACTTCGCGCGGCAAGAAGCTCCACATGCAGCACCGACGCCGCAAACTCGACTCGCGCAGAGAGCGCAGCAACAAAATCACCATGGCATTGGCTGTTTTTGAGGATTACCCCCAATCGTCCACGGTTTGTTAAGTTTTTGAAGTGAAATTGCTTTCTTCAATAGTAAATTAGTAACGCATATACGATATATGCATGTTATAGTATTACTTAAGACGATCATAATGTTGGACAACGAGAACATTAAACAAGGTTACTAATTTTGGGAAACCTTACACCATACATAGCGAAGAAAATGGATTTAAACAATGGTAAAAAAAATTAGCATAGTTACTTGTGACAAATGGGAAGTCCTGATTGAGATTTGATTTTATTATTATTTTTTTAAGAGAAGTACGATATTCATTGATAAGTGAAGAGAATATGTACAAAAGAGGAACATGTGCATACATGGGTCTCGATAAAAACATTGCCATGGATTTCAACCCGATCTAAGGAAAAAAGAGCGTCCCACCCCTTAAAATTACAAGTCTAAACTTTCCTCAAATATAAGATCAGTGATAATAGCAGGGGGTTCTTCAAACGATGGCTTTTGTCCATCCATAAAAAGACCCAACCGAGCCAAGCGGTGTGCTAACGGGAGCCTCCCGTTTAGTGAAAGACAATCGCGTGTGGGGAATTGAGTACAGAAAATGTCTAGCATCATTAATAACATGCCCCAGCGGAGACATATCATCCTCAGAATTTTGTTGAGGTGCAGTGATCACCATCTGTGCATCCCCTGCAAATTCCACATAAGCAGCCTCCAAATCGCGCGCAAACAGCACGGCAGCCCGAGCTGCCATCATCTATGCTAAAAGTGGCCAAGAAATATTGAGATTTGCTTTTAAGGGATCTTAAACAGTGATCAATGAATTTTGTGGATTTGGACAGATTAATTTCATAGTGTATTATAGGCTTTAGCAAATCTAGACTCTTTCTGAGATTATGAGGAAATTCACTCACATTCTACATCGAGTCTATATCATTACTGCATCAAACTCCATTAAGGAAATTTAAAATTTTAATCTAATTGATCCATTTAATGTGGCAGCTGATATAGCACTATTTTGGACGTAATTAATTTGTTAGGATTATTTGTTGTCATATTGACCTAAGTGAAATAAGACTATTGCCATCAGATTGTCACAGTATCAAGTATTGTTATTAATTTATTAAACTTATAATATGTGTATATATATTATATAAATAATTACACCGTGTATTAGCATGATTGTCACCCCCGAAAATCTTCTGCCAAAACAACTATAAGAGTCTTTGACGAAGTATCCAATTCGTTCTTCTTTTCAAGGTTTGGTAGGAGGCTTCAATGCATAAAATTATATGATAAACAAGCACAAGGTGTTGAAAGAATAAAACCTGGCCTCCACACTGTTACAAAGTATGAAGAAATTGTAGTGGTTGCCATATTGTTGAGGCCATGAATGGTCAGATGGTTGCCGTTTTGTTGAAAGCACAATGAAGTGAAAGGAAGATTTGGATGCTATCTAAAGAAGACTAAAACCAATAGTCTTGTGGAAATATCAAATATGCAAATTCCATGCCTGAAAAGAAAGGGTGTAATTGGTAGAGTGTGGTGCAAAGACGACCAAAAAGTGCCAACGTCTATTGGAATAATGCAATTCTGTGACTGAAAGAAAACAGTATAAAAGGGGAAAAGCATGGTCCGTGATGGTCTATATATTGTCCAATTCGTCCTCATTTCAAGTCTTCCACAAGGTCTTGACCAAAGAGAAAAGAAGTGTCTTTAACACGGTCTGCCAGAAAAGCTACATATCTTTGGAGGGTTCATGTCACATTGCCACTTAAATATATACATTATATTTACGAGGAGACCAACTTATATAGAACAAGTTCGTTGTGTATTTGGTATTTGCTTCTTAGGATTTTCTTGTAGATTAAGGATTTGGATTCCTTCCTCTTAGGATTAGGGTAATGGTTAGTTCTTTATAAAACTAATGTTTTGTAAGTTGTTTATCTACAAGTCTAGTGAGATATAGTCTCTTTGAGTAATGTATCTTTTTTTTGGCAATTCTATAGTTTCTTTGTTTTAAGTTAATTAAGTAATATATTTATTATTTTGGTAGTCCGTTTGTTCGTCTGTTTTGCATATCCTAATTTTCAATTGATATAGGGTCAAAAGACTAACTTACACAAGGAATTAGTAAGTTCAAATTATCCAAGGATTAAGATCTACTCTCCCAATTATAAATTTATAATCTTTTGCATGTTACATAAAAAGCTCATAATGTTGGAAAACCTAAACATTGAACAAGGTCACTTTTGAGATATGCCCAAGCTACACGCATCATGCGTATACAAGTACTTAGCAACAAATGTGACAGTAATCAATGGTATTACAAATTATAGCAATGTGAAAGCTAGATTATCGAATCTTCTTTTACATAGGACTCAAACGTGAAAGAATCAAGAATCAGCAGGGGAGTGGATCTCATAGAAGCCAAGAATCAGCAGGGGATTGGAAAATTAACTGAGCCACAAGACTGATCAAGATTTATATGTATAAGCCACAGAAAAGTTAGAAAAGCAAATAACGCGCACCCCAATTAATAATGGAAGACATAAACATTATATTCCACAACAGCATCTCCAGTTTTGATGTCAAACTGGTGAGTGCTAGCATGAGCATAGCCACGAGCAAATAGGAAAAGGCCGCTTCCGCCTACTATCGGCATCTCCCTAACGGCTGACAACACGGCATTGCGCCCCAACACACTAAGAGTGCTACCATTATACTTCCCTTCAACAAAAACAAAATTCAAGGCCATCAAAAACCCCACCTCACTTTGTGAAGCTACAGCATAAATACCTTGGGCTTTTCCAACTAGCTTAGAGCTCGATTCAGGGCCAATAGTCAATGGATCGTCCATCATGACCACGGTGCCAAAGCCAGTCATGGAAGTGTTTGTAATGGGTGCCTCAGCCACTTTAACTGCCGTGGGGGTTCGGCCACTCACTATGTCATGAAAGTAGAAGTGAAGATGGCTTAGTTTCGCTTTCTTTAGACCATGTTTTGATGAAGATAACGGTCTTGAGAAAAGGTGAGTCTCTGAAGTGACAAGGGTTGAGAGGAAGAAGAAGGAAATGGTTATGAGAATGGTGTAGGTAGAACTGAGGTTTTGGAGGGTCTTGGCCATTTAAGAGAATAGAGGAGGATGGTATAGAGCTTTTTGAAGGAGAGAAAAGTATAAAAGGGTTTTGAGACCAGTAGTTTTGTTTTGTGGGAACCTTAATATATAGTGAAGAAAATGGATTTAAATAATTGTAGAAGTTGGCATAACAAGTTGTGACAGATGAGAAAAGTCACGAATTAAACTTGTCATATGCGACGCTAAAATTCCGTTGTATAAAATTATGAAAGCGTCGTGAATGCATTTTAGCAAAGGTCATGCGATGTTTGTGATCGTATCGCAACAAAACCGTGACGTAAGCTTATTGCGATGCATGGTTTGGGAAGCATATTTCCAAACAACAACCTACTTGAAAGTTTACGAAAACCAGAATTGAAAATAAGAAGAATCAATCCAGGTAAACACCAGGTATTAATAACATATCAACCATGTTGTATAACGCATCGTCTCCAATTTTGATTTTAAAGAATCTTAGAAAGCGATGGAGAGATTAATAACATACCAATCATGTTGTATAACCCGTAAATAATAACATTGTGTGCTAATGTGATTGTTACACCCAAAACTCTTCTGCCAAAAGACAACCATAAGAGTGTTCGACAAAGAAGTCCAATTTGCTCTTCTTTTCAAGGTTGGTAGGAGGCCTTAATACATTAAATTAGATGATAAAGAAACAAGCAAAAGAAGGTGTTGAAAAAAAAAAAAAAATAAACCTAGCCTACACACACTTACAAAAAAAATGAAGAAATTATAGTGCCTTGTGGCCGACCGACTAAAGATACTGAAGCTATGGTGGTTAGATGGTGCCATGTAGAAAGCGGAATGAAGTGAAAGGAAGATTTGTCTGCTATCTAAAGAAGCAATAGTTTTCTTGAAATATGCAATTCCACGCCAGAAAAGAAAGGGCATAAATATTAAAATAATGGGTAGAGTGTGGTGCAAGGACGATAAAAAAGTGCTAAAGTCTATTGGAATAATGCAATTTTGTGACTTAAAGGAAAGAGCAAGGGGGCATGGGATAGTCCCTGATATGGTCCTTATTGTCGTCGTTTCAAATCTTCCACGAGTCTTGACCAAAGAGAAAATAAGTCTTTAACACGGTCTGCAAAAAGGAGCAGTATGTTGTATGGTTTCATCCCACCATTGTATCTTCTTGAGGTAAAATTATGGTGGGGGAGCTTGTCATTTAGGCTCAGTCAATGGTATCAAATGTGAAACCACTACCGGATGGTACAGTGGTTAGAGATGATTTCTAGACCCGTCTTTCACACAGCAATTCCTGAGTTTGATTCCTGGTAATAGTGAATCACACGATGATGATCAGGAAATACTGAAATGCTTTTGTGAGTTTCACAACCCTTGAAGGGTACCAAGATAATACATATAAGTAAACTATAGCCATAGTTTTCATTTACACAAAAATTGTCTTTGAAAGAAAATGAAATCACGTAAACGACACCACAGGATTCAGCTGCCGTTTCAAAATATTTTAGTTTGAATCAATGCTTCTCATGTTTTGATCTTTCTTCAACTGTATTTTTTGGCATGCTACTGCCCCAACTTTCCAGAACTATCAACATCCAAAACCAGTAACGCGTCAACGTAATAATACTAGTATCTCAAACAAAAAAAAACAAAAAATATACGAGTCCAAGGCAGGGTAAGAAAGGGTTTAGCTAATGGAGATATTATCTATTCCGGAAACCAGTAACGCGTAAACCATGCCAAACAAAGTACTATTGTCCAGTTAATCGATCCACACTTAAACCCGACCTCTGATAACTACTCCACCAGTAGACACCGAAATAAAATACAAAAATAAGAAAGAAACTCAATCCAATATTCCTCTAGCACAGGTATTCTTATTTTGGTAAGGGAAACCAATAAGAACGTATAGAAACCAATAACAAGAGAATTAAAGACATACAATAAATTATGAGCAAATTGTGTGCAGATGTGGAGAGTAAAATAAGAATATTCGCTTACGTGAAAAACTAATTAAATAGTTTAATTTAAAAATATACAAATATTGTCACTTAGGAAACCGGATCCTCGCCGGATCCTCTTTGTGATGATCCCTTTGTGAGGATCCTAGATATTCGTGAATCATATCCGCGTACATCGTATGGTTAGAAATTATTTTAAATATTTTTATTTAAAATTAAATATAAACTGTACCTGACAAAAACTGACCGCACGATATATGATGAACGTACACGATTTACTGATCCCCAAGATCCTCACCAAAAGGATTCGGAGAGGAACCTGTTGGGTCACTTAGTACTATGGTATGATGATATTCTTCTTCACTTGGAAGTGAGATGTTTTAGGTTCGAATCTCGTGCATGGCGAATTCGATACCAAATTAGGTTGCCCATTATGTGGCTTAACCGAACTCCTCCTACCCTTAGTGTAAAAATATATCATTCTGCTAAAAAAATATACAATTATTAGGTTTTTACTAAAATAGCTACAAAGAATTGGGGTAAAACTTTTCTATAATAATACGTATTTAGATTGTAAGAATATCAAAGCTAGTGATCCAAGTGAAGAGGAAACAATAGTTAAGATCATGCCACATGTCAATGGATAAAGAGGGTTATTATATAAAGGTTGTTGGAATTGTAGGTTGTTAGAAGTATGGTTTGTTGAAATAAAGAGGTTACACATTGTATTAGCTTAACAAGTAAGCTTTGTAATAAGGTAGTATATAAGACTCTTTGTAATTGTTACTTGGTAATCAAGAAGGACCAATTCACAAAGCTCTTGAGCTCTCTCTCTCTCTCTCTCTCTCTCTCTCTCTCTCTCTCTCTCTCTCTAAAGTCTTCTTCTGCATTTCTTCTGCATTCTTTACAGTTCTTACATGGTATCATCGCCAAGATACGATCTGGCGCTTCGGCATTCCTCTTGAATTCTTATATCTTCTCAATCCTCTAGTTTGTACAACTTTTGAGATACAATTGGGCAAATCTCATCATCCAATTCACAAGAAAATTGGAGTTCTTGGTCACACAGATCAACTGTTTGATTAAAAGCATTAGTAAAGAAACTTCTTGTTCTCTACAAAAATTGTTACAGCAGCACAGCTACAGATTGTTCAATTGCCAATCACTAGCCTCATTCCAACAATATCAACATCCGTTACTGTGAAATTGGATGACACTAACTACCTCACATGGAGTTTTCAGATCAAATTGCTTCTTGAAGGACATGGAATTATGAAATTCATGGATGGCACCAAGAAATGTCCAACAAGATTTGTCAATGATTCAACTGTTGATGGGGTAGAAACAGATGCCTACCAAGTTTGGAAAATACACGATCGTGCAATCATGCAACTCATTACTGCAACTCTATCATCCACAGCAGTGTCTTGCATCATTGGCAGCACTAGTTATAATGAAATGTGGATGAATCTCAAGGAAAGATTCTCTTCTGTGACAAAAGCCAGTATCTTTCAATTGAAGACTGGCCTTTAAGACATCAAAAAAGGTTCTGATTCTATTTCTGAGTACTTGCAAAAGATCAAAGATGCAAAAGATCATCTTGCAGCAACTGGGGTTGTCTTTGAAGATGATGATATCATCATTCTTTCTCTCAAGGGATTCACTGTAGAATACAACATTTTTCGACTTGTTATCAGAGGAAGGGAAAATGGTATCTCCATCAAAGATTTTCGATCTCTGTTACTTGTTGAAGAAACAACTATCAACCAATCTTTGGAGTCAAATTTGTCGTTTGGAACAGCAATGATGGCAGCTAATCAAACGTCAAAATGAAAAGATTTGGTTCTTGATTCTAACTCTATAGATTCAAGTAACCATGGTTCATCTTTTGGCGACAGATCAAATCAACACAACAGCTCAAACAGTCAAAGCTAGTATTTTGGGAATCAACATAACTATAACAATGGGAATTACAATGGTGGTTACAGTGAAGGATACAGAGGCAATAACTTCAGGGGCAGAGGTAGAAGCAAGTTCAATTACAATTATGGGTCAAGGTTTCATACACCAAACAATAATCATGGAATTCTTAAGGCTCCAAAACCATATCAATCCACTTGTCTTGCTCATCCTTTAGAAATTCCAACATGTTAGATTTGTAGTAAAAAAAGGTCATATAGCAGCTGACTGTTTTCAAAGGCATACAAATTCTTCAAGCAGCTCATCATCACCTGTTCAATGCCAAATTTGTTGGAAATTTGAGCATACAACTAGTCAATGCTATCACAAAGGGAATTTTGCATACCAAGGAAGGCCTTCTGCACCTTCATTCAGTGCATTGCATGTTAATCATCACCATTCAGCTCCACTAGATCAATTTTGGATTGCTGACACTGGAGCAACCTCTCACATAACACCTAAGCTTGCCAATCTTGAGTTACCTACTCAATATCAAGGCACATACACCATAACCACTGCTAGTGGTGCAGGTTTGGCCATTACAAATATTGGTTCTTCAAAGTTGCATGCATCAAATCATACTCTTGAGTTAAAAAAATGTTCTTCATGTACCAAAGTTGTCACAACATTTACTCTCCATTTATTAACTCTGCAATGACAATAAATGCAAGTTTATATGTGATGAATTTTCTTTTTGGGTTCAAGACAAGATCACAGAACAATGCTACTCAAGGGACTGTGTAAGGATGGCTATTACCCTATTCCATTTTCCATACCACATAAGTTGTTATCTGCATCATCTCACAACCATGCATGCAATCTTACAAAGCTAGTACATAAAACCTTGTGGCATAAGAGGCTAGGACACCCATCAAATGCAATCACTTTTGTTATATTGCACAATAACCAAGTACATGCATCACAAGACTTTACTACAAACATTTGTACACCTTGTTTAGAAGAAAATTTTACAAAACTTCCTTTCTTGTATCCTTCAAATAAGTCTGTACAACCTCTAGAAGTCATTCATAGTGATGCGTGGGGACATTTTCCCTTGTTATCTGTTGAAGGTTTTAGGTACTATGTAAGTTTCATAGATGAATGTACTTGGTTTATATAGATATTTCCATTACATAATAAAGCATAAGTGTTTTCAACATTTGTTCAGTTCAATGCATATCTGAGTACTCAATTTTAGGGGTGGGTAAATGGGCCCTACGCTCGCCGGTAGGGGCAGGTATTAGCGGCTCGGGGCGGGTCCAGGGTGGGTCCATATTATTTTATATACAAAATGGGGCGGGGCGGGTAGGGTCTAAGTAAATAGAGGGGCAAGCCGGATCCAATTTTCTAAAGTCACGGGCCCCTGGCCCGAACCGTATCAAATAAACCTCACACTCTCAAATCTCTTTCTCTCACACACACACACACAAATCTCACACACATATCATCTTTCTCGAATACTCTCCCTGACATCCTCCCTCTTCATCTTTCTCTCCGAGAGTCCTCCCTCTCGATCTCTCTCCTCACTTTCTATCTCTCTCCCAGAGTCCAGACTGACTCTTTGAACACCACCATCGTCATTGTCTTCTCCCAAATGTGACCACCCAAGGTCTTGTGAACCATCGGCACCACCTTCGGCAGCCAATGTTAGCAATGCAGACATGCATGTCACCATGTCTGATAAGCAAGTGGGTGGCAGACATCATAAGAGATTTGTTGCTAAAGAAGACTGCGAAAAATCGCCCACGTGTTGCGACCCTCATCGTCACTGTCGTTGAACTATGATTCGAAATATCATATCATCTTCTCTGAAATTAAGGTATTTTTAAATTAGGGTTTTTGAATTATCTGGTTTTTGAGTTCAGGGATTTAGGACTTTTGAATTAGGATTTTTGAAATTTCTGGGTTACTGAATTTATGGATCATTTCTAAATTTTTTTGATTTAATTGGTTTTGGTTTTTATTTTAGTTTAGCTTTGGAAAATCATGTTGTAAAGGATCTTGCTGGACTTGTTGAAGTCTTCTTTTTATCCACTTTGGGGGCTCGATTTTGCTTGATTTCAGGCCACTGATGGCAGCATCAGCGGAGAATGCAGCGGCGGATAATGCAATGCAGGTTGTTAGGGTTTTTTCTGTTGGGCTTGGTTTCGTTGTCCTCTGGAGGTCCATACTCCATACTTTTGTTGTTGGGTTTGTATTTATGTGGGCCTAAATGTAAATGTGTGTTGTTTGTAATAAAAAAAACCAGCCCACTATCAGACCCAACAAAAAAAACCGGAAAAAAAAAATTAATTGGACCCGTCCCGAACTGGCCCGTTTGAAAGGGGTCGAGTTAGGTCCAGTTCCCAAACTCAAAATCCTCCTACCCGGCCCGTGCCCAGTCCTACTCAATTTTATGCACAAGTAAAAGTTTTTTCAAAGTGATGGTGGTGGTGAATATCTAAGCAACAGTTTTAAAGCCTATCTTTTGAATCATGGTATTATACATCAAATTTCTTGTTACACCAGAACAGAACGGTCTTGCAGAAAATAAACACAAGCACATTATTGAGACTGCAATCACCTTATTACAAACTGCACATCTTCCTTCTAAATTATGGTTTTATGCTTGTGCTATTGCAACCTACTTAATAAATAGGATGCCATATGCTACTCTAAAAATGAAATATCCATATATGTTATTATATGGTCAAATTCCTGATATCAATCATCTAAAACTGTTTTGATGTGCATGTTTTCCATTACTTAAGTCATATAACACAGATAAGCTTTAACCAAAAACCAAAATTTGTGTTTTTATGGGGTATGCAGGTCACTACAAAGGTTTTATTTGTTTTAATCCTAAGACAAACAAAACCTATGTATCTAGACATGTTCATTTTGATGAAACACGGTTTCCTTATCACACTATAACTTCTAAAACACAAAAATCAAACATTCTACATACACAAGCATTGTCACCCTTATATCATGATCATTCATCATTGTCATTATCATCTCACTCTGAGGGTAGCAATTCATCTAGTGCCTCAGAATCTTTGTTTGCATCATCATTTAGTGCCACTGATTCTTTGCAAGCAGATGCATCCAGAGCCTCAAATTCAATTCAACACCCTATTAATGACATGGTTCTTCCTTACTCTCCAAGCCTCACCACAACAATTGATTCCTTCCCGTCCCTATGGATCCTGATTTCCAACTTGAATAGCTCATTGTTGTTCTTCCCTTATCAATGAATTTACATACAATGCAAACAAGATAAAAAAAAATGAGATTATCAAGAGAAAAGTTATGTCTGCAATTGTTGATTCAACATCAACAATTTTGAGACCAAAAATATTTAAGGCAACCAACAAGATCACATAATGGAAATTTGCAATGAACGAAATTGACTATGGTGAAACCTTCAGTCCAGTTGTCAAACCAACAACCATTAGATTAGTTCTTGTATTGGCAGCTCAATACAACTGGTCTCTTAGATAGTTAGATGTCAAAATTGCATTTATGCATGGTGTTCTTCAAGAAGAAGCCTATATGAAGCAACCTTTAGGCTTTGTGAGTGACAAATATCCATTTAACTTTGTATGCAAGTTACAAAATTCTCTCTATGGGTTAAAGCAGGCCCTAGAGCATGGAATGACAGATTTACAAGCTTCTTATCTGGTTTGGGGTTTCAGAGTTCACAAGCTAATTCATCATTTTTTGTCAAGCGCTCATCACTTGGTACTATGATGTTGTTATTATATGTAGATGATGTGATTTTAACAGGCAGCAATCCACAACTCATTTCAGCAGTTATTAAAGACCTCACTGCAAAGCTTGATAGGAAAGATTTGGGTCAGTTGAACTATTTTTTGGGATTACAAATCAGCTATAAACAGGAATGGCTCTTTGTGTCTCAGGCCAAGTATATCTCAGAATTAATTGATAAAGTGGATTTGCAGAAGTGCAAACCTTGTCCTACACCATGCTTGCCATGTCACAAGTTATTGAAAGATGATGGAAAACCTTATCACAGCCTTGAGCAATATAGAAGCATTATAGGTGCACTACAATATCCTACCTTCACAAGGCCTGACATAGCCTTTGCTATCAATCAAGCATGTCAATTCATGCATAATCTGGTGGAATCTCATGTTGTAGCTGTCAAGAGAATTCTCAGGTACCTCAAAGGTATTTTAGATTATGGTATACACTTTAAACCAGGACCATTTCATCTTCAAGCTTATAATGATGCTGATTGGGCTAGTGATCTGAATGACAGAAGGTCTACTTTTGGTTTTGGGGTGTTCTTAGGTTCCAATCCTATATCTTAGGCCTCTAAGAAACAACATACAGTGTCATGTTCATCAACTGAAGCTGAATATCGAGCATTGGCAATTGTAGTAGCTGAACTTGCCTAGATAAGGTAGCTTTTTTGTGATCTACACCTTCCACTTCTCATGTCTCCAATGCTTTATTATAATAACATCTCAGTTATAACTCTGCCTACAAATCCAGTGTTTCATTCTAAGTCAAAACGTATCGAAATTTATTATCATTTCGTCCAAGATAGGGTAACAAGGGGTGACCTTCACGTTCAACATATGTCTTTTGCTGAACATTTTGCAGATATTCAAACTAAAAGGTTGTCTTCATCATTGTTCCATCAACACTGCAACAATCTCATGCTCAATTCCATGAGGCATGAGCTTGAAGGGGGATGTAAGAATATCAAAGCTAGTGATCGAAGTGAAGAGGAAACAATGGTTAAGATCATGCCACATGTCAATGGATAAATAGGGATGTTATATAAAGGTTGTTGTAATTGTAGGTTGTTAAAAATAGGGTTTGTTGAAATAAGGAGGTTACACATTGTATTAGCTTAACATGTAAGCTTTGTAATAAGGTAGTTGTGGATGCAAATTTCCACCGTCTTCTCTTTTGACTAAAATGCACCTGCAAAATAATAACACCTAAGATTAAAGCCAAAAGCCTCACGCGCCCACGATGAATTGGAGGGCGGCTTTGGTAGAAGAATCTCTGATACCAAAGTTAGAATTTGAGAGAGAAAGTGTTTAGGAATTTTTGGGGAGAGAATGACCTAGATGTTTAGTGGGAGAAATATGGCTATTTATAGGGGAGTGACTGGCCCTATTTGGAGAATAGGGGCCGGCCATATATGGTCAAATTGTGAGTATAATTGCATTGAAAGATATTATTTGAAATAATATCTTGCAATTAACTTGGCAATTAAACCTAAATTAAATAGGAAAATTGGGAGTTACCTTTTGAATAAGGATTTGATGAGGAGTGATAAGAGGGATTTGAATAAATACCACTTTGATCACCTTTAACTCTTCATTGATTGAGCCGTTATTGTCCGTTGCATGCACGTGGGAATCTCAGTGTGCCTCAAGGGTAATTTTATCTTTTTTACCCCAAAGTCCACGTGTTTCCTCTATAATTTTCTTGATTATTTTTTGCTCCATAAATGTCCTCACACATGTTGGGCTGCTAGCAAGAAATGGCAGCAGGTGTAGAGATATTCTCTTGCTTTAGAAAATGTAATATTGTTTCCTATTTTGATGTAGATTCCCACATTAATCGGAAATTAGATCCTTCTAGGAAAGGAAAATAAATCACGTACAAAGTCTATTTAAGTCTACCTTAAGTAGATGATTAAAACAATTTCAAAGAGCAATTTATTCTACCCTACAAGAGAGAGAAAGCTAGAGGATATTTGTTCCCCTTCCCCTAGCAATCTTCTACACTTGCACGTGCAAATGGCCATCTTTCATTGCTTTCTTTGTCTTCTCTACGCCGCACTGAGGTAAGAAAAATTTAAGTTTCCTTGTCTTCTTCTTGGATAGTGCTGTTGCGGGGCAACCGTCGGAGTAGTGCGGCACATCGACTGGCAAAGGTCAGGAGTCGGCTCGGCATGGGCCGATGAGGTGTTGTGGTAGGGACCATTTCTTGGGTTGCTTAGCTTGGCTAAAGCCAAGGGTAGCTATGCAGCTGAGGCTACGGATTGATGCGTTTGGGCGCAGTGTTAGGCGAGCCTCATGACTTATGTCTTTTGGGCTCTTGGACTTGATGCAGGCCAGGCTGACAATTGAGAGAAATGAGGAGGTCGCATACCTTATAGGTTGTTGGAATGTTGGGCATGCAAGCTTTCTGCCTACTGGTTAGAGAGAAAAAATGAAGGAAAAGACAGCATGGGTTGAGCTCCCCTACTGAATACCGTGAATGGTGTTAGCTGCTTAGTCCTCTTTGCCAAGAGAAATGTAGGCTGCTCTTGAGAAATGAGATAAAGAGGATCAAGGCGAATGCATTGGCTCGTCCTATTACTATCGTGGAGCCTACTGTGAATAAAGGTGGAAAAAAAAAGATCTTCCCTGCCTGCTCAAGAGATGCCAGTTGAGAAAAATCTGAAGACTTCCTCCACTACTCGTGAGGGTCCGCCTGCTGCCAAAAGGCTTGTGATTGACTTGACTTCTTCTAATGGGAAGAAAAATAAGGTCGCTAGATTTGATCCTGTGACGCCTTCCATGCCAAAAGTCGCTAGTTCGATTGCTGATAGGATTGATCAGCGTAAAGGTTCCGTCGTGCCCCTAGTGCCGAAATTTATGCTAAAACGTCATTCGGGAGCTATGTCTGGTTCACCTTCAGAGAGGCATGTCATTATGAAGAGCGATAAGGTGGACAATGATGCTAAAGTGGCGCCAAAGCCCACTTCCCTCGCTGCTGACACTGATTCGCCTGCTGAGAAATATGAGACTGATCGTGTGGGCAATTGTGAGAAATCTATCAAGCCTGTTTCTGGGGAGGCTGCTGAGATTTATGCACTCTTGAAACCAGATCTACTTGAAGACATGGACTCGTGTGTCAAGCTTGTTGATGGTGTTAGAGGGGTTGTTAGCCCAAGTTCCTTTATGAAGCATGCAACCAAATATAGGAAGACTGTTCTGCTTGCTATGATGCAAAAAATGGTAATTCTGGCAACCAAGTCTATGCTCTTTGACCAAGAGAATACCAAGGCTACCAAGGAGGTGACAAAGATAATGGCAGCTGAAGCTTATTCTTCGGCCAAGAAGATCAAGAGGTTGGAGTTTGAGCTCGTTGCTTTGAAAAGGTCTAATATCTTTACCCCCACTTCTCTACAACTTGAGACTACACACCAAGAGATCGTTAACTTGAAGACTAGGCTTGACGCAGTCCAAGTTAAGTATGAAAGTCCATAGAAGAAGATTGGATGTTACATACCTCAAATTCAAGATCTTGAGCGTGCCGTTTCTGAGCTTCATTCCACTGCTTATGCAAAGGATAAAGAGTTGATTGCTGCTTATAATCAAGTGATCCACTTCAAGAAGATAGTCGATAGGCTTGAACCCAAGTGTTGGAACTCCAATGTGCGTTAAATATCAATGAAAGTCTGAAGAAAGAAGTGGATGAGCTGCAACGCGTCCGTGTTGGTATGCTCGAGGATAACAAGCAGTTGAATGATGATAAGGCTAGGCTCGAGGCTTCGCTTATTTAGAGTCAGGCCGATTTCTACAAGCTGGGTTATATAGATCATCTCTTTGGTAGGCCATCTAACTTTGAGTTTACTGGGAAGGACTTCAAGACCTTCTCTATTTCTCCAAAAGACTTACTTACCTTTACTTTTGAGGCTTCTATTAGTGAAGTAGTCAAAGAAATTGGTGCCCAGGCAAGGGCAGCCGGGGGTGAAACGTTGGATGATGCCGTTGCTGAGAGCGTTGCGACTACTGAAGGTGTGGCGACCGAGTAGTCGTGGGATGTCCAAGCTACTGAAGAGTAGTCTTCTAGGTAGCCTTTAGGATTTTCTTTGTTTTTCTTGTTGGTTTTTGCTTTGCTTAAACTCATTCGGCCTTTGCTATTTGTTTATCAATTTTGCTAGAAAATTTAATAAACTTGCTTCCTTCATTTTTCTTCATCTTCGCTTATTTTGTTTACGCCTAACCTTTAACCTTTAGACTATCGACAGGCGTGCTACTTTTCTATAAGCAGACAGGCCTGCGTAGCCTATGCAAGCGTATGTATTGGTGTAGAACTTTTACAAAGTTGTTAGCCATAGGGTCGGCAGTCGGATGCCTTACTTACAGAAGCAGATGAGTCTGCGTGACCATTTGGTTGTTTACCTTGGCTTTCTTCAATCCTTTAAGCTGTGTGGCCTACATCACAACATACTAAAGATTTTTTGGGTTATGAAATTCACTGACCTTTCGTATCAAAAGTACGCGGTTGTATGGAATTTCGTAAGCAATGGGTTACGTAACAAGTACCACAACACTTTAGGAATTAGTGTAGATCTAAACGATCATTTCGCGTTTGGCAGAGGTGAAGCTTATTGACTGTGTAGCATATCGGTAGTGTATAAATCTTCATATATGCACATTAACTTGTTTAACGTTTCACAAAAATGTGCGGTTATTTAAGTGTAGCGTGGCTTACTGCTAGAAGGAAAGCCGTAGGCAGTCTTTTGAAAATTGTGCTCTACCTTAGTGCACTCAATAGCAGCTTTAGGGTTATAGGGCAACCGTCCATAAGGCGTACTACGTAATGTGCTTCCTCCGTCTTTGAGGCCCAGTTCCCCACGGATTAGGCCAAGAGATCCAAATTCCTTCAAGCCTTGAAAAAGACCATTGTGGCTACTTCTAGGAATCCCGATGCAAGCCATCGTGCACCTAGTTACACCAGGGCAGCTCGACTCATCCACATCTGGATATTCGGAGTGTATAGTTTATCTTTCCGCGTTGGAGAGTAAACCCGTGTGGGTGTCGGGGAATTGGTTTATCCTCTCACACTGGAGAGCATGGTTGGTCCACAAGGGGCGCAATTCTTACGATAAGTCCCTAAAAAGGGCGCGGTCTTCTTTTGAAGTACAAGAGTGATCAGTTGTTGTAAGCAAGTAACCGAGCCAAGTTGTAGATTACTTCTGCATTCCTCATTGAAAAATGAGGGAAATGAACGAAAACTTAGTTATAGGGTAGGAACTGCATAACAACTAGATAGTTCTCGGCTTGTGAGGTGGTGCCCGTCGAGCTACTTGAGTCTTCGGGCTTTGATGTAACGAAAGGTCACACATGGTACTTCCTCAGATTGTAGGCGTTCCACTACTTTTTGATCTCTTTGTCGTTCATGGTGGCGATGATGTAACTACATTTGCTGCCTACTCTGTTGATTTTCTACGGACCTTCCCAGATTGGATCCATCTTTTTGGAGCCTTCTCTGTCGGCAGTGATGAAGGCTTTTCTTAGGACTAGATCTCCAGGCTGGAACTGCCGAATCTTGACCTTTTTGTTGTAGCTGAAGAGGAGCTGCTGGTGGTAAGCTACGATACGGGTGATGACCTTCTCACATTTCTCCTCTGCTAGATCTAAGTTTGTGGCCATCTACTTTTTGTTCTGCTCGATGCTTAGCAATAGAGTGCTGATACTTGGCACAATGACATTGAGATGAATAATTGCTTCTAAACCAAAAGCCAAAGAGAAAGGAGTTTCACTGGTTGCTCGTCGTTCGGTTGTACGATATGCCCAAAAACATTCGAGAAGTTCATCTGGCCATTTTCCCTTCTTATCGGAGATGGATTTCTTGAGGCAATCGAGAATCGTCTTGTTGAGCATGCCCATTGCCTTAGGGATACCTCGGCATGGACATGTGTTGCTTGATGCCATATTTCTGGAAGAACTTCGCCAAGTCTTTGCCTATGAATTACGGGTCGTTGTCTGTGACGATGGATTGAGGGATGCCAAATCGGCAAATGATGTTCCTCCATATGAAGCACTCTATATTCATCTGAGTTATGGTTGTCATAGGCTCTGCTTCCACCCATTTGGTGAAGTAGTCAGTTACCACGATCATCATGCCTTTACCCCCAATAACGAGCGGCATTTGCCCTACCAAGTCGATTGCCCACAACATGAACGGCTAAGGACTCGTTTGCGGATAAAGTTCGTTCGCAGGTAGTGCTGGTACCCGCTTGTAGCTTTGGCAGTGGTCGCACTTTTTTACTAACTCCTTAGCATCTTGATGCATAGTAGGCCAGTAGTAGCCTGCGTTAAGAGCCCTTTATGTTATGGATCGACCTCTGTAGTGATTTCCACAAACACCTTCATGGATTGAACTTAGAACCTTTAGATCGTCGGGAGAAGCTAAGCTGCGGAGATGTGATCTAGTGTAAGATCTTCGGACGAGAATGTCGTTCCATATGTAGTATCATGCTGCCTTTGTTTGGAGCTTTCTAAACTCCAATCTTTCCATGGGAGTCCATTGACCAGGTAGTCAATAATGGAATCTTACCAGTTTGGAGGTATACTAACCTGTTACACCTCGGCTACTGGCTCCGCCTTTATGCTTAGCTTATCTAGAAATTCCACCTGAATAGAGTGTTTAAGCTGATGGTCGAGGATGGAGCCTAGGCCGGCTAGCGCGTCTGTGTGGGTGTTATCTGCCTGCAGAACTTGAGTGAGGGTGTAAGTCTAAAATGCCTCAAGTTGTTTTCGTACCTTTTCTAGGTATTGCCCCATCTTCGGATATTTTGTCGTGTACTCCCCAGTAGTCTGTCTGGTGATTAGCTAGGAATCATAATGAATTGCAAGCTTTTTCACTACCAAGTCATTTGCCATTTGGAGGCCTACTAGTAGGGTTCGTACTCTGCTTCGTTGTTAGATGCTTTAAACCCTAGAATGATTGCCTGCTCGAGCATCGAACTGTTTGGGAGTGATAAGGACCACGCCTGCTCCTAAGCCTTTGTAGCTAGATGCGTCGTCAATGTGAAAATGTCAGAATACTCCATCAGGTGAAGCAAACGTGGCTAGGGCGTGCTCGGTTGCCTCCGGGGTGTTGTTGGGCTGCTCTGTTGTGTCGCCTAGGCTAGGCGTGAATTCTGTTATGAAGTCCGCCAAGGTTTGAGCCTTTATTACCGTGCGGGGTCGAAAAACTAAACCGTATTAGCCAAGTTCCAATGCCCATTTCATTAATCGTTGAGAAGCATATGGATCATGTAGGATTGATCGTAGAGACAATGACTATATGAGCTTGAGTCGGCGTGGCGATTAGCCATGGAGTAAAGATTCTCACGGTCGTGAGTCGTGCTGCAAGATAGGCACAATAGGGGACCGCAGAGATAGGGTCATATTACACATAGCAAGAGATGCTCAACTGCGGATATTAGGCCACTCTAAAGTTAAATTATAGAGAAATGGTCAGCTAGGGCGTTGTGACACACAGTAGGAGGTGGTGTTCAACTATCGGTACATATTGCTCTTATGTAGAATCTTCTGGGGCGACGAAGACAAAACTCGCTTCCGAGTGTGTTCTTCTTGTGTTCGCTGACTTTGGCACCCCTTTTAGGCTGAGTTGTTGCATTCGTCAAAAAACTTTGCATCCACTAGTGTCTGCCTCTTTATCGTCGCACGTCTGGATTGGGCGGAATAGTGCGTCATGAGGATGACTGCGTGTGTCTGAAGGTATAACTTGAGTTTCTGGGTTGCAACAAATGTCGCCAAAGTTAGCTTTTGAATTTCTGGTAGCTGATTTCAACATCGAAGATAGATTTTGAACTATGGAATACAGGTAATCGGGCCCTCAGCTCTTCTCGTATAAGGGTAGAGCTTATTGCTGCTTCAGATACCATCAAACATGTGAATAAGTTATCCGCTGCTTGTGGTTTGGATAGTAGGGAGGTGATGTCAGGTACTTCTTCAGGTCATTGAATGTGCATCAGCGAACCTCATCCCAAAGTGCATGCTTCCCTACCAGAGCGAAAGAATCTGCCAAAGTTAGATCTTCTTTCATGATCAATTCTTCGAACAGCCAGTGGTCTGCTGGGAGTCCTTTTTGGAAGGCTGCTCTAGCTATCGAGTCATTGCATCCAACTATCTTTGCCTTCTCTGCTATGAACCTCTTCACATAGTCGCAGAGCGACTCCTTTAGGTTCTTCTTCATGTTGAATAAGTGGTCTGACTTCTTCTTGATCGAGCGATAAGATAAATACTCCTTAGTGAAAACCAAAGAAAGCTCATCGAAACTTCAGATGGATTGTGGTGGCAAGGTGTGGAACCAATCTTGCACCTCACCTTGTAGAGTGGTGGCGATATCTTGCACATGAGAGCGTCGTTGTTCTGGTAGAGGATCATTGCGCTTCAGTAATGCTTTAGGTGTCTTTCTGATGCGAAAATTACTTGACAAACAAATTAAACCCTCTTTTTGACAATTGTAGTATAGATGTAAGTAGGGTATCGTTCTAGGCCGGGGATTAGGAGGGATTGCTAATCTATTCTAAATTAATTTAAAAATATTAAACAAGACTCAATGACACAAAACTAGGCTAAAAACTCTAATAACTCGAAACACACTTAGAATGACTCAAAATAATGAAAACAATCAAATTGGACACTAGGAACTGAAATGGACGGAAATTGAATTAAAAGACTAACAACAATGAAAACTAACTAAATAATATAATTTAATAATGGGGGGGGGATTAACTAGGGATGCTAACCAAAGTAAAATTAAATTAACAACATAAAAACAAAATTTAAAACACTAAACTAAACTCAAAACACTTAACTAGAATAACTTAAAATAAAACTAACAAATAATCTAAAACAAATCAAAAGACTCAAAATAATTCAAGACTCTAGAAAACACAAACTAAATTTATTTCTAACAAATCTAACACTTTAAAATAAATGGGGGATTGATTTTTGACGAGAAGTAAATTAAACTTAAATAAATTACAGAATTGACAAAAACATGAAATTAAGGTGAATGGATGGGCGACGGATTGGCTAGAGGATTCTTCTCCACACATGACACATATGCAACCTAAATTGATTTTCAGTTGTTCTTTCAATAAATTGTAAATCTCAATGTTCCAAGTTAATTAGGTCCGCTTAAATTAACTCTTAGATTTCCCTAGATTCATTGGATTGAATGGAATACGCATTGCAACCAAATTATTCCTCATCAAAGTCCCTAACTATGGAATACGCATGATAGAGACATTCAACAAAGATCATTAAGTTCAACGGAAATCATAAACATTGATTAGGCATTCATAACTATGAACAGCATGATACTCCTGCCAAGAATTCACTTAACACGATTGTGGATAGCAACCTTCACTACTCTTGAATATAAGTTCATAACGATTAGGTGAAATTCACTTATATTCTAGCATCAAATTTATGCATGTAAATTAAGTATGCATTCTTAATCGACATACACAAATAAGTTATCAATCAAACAGTTAAGCAAATTAAATTCACAACTCAGAAATCACAACTGAAGGTAATCAATTCATATTACAAATATATCCATGGCCTTGAATTAACCTCTAGCCAAACAGAAATTAATTACACATGTTTAATATAATTGAAAAGCAAATTAAATTAAACATGAGTTTAAGAAAAATAAAAGTAAAAGTAAGATGTGAGTTTGGAACGAATTAACCGAGAAAAATGCAGCTTGCTGCTTCTGTCCCCGCGCCTTCTCTCCTTCCGCACTTCACTCCTTCCTTTGCTGCCCGTGGAGAGCAGTTCCACTCCTCCACCTCGCTGCCTTCAGGCAGCTCCTTTTATTTCTTTCTTTTCTTGCCAATCTGCCAGCTGCTCTCTCTCTCGCCAGCTGCCAAGTCGCTGCCTGTGAACTGTCAAGGCAGCCCTCTGTTGCTGTCTCTCCCTTCTACCGTGTCTCGCCCAGCAAGTCAAGCGCTCGCAAGCTGCACAGTTTCCTCTCTCCAGCTCGCGCGCCTGCCAAGCAGCTTCCTCCACGCCTTCTACCTTCATGTTCTCTCGCTGCCCCAAGGCAGCGCCTGCCTTCCTCTCCCTTAGGCAGCTGCCAACTGCAAGCAGCTTCCCCCTATTTCTTTTCTGGCCTGCCTTCCCCCTTTCTCTTATATTTCTTTCCGCCAGGCACCACCTCCAGCTATTTCTCACGCTGCACACCCTGGCACGTCAGTGCCTTGCTGTCCTCTCGCACCGTCCCAAGCTTTTCTTTACTTTTCCAGGCCCACACGCTGCCATGTGCAGTCTTTTTATTCTTTTCTTTTCTTTCATCAGCTTCTTTTCCGCCAGCCTTTTTCTTTTCACATGCTGGCAGCATTCCCACTTGGTTGCACAGCTTCTTTTCCTTTATTTCTTTTTCTGTCCGCTCCATTTTGTCTGCCAAAATGTTTTCTTAAGTTAATAAAATAAGTGAGCAAGGTAGAAATGACGAATTTATTACTTAAAATCACACTTGTGCTATTTTTATTTTCTTAGCTAGATAAATTCGATAAAACACAAAAACAAAGTAAATAACTCAAAAATATAAGAAACTAACTAAGAAAAGACGAGAGAATTTGATATAAAATATGTATAAATATGAGCTTATCACTTTCTGGGTCTCCATCCCCTTTGAATGATGTGAAATGTGGCACGATGAACTTGCGTTGATACTTTGCCTGCTCGATCTCGTCCATGAAGGGTGACCTGCTTATGTTGGTCATGTATCATCATAGTGTTTCGTCAGTGACCTCGTTACGTTGGAAATCGCACAATCGCTTGATCATGAGCTTATCTACTTCTTCCTGAATTTGCCTTTGTTTGGGTAGCGGAGCTCTCGGCTGCTCCCAGTCATGACCTATTGGTCTAGGCTGCTCTTCCATATGTTTGGCTCGACTATGTCGCGACGGCGGTGCATGTGGTACATTCCTAGCATACGAGCAAGTTCTTCGCAGGCTGCCAGTTAAACTTAAACAGAATTGAGTACTGCTTCTCTTCGTTTGTTGTGCTGCTTACTCCGATGTGAGGTGGAGAATGTTCCTTGCGGGCCTATCCGTAAATGAACATTTCGCCTGGAATGTTGCTCATGTTGATTATCGGAGTATGGCTCCAACCGTGAGTCTATGCTCATCCGTGGGCCTAACCGAGAGTGCACACTCCTCCGAGCGCTAAGACGAAAGTATAAACTATCTCGAAGGCCCAATCGGGAGTGTACACTACCAGAATGTTAGGTTCATGATTGGTCAAATGGTTGCTCGCCGGGACGCTACTAGAGAGGTTCATCGTCTGCCCTTGTCCTACTTCAGGACACCTTGTCTGGGGCACGCTGCATCTCGGTATGCTACAAGAGCTAATTCACCAAGGTCGTCTGTTGCGTGAAGGCGTTTATCAACTCTATGACTTGTTGAGACAAGTGTTGTTCGCCATTTGAGTTGGAAGAGCTTGGATGGTATGCGTCTCCTTGAGTAGTGGAAGTGTAATAGACTCCAGGCGCGAGATTAAAGTTGGGATATGTCAAATTTGCGGAGAAATAGGGTGAAAATACTCCCGATTCACTCATTAGTCCAAAAATCTAAAGCCCGGATGGTTGAACCGGTCTTGGACTGGTTTGGGCTGCTATGAGGGCCATGGGAATGGGCAGGACCTCAGATTAGACCGCAGGTACGGATCAGACCGTGGGCACGGGCTGGGCTGCTGAAGCGCATGGGCGCTGTACCTCCTTCGGCCGCTGCTTGGGCCTGAGGATCTTGCGCTGGCCTTGAGCTCGCGAGTGTTAGGCTGCTCTAATTGATGCAGTTTCTTGGGCCTGTTGAATATGGGCTGCCTTACCCTGGGCTGGCTGCCTTATGGCACGGGCTTGGGCCTGCTGCTACAAGGTGGCCTGCTCACCGTGGGTAGTGGGCTCGTCGATGGCCGCTGTCGTGGTTGCTACCATGGTGGCTACCACAGTGGCACCCCATGGGGGTGGTGCCATTCCACTCGCCATCGCATTGAGCCTCGTGGATTGTCGTGGTAGGGTTACGTCACGATCTCCATCACTTGGTCCAAATCCTTGAACATAGGAAGTTCTGTTTGTTGTGGTTTCCAAATTTCTAGTCATTGTACTTTTCTTTTACGTTTATTCAAATAACTTAAAAAAAAATTCTAGGAATAAGACCATACGAAAAATCTACAAATGAATGAGAAATTAGAAACTTCGAATGCGAGAGTCTTCTTCGAGCATGTGAATCAAGACTCTCAAAGAAAACACCAATTTGTGGATGCAAATTTCCGTCATCTTCTACTTTGACGAAAATGCAACTGCAAAATAATAACACCTAAGATTAAGGCCAAAAGCCTAACGCACCCACGATGAATGGCAGGGGGGCTTTGGCTAAAGAATCTCCGATGTCAAAGTTAGAATTTGAGACATAAAGTGTTTAGGAATTTTTGGGGAGAGAATGACCTAGCTTTTTAGTGGGAGAAATATGGCTATTTATAAGGGAGTGACCAGCCCTATTTAGAGAATAGGAGCCGGCCATATATGGTCAAATTGTAAGTATAATTGCAAGATATTATGTGAAATAATATCTTGCAATTAACTTGGCAATTAAACCTAAATTGAATAGAAAAATCGGGAGTTACCTTTTGAATAAGGATTTGATGAGGAGTGATGAGAGAGATTTGAATAAATATCATTTTGATCACCTTTGACTCTTCCTTGATTGAGCCATTATTGTCCATTGCATGGGCGTGGGAATCTAGGTGTGCTTCAAGGGTAATTTTGTCTTTTTAACCCCCAAAAGTCCACGTGTCGTCTCTATAATTTTATTGATTATTTTTTGCGGGTAATCAAGAAAGACCAATTCACAAAGCTCTCGAGCTCTTTCTCTCTCTAAAATCTTCTTCTGCATTCTTTGCAATTCTTACACAAATGTTACCTGACTGATGGATAGAATTGAGAATTGCCCCACATTACAGAATGGGACCTAAACACAAAAGATAAAAGAACAAAAAAAACAAAATAAAGGAAGCTTATAATTAGGGCGGGGGTAGGGCAACCTCAACTAAAATATTCAAACAAGAATTTGATCCAACAACAAAAAAACAAGAATTTGATTAGGATTGTTTAAACAACAAGATTCCCGAGAAAAATATTCATCTATGTTGGTAATAACTAAGAAGTGTAGACACAACTATTGGCCTCTACAAGTGTAGGGTAATGACTCACTTGAGGCTTAGAGAATGAGTTAACAATCATGTGTTGGATCAACGATAGATTATTTAACTCATACATAAAAAGTCAAGTGTCATTTCGATTCATGACTTCTGAATCCCAAATAAGTAAACATGCCAATACAATCATAAGGACACATTCTATCAAACCACAAGATTTGGGCATACCTTGGGCCATGGTTCAGATTCCAAGCCCTAAAAACTAAGAGGCCCATTGTAGCCTATCACTTTGTTTTGTTAAACTAGCCCATCTTAATACAGTAAGCTCAGCCCACATCTGAACAACAAATCCCATTCTTTATAAGTGTTAAATGCAATTATTATGTCGACATTGTTGACTGATTAAGAAACAAGCTTCTGGAACGTAAATCTTTCATTTTATCAGTCAGGCATAACAGAAAGCAAAGTAAACCTTTCGGAAATCAGGACCTGCCAGATAGACAGCCAAGCAGACATTCTCATAAAATGGCAGCAACTGCAAGTAGGGATGGGCAATGGTTATGCGGACGGGTAACCGCGGTTAATTTACCCATAACCGTTTATACTCATACCCGCATAACCGTTTACCCGTTGGGTAATTGCCTAAACGGTTATACTCATACCCATAACCGTTTATAAACGGTTAACCATACCCATAACCGCATACCCATTTAACCGTAACTGTTTAATACTCATTTACCCATTTATCCTTTTTAACCCGTTTATCTTTTCTTTTTTTTATCATTACCCTTTTTTCACTCGTCTACATGTTTTTTAACAACTTAAAAATTTTTAAAAAATTTTCATAATTTTTTTTTTGACAATTAAACACCGTTATAGGTACATTCATCATACATTTCCATATTTTAATTTTTTTAAGTCCTTATACCATTCCAATAATTGAAATAATAGTTTACGGACGATATTTTTAATTGTTACCAATGAAGGTAAATATAATATTTGCTAAGTATTATTGGGTTACAAAAATTGTTTAGAAGACATTTCTGTCAAAACATTTCTGTCAATTTCACGGTTACCCGTAAGGAATTTAAATTAATTTGGCCAATTGCTTGATGATGAGAATCATCATTCCTGTAGTAGTGTTATTGAGAGAATGACCGATGAATTCCTTGCTAATTTATTGGGTGCTAAGTATTATTGGATTGAGAACATGGTTTGTGTTAGTTTTACATATATAAAATAAATAGGTAAACGGTTACCCGTTTATAACCGTGGTTAATACCCATAACCGCCCATTTAAATTTCGCGGGTAAACGGTTATACCCATAATCGTTTATTTATCTAAACGGTTATCCATAACCGTAACCGTAACCGTTTAATTTAAATGGGCGGGTAACCGCCCAATGGGTATTTGCCCATCCCTATCTGCAAGCTGCAGGTGGTTATTTGCTACAACTTCAGTTTGTCCTGAACCCACACATGACTGATACAACGTAACACAGATCAGCTACCACTTCACAGCTAGAGCCACCAACGTGTGATACAAGATCTATATAAATTCAGCAGCAAAGGTTATACAATTGAAAAAACATGCTTCTAAAACCAGCTAGCATACTGCTGCAACCAGCATCACAACCACGATCATCCATCTACAAACTAGAAACAGCATCGACGGCTGTGAAGCAACATCCTGGCCTCGATCACTCTTTTCACGAACAACTATAAAACCCAAGAAATAGTTCGTGAAGACTCAGTCTTCCTATAAACTGAACTAGACAACTTAAGACCTTAGACTCGCATATTAGTAATTATGCGAGCATCGAGGCATTTCCCTTCCACCTTTTTATTTTGCGCCCTATTCAGGACCTAGTGACGAGGAATACGACCCAAGCATCGAGGCATTTCCCTTCTAGTGACGAGGAATAGGACCTAGTGACGATCGTGTTTCAACAAACACCATGACAGCTCAAGTTATTAAAAATCAAAGATAAAAAATCAAGGTAAGTAGTTAAGTCGATCAGTGCATGTGTGTCTTGATTCCTCAGGCGAACTGATCAAACTCAGGATACGATGAATCTCTGTATATACAACTTCGTGGCTGTATTTCAAGTTGCTCGGTTGTACATAAAACTTCGCGTCTGACACTTTCTGAATCAGTGCTGGTTTTTCCTACAACTTCGGTGCTTTTACTTAATACAATTACTGACCCACTTAATCATAAAAATAGAAAAAACGGAAAGAATCGGAGAAGTTAAACGAGCTTGAACATACTGACCGTACTACATTTGAGTTGGATTATTTAACACCAATCTCGGTATGAACCAAACATGAGATTAATTAACAACTGAATAAGCTGGGATTATACCTTCTACATGTAGGCCTATTTATCATGAGAGACCCAAATAGATCCAACCGAACCCAAGCCAAACCAATCCAAGTCAATCCCTACAATTACTCCAAGCCAAGCCAACCTATGCAACAAACTTGCCCTTTTAGGATTTGTTGGTATTTTTGCTAGTCTTTTGGTCTTTTTTTCCAAATTGTCAAAAAAGTACCGCCCTAACCCCAATTTGCTATTTTATATTGAGTAGAATAGTGTATTAAATGACTATACGGTTGTCTTAAGAACTGATCTATCACTTCTGAATAATTGTAATAGGGAGAACTCAGAACCTTCAGTTATAAAAATACAAAAACAAACAGATTAATGAAATCAAACCTAGAGGTAGTAGATACTCCATCACAGTTTGCAGAAGTGGTGTCGTTTCTTGTCAAAAATGGTCTGTAGCTTCAGCGTTGGACACAACTTTGTTCTCTTAAAAAGATGCAGATATGGCAATTGTACTCTAAAATTTCATTCTTTTAGCTGGGCCTTGATCAATGATGGGATCTATCTGAGGGTTTTGTATCTCTCCAGCTTGTTGGGTTTCAGTGCCGTTCTCGGCTTCTGCAGTTGGAGCAGGAACATAGCCTTCTGGAAATGGTGGAGGTGGTGGGGCTGGTGGTAGCTGCATAAACAGTATGACAATAAGGACCTACTCCTAGTAATACAGTTATGATGAGTTGATAATTACAAGCTTCCCAGGAATCGGGATACCCTCCAGGACGTTAGCTAATATCCATACCCAGAAGTGCAATGCAATAATTCACTTCAGTATAGGAGCACGGGAGAAGATGTGTTTCAGTTCTATTACCTTGCGCTGTAAGGATTGAAGAATAAGATCAACTCGCTTTACTTCCTTGAAGTCAATTGTCTCTTTGGTAACCTTTGATTCAAAGGCTGCAGCCTCATTTTCTGAATCGACTGCATCACAAAATTTAAACGAATTAGAAACCATGAACATTAAACTCATGCTCACACTAGAAAAACCACCACTTAATATTGAAATATGACAAGCAGCGACGAGCTTCTCATATTTTAAGTATACACTATACTGAAGGTTTTAGCATTACATACATGATACACCTACCATCCTTTTACATGCATGATACTACAAGTCACCATTTTTAAACAGGCATGATTTCAAGAATTCAACCAAGATATTTTTGTGATCAAGAGCAGTATGATCCATGCATGGTAGCACCAATGTCAACCAAATCCAAAGCTAATCCAATGATTCTTGGTTTGGATCGGCCAAGTTGTTACAGAGCTTTGATTGGGCATTGGCCCTTCGATCTTTCAACTCCAAAAGGTTGGTTTGATTGGAATTGCTTCAAATCTGACCTGACCTGAACCGACCCTTGTACACCCGTAGTGTCCAAGTTTGTCATGCTCATCAAAGCAAATATCTCATTAAACAAAAGAAAAGTGATGCTGTAACAGACTGCACTTCAGAATAATTGACATCTAAAATACTCATTCATAGAACTTGACAGAATGGTTGAACAGCAAGATGTGGTTGCTTGATTTAGCATGCCATCAAACCCTATTCCAACCCCTTTTTTATCAAAACCAGACAAATAAAGCTTTGACTTTGAGTTTGAATATTTCTGTCTTGCATGACATCTTCACATTTGCTACCGTGATGAGTGGGAAAGAGAAAAGTGTAGTGATTGGATCGTTATTGAACTTGCCTACCCCAATTAGTCCCAAATCCCTACAGCCACAATAAAAAAAATGTAAACTAATCATCCATCTTTATATGTAAATTGGGGAAAACATCTGAGTTTGGGATACATCATGGTTCTGCAAAGCATTAGAGTTTTCATCTTTCAAGTTTTGATGTAATGTAAATATCAACATAACTGATATGAGTAAAGCATTCCTATAAAACTTTCATGGAGCACCAACAAAAATAACTATTACCGTAACAACAAAGAAACTGTTGAGAGAACTTCCCACTAGCTGACTTATTAACATCTGTTTAAGATCATACTTATATAATCAAGATATCGGACAAAGTACAAGGAAATCAATATACCGTATCCAATCTTCTCCAGCTTTGAGGCAGCAGTCGTAAAAGCCTTAGAAATATAATGGAGAGCACGTCCCTGCAACATGAGTAGACAAACAATCAGAATGGAATAAAGATTCCCTATTAATTCCAACACTTAGGAACACATCATACGACTGTATCACTGTCCAATCAAAATGCATAAATTTGAAATTACTTGAAGCTACTAGTTCTTTTATAATTATAATGTGGCAAACTGCATTCAGATATGCCCTAATCCGTTCAAACAACCCCAAAGAAAAAACTTACAATTCGAGCTGCGAAAACATTGCAAAGTTGTGGTGCTTGGTAAATTGTACCATCCAAGACATAATAAGTCAGCATCGGTGTAACTTTCTCCGGACCATCCCTTTTTTGCTTGCGGAAAACAAAAAGGTGGGGCTCCATAACTTCACTCAGCCAGTATTCAGTGCCGGTCATTTTCCTATAAAACGGACACGTAACCATCACTAACTGTGCCAATTCCCAAGTCCTAACCATTTGGGGTCAATCAAAAGAACCATATGAACAATCTGCTTTCTGGTCTAGCGCAATGATGCCCACAAAACCAAAAGAAAATTAAGTAGTTCCGTATAATATCTGTATCTAATCAAATTGATCTGACGATTAACCACGAATCAGTCAGGTTTCATTAGTCCATACCAACAAAAAACAAAAAGCAACTGGGTTCTGCTTATAAAATTAAAAACCACTTATTTTTAATGATTATTCCAAGCATACCAATACCATTAATTCATATTTCTTCAAACTCTCTCTTAATCAAAAAAAATTTCATACAAAATTCAGAAACCCTAGCTAAGTACATTCAGTACAAAAAAGAAAAAATTGAAGAACATTTCCAAAAATTGGGGATGGGGTTTTACTTACACGAGTTGATCTCGGTCGAGGGGGTGAATGGAGCGTTGACGAAGCTGTTCATTGTTACAAGTCCAGTCGTAGAACGGAGAGATAGCGAAGTAATCGAAGACCAGATTGCGATCAAGAGGATACGAGTTCAGCCATAGCTGGTCCTTGAAGCATATATCAGTCATGTCCGTACCCGGTGGCTGTGCTACCACGGGCGGCGGACCGCCCTCCATGTTCGGCAGCGCAACCGGTGGCGTCGCCATGAATTATCTTTCTTGCCTGTACAATGCTCTGCCTCCTAATTGGTGCCCAGATTTCGGTACTATATTGGCAAATAAAGAAGTGACAAGATGGTTTGGGTGACCGCGGGGTCGGAAAGGTATATATTAGTTTGGTGCATTTTCATTTTACCAACCATCAAAGATAAAATAAAAATAAATAAATAAATAAAACTTCTTGGCTTAATTCCAATTTTCGGATGGTTTTATAATTTTACAATGTCAATTTGTAGTGTCATTGTTTATTACCAAGCAGCCACTGCAGAGATTATCACTTCCCTCCCCAACTTTTTATTAATCTTTATCCACTTCGTCTAATTATTTAAATGTCTTAATCTCTTGAATGCTTCTTCTTTACTTTTTCATCCATTTTCGGGGTTTAACACATTTTGTGATTGTGAAACAGGTATTGGATTGATTATAGCAAGTGTGATTTTTTGTTAACGTTGATTAGATTCAAACCTTTGTGTCGATCGAAGTCATTGCTGCTGGGTTAGCTGAGGTATGATTGCTAGCTTTTTCTCTTGGTGCAATACAAAATGTTTTGAGTTGTTATATGGACTTAAGATTTAATAAGTACTTGCCGAAAGTCATGGGATTTTGAAATATCGATGTCTTGCTTGCTTATAAGCTTACAAATTTCTTTTTAGCTTAAACATCTAGGAACCAAGGTAGTCATTTTTCACTGCCTCACTGCGTACAATATGTTCATGATTTACACAACAAAATCGTTCTCCACATGTGTGAGGATCTGTGCGTGCAACCTCATTGGTTAGGCATGCCTTGACATTTGCTGTTTGAGGCAATGTTTTATCCATTGCCAGTGGTGCTCCACTTTGTGATACCATGGACGAGCAAGAAAGTAAATAGAAGAGTTTGATTGCATAATTACTCAGAAAAATAAGTTTATGTTTTTTTAACTATTCTGAAGTGAAATCAGTAATCTTTTACTAGTCCGGTTCAATGTTGTCCCAGTTTACATGGGACGACGCTGATATTTTTCTAATTAGAGCCTTTATGATGGTCACTATCAATTCTCCAATGTATTGGGCATGCAATTTTGTTGGTTCATATTAGGGAATAGGTTGCTTTTATTTAAAGCCTTTCTGATGGTCGCTATTAGTTCTCACACATATGGGCAATGAAGTTTTGTTGTTTATCAGTTGTAGCGACTTACTAAGTCATGATTGTTACAACGTCTGACCTTCAAATTTCTTTTTGCTTATTTAGGCGAAGTTTGCAATCCAATACATGCGATGAGCTATCCAGAAAAATGAAAATTTTGACATAAGACAGTGAACATCATTAAGGTACTTATCTATGAATATTTATTCTATCTGTATCCTCATAAACTTAGTTTATCTTGATCGCTTTCCTCATAACACTACATTAAGGGAGCCTCATGATCCTTATTATCATTAAAAAAATATGTGTGATACATCTAATGATCCTCATTATCTTTAAAAACATATGTGTGATACATCTAATGATCCTTATTATCATTAAGACTTAGATCTTATCCAACAATTCTACATTCAAATCCCAGCCAATAATTGGAAGGGTGCTTTAACGAAAAGCTCCTAATACTATTCACTTTAACGAAAAACCATATTTTTACACTAAAAAGTCAAACCTGGTACTATTCACTTTACTCTTTATTTTGTCATTATCGTTAAAACTCAAAATTTTCAAGCTCTTTTCATTAGTTTTCCTTAACTGGAATCCCCAATCTAACCAGCTCAACATACATGTCTACAAAAATAGAACAAATTATAGTTTTAATCAACTCATTTTTAGCATATTTTAGTAAAATAAAGTGTTCAAAGAGAATCAAATATGTAGTCAGCTGTATTTTTTGGTATTGTAAGGATAAGATGATATATATGCCTCCATTTTTTCTCAATAGGAAACTGAGATTGTATGATACGATTGAAGACGCCAACAAAAATACAACAGAAAGAAGAGGGACAAATAAAGAATAGAGGGTAAATACATTAGCTCCCTTCGGTTCTGTTAGTTGGTACTTTTATCCTATTTTTCATTTTTTTTTTATGGATGAATACATATCCATCATTCCTATATACAATTAGACTAAGGCCCCGTTTGGGATTGCTTTTTTTACCAAAAAACAGCTTCAATTTAAAGTGAAGCACCCAAAACCTGTTTGGTAAGTATTTTGAGGCCTGCTTATTTTTAAAGTTTGGGCCTAAAAAGACCAGCTTTTAAAAGCACCAATTAGGTTGCTTTTTAAAGTCACTTATTTTTTAAGCAAATAATCAAAAAACACGGAGGTTTAATGAAAATTTTCTAGGCCTAGAATACCCCCTTTAATTTTTCTAACTGCACAGCCTCACTACTTCCATCTTTCTCATAACTTCTCCTTGTTGCTCCACGATTTATTGATTGCTCAAAGGTACAAAATTAAGCTTTCAATTATATTGTTTTCATACTAAAGTATTTATTCTTCTTTATCTTTGGTGTATGATTTTTTTTTGCTTTTTTGTGGTGATGTGTTCTATAACTGACTGATGTATTTGATAATCTTGATCGATTGATTTTGACGGAGTTCTTCATCTTAATTTATTAGTTTTGGATTACATTGCTCTTGTTTAAACTTTCAAGTAATCTTTTTCCATATGATTACTTCTATTTAAGGGCTCATGGCTTGGGAATTGTTATGCTATTATCACCTAAATGCTCATGTAAATTGAATTCGATCAAATTTTTACTAGAGTAATTGAATTTCTGTTAGAGTTGCTCTTAGTCATGTTTGAATTGGCATGTTTATCTTATATTTTCTTGATGCAAACCTGGTCATTTTTTTTAGGGTAAAGTACAAAAAACTACCTTAACTATTGGTGTCACGACACTTTCATACCTCATCTTTTAAAATTGACAATGTCATACCTCATCTTACGAATTTGTGCCAATGTCAGACCTCCGTTAGTTTTTCTGTTAATTTCTCTGTTAAATGCTGACGTGGCCAATGACAGGACCCACTTACTAATCCAACTGGATTAAAAAATAATTAAATATTCAAAAACTAAAAAAATTAAGAATAAAAAAAAAATTAAATGGCCTAGGGGTGCGGGCCTTCCTTTTCCTCCACCCGCACCAACCATTTTTCTTCTTCTCTTCGACAGTCACCAAACCCTTCCCCGTCCCCCAACCTTCCTCCACCACCATCTCTCTCTCCTTTCTCTCTGGGATGCAATCTCCCTCGTCTTCTTCTTCATCCTCCGACCACCATCCCCACAACATTCGTGACGAGGCTCGCCGCCACAACACCACATACTTCTAGTACTGGTGCAAGAGAAGAAGAGAGGGTGGCAAGTACTGGCAGGCCCCTTGGTGTCCCCGCCAGAATGATTGCCTCGCTCGAGCGCGACGAGGGTAAGAACGAAAGAGTAGGGCTGGTTGACGGTGTGCAAAACAACGGGAAGGAAGTCACTTACGCGGACCCCACCGTCCAGAACCGCGATTTCGCGAGGGGCGGGATCTGCTGCTGCAGCGGATGGGGGGTCGCACTCGGGTCGAGCTTGTTGTCGTCGTCGGCGGCGGCGGCACAGGCGTCATCGTCGTCCTCGCGCTTGTTCCGACGAATATGGGGGTCGCGCTTTCGCTTCCTCTATTTGCCGTGTGAATCTGGAAAATTCAAAACCATGATAGAGTGAAAACAGAAATTGTGGAGTGCGGATTGCTGTGTGTGTAATCAATTGAAATTTGTCTGAATTTCTAGAAAGAGATAGGGTTTAGGTCTAAGTTTTACCTGAAGGAGAAGCTGACATTTTTAGGAGAGAGAGTGAATTGAAGATTTGTAGGGACTTTGATTGGCTCAAAATTAGAAATCAAAGGCAGAGGCACACACAGAAGAGAGGGTGGTGGAGGAAGGTTGGGGGACCGGGGAAGGGTTTTGGTGGCTGTCGAAGAGAAAAAGAAAAAGGGTTGGTGCGGGTGGAGGAAAGGGAAGGCCCGCACCCCTAGGCCATTTTAAATTTTTTTTATTCTTAATTATTTTAGTTTTTGAATATTTAATTATTAAAAATATATTTAATTATTTTTTAATCCAGTTGGATTAGTAAGTGGGTCCTGTCACTGGCCACGTCAGCATTTAACAGAGAAATTAACAGAAAAACTGACGGAGGTTTGACATTGGCACAAATTCGTAAGATGAGGTATGACATTGTCAATTTTAAAAGATGAGGTATGAAAGTGTCGTGACACCAATAGTTGAGGTAGTTTTTTGTACTTTACCTTTTTTTTTTATCTATGCATCTAGAGCAACAACCATGTGATTTCTTGACAATGAATTGGACTTGGTTTTTTTTTTTTTTTTTTTTTTTTTTGCACTTTAGTTGTTTATAGTAACAAATTCACTTGATCAATTGATCTGTTCTTTCTGTATATATAAAAAATATGTGCTAAAATTCTTAAGTGTGTATCAATACATACATATATAATTATATATATATATATATATATATATATATATATAATTGTATACACAGATGGTTAAGAAGGAAAGTAACGGGGCAAGTGGATCACAACCGCCGGCTGTATAGAATGCTCACAATACATCACTATTTTGTGACGTGTGTATCAAGGAAGTGGAGGCAGGAAATCGTCCTGGTACCCACTTTAAAAAAAAGGATGGGAAAATGTGAGTATTAACCTAAATAAAAAGAGTGGAGCTGAGTATAGTAAACAACAGCTGAAAAATAAGTGGAATGCACTTAAGGAGCAATGGAAATTATGGAAAGAACTAAAGGGAAAAGAAACTGGTCTAGGATGGAATCCCAAGCTCAACACCGTTGATGCTTCAGATGAGTGGTGGCATAATAAAATTCAGGTTTGTAAGCTTCTTGTTAGTTTTTGGATGTTGTCTGTCTATTATTTAACGTGAATGCATTTTAATACTTGTTTCTTTAAATTGCAGATCAACAAAAAATATAAAAGTTTGCGTAGAAAAGGAATTAGCCCTGATATGGAAGATAAGCTAGATAGGATGTTCATGAATACCATTGCTACTGGTGATCACGCTTGGGCACCCTCGTCTGGTGTACTTCCATGTGAAAAATAATGATGAATCTGATGAGGATGATGGCATTCAAATTGACAGTAGTGATTTTGATGATGTTATCCCACTCAAAAATACTTAAGCTGATGAGAAGTATTTGGGGAAGAAGAAAAAAAGAACTCGACAATTTGATACACGAGTTAAGAAAGAGAATAAGGAAAAAGGAGTTGCTGGAAAGAAGGGGAAATTGGGAGGTGCTGCTAAGTTGTCAGAACAGATTGATCATATGGTTGGTGCAATTGAGAGTAGAAATACAACAACTTCAAACATGGCCAAGGGCTTACAAAATAGTAGCATTGCTGAAGTGATGAAGATAGTTTCATCTTTACCTGATGCAGGGCCTGGGAGCCCTTTGTGGTTATTTGCAACTCGATTATTTCTAAAACAAGAGAAGAGAGAAATGTTCTTAATTATAGAAGATCCGGACATCAAGTTTCAATGGCTTAACTATGAGCAAGCTGAAAATTAAGTGCCATGTGATGCATTTAGTTTGCAAAGTTTTATATTTCGTGGTAGACAGTATAGTCTAAGATATCTTCAAACTTGAGTTTATTATTTTGATTTGTCATTTGGGATGGTTACTTGGATTTCTTTGTGTTTTACTTGGGATTATAATTGGATGGTTCTGGATTCTTTATTTAAGAATATTTTTTTTTTCATGCATGTACTCCTATTTGTAGGAATAATGATGAGATTTTTTTTTTTTTTTCAAAATTGCAGATCTCTTTCAAGATATGGACATCTTGCAAGATGGGGAAGAGTTCAACCAAACTGTATGTCTTTGTGTTCGTACTATAGAACATTATTATCAAACATATATCCACAAAACACCTTGTATGGATTCATCTCAAACAGGATATAAGTGGTTAATGGACATATTACGGGGAAATGAGAGGCGTTGTCATATGATGTTCAGAATGGATAAAGAGGTATTTATGAGATTGTGTAGTGACTTGCAAAACAAGTATGGATTGAGGGGTTCAAGGAGAATGTGTCCTGGTGAAATGTTAGGAATGTTTTTGTTTATTCTAGGACAAGGTGAAGGGAATAGGTCAGCACAAAAACGATTTCAACACTCCGGCGAGACTGTGAGCAGATACTTTAGTTAGTTACTTTATATTGTATGCCTTATGGCTGTTGATGTTATCAAACCACTGGATCCTGAGTTTAATGGTGTCTCTGTAGAGATATTAAGCGACTCTAGATATATGCCCCACTTTAAGGTAAAAAAAAAAAAAACTAGATATGATACTTCTTGCTTTGTCATATGAATTAAGTTATATTTATTGAAAATTGTGTTATAATATTATTTGTAGAGTTGTATTGGTGCTATTGATGGTGTACATGTTCAAGCCATAATACCTCCTGGAGATCAAGTACCATATATTGGCAGGAAAGGGACACCAACTCAAAATGTAATGGCCGCATGTAATTTTGACATGCAATTCATCTTTGCATGTGCAGGTTGGGAAGGAACTGCACATGATACAAGGACATTTTTATCTGTTTTACGAAACGGTGCTTTAAATTTTCCTAAGCCTCCTAATGGTAATGTCTCAAACTTGTGCATATGTCTGAAATTTTGCATTAGATTAGGCACTTTTTATAGTTTCTTTTTATATCATAGTAGCATGTTTTGAACATTACAGGAAAATATTATCTTGTGGATGCTAGGTACCCACAGATGAGCGGCTATTTAGGACCCTATAAAGGTGAAAGGTATCATCTTCCTGATTTTCGTAAGGGCAAAGAACCAACAGGATCTAGAGAGGTATTTAACCACATACACTCTTCCCTTAGGAGTGTCATTGAACACACTTTTGGTGTATGGAAAAAGAGGTGGAACATTTTAAGAGACATGCCTAGTTACCCATTTAAGAAGCAAGTAAAGATAATAAACTCAACTATGACACTTCACAATTATATAAGAAGGCATGCCTGACGTGATAATCATTTTGACAACTTGAATGATGACTTGGATGATGACACAGACTCGGATGGAGAACAAGAAGAATATCATATTACCGAAGGACCCGGAGCACAAGAAATAGAGACATTGAGGAACAACATTGCTGCAAGTTTGATGCGTTCGTAATTTTTTTTATGTATGCTTATTATTGTTTGAAGACATTGAAGAAAATTTTATTTATTTAATATTTGTTGTTTTTTTTTTTAACTTTTGGCAATGCAACTGCAAATGTCAAAATAATTTGAAGGAAAAAAAGATTAGATATACTTGTGAGTCATCTTTTTAACCAAAAAGTTAATAGAAAACTATTTTTCTTATTATGTCTATTTTTGTCATTATACAGAATTTCCAAAATTTTACATTAGTATTTACCAAACGCTTTTATACTACTTTTCATACTCACAGCAGTTTTAAAAATACAATTTACCAAACGTTCAGCTGCTTTATTTTACAGCTGATTATTCTTAAAGCACAACATAAGCAGTTTTAAAAATAAGCACAACAATCCCAAACTGGCCCTAACTATGTATTTCATGTATCACCATTCTCTTTGCCTGAAATCTTATTTGGATGTTTCCAAGTTTAGAAGATACAATGTATTCATTTGATTCAGTTGAGGATGACATAATGAATTTGTATCAGCCAGAGTTCTTGAATTCAATCTCACTTGGTGGTTTGCCTCCGCACAAGTTAACTTTGAAAAGGGGTGCACGAATCATGCTTTTAAGAAATATTGATTCGAAATTGGGATTGTGTAATGGTATAAGATTATTGTGTCGTGGTTCTTACCGAAATCTTATTGATGCTGAAATTCTAACTGGACAATTTGCTGGATCCAGAGTTTTCTTACCAAGAATCCCTCTCAAAAGTACTGATATTGCTAAGCTTCCATTTGAACTTACAAGAAAGCAGTTTCCAGTGAAACTAAGTTTCTCTGTCACTGTAAACAAATCTCAAGGTGAGACAATACCACATGTAGGTGTTTACCTTCCAGATCACGTCATCAGTCATGGACAATTATATGTGGCTTTATCGAGGGGGTCTCAAAGTCAACCACAACTGTGTTAGTAAAAAATGGCTCCATAGTAGGCCAACAAGGTGTATATACACGAAATGTAGTATACAAAGAAGTCTTGCTTCATTCTAGCTAATTATGGTGATTCCTAATAGGTAACAACTTTATTAACGATAACCTTTCAGTATGCATTTCTTACTTATCAATTAACTCTTTTCATTTGATTTTTAATTTTCTCACTATCGTTTGTAGATTCGCAATGAAAATTTGAAGCATCAATCATGAACAAATGGGTGGAAATTGTAGCATTGATGTCAATATGTAAACTTACTTTTCAAAAGAAACAATGACATATAGACTTTATGGGTATTGTGAATAACGTACATATTGTGATGTAGCTTTTATATTTTGACATTTAAGTTGTTTTGTATTTTGCTACGAGTTCTTGATGTTTTCACCATCATCACTTTTTATATTTGCATCTACTTAGTATTGTTCATAGACTTTAGGTAGGAACTTGCATCCAAAATCCCATGTTGTTTGACAATTGTATGAATAACATTTAAATCATTACTTTATGCAAAGTGAAAACGAAAAACATGACAACTTTTTAGGATGTACAAGGTACAGAAAAAGTTCATCTTTGCACAATACATTTAAAATATATCTTGACAATTACAATGGAAAAAAATAACACAATACACCTTTAGGGGCGCTTAGCACCCGTGATGAAAAAATACCTCTCACACGCACTAACGTGCGTGCAGATAAGCTAGTAAGAAATAAATGCTGGAATATGTATGGTCTAAATCCTCAATCACAATGGAAAGACTTAATGGTATGTTTTCTTAACTTTCTTTTCTTGCTGACTTCCGTTTAAATTCAATATTTATTAATCTTTCTCTTCAGGGGAATTGATTGCTACCGATATTTATACAAACTATCTTCTTTTTACCTAATCTGAAAACATGGCTTATTCCTTGTTTGACCATTGATAAGTTAAGTTGGACATGTGTATAGAGTATATCTTCAATGAGAGTATCTGCATTTATACTTTTGTATGTCCAACTCAAACATTTCATTGGACAACCAACCAGTTAACCATGTGTTTACAATAGGTCAATAGAAGAAAGTCTTTGTTTATAAATTGGTAGCAACCAATTCCTCTGAGAGAAAAGATGGAAGTGATGATTATTTCTCCAAATGATAGAGCCTGAAATAAGTTAGCAAACTGTGTCTCTGTATTGCAAAGAGGCACCAAACCAGTCATATCTGATCCATCTTTTTACAAGTATCATTTCACTTTTCAACCTGTTTGATTCAATTCTGCCATTTACACCAAAATACCTAAACAATGACATCAAATTTTGAAGTAAAAAATCTAAAAACATTACTATGTTTTCAGTTTGATTCAATGACACAATCTATTAACTTCCTTTTCAATTACTTTTATTTGAACATATTCCACTTTGTTTAGAATCAATGGATACTTCTTCTTATGTCACTGATAGGAGCATATTTATGCGACTGAGTTAGCTTGTTCTCATGCATTTATATTGTTATTTCTTAGTTAATTATGTATTTTAAGCTATTTTCGTGTGTTTGTAGGTCCATATGCCTTATAAAGCAATAAGATGCATTTTGGTGCATTTTGGAGCAGTTTTGGGCTTGGAATGGATAACACATGCATGGAGCAAGGTGGATAGACGAAATTGAAGACTAAAGAGGCTAGGAATGTGTTAAAGAGAAAGAAGAATTAGTGTAAAAATGACTAAGAGCTCAGCCACAAAGGGGTGTCACTCCACCATTCACCTTTCCATTATTGTCGTGCACCACCATTGCACTCCTTTTGGATTCCTATGTCGTGCATCATCATCCATGTTCCCTCCATTTACTCATTTGTTGCATCATTCCACTTCCTTTTCTTTGTCTACCATGTGCACAATATCCTTTCACCTCCTTGCACTCATTGATTCACCACTTACTCACATTTCCACCCATGCCATGCACAATCACCCTTGTCCCCTTCATGCACCAGATTTCTTGCACTCATTTCATACATCATTACACTTCATTGCCGTGCACCACCCTTTTCTCCTTCATTATTTCTGATTTCATGCATCAATACATTGAATCATTACACTCAATTGTTGCACACTCCTTGTTCCCTTCACCCATCAGATTTCATACAACTTTTACCTCCACTACATGCACTCATTGATGCACTATCCACCACCTTTGGAATCCTATGCCGTGCATCATGACATGTGCTGCACCTTTGACTCATTTCTGCACCATTCCACCTCTCTTTCCTTTCTATACCATGTGCACAATCATTCATGTTCCCTAGCTGCAACACCACTCCATTTTACCCCCCATGCTTTGCATCATCACTTCACTTTCACCTTTGAATCATTTCAACACCACTATTTGCACTCATTGCTGCAACACCACTCCATTTTACCCCAATGCTTTGCATCATTACTTCATTTTCACCCTTGAATCATTGCACACCACGAATTCACCTTTCTTGCCATGCACTTCCTCTATAAAATGAAGTGTGTGTGGCAGCCATAGAGTTAGTTTTTGCTTGATCATTCATCCCCATTTCAATACAACCTTCATCCAAACACATCCATTCATCTTTACATCCATTCCTCCATATAAACAAACCTTCAAACACTCACCAACACCTTGTGCCGTAGCAAAGGAAGAAAAGGAAAGTGCTTGGACGTGCTTGCTGTCCAACTTGGATCGTTGGAGCGTTTAAGTGTTTTCTTTCTTTTGTTTCTAATGTTTAAATTTATTTCCTTTCGTTTTGTTGTAAATATGAGCGGCTAAACCCCTCTTGGCTAGGGGTGATTTCAAAGCCATGATTATGTGTGCAATATAATTTGATAAATTCCAATTATGAACTCTTGAATCGTGAATGCAATTGACTTAACTATTTGATTGATAACTTATTTGTATTTGTTAATTAAGGGTCGACACTTAATTGGCATGCATAAATCCGTTGCTAGAATATAAGGAAGTTTCACATAATCGTTACAAACTTATATTCACATGTAGTGAAGGTCGCTTATAAACGATCGCGTTAAGTTCAATTCCTAGCATAAGCGACATGATGTCATAGTTGCAAGTGCTTTGTCAATGCTTATAATTTTCATTAAACGTAATGATCTTTGATTGTATCTCTATTATGATGTCATGTAGGGAACTTTTGAAGATTGTTTTGGGTTGTCGAATGATGTCATCCAATCCAATAAAACAAGGAAAATCTGAGAGTTAACTAGTGATGTCACGGTTAATTTGGAGTATTGTCGTTCATAATTCAATGAAGTAGTAACTGAAAATCAAGTTATTTGCATACATGTCATGTGTGGAGAAAAAGCCTCTAGCCATCCCATCCATCATCTTATTTCTCAAATTTGTTTTACAATCTGTCTAGTTTTTCATACTTGTTTGTTTGTTTCAACTTCGTCCAAAACTCAATCCCCCTTTACTTTAGTGTGTCTAATTAGTTAGAATCTGTTTTAATTTGTGTTTTTAAATGTTTTGATTCAAGTAAAAGTCAATTTTCGTCCAAAGTCATTCCTAGTGTCTAGTTTAAGTTTATTTGGTTGTTTTAAGTTGTTTTGAGTATTTTAAGTTTGCTTTGAGTCTTGTGAGTCTTGTTAAGTGTTTTTAAGTTTAGTTTTATGTTTTTGAGTCGGTTTAGAGTTATTAGCAAGCCCTCCTAATCTCCGGTCCAGAATGATCCCTACTTATACTTGTACTACAATTGTCAAAAGATGGTTAAATTTGTGTGTTAAGATAATTTTCGCATCAGTCAACAATCAGTTATAGCTTACTATATCCAATTTGTATTTATGTTGTTTCTCTCATGCTCTATCACAATATATTACTTATGCATAAATATTTACACAATTTATAATCTTAGAACCAAGGTTCTAAAAAACGCTAGGCGCTAATCGAGCGGCGGCTAGGCGGGGTCTAGGCGGGCGCCTAGGCGGATTTAGGTAAATTTCTTGTATTTCTTGTAAATAAGTGCATATTGACACTTACAAAAAAATTAAACTTGTATGAAATTCATTGATAAGATAATAAAAGAATAATAAAATGCAAAAAGAGTATCCAACAAGTCCAAAATTTAAAAACACATTAAGCATGTTTGTACCATACTTGACCAATCCCGAAACTACTGAGCACCGATCAACGTTATACCGTCAAGGACCCAGAAGAGTTTTCCTACAACTAGGAGGCCAATCACAGCGCGACACGTGTCGACATCAGAAGCCAATCATAGCGCGACACGTGTCAACATCAGAAGCCAATCACAACACGACACGTGTCAATGTCAGAATGAAACTAGAAACTCTCTTCTATAAATAGAGATCATTCTCTCACAATATTTCCTAATGTCATTTGTACTAAATCATTCACTAGTACTCACTAAAGGAGAGCTTGAACCTATGTACTTGTGTAAACCATTCACAGTTAATGAGAACTCCTCTACTCCGTGGACGTAGCCAATCTGGGTGAACCACGTACATCTTGTGTTTGCTTCCCTGTCCTTATCCATTTACATATTTATCCACACTTGTGACCGGAGCAATCTAGCGAAGGTCACAAACTTAACACTTTATGTTGTACCAAAGTCCTCACTGATTTTATGCATCAACATTTGGCGCCATCTGTGGGAACGACACTTATTCCCACTATCTTCGGCTTTGTCAAGCTAGTTTCCACCATTCTTACACTCTCTTTTGACCAGGCATCCCTCTCCAACATGGGGAACGAAGGAAGCCATAGCACACAGAATGACACCCTTCTTGCACCTAGTGCGAAGCAACGAAAGAATGAAGGAAAGAGGGTTGCTCTTCAAGCTAAAGTCGATGAGCTAGAAGCTCAAAACAACAAGATAGCAATGAAGAATGAGGTCCTCCAGGAGCAGTATGAGAAACTCTTTGAGACGCTCTACGAAACTATGCGTACTCAAACACGCGAGCTTGTTACCCATGTGGACATCAACCATCATATGGGTACCCCCCAACAAGGAGGGTCACCTTCATTCGACATGGGTATCCCTGATGAGGAGCGAGCTAATCATCAAAACATTGATCAACATGAGACTTCTCTCAACCCAGCTGCTTCGACCCGAAGCAGGAGAAGTGGAGGAAGACACCTCCTTGTAGAAGGGTTGGAAGGATCGAAAGCCGTTTATCGTGACTGCCGAGACTTCCTAAAGCAACGTTGAGAAAATCCTCTCCACATATGCTCGAAGATCAATGACCCAAGGGTTTCTAAAAGACTCGATCCCCTCCCTAGACCCAGGCCAGCTGCCAATCTAAGGAAGGAACGACATGTCCTAGAGGAACATGAAGGTACATGGGACTCTGAGGTATTCCGACAGACTCGCCCTAGAAGTCAGTACGGCGAGTCCAAGGAAAAATCACACGCCCTTGCTCAAACTTTCCTACTTCCAAGAGGCGATAGAGACTTATGAAAGAAAATCCCAGTGGTACATGACTCCACTCAAGACCCCCTTGTCCTACAGCTCCTTGAGGAAGTAAACAAGTTGAAGGCCGAACGTCAGGTCGAGATACCTGATTGGAACCAACCCAGGCCTGACCCTCTCACAAGGAGGATCCTTGACACCCCCTTCAAGCGAAGCTTGGTTTACAACTCTATACTGGAAGGGAAGACCAAATTGAACACCTTAACCTCTTTGAGTCCACCATGGCATATGGGATGCACACCAACAAAGAGCAATGTATTCTCTTCCCCTCCACCCTCTCTGACGGAGCTTTAAACTGGTATTGCCGTCTTCCACTTGATACAGTAGATTCATTTGAGGAACTGAGGAAACTGTTTGCCTCTCAACACATCTTCCAGACCGATCATTTGCATTTTGCAGATGACTTGTGCACTATTCGCCAGAAGCCGGACGAGTCGCTACGAGAGTATGCTGGTCGTTTCAGCCATGAGTATTCTCGATGCGCTGAGGCAAATGACAAAACCGCCCTCAAGGCCTTCACGGTAGGCCTACGTGATTGTTTCTTCAAGTACATGATCAATGCCAACACTTGGAAGACTTACTCTGAGGTGATGGCACAGGCTTACAACCATGCATCTGCCGAGGCAAGGACATATCAAGGGAAACCCCCCACAACCACCCCTTATCAGCAAGTAGGGAGTGGAAGCCAGATCTAACCAAATGAGAAGACCTCGACCTTCCAAACGGCAGCGGGCCTTCCCCTGCCTTACTTAATACTTTGCCAAGTCAACAGACATATCAATCTCAGGGCAAAAGGAAAGATTTTCATCCTCACCAATCTCATTTTAGTAAAATGAGTAAGGGACACTACCGCAATAACCAAGGGTATCGCCATGATAATCCCCGACCCCAGGCAGTCAACACAGTGGGTCAAACACGTGTCAGGACAGCCCCTACCCTGAGGTATGAGGCATACACATCTTTGAACGCCATATGCGTGGCCATTTACCCCAGCATAGCACACTTGATATCGAAGCCAAAGCCAAGGCACCCGAATTACAAGCTCACGAAGAACACGGGCACGTTTTGCTGCTACCACGAGCATAACGGCCATGACGGCAAGAAGTATATCACCCTTCGTGATCATATTGAAGCTTTGGCACGTGAAGGAAAAATTGATCAATTCCTCCTTCACCCTCCAAAGGGTAACCGTAACCAACGCCAAGTAAATGTGATATATTCCATAAGTGGTGGCACACCCATATCTAAATCTTCTAACAAGGCCATGAAAAATTGTGAACGAGCTTTAAGGTCTGGCCACCAAGTGTTTCACGTGGAAGACATCAGGGGAGGTAAGTATCAAAAACCTAACTGGGATCTAATATGTTTCTACCCTGAGGAAGAAAGAGGTATCATCTACCCTCACAACGACCCACTGATCGTGGAAGCTCACATAGCCAACTTTGAAGTACGACGAATCCTGGTAGACACGGGGGCTTCGGTCAATATCATGTTTGCTGAAGCTTTCAGGGCACTTAATGTAGCTGAACACTTGCTTGACCGCTCGATTTCCCCTCTGATAAGCTTCTCCAGTGATATCGTGCAACCTTTGGGGAGCATACACTTACCTTTCACCATTGGTACAGGCCCTTACACAGCTACCATTACCACTAACTTCCTGGTGGTTGATTGCCCAACGGCATACAATGTCATCTTCGGACGCACATGCATCAATGATCTCAAGGCCATGGTATCCACACATATGTTGTTGATGAAATTTCCAACCCCCTATGGTAATGGTTACATCAGAGGAGATCAACTTAGTGCACAATCATGTTACAACACTTCGGTCAAGCAACAGCACCTGCATGTGCCCAAGGAAACCCTTTCTATACATGACCAAGTCATAAAGACCAGCCCAGACGAAGCCAACTTGGATCTTCATGGTGGCAACAGTCAACCCGACGATCTTCGAGATGAATCTTTCACCCAGCAAACACAACCCGCTGAAGAGTTGGAGAAGGTCTCTATCTCAAAAGATTATCCGGATCGCATGGTGAAGATTAGTACCACCTTGTTACCACCCATTCGGTTGGCATTGATCTCTTTTTTTGCAAGAGAACACTGAGGTCTTCGCCTGGTTATACAAGGACATGCCAGGCATCTCTCCCGATATAATCTGTCATCGCTTAAGTATTGTCCCCAAGACCAAGCCAGTGAGACAGAAACGAAGATCTTATGACGATGAACGGTACGAGGCAATAAAGGCAGAAGTTGAAAAACTCAAAGGCATAGGCTTAGTCCGCGAAGTCAATTATCCAACGTGGGTAGCAAATGTTGTACTTGTTAAGAAGAATCCGACCAAGGAAAGTCTCCTGCTCAAAAAGGTCTTGTGGAGAATGTGTGTCGATTACACCGACCTAAACAAAGGATGCTCAAATGATAGCTTTCCTCTTCCTCTCATAGACAGACTTATAGACTCTACGGCAGGGTGTGAACTCTTGAGCTTCATGGATGCTTACTCAGGATACAACCAAATCCTCATAAACCCTCCGAACCAAGAACACACAGCCTTCACTACTGACAAGGGACTATATTGCTATAAAGTCATGCCCTTCGGCCTAAAGAATGCAAGAACGACTTATCAGAGACTGGTCAATTCAATGTTTGCCGAACAGATTGGGAAGAGCATGAAAGTTTACGTTGATGATATGTTAGTCAAGAGCAAACTTGCTGACCAACACATCACCAACCTATCTGAAACTTTCACCATTCTGAAGAGGTATCGAATGAGGTTGAACCCCAACAAATGTGCCTTCGGCGTAGGCTCTGGCAAATTCTTAGGCTTTATGATAAGCCAACGAGGCATTGAGGCTAATCCCGAGAAGATCAAAGCAATCCTCGACATGAAGGAACCGGTAACTTCAAAAGACATCCAGAGCCTTACTGGCAATGTGGCAGCCTTAACTAGGTTCATCTCTAAGGCCACAGATAGATGTGCTCATTTCTTCAAAGCACTTAAAGGAAGTAAGAAGTACATTACATGGACTGATGAATGTGCTGAGGCATTCAAGAACCTCAAAGACTACATGAGTAAAGCCCATTTGCTCTCCAAACCTAAGGTTGGTGACACTCTCATTATCTATCTGTCGGTATCGGCTTCAGCAGTAAGTTCCGTTCTCATTCGAAATGATGGTAATGTCGAACGGCCTGTCTACTACGCTAGCAATGCCTTACAAGATGCGGAGACACGATACTCCAACATTGAGAAATTGGCTCTAGCATTGGTCATGTCTGCTCGAAAACTTTGCCCTTACTTCCAAGCACACTCCATCATCGTGCTTACCAATCATCATCTTCGACAAATACTCCAAAGTCTTGACACTTCCGGGCGAATGATCAAATGGGCGATAGCATTGGGTGAGTTTGACATCTTCTACCAACCAAAGCCATGTGAGAATGGCCAAGCAGTGGCAGACTTCATCGCCGACTTCACATATCATGTTGACATTGTTTCTACGCCTAAAGAAGTGGTTTCATTACCCTCGGAAGCTCAGAAAATAGAACCAACAACCCCAGCATGGAGTCTATATGTTGATGGCTCATCCAACCAACAGGGTTGTGGAGTATGACTAATCCTTACGACCCCTGACAAAGTGGCGATGGAGTATGCTCTTCGTTTTAAATTCAAGGTGTCGAACAATGAGGCAGAATATGAAGCCCTCCTAGCAGGTTTACGTTTGGCCAAACACCTTGGGGTTAAACGAATTGATATCTTCAGTGACTCCCAATTTGTGGTTAACCAGGCCACCAACAACTTTGACGCTAAGGATAGCTCAATGGCAACATATCTGGCACAAACACAATTGTTGCTTAAGCACTTCCACTACCAGATCACCCAAATTCCTCAAGCGGTAAACAGTCATGCAGATGCTTTGGCTCGCCTCGCCTCAGCGGTGGAAGACAAGATTGGGAGAAAAATTCAGGTCGAATTGTTGGCAGCACCAAGCACCATGGCTGCGGAAGTGTGCAACTTACAACAAGGAGATAGTTGGATTACCCCAATTTAAAGATTCCTTGCTCATGGCACCCTTCCAAATGACAAAGTCCAAGCTAAGCAGATTCGATACAAGGCTACCCGTTACTTGATCATTAATGACCAACTCTACAAGCGGGGTTTTAACCTACCATACCTAAGATGCCTTACGCCCGCAGAGGCAGAAACTGTCTTACGGGAAATACATGAATGAGTCTGCGGAGATCATGCTGGATCTCGATCCCTAGCACACAAGGCTTTTCGCCAAGGATATTACTGGCCAACACTCCACCAAGATGCCATCAGAATATCCCGATCATGTGATAAGTGTCAACGCTACGCAACTATTCCTCACTCCCCTCCTGAGCCGCTCACTTCTATGATCAGCCTCTGGCCTTTCACCCAATAGGGACTTGATTTGATCGGCCCAATGCCGACAGGGAAGGGCAAGGTTCGCTATGCAATCGTTGCAGTTAAATACTTCACAAAGTGGGCCGAAGTAGAACCCTTGGCAACCATTACTGAGGCAAAAATAGAAGACTTCATATGGAAGAACATCATTTGCAGATTCAACATTCCCAATGCGATAGTCACTGACAACGGGCGACAGTTCGACAACAATAAGTTCAGGATGTTTTGCTCTAAGTTCAACATCAACTTATGTTTTGCCTCCCCAGCTCATCCCCAGTCTAATGGACAAGTTCAAGCCATCAACAAAATAATTAAGCGAACTTTGAAAACCAGCTTGGACAAGGCTAAAGGTTGTTGGCCAGAATTTGTACCCCAAGTTCTTTGGTCATACCGCACTTCGTATCGGACATAAACAGAAGAAACACCATTCTCACTTACCTTTGGTACAGAGGCAGTTGTCCCAGTTGAGCTTGAGCAAGCAACGTTCCGAGTCCAGAACTACGTGCAAAACGAAAATGACAAACAACTTACCCTCAACTTAGATCTAGTCGAAGAACACAGAAACCAGGCTCACTTGAGGAATGTCGCCTATAAGCAGCGCATCTCCAACTACTATGACTCAAGGGTCAAACCTCATTCTTTCAAAGTGGGGGACTGGGTATTGAAGAAAAGATTACTCTACGATAGAGTCTCGAGTGAATGAACACTTAGTCCAAACTGGGATGGACCGTTTGAAGTTGTTGGCATCAATCGCCCTGGCTACTACAAGCTTAGAAGCTCCGATGGCAAGACCATTGGCCATCCATAGAACGTTGATCACTTGAAGTACTATTACAAGTAAACTCACATTGTACAAGTGTTAAGCTTCAGCCGTTCGGCATCCTATGTAACGAAGACTATTTGGCATGAATTCAATAAAGAGGTGATTTAGACAACTCGATCATAATCCTCTTACATTCCTAGCAATGAAACACTCGGGTTCAAAGCTTCAACATGAATGCTTCCAACATGAAACAAAGTCTAAGTATATGTCAACAAGACTATACAAATAAACGAACAGCTTCACAGTATATTCGTTCAATCATACATTCCAACACATTCATACATAAGCCAACTGTGCTTTGAAAGGGTTCAACATATTTTGTGTCATTTGACACTTGCTACAATGTGCCTAGATACCTTGCCCTTATTCTCACCAACCAGGTGGAAATGTGAAGAAAGAACTCATCTTCATGCCACCAATCAGGTGATAAAATGTACAACCCGTACTCTCCTTCATGCCACCAACCAGGTGATGAAATGTACAACCCGTACTCTAATATCATTTGGCAAGTGCCACTCATGCCACTAACAAGGTGAAGAAGGAACTCATCTTCATGCCACCAACCAGGTGATGAAATGTACAACCCGTACTCTCCTTCATGCCACCAACCAGGTGATGAAATGTACAACCCGTACTCTAATATCATTTGGCAACTTGCCACACATGCCACCAACCAGGTGAAGAAGGAACTCATCTTCATGCCACCAACCAGGTGATGAAATGTACAACCCGTACTCTCCTTCATGCCACCAACCAAGTGATGAAATGTACAACTCGTACTCTAATATCATTTGGCAACTTTCCATTCATGCCACCAACCAGGTGATAAAATACACAACCTGTACTCTCCTTCATGCTACCAACCAGGTAATGAAATGTACAACCCATACTCTAATATCATTTGGCAACTTACCATTCATGCCACCAACCAGGTGATGAAATGTACAACCCGTACTCTCCTTCATGCCACCAACCAGGTGATGAAATGTACAACCCGTACTCTAATATCATTTGGCAACTTGCCACTCATGCCACCAACCAGGTGAAGAAGGAACTCATCTTCATGCCACCAACCAGGTGATGAAATGTACAACCTGTACTCTCCTTCATGCCACCAACCAGGTGATGAAATGTACAACCCGTACTCTAATATCATTTGGCAACTTGCCATTCATGCCACCAACCAGGGGAAGAAGGAACTCACCTTCGTACCACCAACCAAGTGATGAAAGCAACTCACCATTCATTCCACCTACCAGAAGACGAGTGGTACAACTTGTACATGTGAACTCCTAGCATTCACAAATAATAAAAAAACCCTCAAGCTTGACAACTCAACTAGGGAAGCACTTATGCCCAACAAGAGTTATAGTCATCAACAAAGTCTTATTGCAAGCCAACAACAACTTCAGTGCATGGCATACGAAGATCAAGCTATTTAGCCCTTTTGCATCTGCTTCAAACATTTCCCCTATGTAACAATGCAAACACTACAACTCGTAGAAAGCTTCACACACTCTTGATCAAGACAGTGTGAAGAAAAACCAATTTATGGTGCCAACAAGAGCTTCATCAATGGAGGGCAACAACAATTCTCAAAAGCTTCACACACTCTTGATCAAGACAGTGTGAAGCAAAACCAATTTATGGTGCCAACAAGAGCTTCATCAATGGAGGGCAACCATAATTCTCAAAAGCTTCACACACTCTTGACCATGACAGTGTGAAGCAAAACCAATTTATGGTGCCAATAAGAGCTTCATCAAAGGAGTTCAACCACAATTCTCAAAAGCTTCACACACTCTTTATCAAGACAGCGTGAAGCAAAACCAATTTATGGTGCCAACAAGAGCTTCATCAATGGAGGGCAACCACAATTCTTAAAAGCTTCACACACTCTTGATCAAGACAGTGTGAAGTAAAACCAATTTATGGTGCCAACAAGAGCTTCATCAAAGGAGTTCAACCACAATTCTCAAAAGCTTCACACACTCTTGATCAAGACAGTGTGAAACAAAACTAATTTATGGTGCCAACAAAAGCTTCATCAATGGAGGGCAACTACAATTCTCAGACCTTCGAAGCAAATTCAATTTATATGGTTCATCCAAACCTTCGACTACTACAAAGTGTGGCTTGCATCACAATCTCTTACTTAACAGTATGGAAAAAAAATTTGTATATGTTGTCTCTCCCACATATTCAAATTTCTAGTTTCCAAAAAAAAAAAAAAAATGGGAAATTCAACAAAGCTTCATCAATGGAAGACAACTACAAATTCTCAAAAGCTTCACACTATCTTGATCAAGATAGTGTAAAGCAAAATCAATTCATGGTACCCAACAAAAGCTTCACCTACAAAAGCTTGACCCACAAAAGCTTGACCCACAAAAGCTTGACCCACAAAAACTTCACCTACAAAAGCTTGACCCACAAAAGCTTGACCCACAAAGCTTGACCCACAAAAGCTTGACCCACAAAGCTTGACCCACAAAAGCTTCACCTACAAAAGCTTCACCCACAAAAGCTTGACCCACAAAAGCTTGACCCACAAAAGCTTCACCTACAAAAGCTTGACCCACAAAAGCTTGACCCACAAAAACTTGACTCACAAAAGCTTCACCTACAAAAGCTTGACCCACAAAAGTTTCACCTACAAAAGCTTGACCCATAAAAGCTTCACCCACAAAGCTTCACCTACAAAGCTTCAACACAAAAGCTTCACCTACAAAAGCTTCACACTATCTTGATCAAGATAGTGTGAAGCAAAATCAATTCATGGTGCCCAACAAAGCTTCAACCTCAAAGCTTCACCTACAAAGCTTCAACATCAAAGTTTCACCTACAAAGCTTTAAAATATATATATATATATATATTTTTTTTTTCGGAAATTCAAAAATTCAAAAATTTGAAAATTCGAAAAAAAAAATCGAAATTTTTTTTTTTCGAAAAAAACAAAAAATTTGCCTAAGCCTCATATTCTTTGGGCCTAACAACTTTCATAGCAAATATATATGAAGAAGTAGTTTTGGGCTACCACTTAGAAAGGAAATGCCTCATTCGTCAACTCCCTCGACCGGAGACTTGGGGGACTCCTACCATATGCTACTGCACCTTGATACTCGGAAGTCTCACGACCACTCAGTGACTTGGATTTTTCAAGTCTCCAAACGAGAAGTTTTCCTCACTCAGGAAATTAAGGGAGCACTACCTCAACCTACATGATTCACTCATAAAGCTTCAACAAAAGGAAAAATTCAAAGAACTTAGTGAAGAAGGCCTTGGTGTATTTAACACAATACGTTGAAATGAAGCAAAGCTTGTTTATTGATATCTCCGATAAGTTACAAATATGTACATATACATGAATCAAAATAAACAAACAAGAGGGAGCCTTCACAAAAGTTGCTCATGAGAAGTATCAGCAGTCGGCAGAGCCCTAGAAAGAGGAGGCACCAGAGGGTGATTATTCGGAGCCTGAGTAATAGGCAAAACCCCAGAAGAAGAAGGCACCGAAGGTTGATCATTTGGAGCTTCATTACGCAGTACAGCCCCAGAAGACGAAGGCAATAAATGCCTTTGGAACAAACCCACAAACCTTTGATGATCAAGTAAAATCTGACCATCAGATTCCTGCAGCTGGTCGAGCTTCCTCTTCATGTTTGTAGCATAGTCATGTGCGAGCCTGTGCAACTGTTTATTCTCATGCTTGAGCCCTCTGACCTCCTTTTTCAGACTTATCACTTCAGCCGCCAATGATTCAACTTGGCGGGTTCGAGCAAATAGGCGTTGGGCCATATTAGACACAGAACCTGCACATTGAACACTGAGAGCCAGAGAATCCTTAACAGCCAACTCATCAGATCGTTTGGAAAGTAGTCTGTTATCTTTGGGAGTGAGAAGGTTCCTAGCCACCACCGCAGTGGTCATATCATTCTTCATCACAAAGTCCCCAACGGTAAGAGGACCAGTAGAGGATAAGAAGGATGGGCGCCATATGTTGTCTTGAGAAGGCATGGCTGCCTCTTCACCAAAGTTCAAGTCAAAACGACGGTCGGATAGGCCAGACATTCTCAGAAATGATGAAGGAGAAATGAGGTGCAATAAATCTCTGAAGTAAGGGGAAAATTCCTACAAGCAATAACTCTCTAAATGTACTCCTTGCACATAATTGGTGCCCTTATAAAAGAAATGGCAATAGGGCCGTTGGTTCAAAAATCGAATAGGCACCACTCTCCGGATTCCGAAGAGGCACCACTCTCCAGATTTCGAAGAGGCACCACTTTCCACACGCAACATCAGCTCCTCGGGTACCACAGATAACTTTGCCAAAGATCTCTGACAAAGTTTAGACACATAAATTTTGAAGGTCCAGCTACCCTACTATTACCCACAAAGGTAAAAGAACAGCACCACTGCTTGATAACTAGAAAGTCCCAATGTGTGTCAACCTCCGTGCTCTGTGGCAAGGTAGACTAGCAAAAATGCCCAACCTTTACTCATATTCGAGAAAACACTCCCAACAAGATTGCTTGCTCAAAAATTGAAAATGACCATTCTCCGAATCTCGAAAGCCAGACTCCCAACAGGATTACTTTCTCAAAAATCGAAGAGACATTGCTTTCCGAATCTCAAGAGTCAGACTCCCAACATGATTGCTTTCTCAAAAATCGAAGAGGCGCCGTGCTTGTTCGAAAATCGAAAAGGCACCGCTCTTCGAACTTCGAGAGCCAGATTTCCTTGGATAAAGCTTGTCTGCAATCTTCACACGCAACATCAGCTTTTCAGATACCACAGACCACTTTTTCAAAGCGCTCTGACAAAGTTAAAACATGTGAAGCTTGCAGCTCCCACTACATTGCTATGACCAAGAAGGGTAAAGGAATAACATTATTACTTGCTTAAAAATCAAAGAGGCATCACACTCCGAATCTCGAGAGCTAGACTCCCAACATGATTACTTTCTCAAAAATTGAAGAGGCACCGCTCTCCGAATCTCAAGAGCCAGACTCCTAACATGATTGCTTTCTCAAAAATCGAAGAGGCACCGCTCTCCGAATCTCGAGAGCTAGATCCCCGACATGATTGCTTGTTCAAAAATCAAAGAGGCATCGCTCTCCGAACTTCGAGAGCCAGATTTCCTTGGATAAAGCTTGTCTACAATCTTCACACGCAACAACAGCTTTCCAGATACCACATACCACTTTTTCAAAGTGCTCTGACAAAGTTAAAACACGTGAAGCTTGCAGCTCCCACTACATTGCTACGACCAAGAAGGGTAAATGAATAACATTACTACTTGTTGTTAGGGAGACTCCTATATATGTCGACCTCTATCCTCCACGGACAGGCAGACCTGCAAAAATGCTCAACCCTTCCTCATATCTGAAAGGGTACTCCCAACAAAGCCTCTCAAAATACTCAGCTTTCTACCCCCTCAATAATACATATGCAAACCAGCCACACCGGAGCAAGAGTATCTCATATCATCAGGGTCAAAAGCAAGAGTATCCCATATCATGCTTTTTCCCTGTCTTTTCCTTTGCCCTTGTTCTTACATGCAAGACAAGGAGAAAGAGAGCAATCAGTCAGCACTTGGAATCAAGCTTCCAGTCAAGAACTGACTGCCTGGAACCCCTTACCTGATTACTTACCTGGCATTGCTCTCGAGTACTCATCTTCAACATCTTATGCTTCCAGAAAAGATACCACATCTGCATGAAGAACAGATAAGGCAAGTGAGAAGGATACAAGGAAGCATATGGAGACAAACTCAACAGAACACATGCCGATTCATCTATTACTTCGTCAACAACAAAAGTATCTCATATCATCAAGGTCGAACGCACTCTTGATTTGATGGACTTGTTTTGACCCTCAAATTCTTGAGTCGGCCTTATACTCTGGAGGAAACCAGAAAACCCTCCAGCCCAGTTCAAGAATAAGCCTGTGAAAAGTTACTTCTTCAAAAGCAAAAGTATCTCATATCATCTCTTCTCCATTTGCTTCTCCTTATCCTTGTTGCTGTTTACGACACAAGGAGAAGGAGAATAATCAACCATAAGCTGAAGTCGAACCTCCGATCCAGGTTGCTTGCTTGGAAGTCTGATTGCTTACCTTGTCTGTTACCTCTTTCGGCAAATCTCCTAGCTTGGCGACTTGGGGGAATCCTACTATAGGGTTTTGTATCGCACTTGACCAAGCCCGAAACTACAAGTAAGCTTCAAGTGAAATTGATACATTACCTTGTGCATCTTCATCGGTTAAAGATACCACCCCTGGATGGAGGAAAAGTACTTCCAGAGAAGATGCCACATCTACGTATGAGACAGATAAGGCAAGTGAAAATGATACCACACTACGGTACTTAGAAGTTTCGTGATTACTCAATGGCTTGGATCTTGCAAGTCCCCAACCGATGAGCTTCCCTCACTCGGGAACTTAGGGGCGTACTGTTTGTACCATACTTGACCAATCCCGAAACTACTGAGCACCGGTCAACGTTATACCGTCAAGGACCCAAAAGAGTTTCCCTACAACTAGGAGGCCAATCACAGCGCGACGCGTGTCGACATCAGAAGCCAATCATAGTGCGACACGTGTCAACATCAGAAGCCAATCACAACACGACATGTGTCAATGTCAGAATGAAACTAGAAACTCTCTTCTATAAATAGAGATCATTCTCTCACAATATTTCCTCATGTCATTTGCACTAAATCATTCACTAGTACTCACTAAAGGAAAGCTTGAACCTATGTACTTGTGTAAACCCTTCACAATTAATGAGAACTCCTATACTCCGTGGACGTAGCCAATCTGGGTGAACCACGTACATCTTGTGTTTGCTTCCCTGTCCCTATCCATTTACATACTTATCCACACTAGTGACCGGAGCAATCTAGCAAATGTCACAAACTTAACACTTTCTGTTGTACCAAAGTCCTCACTGATTTTGTGCATCAACAAAGCATATATGCCATAAAACCATGGTGAGGAGTATTGTAGGATGACATATGTACAATAAGTTCATAATTTAAAAAGAAAATTATATATGTATGAAAATATGTAAAAATTTAGGCTCTTTTTGTTAGTTTTGTATCATTTTGTAAGTCTATAAATAAAATGCAAGTTGGGCCATGTATTCCTTGTACATTTGAGTAGAAATGTCGTCCATTTATAGATGGGTTTAATGGACCCTAACAAAAAACCCAAAGTCATCCAATCCATTTATTATCCTATTAGAATAAAAAAAAAAACCAAAGACACTAGTTTTTAGGCATCCCGGTTCTCATCACCGAGTCACTTTCAAAAGAAAAAACCCTAAGCTGCTCATCAAAAACCATTGCCGCCGTCTGCTTATCACCATATCTGTAATTGCAGATTCTCTCTCTCTCTCTCTCTCTCTTAGACCATCGTCACACCTAGAGGAGACAGCGAGGCGCACATCGCCCAGATTTCCTAATGTCCGCCTACTTCTGGGTAAGCTATCGTATTTTCCAAGGCCGCCCAGATCTTCCAGCTTCCGTCTATCCCACCCAGTGACCGTTTAGCCCACCTAGGCGTCCGACTTACGCCGCCTAATAGCTTTGCCGATTTAGTAAACGATTTCGAGATAATCGTGGCGAAGCACCACCATCTAGCTCATACGCGGCCGCTTAGGCCGCGTTTTAGAACATTACACTTCAAATAAATGTTGGCTCAAATATCATTTGACATATGTTCTCAGTTTTTTTTACACTTTTTAAATAATGGGCTTCAATATATTCTCAAATGGTGTCTTCTAAATTTACTTCTTCTCACGTTTTCCTTTGCTTTTCACTTTTCACTCTTCTTTCTCACACATCTCAGTTTTTTATTGAGAATTTTTATGGGTTTTTTTCACCATTTTTTTTATTTCTGCAATTATTCTTTTTTTTTTTTTTACAATTTTTATCTGATGTATATATTTGTACATAATCAAATTATAATTTTCTATTTTTGTTTTGAATAAAGAAAATGATGGAAAGATAGGACTCCTATAAGATTTCAAGGTTTTTCTTAGCTTCAATTTTTCTTTTTCAATCTGTCTATAATGTTTCCATTAACCATTTCATCAATTTTTCCTCACAGAAAAATTACAGCTGTCAATCTGGATCCTGCCAATAGGAAGTTTTTGTTTATGAATCTCTATAATGTTTGCGTTGACCATTTCATCGTTTTCAGCTCATAGGAAATTTACAATCGTCAATTTGAATGCTACCAACTGTTCGCGTCAGGAATTTCAGTCGGGGAGGCTTCCTGGCCGACGAGCACACAGCTCCCCGGGAGAGGTTTTGGCGTCGGTTGAGGGCTGCTGTCGGGCTTCTGCTTTTACTGTCGGGCTTGTCTGGCAAGGCTGAAAGAGAAGGACAGAGTTAACTCTGAAATGTGCCTTCATGGGGCCTTAGGTGTAGGCCTTAAGGCTCACAATCAAGGTTAACTTTTGGATGCTCAGGCGTGCCACTGCCATCTTTAGCATGGCAGACGTAGAACGGATGTTGAATCCAATTATATATATATGTATATATATATATACACATCCGAGGGACCGTATTGATTATGACAGGTGCCTTCGTGGGGCCTTAGATATAGGCCTTGAGGCTTCCAATCCATAACCAATCCAGCTCTTGGACATATACACTGCTGGTTCCATTGTCGCACATAGTATTACCACCGTTATACTTCTGACCAGCTAGCCCGCAGAGCTTAGAACGAATCCAAATAGGTGCCTTTGTGGGGCCTTAGGTGTAGGCCTTGAGGCCTCCCATCAGAACTCATTCCATACTCAAACGTTCTAGCCCGCAGAGCTTAGAACGAATCCAAATAGGTGCCTTTGTGGGGCCTTAGGTGTAGGCCTTGAGGCCTCCCATCAGAACTCATTCCATACTCAAACGTTCTAACCCGCAGAGCTTAGAACGAATCCACATAGGTGCCTTTGTGGGGCCGTAGGTCTAGGCCTTGAGGCTTCCTATCAGAACTCATTCCATACTCAAACGTTCTAGCATAATCATAATATAACAATGGTAAAACTACTAGAGCAGTCGATTACTTGCGCCCCAAGTAACTTCGGACTTCTTTGTTTATCAAGGATTGTCGTGGATGAGTTAAGTCCACATAAAGTTCTTTTTTATGCCTTGAGACCAAGGACTTTTACATGATCACTCTTATATGTCCGGGAGATTAGAACTTAGATCTGATTTAAATAGTTGAGACATCTTTAAATCGGATTCAAGAACTGAGAGAATTTCTTAATCATCATTTTACTAGAAACAACTTGAATACAATTGAAAGTACACAACATACTGCTAGTTTAATAAATGAAAAGACAAAACCAAGAAGGGACAGGCAAGGTTTTCACCTTGTCGGGCAAAACTGGGCGTCTTACAACTTCTTGGGATTGGGGTTTATCAGTGGGCTGAGAGTTTAGAGGAAAAGAGGTTTGAGAGGTGAGTTTTCAGAGGGAGATCGATACTACGGCAAGTGTTTTAGACAAGGTAGCAGAGCTTACAAAAAGGGTTGAGGGGGAGTTGATCCCGAGAGGGATGAAGGCTTTGGCTGACTACAGCTATCGTTTGAAGGCAAATCTGGCTTTGAGCAGAGTTTGTGCTTTGTTTGTTTGTTTGAGTGTCCTTAATCCTGATTTCTCTTTCTTCTTTTATAGACAACCTAGCATGTCCTCCTGTAGCAGCAGCTTTGCCCGAATGCGGTTTGAAGGTGATGACTCATCAGCTTTTTTACATGTAATGCCACCATAAAGTACTTTATGGGCTGTGTAGCTGGTCAGTCTATACCACTTGGCCCTTGGGTAGGTGGGCAAGTGGCCTTGATGAGCTGCATTAAGTCAGAAGGGGCCATTTCCTGCTTTTCTAGGTTCCGGTTGGGCTTCGGCCAAGTTGCTGGGCTTCAACCGACTCTCCCTTCAGGCCCCCATTTGGGCCGGCCCCTTCCTGGAGCCCAAAGTTTAAGTTTTGGTCCAAACAGTGCCCCCTTCAATTGATATTTAACCTGGAATTCCAGGCGCCAATATCAATTGAAAAGTTCTTTATAAAAAACCCACGAATTTCTTACGTTTGAACTCTCTAATCCTTTGTGACCATAGCAAGAAATCCCTCTGTAACTTGAAAAATCCCTAAATCTCCCAGCTATCCCTCTTCTCTTAAATCTTTCAGATTTTATCTTGATATCTCTTACCCTCGTCATCTTCTTTGGTACCCCATCTTCAAACTTCATCGAATGGCCTCGGGATCTAGCCAAACTCAACCATCCTACAAATCTGGCGAAGGAATCGCCACCATGCGTCGTCTACTCAACGGGCTTCATCGTCCTCGGGCAGGTTTGCATTCCGAGCTTTTCTTTGAGGTGCATGGGGTACAATCATTGGGTCCTGCATGGATCTCCCGGGTCCTTTCTGTTATAGAAAGCAACATGCCAAAGGATAATTGGTTTTCCCCAAATCCCTTTTTGGCTGAGTCGGGCATCTCTTCATCCAAATGGTCGTCATACCGTCGAGGTTTCCCTCTGATGAACGACTCTGCTTGGGCTCAATGGATTGATGAATTGGAGCCCATCTTCAAGCAGAAATGGATGAATAATGGAATTTACGAATTAATCATGCTCTCAAAAATTTCCATTATCCCCAAGCTAGAATTACTTGCTTCTGCCCTTCTTTTCTGGAATTCGGGCACGAATACTTTCGACTTCCGTATGGGCCCCATGTCTCCAACCATTCTTGATATGGCCCAGGTCTTTGGTTTGAGGCCAACGGGCAGGATAGTGGATGTTACTCAAGACTAGGTTTCCTCCTCTACTACTGGAAGCTTAAGCTCCTCTACTACCTTCCTTTCTTTGAACTATAACCCTGCAACCTTCAAGAGCTATGTGACCTCCTTCAAAGGCTTCATTCCTTTCGTAAAGGATAACTTTGGGGCAAGCGCTTCTCGGGTGGATAAAGATCAAGAGCACATGTATTTCCTCTTATACTGGCTCAACCGGCATGTCTTCCCCAACAAGTCTAAAGGGGTGAGGGTTGAATGGATCCCCTTGGTAGAAGCTCTTCATAATTTCGATGATGTGGCCACTGGCCCATTCCTTCTCTCCCATCTTTATCATCTTCTTTTCGAAATGACTCAGGGCGAGCCATTTGAGACTAACCTGAATGGGCCTATCTGGATGATACAAACTTGGCTTCAATGGTACTTCCTAGAGTTTTGGGCTGCCAATTTGGAGTTTCCGGAGGGTGTGGCCCCTGCCCGAGTCCTGGCTGAAGCTGCCCTTATAGATCACTCCACCTTTGCTTGCTTCTATTTCTTCAGAGTTTGTAGGACTCGATCAGATTTAGAATAGGGTGCATCGGTTATGAGGAGATACCCTTGGTTTTCTGATCAAATTTTTCAAGATGCTCCTGGCGAAGATGCAACCCCCTTTTGTAGGGAGAAATCCATTAGCTGTATTCAACCGAGAGACTTGGCTTGGAGAGTTCGGGGTAATAGATATGAACGAGGTCTGGAGGTGTATCATCCTAACTTTTACAGCAGGCAGCTAGGATTCAGGCACACCATACCCGTCCCGTTCTTCGATTATGTCCATTGCGGCACTTCATTTCGACTACAAATTCCCTCTGAGGTGATCTTCCGAGCCGCCCGACGCAGTCTTGACGTGATGAGTCAGGCTGCCCGAGACTCTATTATTCTCAACTTCGAATGTACTTCACTCTTTTCTTCTTGGTGGGAAGACAGATGGTCCAAGAAGTACGGATGAGATTTGAAAGAGGCTCATGATCGTCTTTTCAGTCAACTTCCTTTTAAGTTGTACCCTGGCTCGGGCGAGCTTGAAAATTGGAAAGAGATGATCCAAGAGAAGAATCGGTCGCTTCTGATAGGTACTTCTTTTTCAATCTAATTTTGCTTCCCCTCTGAAGCCCTTCTATCCTCACTTTTGCTTGACTCTGCAGCTCCAGTGGATGTTGAATCGGAAGCCATTGAGTCCGAGGATGACTCCGATGATGTTGTAGTTCTTCATGGAGCTGCCGCAGAGGCTGACAGACGAGAAGCTGGGGGAGGTGCGGATGTTTCAGAATCCCTTGGGGATTCAGGAGCTGAAGAGACATCTGAGGCAGTTATTAAAGCACCCAAGCGAAAGAGAGCGGCTGGGATTAAAACTTTGAATCCTGATCCTGCACCTCTACCTAAAACTACACGACCAATTCTTACCAAAAAAAGTAAGAGAGCCAGAACTACTGCTCCTCCTATGTCACCAGCCCAATCTGCTCCAGTTTCTGAGGCAGGCAGAAAGAAGAAACAGTCTTCAAGTAAGTTTCTGTTATTCTTCCCCAAACTGCTACTTTTCTTCCATATCTAACTTTTTCTTGTTTTCTTCGAGAAACAGGACCTCAAGCATCTAAAAGACCAATCATTGCTTCTAAGGAGGAACCATTAAGAGCTGCCATGCACAAAAAGGCTGAGGAACTGCAAAAAACCGCTCTTACAGAACTCGAGGTATGACTTATATCTTTATCTGCACACCCTTCTTGCCTTCATAGAACTCTAAACCTGATTATTTGAGTCAGGCCGCAAGAGATGAGAAGCTTCTTCTGCCAAAGGCCTCCTCACCACTTGCCCGAGAAACCAGCCTTTCTCCTCCTCAGGTTAACCCTTCAAAAGTACATTTTCTTTCTTGAGTAACTTGATAGTTCCTGGACTTAATCCCTGAATCTTTCTTTTCATCTTATCTGCACTTAGGCTGAGGCATCTGCCTCCTTGCCTAGTTATGGCCCTCCTCTGAAGTCTATGACTTCTTCTACTACTCTGGATGCAATCCCCTCCTCCCAATTTGATCCGTCTACAGGAGTTATGTTGCACTTTGTAGATGAGGACAGTAACTTGGTGAGTTATTATTTCCACATTGAAATCCTGTACACTGCTTCCCAACTAACTCTTTCTTTCGTTCTCTGCAGCCTTCTCCGGTATATGAGCCACCCCCTCCATCAGTGGTTTCAGATAATGAACCCGTAGTTCCTGAGATCCCTGTAGCTTTAGATGTAACAATCTCACGGGTATTTGCTTGCCCGACAGTTGATGAACCTGCTTCTCCTCCTCAAGACCAAACTCAGGTATGGGCGTATTTTCTTCTTGTTGTTTTTTTTTTTTTTTTACTGACAATTACTGCTATCTCTGGGCACCTCTAGGGCACTGGCACAGGTTCAGGTGCAGCTCTTCCCTCTCCTGCTGGTGGTGAAGAATCCCCTTCCCAACAAGGAGTTAGTTCTCTTCCTGGTGAAACCCCCGGGCTGAGTCAGGTACAATTATCTCTCCAAAGCCTCTTTCTGCCTCAAACCGTATCCAGATTGTTTCTGACCTGGTACTCTTGGCTTTCGCGGCAGGCTCCAACAGAAACTTCCCCCTCCTTTGGTCCGTAAATCAAAACGCTCCCATCCTCATTTATCTTCTGGCGGTACTGGGATTCCTTCTTCTGGAGTTGAGCAGATCGGGCAAGCGGAGATTGCACCTTCAATAGGTATTGCTTCATCAGAGGGAGTCGTAACGCAGGATCCTCTCCCTGTCTCATCTTCAAACCCTGCTAAGTTGCCCAAACTTTTTGAAGCACTTGGGCGTCTTGCGACACGGTTGAAACTCTCAAGACAATCTTCAGTAACCTCCATTTCCTCAGAGCAACAGCGAATCTTTCAGGAATGGGCAAGGAAGGATTTCACTGCTTCATTCAGCCTCAAGGCTCTTTGTGATCTTGAGAAGGTCGTAACTGAGTCTTTCAAAACCGGTCGGCTATCAAAACCTCAACATGATTCCTTTATCTCTTTCTTTGAGAACTTGAGAGCTCTCAGGGAACAATACCAGAGAGCGGACAGACAAGCTTATCGGGCAAAATGCTTTATGGAGAAAGAATCAAGCACCTCCACTCAAGTTGATCGGTTGATGGAAGAAAGCTTGTCGACAGAAGATAGGGTTAGAGTTGTTACTTCCGAAATCCAAAAGTTGGAGGAACAATTGGTTACTCTTAAAGCGGAACAAGCAACTCTCCTAGATACCCTTGAAAACCAAATTGAGGAAGTTGAGAAGTCAAACTCGGAGTTAGAGCAAGTCCGGTCTGAACTTGTAAATAGCCATACTGTTTTGGCCGAACCTAGTAGGATTTTTGCCATTATGCAAACATATCATTCTCGAATAATCACCCTATGTGAAGATGTAAATTTTTTAGAATAGGATGATTTGTAACTCTTCTCTTATTGGAATGAACATGTGTTTTGCTTCCTGCTCTGCTCTTAGTACTGTTTGAATTGACCTCGGGCAACTCGCTGCCCCCCTTGTTTATTTCCTTCTGTCATACTGATTGGTGACCCTGGTTCCTCTTCTTTACATGAGGTTGATCATGCTGATAGGAGCCTCTGGGAAAGGGTTTGTATCTACCAACATACTGGTTTGGGGCTTGTCAAGTAACAACTTTCCCTTCACTATCAGGTCCTGTATCCAATCTCTAAACTGGACGCAATTGACTATAGAGTGGTTGAAGGTATAGTGTAGCTTACAATACTTCTTCCCTCTGAGTTCTTCTGGTTTAGGCATCTTCTTAGTACTGTCGGGCAAGATTACTCTTGCCCGCACCAGTTCCTCATAGATCTCAGGCGCCTTGGTTAGATCGAAAGAATAACTCTGGTACTTGGGTGGTTTCATGGGGACGAAACCACCGTCGTTCATCACGATCTTCTGAACTTTGACAGGTTGGATTAGCCCTTTTACCGTTAGTGGTTTAAAAGGTGTGGTCATTTCAGCGGCACACACGTCAATGTCTTCTTCATCATGGCTACCCTCGTGCCCTGGCCCGCTTTCTGCTACTTCCACTCGATGAATTGCAGCTTTATTTTTCTAGAAGGAAGGAACTTTGGAAGCATGCTTCACTTGTTGCTCCTCTTGCAACAACCTTTCATACTTAGTGGTAGCTATTACCAATTCTTGCAGCTCGTTGAATTGTGTATCATAAAATCTATTCCTCAAAGGTAATTTCAGAGCCCTTTGAGCAATAGATATGAGATGTGCTTGGTTGACGGGAAATTGGCATCTCATCCTTGTTCTTCTGAACCTCATCATGAAGTCCTCAGTAGACTCATGATCGTATTGCTTAACTTCAACAAGGTCATTGATGGTCAGTTCTGGCTCCATTCTGTAGAATTGTTCATGGAAAGCCATCTCCATTTGTCCCCAGTTGGCAATAGAGTTAGGGGGTAATAGAGAGTACCATTGAGATGCTAATCCTGCCAATGAATTCCCAAACAATCTCAATTTTTAATTTGGATTGTCCTCATATGCCACACAATGATTGGAAAATTTGAAAATGTGGTCTCTGGAAGACACGCTGCTGTCTTCACCCGTGAATGTTGGGAATGCAGGCATCTTGAAGTTGAGGGGAAATGGATTTAGCTCATCAATATATTCAGGGTACGGCTTTTGGTAAGTGACCCTGAACACTGGGCGGGCCCACGGTTGAGCGTTTTGAGCCACTGTCCTTCTTAGCTCAGCTAATTCTTCTCTCAACTGTTGAGTAGCTGAATTATCATTATGGCCGACAATAGTAGGTTCATTCCTTGGGTTCCGATCATTGCCCATGCTTGCTTCTCTCCTAGGCTCGGGCTTTCTCCAGTTAGCCCCTCCTCCCTTGTTAGTCAACGAGGGTGGCCTGTAAGGTAGAGGTTTATCTGCAGTAGTGGTGGCTTCCTTTCCGCTAGTTTCTCCCATTATAGCTGGCATTCCGTACCCCGTTCTCTCTTGCTCGCTCTGCCCCCTATTATTAAATGATAATAATGGGAAGCTGGGAAACTCCTTCTCTAGAGCTGGCTCTATTATTGGTTGACACTCTTCAGAAACCACCTTCTTCTTTCCTCTATCTTTTTCTTCCTCCAATAGTGGGAATAAGGGAATGATTGGTTCACTTCTCATAATAACTTGGCTCATCCCGCTTCCTTGAGCCCCTTTTGGAGTAGAGAACTCTAAGTCAAGCCTTCTCTGTAGATTTCCTGTTAGTGTACAGAGTCTGCTCACTTCCCCCTTGATTTCCAAAGAGATTCTTTCCATGTTTTTTAGCACTTGGATCATAGTAGCTTGTAATTCTTCACTAGTTCCCCTTCCTTGTGATTTCTCAGATGCGGTCGGGCTTTCTAGGACCACTTGTCCTGATGGGGAAGAAGGATTTTCTGATTGATCTGCCATTTGTAGAAGACTTCCCTTTGGATTTGTTGCTAAGTTTATAGCTTCTTTTTTTTGGACATACAATATCAAGAAGTAAAAGTCCCACCGAGCGTGCCAAAACTATGTTCGCGTCAGGAATTTCCGTCGGGGAGGCTTCCTGGCCGACGAGCACACAGCTCCCTGGGAGAGGTTTTGGCGTCGGTTGAGGGCTGCTGTCGGGCTTCTGCTTTTACTGTCGGGCTTGTCTGGCAAGGCTCGTCGGGCAAGGCTTGTCGGGCAAGGCTCGTCGGGCACGGCTTGTCGGGCAAGGCTGAAAGAGAAGGACAGAGTTAACTCTGAAATGTGCCTTCATGGGGCCTTAGGTGTAGGCCTTAAGGCTCACAATCAAGGTTAACTTTTGGATGCTCAGGCGTGCCACTGCCATCTTTAGCATGGCAGACGTAGAACGGATGTTGAATCCAATTATATATACATCTGAGGGACCGTATTGATTATGACAGGTGCCTTCGTGAGGCCTTAGATATAGGCCTTGAGGCTTCTAATCCATAACCAATCCAGCTCTTGGACATATACACTGCTGGTTCCATTGTCGCACATAGTATTACCACCGTTATACTTCTGACCAGCTAGCCCGCAGAGCTTAGAACGAATCCAAATAGGTGCCTTTGTGGGGCCTTAGGTGTAGGCCTTGAGGCCTCCCATTAGAACTCATTCCATACTCAAACGTTCTAGCCCGCAGAGCTTAGAACGAATCCAAATAGGTGCCTTTGTAGGGCCTTAGGTGTAGGCCTTGAGGCTTCCTATCAGAACTCATTCCATACTCAAACGTTCTAGCATAATCATAATATAACAATGGTAAAACTACTAGATCAGTCGATTACTTGCGCCCCAAGTAACTTCGGACTTCTTTGTTTATCAAGGATTGTCGTGGATGGGTTAAGTCCACATAAAGTTCCTTTTTATGCCTTGAGACCAAGGACTTTTACATGATCACTCTTATATGTCCGGGAGATTAGAACTTAAATCTGATTTAAATAGTGGAGACATCTTTAAATCGGATTCAAGAATTGAGAGAATTTCTTAATCATCATTTTACTAGAAACAATTTGAATACAACTGAAAGTACACAACATACTGCTAGTTTAATAAATGAAAAGACAAAACCAAGAAGGGACAGGCAAGGTTTTCACCTTGTCGGGAAAAACTGGGCGTCTTGCAACTTCTTGGGATTGGGGTTTATCAGTGGGCTGAGAGTTTAGAGGAAAAGAGGTTTGAGAGGTGAGTTTTCAGAGGGAGATCGATACTACGGCAAGTGTTTTAGACAAGGTAGCAGAGCTTACAAAAAGGGTTGAGGGGGAGTTGATCCCGAGAGGGATGAAGGCTTTGGCTGACTACAGCTATCGTTTGAAGGCAAATCTGGCTTTGAGCAGAGTTTGTGCTTTGTTTGTTTGTTTGAGTGTCCTTAATCCTGATTTCTCTTTCTTCTTTTATAGACAACCTAGCATGTCCTCCTGTAGCAGCAGCCTTGCCCGAATGCGGTTTGAAGGTGATGACTCATCAGCTTTTTTACATGTAATGCCACCATAAAGTACTTTATGGGTTGTGTAGCTGGTCAGTCTATACCACTTGGCCCTTGGGTAGGTGGGCAAGTGGCCTTGATGAGCTGCATTAAGTCAGAAGGGGCCCTTTCCTGCTTTTCTGGGTTCCGGTTGGGCTTCGGCCAAGTTGATGGGCTTCAACCGACTCTCCCTTCAGGCCCCCATTTGGGCCGGCCCCTTCCTGGAGCCCAAAGTTTAAGTTTTGGTCCAAACACCAACGATGGATAATTGTATCCCTTACTCTTTTTTTTTTCTTTTTTCTATTTTGTTCTTTGTAATTTGCAGTGTTGCATCACTTTCCAACGTAGAATGTTCAGCCTTTAATAAATTTAGTTCTGAATGTTTTCTAAACATAGATCATCTTATAAAACTCGCTAATGTACTCATCTAATTTTTAAGTTTTCAATCTTTTTAATGGATAGTTTGGTATTTGGGCGGCTTTGACCTTTGATTTCAAATATGTGATTTTGTCTAAGTCTTTCTGATCCTCGATTTCTATTGACGTTTAGGGTTTAATGGAGATTCTCGAATGAGGTTGGTTAAGACCAAAAAAATGGTATGTGTCATATTTTTCTTTTTCTATTCCTCTACTTTTATACAGAGTTTTGTTTGAATACCATCATTTTCACAAGCCCTTATGAGCCTTTGATTCAAACTTGATCATTCTTTAAATATCTGTATATATTATGCTCATGTATTTTCTAATCCTGCAGCAACGCGCGGTCATTATTTCTAGTATTCTCTGTAAGAGAATATTTCAACGATTGTTCAAATTTTTTTATTTTTCCTCAATATTGATTGATCAAAGTGTGATGAAATTCAACCTTGTTAGAATTTGACACGGCATGCAGTGCAGGCATAATAGATAATCTTCAGAACACTGTCAATCCCGATATGATTCCTGAACTTTTTCTGTGCATGGCAATGAAAGACGCTGTAAATTGTAACTAGATCAAATTCTTGAGATAACCTCTTCAAGTGCGCAAATATTTGAGTGAATTTCTGCAATGATATGAACTATTCAACCGTAACATTGTTCTTGACATGTCTATTAATTAGTGGTAATGTTGATTGAGCCTTCATTCTGAAGATAAAAACCACCGTTGGAAATAAATTGTTTGGCCCGCTTCAACTTTTAATGCTGCCAAAGAAGAACAAAGACCATTGTAAGCGGCTGCTACCTCATTTCACTTGAATCATTACTGGAAAGTAGAAAATCAAACTTACGTGTCACCGACCCTTGTTTCGGCAAGGACAGTAACTCGAACTTCCTCTGGGAATCAGAAAATTGAGCTAATATAGCGACAGCAAGAATCAAAACGAACCTTTAATACTAACTGCTTGAATATAAAAGTGGTAGTGAGCCAGGCTTCCTGACATGCTCACGAACAAAAAATTTTTGTTTGAATCAATGCTTCTCATGTTTGATCTCTCTTCTATTGTATTTTTGGCATGCTACTGCCCTATCTTTCCAGAACTATCTGTTGGTGTCGAAGATTTCTCTGGAGAAGGATCCTCGAACCTCAGCACAGCTCCCCAAGGGATTGGCACTTTGGATGTGTAGTCGGGCTCTTGCTTTTTGATGTGCTACAAGAAGAGGACAAAGTTAGTTTTGAAATGTGCCTTTATGGGGCCTTAAGTGTAGGCCTTGAGGCTCGCAATCAAAACTAACTTAGTGCTAGGCGTGCCCCTGCTATCTCAGTATAGCAGATGTAGAACAAGAGTGTTTTTAGTCGATTACTTGCGCCCCAAGTTACTCGGACTTCTTGTTATCAAAGGATTGTCGTGGATGGGTTAAGTCCATATTAAGTTCTTTTTCTTGCCTTGTAAACAAGGATTTTTAGTTCATAGTCTTGTATGTTTGAATGAAAGGAGTCCATATCCCCTTAAGTCATTTGTTTGGTCCTATATCGCTTTTAATGATAATAAATCCATTAAACTAGCCGGATCCAGATACAAATAAGACTCTTAAAATAGGAAAGCAGGTGGATATGACTTGAATACATACTGGAGAATGCATTAAGTAATAGATCTATAAATTTAGAAAACAAACAAAGAGCGTCGGGCAAGATTTCACCTTGCCTGTCAAGGTTGAACCTCTTGCAATCACTTTTCTTTGAATTAACAGGGGTTTATATGCTAAAAATGGATGGATGGATGGTAAACAAGTTTACACAAGGGAATCGATATTACGCCACTAAGGGAGATAGTAGAGCTTTAAACTGGACAAGAGATAGCTAAAAAGGACTGAATCTGGGTTGATTTCAGCTTTTGGATGCAAATTTGGCTTGAAAGCAGAGTTTGTATGTTTGTTTGTTTGATTGGTTGAGTGTTTTTGTTTATGGGGCCTCTTCCTCCTTTTATAGGCAAATTAGTCCGACTGTTGTAACTTTGTTCTTGCCCGAAAGCACTTGGAGGGTTGTGAGTCATCAATTTTTTACTTGTAATGCCATTGGAAAGTGTTCTTTGGCTAGTAGTAGGTTAGTTTTCATCACTTGTCACTTCAATGGTAAGCACGTGGCGTATATCCTGGCTGAGAATGCTTCACTTTGCTTGTGGGCTTGGTGCTGGCTTCGGGCTAGTCCCCTTTAATTTGGCAGCCTTGGGCTTTCCTTCATTTAAGCCCAATGTTCAAATATTAACTCAAACACTATCACCATCCAACATAAGATCATTAGCATTGGTTTAGTCCTTCTGCACTCACAAACTTCATGTCATACCTCTAACACATAATTAAAAGCATAGGATATTATCAATCAGACACCGAACAAAATACAAAAGCAAGAAAGAAATTCAATTCATTCCTCTTAACACTAAGGGAGGGAGAGTTCGGCTAAGCCACACGATGGGCAACCTAATTTGATATCGAATTCTCCATCCATGAGATTTGAACCTAAGACCTTTCACTTCCACATGAAAAGAAATACCACCAAACTGTAGTACCGAGTGACAACATTTTATGTTAAGTTAAATTACATGTCATTATGTATTTTTCAAATTCAAATAATTTTTGAATTTGTCATTCCAGTTGCTTAATGCGTTTTCCTTATTTTGTGGAGAAATTAGTTATTAACTATATTTTCTCTTCTTCCAAACAAATTCACCCTTGGCGAGAATTGAACCTAACACATCACACTTATAAGTGAAGAGGAGTACCACTAGACCATAATACTAAGTGTCTTCTACAAACATTTAATATTATCTCTTTTTACCAAATGGTTTTGATTTTTTATTCCAAATAGTTGGTGATCCAACATAAAAAAAAATTTGTGTAATTTTTTCAAAGTTTTTGTGAAATCTTTGCTGCTTTTTTACGTATAGTTATTGACGACTATTATTAGGTACAATACATATCTATATATTATCAATGGGTACGTTTGAATTTGTAAAAATTGTTGATTGGTACGTTTATTTGCAATTTTGGTACGTTTGATTTGATACATATTATTGATATTGGTACGTTTAATTGCAATTTTGCTACGTTTTATTTTGTACATATTGTTGATATTGGTAGATTCGATTTCGTACACATTGTTTATTGGTATGTTTATATTGTTGTCAGTCCTATTTTCTCTTCTTGTATTAAAAGAAAAACTTTTTTTGGTACGTTTGATTTCATGGGATTTAAAAATATTTTAAACCTTTTTGGAAAAAAAATATTTTAAACGGTAAATAATCATTGCTAAATTGTAGGATTATTGTGAAAATAAATTGAATCCAACCACATTTTTTTGTAATTATCTCTAAACGAGACAGGGTAATCAAAATGCTAGATTATGACACCAAAATTATTAAAAAATATATTTAATCAAATCTCTAAAAGGTATAGACGTTGTCTAGAAAATAAAAAAAAATGAGGCGCCTATATCTAAAGATCCCAATCCTTGCTTTTAACATTTTTCTTTCGGCTTTTGTTCAATGATTTGACGATTGTAGGATCACTCTGAAACCTGTGACGAACGCAAGTGAAGTGACATTTTTGCTTCTGCAACGATTTTACGAAATTGGAACTGCAAGTTTGCAACGCGGGAAGAAAACTGCTTCTATTATTTTTAATTTCAGTTTTTTTCTATTTATTTTATGACAAAATTACCCCTGGGAATTCGTTTCTATTATTTCAGATTTTTTTTTGTTATAGGAGCTTTTATGTCTTTTTTTTTTTTTTTTTTTTTTTGATGAAGCCTTGACACATCCCGACCCGGAATGTCCACTAGGACTCCGAATCGAGCTGTGCTGGCCGACACCTGGAAGGTGACGAAGCCATAAAGTGCGATGATGTGGAAAAATGTGAATAAATTTAAACCGAAGAGTGCCTAAATATCAGAGTGCACCGGTGAGCGGGAATGAACCCACTTCACACGTGACATTAGAGCATAAGTAAGTACAGAAGAGTGAATTAAGAATCGTACCCTCGAAATAATCTCCAATACTAAGAATCGCCATGAATCTTCAACGATAAGAAAACTCATCTAATAAGACCTGGAGGGTGAAGACAAGACAAGGGTGAGTGGCCCTATAAATAAAATTTTAATAGAACCTATATAAAACATTATAACCCATCGCTACCACACCTGTATAATTTCTCAAAAATATCATAAATATACCACAATACAGCATCTCGTCAGCAATATCAAATAATCATGTGATTAATAACTCATACTAGTACGCCAGTCGGAATCACCTACGGTGACATGTACGACTTACTCATATCTCATCACATATACTAGTTCATCACATATTTTATCATCTCATCACATATACTAGCTCATCGCATATTCATCCCATATGCTAGCTCATCGCATATTCATCACATATGCTAGCTCATCACATATTCATCACATATGCTAGCTCATCGCATATTCGTCACATATGCTAGCTTATCAGTCAGAGTCACCTCTAGTGATCTATACGACTTATCCATATCTCATCACATATGCTAGCTTATCGCATATTCATCACATATGCTAGCTCATCACATATTCATCACATATGCTAACTTATCACATATTCATCACATATGCTAGTTCATCACATATGCTAGTTTATCACATATTCATCACATATGCTAGCTCATCACATATTCATCACATATGCTAGCTTAACACATATTCATCACATATGCTAGCTCATCACATATTTGTCACATATGCTAGCTTATCAGTCGGAGTCACCTCTAGTGACCTGTACGACTTATCCATATCTCCTCATATATCTCATTAATCATTGCTAGCATATAAGTCGGAGTCGCCTATAGTGACCTATACGACATATTCGTATCTCATCGCATATGCAAATGATATGTCAGCCGGATCCACCTATTGTGGCCTGTACGGCTAAGTCTATAGCTCATATCTCAATCTAGCCGGAGTCACCTCTAGTGACCTATACGACACTACGTCTGCATACGAGTCGGAACCACTGTAGTGGTCTGTACGACAGAACTGGGTGTAAATGAATACGCTCAAGTGCTACGATCACGTGAAGAGTCACATATGAGTCGGAACCACCTATAGTGGTCTGTACGACAGGCCTTTGCACCTACCTTGAATTCGAGGTGAGCGTATGGTGCGGGAGGTGAACATTACGTGAAGGACTGTGCCCTAGCCACGGGCGGGAGCACTAACACCGGGGTGCAGGTTTATGAGCTTTAAATGCATCTAATACAACATGTAAGACTCATAAGCAACTTGTACGATAATGCTAGAGTTGTCTACTATTGCAACATGTGCGACAGTGTCGGAGTTACTTAAAACATAATTGTAGTCATACCATAACCCCATCAGTTCAACTAATATCGTATACTTACCTAGACTTACCTGAACTTACCTGATGTGTTCTGCTTTCCTTCTTGCACTCCAGAGCGTTCACAATAATTATGTGCAAGGAATATACATATGGATATATCAGGATGTAATTCTGAATTTCAACCATATCATAATATTTCCAAATATATAAACACATAAACAAATGGCTTAAAATGCAATAACTGTAACGCCCCACTCTCGAACCATTTACTTTTGGGAACAATTATCGATGATAAGCCCAATCAGACACTAGTTTAATTAACTAACATTACTTACGTTTCCTTACTTCAATTCCTTGATTCTTCACACATTGATTTAGGAACAACAATTAACTACCAAATCATAAGGTTAATTCTCACATTTTCCACCAATGTCCCTCACATTGTTCAATTCCCCAAACAAGGCTACTGTCCCAATTATTTAGTCTCATTTATTATATGGCTGCATCTAACGTCTTGTTAGATTGCCTACGTACCGTAAACAGGGATCAAGCCATTCGTAGTTCGCATTAGTATTTCAAAGCATTCACAGTAATCATAGGTAATAATCAATTTATAAACATTTATGGAATTGTCAATCATATATATATATATATATATATAATATACGATAGAAAGGAAAAGACCCACTCACTTGAGGTTTGCGCTATGACTCCCTAGCACGCATATCGAGACATCACGAACCATCATCGCCTATGACCAATTATTAAATCACATCTCATAATTCTGACCGATAAAATACATAATTTACATAAAACGCATCTCTACGTAATTCAATTCGGAAGATCTGCATCACGGATTTCGGATCCGTTGCTTCCCAAGATCCACATCATACTTCTAGAACAACATCCTAATGTTTCATTATGATCCAACGATCGGATCTCCTCCAATTGCCAAAATCAAGTGGCGGTCAACGTTTTATTTTATGAACTTACAAATCCAATTTGGGAAGATCCGTAATTTGGATTCCCGATCCGTAAGTTTATATGGTCCTTAAATATTATGTACTATAATGCATTAAAGTTTGGTGACGATCCAACGGTCGGATCGTCGATTCATATAATGACTTATTAACGTAACGTAGAGAATTTAGATTCCAACAATCAACCTACGTCATACAACTACCAAAATTAAACTCAAGGCATCTAATTAGCCTAAGAATAACATCGACGGCCCTCTAGCCACGCGCCGCCGCATTAGCCGCCCCGGCTCGCCGGAAAACTCAACTATTTCTAAAAATTACCAAAAATTACAGGAATGAAGATCTCAATGAGTAGAGTAACTTTTATACCTGTGATCAAGGCCAATTTGGCTTGGAAAGGCTCCAATTTGCCTCGAATCCACAGGGAACCCTAGAAATGGGTGTTCTTGATTCGTCCCCAATTCGACTCCGACGTTCCAACCAATGATTGGGCATTGTTCTAGGCCTCAAGGGAAGTCTATTGGTGGTGACAATTGGAAGAAATTGCTTCAGAAATGGGAGAATTAACACAAAACCTGTCAGTGTCACCATCGCCAAATGTCACGGATTTGACCCAATTTCCATCGAATCTTGATAGAATAATGAAGGGGAAGAGGTATGGTGATGATTGCATGTGGAAATGGGGTGAAATTCGCCTGAAAAACGGCTTGGAAACGCTGGAATTCCACCGGTTTCGAAACCGGGTTAGGTGCGGGTTCAAGGGATCCGGCCGATCCTCTCCTTTTCTTGCTCCCTCTTTTCCCTTCTTTCCTTCTTCTGGTTGGTCACTCACCTTCCTCTCTCCTCTCCTCATTTGGCCTCTCCTTCATTTTTTTCCAGATTGGGCAGCTTTGCCCAATCCATTTCTATCATTTTCCTCCCGACGCCTTCATCTTTCTTTTTTTTTCCCATAATTCTAACAACAACTAATAAAATAATAATACTTACAATTATACACATATAAAAAAATATAAATAGTAACCAAAATAAAAGTACTTCTCGGTTTAGAGTTCTGTAGAACTTTAACCGTAACTCCAAATTCTCTTCTGCTTGCGCCTACGAGCCCGTGTTGTCGAATACTTCAGGGATACGCTAAAGAAAAATTTCGTACGCCTCACTATACACTGATCAACGAAAATCAAAACCCTCGCCTCTAAGGGCACTTTCTTAAAATCATGCCTTTAAAATTCATAAAATCATAAAATTAGGGACGGGCTGCCACAAGCCTTATGATCCCAAAATAAGATTTTGGCTACACTTTAAGAATTGAGAGTTTTAACGAAAAGCCCGCAGTACTGTTCACTTTAACGAAAAACCACATTTTTACACTAAAAAGTCAATCGTGATACTATTCACTTTACCCTTTATTTTGTCCTTATCATTAAAACCCAAAGTTTTCAAGCCCTTTTCATTAGTTTTCATTTAAGAATTTGGGTAAAATCAAGTTTTTTATATATTCACATGTTACGTAACTCACGGAAAGAATTGAGAATTGTCCCACGTTACAAAATGGGACCTAAACACAAAAAAGTCAAAGAATAAAAAATTAACACTACGTTTGGATGAAAAAACTTAAAATTATTAAGAAATTTTAAAATGACGAAAATTGAAATGACAAAATTTTATTTTCTAGAATTTGTGACTTGTTATTTTTAAACTCTTAATCGTAGAAATTGGAAAATGACACCTATTTACATGAAATTTAAACTTTGGGAATTGGAGATCCCAAATTCCAAGTTTTTTTTCTACGCGAAAATTATAATTTTCTATGTTTATGAATTCAAACAAGAAAATTGGTACATATCAATTTATAAATTCCAACTTTTATTCAAATTTCAAATTTATTTTTTTCATCTAAGGGCTGGTTTGGTATTGCTGTGCTTTGAAAAAAAAACTGCTTTTGCTGTGCTATGAGAATAAGCAGCAGAGTTTGGTAAACTTTTTTGTAAAAGTGCTTTTGAAAAAAAAAACAGTATTATAGTGTTTGATAAACTTTTATGTAAAACAGATGTGAAAAAAAGTTGGTTTTTCAAAGCTGGGTTTTGCAGCTTTGTGTTTTTGACTTTTTTTTCACCCAAAACTGTGAAAAAAATCTGAAGCTGAATGTTTTCCAAACTTAAAAAACTCCCAGGTTTTTTTTATAGGCATTTTTTTTCAGAATCACCTCAGTACCAAATCAAGGCTAAACACATAGTAAAAGAAGCGGGTGGTGCAACCTCAACTAACTAGCCCATCAAGCAAACATATCTTAAAGAATGATAAAAATCCCATCACTCTTGACAATGTAAGCCCAGGCCCACATCTCAAGAACAAATCCGAAATACCAAAACCCTACCCGCCTCACCAAACCTACTATAAATTCAAGATAACAGAGCCACACGCACACTCTCATCTAGAGAAACCAACACCCGAACCCTAGAGACGCAGAGGCCTCTGAAAAATGCCGGCTGGACACGGTCTCCGTTCCCGCACTCGCGATCTGTTCTCGAGGGCCTTCAGGAAGAAGGGGTACATCCCACTCTCCACCTACCTCAAGACCTACAGGATCGGCGACCATGTCGACGTCAAGGTTAACGGCGCCGTCCACAAGGGTATGCCCCACAAGTTCTACCACGGCCGTACCGGTCGCGTCTGGAACGTTACCAAGCGCGCCATCGGTGTCGAGATCAACAAGCAGGTTAATTTCATTTTTGTTTTCTTGTATTGTTTTGGATTTTGGGTTGCCTGGAAGGTGTTTGATATGTGCTTGTGTGAAAATCTATGTTTGGATTCGTGGGTTCTTGTTGAAATTTCGTTTCTTTTAGATTGATTTGGACTTCGCTGACTCTGACTTAAATGGCATGGCATGAGGGTGATTATTATTGTGTTGTTGCTCGTGTTTTTTGCCGTTAATGGAAATGGTTGATTAGATTTAAACGTTGCTATAGATTTTTAGGGTTTCATATAATGTTAGCTTATGGATGCTAATTCTACTGTTGATGTGTGTTTATGCTCTTGATGTGTATTTATAATGTCACCTATCGGTGACGAAAGTGTTTTAGGTTAATTGGTGTATGATACAGTTAATTGGGATATGATACAGTTAATTGGTATATGATACAGTTAATTGGGATATGATACATTTTGGCCATTGATATAAGCCTGTTGTGTGTGCCCTATAAAGTGTTTAATATATTTGTTCCATACGGTGTATGCTCGAGGCTATAGGTTGAATGTTACGAGAGTGGAGAACGTAAGTTAATCTTTCATGTTGATCCGTTTGGAATTCCGGTTTTGAGCATTGCAAGCATAGTGTTTTGTTGTTTTATATGTAGGGGAATTCTGTCCTGCTTTGGTCACACTGTGTAGTGAGTGTTGTATACTTTATTTTTTAACTTGATCACCAAAAAATTTAAACGGTATGCTTCTACATGATATCAGGTTGGAAACAGAATCATCAGGAAGAGGATCCATGTGCGTGTGGAGCATGTGCAGCCATCAAGGTGCACCGAAGAATTCCGTTTGAGGAAGATTAAGAATGACCAGCTGAAGGCCGAGGCTAAAGCAAAGGGTGAGGTCATTAGCACCAAGAGGCAGCCGAAGGGACCAAAGCCTGGTTTCAGGGTGGAAGGTGCCGTCATGGAAACCGTTACTCCCATTCCTTACGATGTCGTCAACGATCTCAAAGGAGGGTACTAGGTTTAATTTCCGTTTGCTTTGGTTAATTCTGATGGACTGGCCACTTAATCAAATGTTTCCGTAGTTTCTTTTGACAAATTTTTGATTGACTTTCATGTGCTGCAGTAGAGACTGCTTGGATTTACGTCTTATGATATATGTTATGTTTTCAAGTACAATTTTGTGCGAATGTGGAAGTTATCTTCGGAGTTACCTACAATCTATAGGGTTGTGCTTAAAGCTTTTCCTGATTATTCCATCCTCTGCTTTTGATTAACTTGGTCTGCAGGTTCAACCTTGCTGTTTTTTAATAGAACTGAACTAGCACAATTTTGGTAGAATCTAAGATTCAATTTGGTTAGATCCAATATGCTCCGTTTCTATATGCCTATATTTCGAATCGCTTGCTCTCTTTTTTAGCCAAATGGTCTCTGAGATTGGTATAATTGGTCATTTTTGTGCTGCCAATGAAGTGGTTCTTGAGTTCGTCTACCATAAATCATTTTGGCCTTCTTGAAAAATTTGTCAGCCTCTTCTGAACTCCTGAAGCATGGCAGTGGTCGAGAGAATTGGAATTCGGAAACCATGTATTTTTAATATGGATGTTTGAACTCCTAGACAAAGTTCACTTTTAGGCATGGACGTAAAAGATATGGATATTTGAACTTGATTCAGTTAGGCAGATGGTGCTTTTCCGTAATGACAAAAAGCAATAATGCCTATACACTATGATGCAGGTTGGATCCTCACTGATTTATCTCCCTACTAACAACTAACTATTTATCCCGTTGATGCTATCACTTATTTGTCAAGAAAAAAAAGCTTGCTTGAGTTTGTTCGACCCGGAACAACACAGACTTGTTTCAACAGAACTACAAGCACACATTTCAGCTAGGGGTGATCAAATGGATCCTGGACTGGAATGGACTCCCATTGTCGCCGACTAGTTCGTCGGTGTCACACGGGTGGGCTACTTATGAAGCAAGCCACTCTCCCTCTCCCTGACTCGTCTTCTCCTCTCTCCCTATCTCATTTTTATGGGTTTTTTTTAGGGAGTTTTAACAAAACATTTTCGGTACTGTTTATTTTTAACGAAAAACCACATTTTTACCTTTAACTGACACTATTCACTATACCTTTAAAAATGGCTTTTCGTTAAAAGATAAATTTTTTTGAACTTTTCGTTAGTTTTTTATTTATTTTAATGGTTCTATTTTTGTGTTGGATGAGTTTTTTTTACAGTTCTAATTTTATAGTCTTCTCCTCTCTCCCTAACAACTAAGGAAGACTCGTTTTTTCCTCTCTCCCTAACTCGTCTATTTTGGGTTTTTTTTTTAATGGTTCTAATTTTGTGTTAGATGAGTTTTTTTTTACAGTTCTAATTTTAGTCTTCTCCTCTCTCCCTAACGACTAAGCCCTGGTTTGGTACTGAGGTGATTCTGAAAAAAAAATGACTATATTTATGTTTGGTAAACATTCAACTTCAGCTTTTAGTTTTGGATGAAAAAAAAGCCAAAAACAAAAAGCTGCAAAACCCAACTTTGAAAAACCAGCTTTTTTTTTTTACACCTGTTTTACATAAAAGTTTATCAAACACTATAATACCGTTTTCTTTTTTTTCAAAAGCATTTTTACAAAAAAGTTTACCAAACACTCTGTTGCTTTATTTCACAGCTGCTTATTCTCACAGCACAGCAGAAGCAGTTTTTTTTCAAAGCACAACAATACCAAACCAGCCCTAAGGAAGGCTGCATGAATGGTTCGAGCAACATCTGGGTTGTTGCGCAGGAAACGGGAAAACGATTGCTCGATGACTGAGGAAGACGACTTGAACGACATCGTCCCCTTCTGTGTTGACGGGAAAAAAAATGTAATAGGAACCGTGGACCCACCCTGAACCACCCCGTTAGGTCCGGTTCTAAAACTCTAAAGCTCTCTACCCGATCCAGCCCGCCACATTACATTTTACAACAGGTAGGGTTCAGTTCCTCCAAATTTGGCCCCGGCTCGGCTCGGCCTGGCCCGTGCCCATCCCTAATTTCAACCGTATGGGAAGACAATAAAAGAAGGCAAAGCAAGCATATCATGGGCCAAGAAAACAAAGGAACGGGACAGAGAAGGTGCAAGTGAGCAGTGGAGGAAATGAGAGAAGATAAAAACTGATATAATGTAGTGCCTCAGATTACACACCTGTTCCGAGTCCGGTTCAACATGTAAGAAAATTAGAACTTCATATCGAAAACGTTTAGTCAAGGACAACACAAGAATACATGTTTTCAGCATGAAAATAAAACAGTCTACAACGTAAGCGAAAAAAAGGGACTCAGATGTTTATTGTGAAAAGAAAAACAGGTAAAGATTCTCAACAACCTACAACATGTGTAGCACAAGAAAAGCAAAAGGATATGATAATTCGACAAAGGATCATTATATATACGAAGAAAAAGTGATCTTCACCAGATCACCCCATTGTTAGTTGTTAAATGCAATTATTGGCACGTAAAATTTTCATTTTATCAATCAGGCATACCAGAATGCAAAGTAAATCTTTCGGTAATCAGGACATACGAGATAGATTGCCAAGCAGCCATTCTTAGTGCCCCAACTGGTCATAGCGCCAATCAGCCATTATCAGTGCCCCAACTGGTCATAGCCTACCGATCATAAAATGGCAGCAACTGCAAGCTGCAGGTGGTTATTCGCTAGAACTTCAGTTTGTCCCGAACACACACATTACTATGATACAACATAACACAGATCAGCTACCACTTCACAGCTAGAGCCAAGAAAGTGTGATACACGATCTATATAAATTCAGCAGCAAAGGTTATACAATTGAAAACAGGTTGGGACTAGATACAGTAGTCTTAAACCCTACAGGATTATGGAATTTCCATAGTCCCAAGGGATTGAGGTCAAGTTAATAAGGAATGGATCGCACAATGTTCAACAAAATGGAGTGGAAATGCACCATATGAGCAATACAAGGGCACGTGAGAGGGGTTTCCAAATCCCTACAAGGAAAGAGTCATTTACAAATCTCTTTTACACGCCTTTGTAATGCTAATATGGTGCATTTCTAATCCCTCCTATTATCTAATATTTTGTAATTCATCACTTACTAACTTGACATCAATCCCTTGGGAACTGAAAATCACTCATCCAAAACATAGCATAAAGAAATTAACCATAAACCTGTTTACCGTGTCTCATTAATGTGACTGCAAAGTTGAGCCCAACATACAAGGTTCCCTAGTTAGTATCCACACTTCAGACTGGGTATCCGCATCACGGTTACTCAATCACAGGTCCAACTCATGTGCATCATCAGGCTACAGGGAAACACCAGTTCAACTTCTACCATCACAGCAACTACAAACCCTTTCAGGTTCGTAAGGAACATGTCTGTCCAGCTCACATGCAGCATCAGCTACAGGTAAACACCCAGTTACGGCCATAACAGCAACTAAAACCTCCTTAACTGACTATCAGGTCAAGCATAGAAATCCTAATTATATAACACTATCACAAACAAATAGCCAAGCCGTATTTCTTACCAACATATTTCACGTATGGAGAAAATCAGCTTAACCTACTGGCCATGCAACCAGCTCACTGCAAAAACAATCATACTTCTAAAACCAGCATCACAACCACGACATCCGTCTGCAAACTAGACACAGCATCAATGGCTGCAAATCAACATCCTCTTATCCTGGCCTAAATCACTCTTTTCACGAACAACTATAAAACCCAAGAAATAGTTCCTGAAGAATCAGTCTTCCTATAAACTGAACTAGACAACTTAAGACCAGAGACTCATAAATCAGTAATAATGCTACAAAGAGGATAAAAGCGAATAGTAAACCGCACAAGAACAAAAATGAAAGGAAAGAAACTACGAAACTTACAACAGACTATCCTCTGTAAATAAAACCAATCTACAAACTACAAGCCCACAAGTTGCCAGATTATCCCAGCTAAATAAAGAAAATTCACATGGTGCAGCATTTATATATTAGAGTACTAAAGAAAACCCGTCCTATCGAAACTAGCACTTAAAAAATCCAATAGAAACAAGCATGATGATCAAGGATCCCCGAAATTAGCAGAGCTGCAACAAGTACACAACGCGGGGTGCTTCCATGATAGTTTCCATACAACAATATCAATCCTGTAAAATAAGGTCAAAAGTTACCATATCAATACTCTTCTCCCATGCAAGTGAAAGTAATAATTTCAGAAGCAATCAAAACTATAGACATCAACTCACATCAACATCTGAATTTCGAGGGGATGGGCTTTGAGAATCAGCAGGACGATGGCGTAGTGAAGCACTTCGAGAGGTTGGGGATTGTCCATCACGACTACGTCTATCAGGGCTGGCACTGTGGCTCCTGCTTAGTGGGGAAGGGCTCTTATGAGGACTAGGGCTATGCCGAGCAGGGGAGGCACTGCAATGCAGATTAGTATACGTCAAAGATAATCAAAAGGAAGAAATAGCATACAACTATAAATTCAACATAAAAAGGATATTAGCTTGGATTAAAACCTATCAATAGAATGATTTCGATGTGGACTCCGATACGGACTCAGACTCCGCCTTTCATCATCATAGCGCCCCCTTCCCCTGCCCCTGTAGTAATCAGGACTGGCACTGCGGCTCCCGCTTCGTCGGTGATAGTCTCTATCCCTCCCATGGTATCTGTCACGGTCATACCTGTCCCAACTCCTACTGCGACTTCTCCTCATGTAGCCATGGTCTCTGTAGTCATCTTGGTACCTGGAAGATTTTAAAGTTTCAGGCATTCATTTGAATATCATCAAAAGTTTGTAAAGAAAACTGGAATAATTATCAAAATCTTGGCATGATGTAGCAAATTGAGTTCAGGATCCTTGAAATCATATGACAGAAAACTATTCATCAAAAAGAAAGACCAAGAGGAGAACTAACCTTCTCCGAGGACTACGACTTCTTGACCTGTGCCTTGATTTTGGTAGAGCTTCAGAAATCCTTCCTTTATGACTGAAATAAAGGCAAAAGCAAAAAGAAAGTTAATGGAAGCCACAAAAAACAGAATTAGATTTTCAATATTCAATTCCATTATCAATGCAGCTGAAATACCAAGTTAATAACACACTACGCAAATTTGCCCCCTTCAGTTTTGGCTCAAAGGCATTTCAGGCATAAAACCAAAGCTATGGTTTTGTGAGATCCTTGCATGATTCCCCAACGAAACCCTTTGAGACTAATAAACAAGCTTTGGTTACACAACCAAAACCCCTTCTAACCAAAACAAGGGTTTTCAGTTTAGTATTCAGTGTTGTACAATAAAAAGAGATTGACCTGTTGCATATAGAATTGATACCATATACCATAGTATAGAATTGAAAAAAGATACTGCAATCTGTTGACAAGCACCGATACCAAAAAAAACAGGTAAAATAACATCAACAGGGTCGCATTAGTATCAATACATTTCCAGGTATAGAATACACCAATTGAACAAAACAGACAATAGATCAACCTCAATAAGGATTTAATATTTAAGAGTAACATATGCAATAGTTAAGAATAATTTTCAAACAAATAGTATTAAAAGCATATGGGAAGACCTAATACAAGTTCATAGTTCCCTCGAGGTAAATAAAGTACCAAAAAATAATAATTCAGCCACCAAGAATCCACAATAAGAAACATCAATAACTACAGACTTACATCCTCTCTGCATTTGGCCCATATTTTGCAAACTGAACAGTTATCTCGCGGCCATCAACAACTCTTCCTGCATAAGTATTTATAATTGTCAAGACACTTGATAAGCAGTGACAATTAAAAAAGGTAGCAAAAACACATAAATATTAACAGCAGTAGTAATGATAATAATCAGAAAATTTGCATACCATCAAGCCGTTCAACTGCTTTCTGAGCCTCATCTGCATATTTGTATCGCACAAAAGCAAAGCCCCTCGACTCCCCAGTCCTAAACCACAGGAGGGAAATAAACATCTAAAATTCAGAAACAATTTGTGTTAACCATATACAACAACAAAATTAAGGGGGAAAGGACATAAATTGAAATGTGCACTTCCTACAATTAACTAGTCCTCCACTTCAAGAGAAGCTAATTGCTCCCCCGAACACTGTAAACGGGTGATCATAAGCGTCGAATTCCCATATCTTCTCAGCACTCATAAAAATAAGAAAAACAATTAATGTTTAGATACAATCACAAACAAAACCTTCATAACTTATCGTAACACCGGTTTTCTCAAATGATTTTCCTAACATAGATATCGTTTTCAAACAAATCAAAGACACTTAATTTCTCAGGAACCAAACAGAATTAATGGAGCATTAAAAAAAAAAAAAACATCTTTATCGAAACGAACCTTCGGTCCCTGGGGACGAAGACGTCAACAACCTTGCCGCACTTATCGAAAAGTGGAAACAGATCATCAGCACTGGTACCTGTTCATAGCAACAAATCAATCAATCAACAAATTACCAGCACTAAAGCCTGCCAAAAACAAATTAGAGAGAGAGAGAGAGCGAGCGAGCTTACGGAAGGTGATGTTGAGGACGAGGAGAGAGTAGGTGTCGGTGATGTCCGGAGGGCCAGACCTACCGAAGTGAGACATGGTTCTTGCACTGAGAGAGAGAGAGAGAGAGAGAGAGAGAGATTGGGAAATTGGGAATTTGGAATTAGGGTTAGGGTTTGTGGATGGTAGAATTTGGAGGGTAGAAAGATCGAACCTTGGTGAAGTATCCTTGAGATTCTGCACTCGAGTGGAGCCTGGACGCCTATTTGGGGGGCGGGGGGCGGGGGGCGTTGGCGATTGGATCATCCAATTTGGGTATTTTGGCCCGTTTGGAAAAGTACTTCGGAAATTTTAAAAATTGCTCCTTTTAAAGGGATAATTTTGCTCCTATTTTAATAGTTTTTATCATCTTACCATTTTAATGTGTAAAAAAGAGTTCGATACATACGCTTCGTTTTTTGATATAAAATAATAAATAACAAATTTCTTTTGAAAATTTGATTAAAGGGCTTTGGCTCCAAATCTTATTATTTTTATTTTTTAAATTACATGTCATTACTTTAAAAGCGTGGGAATTCAATGGATTGGGGAAAATAAATTTTCTAGATTGTGGGTAATTAGTTTCAAGGTGAAGATGCGTTTAAACTAATAACATGTACTTTAAAGAATAATTGGCAATTGATCAAAACCTCTTAATTAAATCTTAAAAAGAAACCAAAATGTTTTGATCTAAAAAGCATTGAAAAAAATGTAAGGATTCTAATTTCTATTAAAAAAGCTCTATTGCCTTTTTACAAAAAAAATAACGATATTCATAAAAAATAACTTTAAGAATACATTAAAAACATGTGTGTATACGAATTTAACATAATTGTAAAAGCAAAAACCACCAATATTTTAATTTCGGTCATATTTTTCTTTTGAGGTAAAACCATCACAAGGGAATCTCGAATTTGTTGTTAATGTTTATATCTCTTAACTTGAGTGTTTATATTTTCCTTCTTCTCATTTTAAAGCCATAACTAGATTATTGAACCCCAAAAAATTCTAAAGGTAGCAATAATCTTTGTTGGCTCTTAATTTTTAATCTTGTCAAAATAAACTCAACCTAAATCTTTTTATTTTATTTTTCATAAAATTCAAATCCGTTTACTTCTATTATCTTCCGATCAAAACCATAAAGTAAAAGAAAAAAAAAAAAAAAAAACCTTCAACACTAAGGAAAGAAGCGAAACGTACGTCAGTTAATCACCCCTATAAAACCCCACTTTTACCACTGTCTATCATTCATCGTCAGACCTCTTGCATCTTTGCCGTAATCTTCATAAAGTTCCCAAACCGTTCAAAACTTCTCCACACCATCTTCTTCTTCTTTCCAAACCCTAGCCATGTCTATCAGCATCACAGACTACGAGTTGGGCTACGAGACGCACAGCATCTACAGAGTAGATTTCTTCGACGACTACATCGAAACCCTAGTCACGCACACTCCATCCAAGGTCAAGTACTGGATCAACAAAACCCGATACCTACACCGTTACCGCCTTCACAAACTCATCGTTGGCCTCGATGTTGAGTGGCGTCCCAGTTTCACTCGCGGTGTGAACAACCCGGTCGCAATCCTACAATTGTGTGTTGGCCACCGCTGCCTCATATTTCAGTTGCTTCATACCCCGGGAATCCCCAGGTGTCTTTTCAACTTTCTGGCTGATTTTGACTTTACCTTCGTCGGCGTTGGGATCAAGGACGATGTTCGAAAGCTTTGCCTTGAGTATGGCCTTGCGGTAGCAAAGTATGTCGATCTTAGGGAATTGGAGGCGAGAAGGTATGGCTGGAGTGTGCAGCGGAGAATAGGGCTAAAGGACATGGCAGCAGATGTTCTAGGGCTGGAATTTCAAAAGCCAAAGACTGTTACAATGAGTCACTGGGATAAGCCGTCCCTTTCACTTGAGCAAATCAAGTATGCTTGCATCGATGCTTTTGTTTCTTTCGAAATTGGGAGGGCTTTGGGCTCAGCGAATTAAAGCGGTTGGATTATGTTCAAGGATTTTTTTCCTGTTTTTTCTTGTTATGGATGAACAATTACCAATAAGCTTAATGCATATGTTATGCGTGTTTAATTTAAATTTGTATGTCCTTTTGAATTATTTCACCCCTCTCAAATATTATGGTGACCCTATTATTCTATATGGCAAGTTCGGGAACTTTTGTGTTATTTCCAAATCTTAGGTCTCACCTATGTTTCTGAATTTAGTATATAAGTAATATATGCATGTTAGGAGCCAATGAAATTAATTGGTGATCAACAAATTGAGTAGTGTCTGTGAACTAAATTTGTACACTTCAATCTCTCTGCTGTATTTAGCAGTGTTCTAAAAATCGGCCTAGGCGGCTAGGCGCTCGGCGATGGAGCCCCGACCCGATTTGGGCCAAAACGTTCAGGTAAGGCGGGAAGGATTTAGGCGCCGCCTAGCATCTGTAGGCGCTCTAGGCGGCCTAGACAATGCTAGGAGGCGGTCAATGCGACTGCATTCTCGTTACAAATCTCCCTTCGCATCCGCACAATCCACCACCCACAACCCAAATCTTCAAACATGCGCTCTTGCATCCAACATCAATCGATAAGTAGATTGAGAATATATAGGGATGAACAATACACATAATTCGTCCGTTGGGTTTTACTGCAGAGAGAGAAAGGGATCTCTTGAAGAAAAGAGAGAGAGAAAATCGAATTGAGTTTTACTGCAGAGAGAGAAAGGGATCTCTTAAAGAGAAGAGAGAGAGAAAGTTGAAAGAAAAATGGAGGAAAAGAAAGGCATAAATGCTTTACAGCCTAGAGCCACTTAACAAATGATGGTTGATTGGGACTAGCATTGGAGAAAGGTTGTGGAGCATGAGAGGTATGTCGGTTTAATTGAATAAAATAGGGCTTTTCTTTCAAGTTCGGTCCATTTTGTGGCCCACTATTTTGTTCAAAGAAAAAACAAACTAATGAGAGGTATGTCGGTTTAATTGAATAAAATAGGGCTTTTCTTTCAAGTTCGGTCCATTTTGTGGCCCACTATTTTGTTCAAAGAAAAAACAAACTAGGCCCACTATTCTTTGTACAAAATTAGAAAAAGAAAAGTCGAAAAATTATACACATATATTCATATTTTATAATTTTTTTTTTAAATTTATATAAATTCGTCTAGGCTGCCTAGGTGCCCAAAATTTGATGCGATGAAAGTTAAGCACTCAAATTAAACCCTCTTGTTGTCAAATTGTAGTATAAATGCAAGTAGGGATCGTTCTAAACCGGGGATTAGGAGGGCTTGCTAAAACCTCTAAACTGACTCAAAAACATAAAAACAAAACAGATTTTAAACACTTTGGAACAAGAAAGTAAAATGGGGGTTTTGATTTGGATGAATTTGAAATAAACAAGCAAGTTATAAAATTAGGCAGATTATAAAATGAATTTGAGAAATAAAATGATGGATGGATTAGTTAGAGGTCCGTTCTTCACACATGACACACTTGTACATGAATTGATTTCCAATTGCTTTTCAATAAACTATGATACTCAACACCCCAGATTAACCGTGATGCACAAATTAACCCTCAGATTTTCCTTTACTCATTGAGTTGGATGAATGCATGCAACAACCCAAATCATTCTCTAAAAGTCCCCTATATGAATGCATAATACAATCAGAGATCATTACGTGCAATGAAAATCATAAGTGTTGACGAGGCAATTATAACTATGAATGCATGATACATTTGCCAAGAATTCAATTAACACGATTGTGATAAACAACCTTCACTACTCATGAATATAAACTTGTAACGATTAGGTGAAACTCATTTATATTCTAGCATCTAATTCATGCATGAAAACTAAGTATGCATCCTTAATAAATATACAAGAATTAGTTATGAATAAAATAGATAATTGAATTGCAATCACAACTTATCAAATCACAATTGGAAGAAATCAATTCATATCTCAAGCATGTTCATGGCTTCAAAATTCCCCCTAACTAAATAGGGGTTTAGCCACTCATAGTTGCAACAAAATCAGAAAATAACAAAGTAGACATTGAAAGCAAGAATGAAGTACACCTAAAACGCTCCAATCTTCAAGCTTGAAACGCCAAGGACCTTCTTTTTCACCACCTTGTTGCGGCACAAGAAAGGGGAGTGGCTAAATGGAGGTCACGGCAAGGGATGAAAGTGTAAGTGTATGGAGTTGTGAGATGTGAAAATGTAGTGTCTTTGGATGGAGATGGAATCCTTTAGGAAGGGGAATGGTGGATGTATTTATAGGCTAGGGAGAGGATAGTATATGTTGTGGTAATGAGTGGATGTAATGGGTGTAGTGGGTGAGTGTTGTGGTAATGAGTGGATGTAATGGGTGTAGTGGGCTGTGGTAATGAGTGGATGTAATGGGTGTAGTGGGTGAGTGTTGTAATGAGTGGATGTAATGGGTGTAGTGGGTTATGGTAATGAGTGGATGTAATGTAGTGGGTTATGGTAATGAGTGGATGTAATGAGTGTAGTGGGTGAATGTTGTAATGAGTGGATGTAATGGGTGTAGTGGGCTATGGTAATGAGTGGATGTAATGGGTGTAGTGGGTGAGTGTTTCTAGCCTCTTTTGACTTCAAATTCGTCCATCCATCTTGCTTCATGCATAAGCTATCCAATCTTGGCCAAAAACTGCTCCAAATTGCTCCAAATTGCACTTTCTTGCCAACTTTGCCATTAGGACCTACAAACACACGAAAATAGCTTAAAACACTCTTATAAGCAATAACTAACTAAGTAAGTAAGTGCAAGAAAACATGTTAACTAAGTCGCATAAATATGCTCCTATCAAATTCCCCCACACTTAGCTTTTGCTAGTCCTCGAGCAAAATAAAGAAAACAAAACACAACCTAAACCTTCCAACGTTTGCCTCAGGGATTTCCAACACACATGACATGTTAAAAATCATTATTCCCACATATTTTAGTTATCTTCACACTTGAGCACATACTTAATCACAGTCACCACTTACTAGTTCACATTTAACCAATTAAAACGATGTTTTGAATGTAGTAACATGCCTTAGAGAATTTGCTCAATTCCTTACAAGATACTCTCTATTTTCACATATTTTCTGACTACACACCATACACTAGTTATATGTGAGAAGATTGATGTAAACATGAAAACGAACACTCACATATATGTATAACAAAGAAAGCAATTTTCTGGAGTTATTAAGCATGTTTAGAAATGATCTCATGAATGGAATGCTACTACTTAGATGCAAGAACCAGTGGCACCATATGCTCAAACCAATTCCAAACTCCACATATTGAAACGCATAACACTCAAGATAAAGTTAAGGGTTGTAACGGGGTTTAAGGGTAATGGTTAACAAAGAAAGGATAAGGATAACAAACGTTCTGAAAGCAATAGCAAGCAAAGTAATGAAATAGATACTTGGAATTCACTTAATAATGCAGAAATTAACTTTTAAACACAAATGGAAGATTCAAGCAACAGTTAGGGCCGAATTCAATGTTTTGGACCCTTTCTTCAACAAACAACACTTTAGAGCTCTTTTTCACAACTTTTCTTCTTTTCATTCGATTTTCCACGAATGTTTCTTTTTTTTCTTTTTCTTTTCTACCCGTGCCTTATTAAGGACTTTGGCACACACACACACACACAAGAATCACTTCCCCCACACTTGTTTTTCTGCAAAAGTTCAACAAAATGAATTCCTTCTAAATTATGTTTTACTATGCTTCAAGAACAAGGGTATGGATGGTCCTAATCTAGGCTAGGTGAGGATAGTGTGGGTTAACAAAGAACATAGGCTACAAAAGGCTCAACGGGGTTAAACTTAAACACATAATGAAATAGGGCACGACAATTTGGCTGTGGTGGTCACTACACAACTTCATCTTGAATATGTGTTATGCAAATCAATAGCATGCTTTGAATGAAATGGGCATGAGTTCTAGCATTTAGAACTAAATGATGAAACGCCTTCTAAGTAGCAACCAAGCAAAGAATAATGAGATCATGCAACGACTTTAGAAAACAACAATGCACAGATTATTAACTCTCCAAATAAACGTTTTAGGCTCAAGTCTCACAAGGTTGTAGCGTTACTTTGAGTTCCTTCCTTCAAGCATGTTACAAAAACATATTTTTTTCCTTTATGATTGCATGTGAATTTATAAATTATAACCACAACCAAGCATAAACCAAGGAGTAAATCAAACTTCCATCCATATTTATATCTCTCTTTAACAGTCATGCAATTAAAAACCAATTCCTCATCACTGTGTTGGAAGGTATCCTAAGACACAAATAAACACACAAAAACAACTTTTTTTGGGTTTTTCAAAAAAAAAATTTCAAATTTTTATGAGATTGTCGGATTTTTATGTCAAAACACACTAAAACACTCAAAACAGCATAAAAACACTTAAAAACAGCAAGGAACAACACTAGAAGTAATGGGTGATAAACTCCCACGAATTTCATGCAAAACAACTTGGTTACCCCCACACTTAAATCAAACATTGTCCTCAATGTTTCAGGCATAAACTCACACAAAAACAAGCAAACAAACAAACAACGAATAAACATGACAAGTATGGCAAAGTAAAAACCAGACAGAGTAGAGTTTAAGAACGCAAATCTGGTTATGGAGAGATGATCGTGTTGACTTTCCACAGCTTTGATCTCGAATTAGGCTAGGGAACTTCTTAGCAAGGAAAAGGAGACTTGATTGGTGGTGGTGATTTGATGGCCTTGTACGGCGAGGCTTTGCTCTTTGGCGACTGATGCGTTTATATGTTGTTGAAGCTTCTTGAGCTCTTGGTTTCAACTTAGACTCCTTCTGCTGGGTTGATTGAGTCTGCAGGCAGCATTCTTCTCTGCTTGTTTCTTCTGCACGGCAGGTAGGCAGCAGGTAGAGGTGATGGTTTGTTTCTTTGTTCAATATGTCCAAGTGCCGACCGAACTCTGCTTGTTTCTTCTGCACGGCAGGTAGGCACGAGGTAGAGGTGATGGTTTGTTTCTTTGTTCAATCTGTCCAAGTGCCGACCGATTGCTTTCTTTCTCCTTGTCTCGCAGGCAAGAGAAATGGTAAAGGAAAAGCATGGCATGAGATATCTTTGCCTTTGACTCTGATGATATGAGATACTTTTGCTTTTGAAGAAGTATCTTTCCACAGGTTTATTCTTGAACTGGGCTGGGGAACTTCTTAGCAAGGAAAATGAGACTTGAACTTGAAGATGAATTAGCACGTTGTCTCCACATGCTTCAAGGTATCACTTTCACTTGCCTTATCTGTTCTCCAGGCAGATGTGGCATCTTCTTCGGAAGTACATCAGCAGTTGAAGATGAGCACTCGAGAACAATGCTAGGTAAGCAATCAGGAAGGAGTTCCAGGCAATCGGTTCTTAGATCGGAAGATTGACACCAAGTGCTGCCTGATTGCTCGCTTTCTCCTTGTCACAAAGACAAGGAAAAGGACAGGGAGAAAGCATGATATGAGATACTCTTGCTTTCAACCTTTATGATATGAAATACTCTTGCTCTTGATGACTTGTTTGCAGAGGTACCCCAAGGGATGAGAAACACATAGTAACTCGAGAGGCTTCGTTGGGAATGCATTTTCGGAGATGAAGAAGGATTATGTATGTCTGCCTTGCTATGGAGGGTGAAGGACGACATTTATAGGAATTAATAACCGGTACTATTCTTTCACTCTTGTCGGCACCCGTTGGATGATTGAACAGTAAACTTCACGCGCTTTCTACTTCACCAGAAATCTTCGACAGATTGCCCGTAATTTCTGCAAGGCTGAGTGTGCATGTGACAGATGCTGACACGTCTGGATAAAGCAGATGCCTCTTCGATATCTGGAATAGGCGCTTCGACAAACTGCCCATGATTTCCGCAAAGCTGAGTTTGCGTGTGACATGTGCTGACGAGGCTGAAAAAGACTGGCACCTCTTCGATATCTGAGATTGACGCTTTGACAAATTATCCGTGATTTTCGCAAAGCTGAGTGTGCATGTGACATGTGATGACACGTCCGAAAAAGCAAGTGCCTCTTCGATTTCTGAGATCAGCCCGTGGTTTCTGAGCAGCCCAGCTTTTGAGAAAGCAGACGTCTCTTTGATCTCTAAGCTTGCCTCTTCGATTTCTGAACTCGCCTTTTCAATTTTTGAAGCTCCATCGAGTGCTGATTTTTAAAGAGAGGCACGCATCACATTCCAAAGCACACTTGAATTTTCCGCCTGTAGAAGCTCCCTACTTGCACTTCTAAGAACTTGATTACTCCGACCTCTTCTTTTTCTTCACAACTTCGAAAATGTCTTACCCTTCTGACCGTCGCCTTAACTTGAATGTTGGGGAAGATATTGATATGTCTTCTCCAAACAACATTTGGCAACCGTCATTCGTATCCCCAAATGGTCATCTTACAGTTGGGGATTCCATAATGATGAATGATACAACCGCGTCGGTGGTGGCCAGAAATCTTCTCACTCCTAGAGACACTAGGATACTTTCCAGCGGTCCAACGAACTGGTTGTTCAGGACTCTCTGGCCTACAACGTCCGATGTGCAGGCTCAGTATCAAACATGGGCCAGCGCCTTCTTGCTCGATCTCGTCAGGTTGAGTCGTTGATGGCTGAAGTGGCTAGTCTTCGGCAAGAGGTCAGAGTGCTTAGGCATGAGAATAAAGAGTTGCACATGCTCGCAAATAATTACTCAACAAGCATGAAGAGGAAGCTTGATCAGCTGCAGGAGTCCGAAGTGCGGATTCAGAGTGATCATCAGAGGTTTGTGGCGTTACTCCAGAGGCAACTTCTGCCTTCGTCTTCTAGCGCTTCACCAAGTGTTGAGGCTCCGGAAAATCAGACTCTGGCGCTTCGTCTTTCTGGAGGTCCGTCGAATGCTGAGGCACCACCTGACCAATGAAGGCTTCTTCCTGCTTTTTTGCACTTTCTTGTATTTTTCTACCTTTCTACCTAATGTTCCTCTTCCACAAAAATTAATGTAAAAATACTTTGTTTACCTGTCAATGTTTCAAACATAAATCCACACCAAAAACAATCAAACAAGCAACAAATAAATACGACAAACAAGGCAAAATAAATGCAGTAAAGGGAAGGTTTTTAGAAACGCAAAACTGATTGTGAAGCGATTCATAGATCTTCCTTATTTGAATACATGGGCTACCTCCCAAGAAGCGCTTGCTTTAACGTCTTCCAGCCGGACGAAACTTCCTTCTAAACTTGGATAAGGCGCATAGCATAGAATTGATCCTTGAATGGAATGTGATACTTGACGTGATCCGGCAATGGTTTAAATTTTAGTGTAGGTGCTTGAATCATCAAAATCAGCAAGTTAGTATATAATAAAATCGAAGTTGGAGAAGATGGCTTACTTGCTTGCTCCAACACAAACTCAATTACAAACACCACATCTTTGAAGGTTGCAGGGATATGGGACTTGGCCAGATTTGGTGTTTTGAGAGTTATGACTTTTCCCGTGTCATAAAATCCAACTTCTTTGGGAATTTTCGTCTCAAGTGTATCTTCTTTGATGAATTCTAGACATTCCCCCTCCACTTCTTGCTCTTGATTCTTTGGAAAGGTTTCGAATATGCCTTTCTCACCCTCTTCTTTCTTGGATTGCATGATCCTGCAAGGAATAAGGACATTTGGTGAAACGGGGTCAGGACAAATTGAATTTAGGCTTACCTTGGTTGTAGTGGACGGCATAAAGGGGATATGGGGTTGCGGCAAAGGTGGTTATTCCCTTGCCGTGACCTTGTTATTCTCCTCTTCTTCGAGCAGCAATTGTTCATCCATGTTTTGGCTTGGTTTGGATGTCTTGGGTTCACCTACAACCTCCATAGCACTTCCCAAAGTGATAGCATCATGGATTTCAAAATATTCCTTCAAATTTTCAATAGTTGAGTTGGAGAGTTCACTTTGCTCTTGAATTTGTGTCGTGAACTCCATAATCTGCCCAATTTGCTTCTCTAATTCACCAGTCTTCTTGGCTTGATTTTGCACCTCTGTGTTTCGATTTTCTACTTCCTGGTTCAAAGAGGTGAGTAACTTATTAAACATATCATTATCCAAAGACGTACCTGAATCGAATTGGGCAGATTGTTGTGGTGGCTGCATAGGTCTTGAATAAAACTCCTCTTCTTGCTGCCAATATCCATCTTGTTGGAATTGTTGAGGTTCTCCCCACATGCAATCTGAATAATCTCTCAAATTCGAATTGTAAGCATTGGAAAACATGTTGTCCCATGATTGGCTATGGCCTTGATAACCTCAAGCATCTTCATTCGCAGCGAATTGAGAACATTGATGAGTTGGATATCCTTGCCCATAGGACACACCACATGTAGTGACACTTTGCATTGTGGTCCTTTCGGCATTTTGTGACAATTGATAAGTAAGTTTCGCCAATTGAGCTTGAATGGTAGCAAAATCCATGTCTTACTTCTCTAGTATCTGAAATCAAGGAAACAAAACTAAATCAAATATCAAAAGTAAAAATAAAAGACACAAATAGAAACAAAGTCAGTAACTAAAACAAAAGACATGAAAAAGAAACAACGGGGGATTAGCAAAGTTGCTAATCCCCGGCAACGGCGCCAAAATTTGATGCGATGAAAGTTAAGCACTCAAATTAAACCCTCTTTTGACAATTGTAGTATATGTATAAGTAGGGATCGTTCTGGACCGGGGATTAGGAGAGATTGCTAATCTAAACTAAACTGACTTACAAAAAGAAACTTAAAAACACTTAACTAGACTCTATAGGCTCAAAACACTTAAAAACACAAACTAAAACAGATTCTAACTAATTAGACACACTAAGGTAAAAGGGGATTGGGTTTTGGACGAAAATAAAGTAAAACAAAACAGAAACTAGAACTAAACAGATTTGCACGAAATTGGTTGTTTTGGATGGATGATGGGCTAGCTAGAAGGTCTTTCTCCACACATGACACATTTGCATACAAATCAATCTCCAATTGCTTTTCAATAAACTATGATGTTCAACACCCCAGATTAACCGTGATGCACAAATTAACCCTTAGATTTTTTCTTTACTTATTGAATTGGATGAATGCATGCGACAACCCAAATCATTCTCTAAAAGTCCCCTATATGAATGCATAATAGAGATACAATTAAAGATCATTATGTTCCATGAAAATCATAAGCGTTGACGAGGCAATTGTAACTATGAATGCATGATACGTTTGCCAAGAATTCAATTAACGCGATTGTGACAAGCAACCTTCACTACTCATGAATATAAACTTGTAACGATTAGGTGAAACTTATTTATATCCTAGCATCAAATTCATGCATGAAAACTAAGTATGCATCCTTAATAAACATACACAAATCCGTTATGAATAAAATAGATAATTGAATTGCAATCACAACTTATCAAATCACAATTGGAAGAAATCAATTCATATTGCAAATATATTCATGGTTTCGAATTCTCCTCTAGCCAAAAGAGGTTTAGTTCCTCATACTTGCAATTAAACAGAAACAATTGAAATTAAACATTGAAAACCAAAGTAGAATACACCTAGAATTATCCAGCAATCCAAATTGAATGACTAGCACAACTCCAAGCAATCCTCCTTCCTTGCAAATATTCGGCACCAAGGTGTGAGTGGTGAATGGATGGTCTCTTGTGGTGGTGGATGGATATAGGTGAGTTATGGTGAAGGGTGGAGAGTTGTGTAGATGAATTTGATGCGAAAATTAACTTAACACACAAATTAAACCCTCTTGTTGTCAATTGTAGTATGAATAAGTAGGGATCGTTCTTGAACCGGGGATTAAGAGGGATTGCTAAAACACTCTAAACTGACTCAAATATATAAAAAGAGGCTAAAACACTTAACTAGACTCAAATAACTCAAATCAAACTCAAAAGACTCAAAAAAAGCTAAAAATGCTTAAAACTGCCTAAAAACAATAATTAGGCAGTTTCTGACTCTAACACACTTTTTGGACGAATTTTTGGTTTTATATTGATTCAAAACACTTAAAAACACAAACTAAACAGATTCTAACTAATTAGACACTCTAAAGTAAAAAGGGGGGGGGGGTTTGGTTTTGGTGAATTTGAAAACAAAACAAACAGATTGTAAACTAAGCAAAATTTGGACGAATTTGGGGTAAAACTATGGATGATAGGCTAGCTAGGAGGTTCTTCTCCACACATGACACACTTGCAAACAAAACGATTTCCAGTTGCTTTTCAATAAACTACGAATTCCCAACGCCCCAGATTAAATATGAATTGCACTAATTAACCCTCAGATTTTCCTAATTTCATTGAATTGGATGATTGCATACAACAACCAAAAGCATTCCTTACAAGTTCCCTACATGAATTGCATAATAGAGATACAAGCAAGAATCATTAAGTTCTATGAAAATCATAAGCATTGACGAAACACTTGTAACTATGAATTGCATGAAACTTATGCCAAGAATTTACTTAACACGGTTGTGACGAGCAACATTTTCTACTTGTGAATATAAGTTCATAACGATTAGGTGAAACTCCCTTATATCCTAGCATCAGATTTATGCATGAAAATTAAGCGTGCACTCTCAACCAACACACACAAGTCAGTTTTAATTCAAATGGATAAGTAATTTGAATTCACAACTTATGAATCACAACTGAAAGTAATCAAATCATATTGCAAGCATGAACATGGTTTCGAATTCCCCCTAACTAAATAGGGGTTTAGCTACTCATAATTGCAACAAAATCAGAAAATAACAAAGTAGACATTGAAAGCAAGAACGAAGTACACCTAAAACGCTCCAATCTTCAAGCTTGAAACACCAAGGACCTTCTTTTTCACCACCTTGTTGCGGCACAAGTGTCTAAGGATGCGTATGGATATATGGAAGGGAATGGCTGAATGTGTTTGATTTAGGTTGGATGGAGGTGAATGGTTAGTTATGGTGGTGGATGGATATAGGTGAGTTATGGTGAATGGTGGATTGTGTTGATGGAAAAATCTCTCTAGTTATGGTGAATGGTGGATGTATTTATAGGCTAGGGAGAGGAGTGTATGGAGTTGTAATGGGTTTAGTGAGTGAGTGTTGTGGTAATGAGTGGATGTAATGGGTGTAGTGGGTGAGTGTTGTGGTAATGAGTGGATGTAATGGGTGTAGTGGGTGAGTATTTGGTAATGAGTGGATGTAATGGGTGTAGTGGATGGATGTTTGTAGTTGGGTGGATGTAATGGGTGTAGTGGATGGATGTTTGTAGTTGTAGGTCAACACACTTGCACACACACATGCTGATTTCTAGCCTTCTAATCTTCAAAAACGTCCATCCTCATGTCTCCATGCTTACACTATCCAATCTTGGCCCAAAAATGCTCCAAAATGCACTTTCTTGCCAACTTTGTTATTAGGACCTACAAACACACGAAAATAGCTTAAAATACATAATTAACTAAGACATAACAACATAAATGCACAAGAACAAGCTAACTAAGTCGCCCCACCTAGCCGCCTAGGCACTAAGTTCTAGCCCGCTGCCTGACTAGCGTCTAGCATTTTTTTAAACCTTGGTATTTAGAAGTTGCCTTTCTATATATACTGCTATCATTCATTCAGGCTGTCAGTATTCTGCATTTTGCACATTGGCCACCTGTAATTGATTGAATATGAATCGATCAGAGAAGGACTTACGTCTTTCTTCCTGAAAGTGAATGGTCTTTGTATGCTTGGCCTCAAGTATTCGAGGAATTGGTTAATAGATGTTTATTGTTGCACTATCGTGAACCTTGGAACTTTTTTTTTTTTTTTTTTTTTTAATAATGTGGTGTTTTTCATCAAAATGTGAAGCTGTGATTCTATTTTAGCCGGGGTCGATTTTCATAAAGTATTTCAAGGGAGTCGTTATTAGTGGTACAAAAAGTCATCGAACATTCCTCTCACTTCATATTTTTACTTTCAAGAAATGCAATTTTGAATCTTCTGTCGTGCTAATTACAGTTTCTCAGTAAAAATCATCCTATTATCATCAACACTCAACATATATAACATACCAAAACAATAATGGGTTTACTAATGTTTTCTGCTAATGGGTGTTGCCCCTACAACAATATTGGTATAGGAAAAAGGGAAATAATAAGGCTTATTTTAAGCTCTGCTCTTTGTATCTACATAAAATATTACTTTATTTGCAGTTTAATGGGTCTTTCATTACTCCTTTGTACTAATTCTTCATTTCACATATAAACCCATTTCATCACCTCAGCTAACTTTAGTTTTGCTAGCGCGATAGGAGTCTTTGACCTTTCAGCAGTGAATAATGAATAAATTGTAAGTTTTACTAATAATTTTAAGAAATTGAGCCATCTACAGTTGGCAAGAAGGGAAATTTCGAGTTAATTTGGCGGGGTTTTTGTTTTTTGTTTTGTGAACGGGTAATTTTTTGCACTTGTACCAAACCGCAAGAGCTCCTACCTTGATGAAACTAATGGATTTTTTTTTTAACAAACGATATTATCTATACCAGAGGAGATGAGTGAGCTAAATTTCACAATGGGCTATCAATAATGTGGTTCAAATTCACCTTTGACGATAATCGAACCTAAGACCTCTCACTTACAAATGAAGAAGAATATCACTACACCGTAATACTAAGTGACTACTAATGAGGTTTATTAAAACACAAAGGATGATGACAAAGGGTAAATTGATAAAGAAAATAGTGTAGAAGGTAAAATTAAATTTTGTATAGAGTATATAGGGCATTATGGAACAATCAAGCCAATAACCAAAGGAATTTTTTATAGCCATCCTAGAAATGACATTTTAATCTTCGTTTTTAAGAAAACACGAGGCAACATATACAGAGAGAAGTGCATGATAGTTAGTATTTTACAAGTGACATTAACAACTCTTTCTTTTTATTAGAGAAAGACTATGTAAAAAATAAAAAATATTATATTAATTTCGGCAATTGCTTCTCTTTAAATATGTGTAGATTATTCTACCGTTAATAGAAGTTAGGATTTTATTTTCTCTTTTAGCCTAAACTAGAAATTAAGCCCGTGCGATGCCGTGGGTTTTAAAACTGTGTTGAACGTGTGAACTATAGTAAAATCTATTCTCATTCATAATCAAAATACAAAACCACACGTAATTGTCTTAAGCGATCCGTCTTCCCATTATATCAACAACCAATTACAAAATAAAGCGTATATCTCATTATTCAAACAAATCAAAATTATTGGTCTTACCCTCTCAGCCAGAACCCAAATCTCATAAGCATGACATAATGCTGGCAAAGCCCATGCCATGTCCCAATTCTTAGGGCTGGTTTGGTATTGTTGTGCTTTGAAAAAAAGCTGCTGTGAGAATAAGTGGCTGTGCTGTGAGAATAAGCGGCTGTGAAATAAATCAGCAGAGTGTTTGGTAAACTTTTTTGTAAAAGTGCTTTTGGATAAAAAAAAGCAGTCTAATAGTGGGTATTTTCATTAAAGAAGCATTGTAGCTCCGTATGCTTTGAAAAAAAGACAGTTTTCCAAAGCTGCAAATAGCAGCTTCAGCTTTTTCCTTTGATTTCAGCTTATTCTCACAGCAGCTTCCAAAATAAGCCTTTTTTTTTCAGTTTACCAAACACCTAAAACCCTCACAGCTTTTTTTCATGGGTGTTTTTTTTTTAAGCACCTCACTCCCAAACTAGGTCTTAAACTCCTGAATAAAAGTAAAAGCACTGCATATAGAGCCACTGAAGCCGCACGTTGCCGCAGTGGGCTTGCCCTCTGTAACGAATCTACCCACTTCTCTCAGCTGGTAGCAGTTAAAGCTGTCAGATATAGGAGAGACTACTTACTTCAAGTTCAAGGCAGGCTACCTCAGTACACGATTTCTCACCAGCTAAACATATATATAAAACCTATTTTGTCGTCAACCAAACATAACCTAAAACAACCCAAATTATTCAAGAGTTAAAAGATTTGAACAGTTGCTAGTACTGATCCTTGAACCAAAGTAAGATTTTACTCTTATTAATAAAACAACTCTAACTTCAATTTTTCCCCATATGTTTAAATAAATTGCTTACCTTAAGCACGAAGGACTTTGGAGCCCGGAAACAAAAGCCTCAAAATCCAAAAAAATAGTCTCCTGAAATCCTGTAACCAAAAAAAATGATTGCTTATTATTAAAATTTAATAGAATTTAATCAGTGCAATCCGGAAAATATATTACTCTTCTTCAATGAATTCTTAAAAGAGGAGAGAGAAAAAATGTATTCAATAGAATGCATTAAATTGATATCAGATGATGCGCACACATGTATATTTTTAGTGGCCAAATTTAAAATCTAATTTTAGTACCAAATTGAACTGTAATATAATAAAAAACTAAAGAAAACTATAAATTCAAACTTTGAATTGAATAACTCAGAAGTTTAATCTAAAACTAAATTCTGAATTCAAAACTGTTTACATGACAAATAATTTAAAATGCCTCAGAACATTATCGTGATCCAATTGTATATGAAAAATGGCAGAAAGTATTCTATGCCATTCTCAAAAATAGAAGATCATGCTATTGCTAAGAATGATAAAAATATGACCGGACGTTTTTAATGGTGTGCGTGCTTTATTGCCTTACAATTTGCCATTCACACTTATGAAAAAATTGCATCAATGTATAGTTAAGATAGTTCTCACGCTTATTAAACCATAAGGATCAAGTATGATTAAAATACATGAGAATATTGTGCTTGTATAAGAGATCCATGAACCAAACATTATTTGGAAAAGTGTCCAACTTGACTAAAGGATGTTTATTCTAATTTTGGCACTTGATTCCATTGGAACGGCATATATAGAAATAAAAGAGAAAGTCAGGTACCCATAACTCATGGAAATAGCAGAGTAATTAAAAAGATTGCGGATCTTTGCTCTACTATATTTTTGTAATGGAATTTAAAAAAAAAAAAATTAAAGCCGGTTTAATATTCATTCTTGGACAACGAATTGAAAATTCTGCAGCAAAACCAAAAAAAAAAAAACAATAAGAACAAAAAATCTTATTGGGGTTTTCAACCCGGGTTTAAGAAAAAAATGCCTCACATAAAGAAAGAGGAGCCCAACCAATAAGTAAGAAAGACATTAGTTGCTCCATCTATAGCACATTTTGCAACAACAGTTGGGCTCTTCAAACTAAAAGATCATAAATACATTTATGTAAGGGTAATCGGAACAAAAAGATGGAATTGAAAGTCGATTACGGACTAAAGGAACAACCACTTGAAAAACATGAGAGTCACGAAATCAAGCCGCTAGCCAGCACTTTGCATAATCAAGGGAAGCAGGCTTGCCCTCGAACTGGATTTGATATGAAGAAACCAAATGCCCCATATAAAAGTACAATCTACTATATAATCAAAAGTTTTCGAGTAGAACCAGCAAAAAATAGCAATAAAAATTTCCGAAAAAACCTATAACACTGATTGTACCACTAGAGAGGGATGACATAAAAGCTCCAACAACCAAAACCAAAGACCCATAGTCCAAGAACATTCCAAAAAATGTGTGAGAGACTTAACAACTGAATTACAAAACAAGCAACGAGAAACCATCGAAACTCTCATATGTTGGAGCACCATATTAGTGAGGAGACAACCATGTAAGACTTTCAAAATAGTTAGGCTTTACCTTGTTTGTATTCGATAAGACCAAATAACTCTCCCCCCAACCACTTGGATATCAAAGTTTAGCAAGTGAGAATAAGTCTCTTTAGCTTTGAGAATACCAAAGAGAGCCAGACTAACATAAAGAGTCTAAAATGCCTACAATGTAAGAGGATTAGTTGTAATTAAAGCAGCAACTTTAAGAAAATTAGTAGTGAAATCCGACGGTAATTCCCAATCAAAACCGCATATAAAGTCTCTTACTAGGCTCTAACCATATGAGCAAGAGCATTATGGATGTCATATAGAAAATTAAGGACATACCCAACCAATTATCTGGCGAAAAAGAAACTTGAAAACCATCACCCACAATCCAAGTAGACGTGAAGAGATAATAGAGATAACTTTTTGGGTAAATTACATAGTACCCCACAGGTTTGAGGTCTATTACAACCTCATACAACATTTCAATTTCATACATTCGTTAGAAAATCCGTTAAGTGATGACGTGGCAAATATGAGGTGCTGATGTGGTTGCCAACTTTTCATCAAGTAAATAAAAAATAATAAAAAAGGAATAGTTATTTAAAAAACCATTTTTTAATAATTAAAAACTTTAAAAATGAAAAAGAGGTTCTGGGGGCGAAGGATTTTGGCCTTCTTCGTCCCCAATACCACCACCACAACCCGACAGAAAAAGAGGTCCTCGACGCCACACCTGTCTGCTAACTACGCTTCCAATTACCACCACAACAACCCGATATCTCACACCTCGCGTCGCAGCTTGGTCCATTACGTCACTCCGAGTTCGATCTCGACATGACTCAGCAGATTGATAGGCTGATTTGGCGATGGGGCACCACCCATTTTAGCCCTAACACCTCGATTTCGTCCGACGAGGTGGATGTGGACAACCCCCGTGCCTCGATGTTCCCACGTTGAAGCTTTGTGTTGTTTGTGACCGACGAGGTCACGATAGACTCTCCAAAGACGGTGATTGACGATGGAAAGCCGTAGTGGTGCAAGAGGCTGCTGAAGCTGTCGCGACGGCATCGTCTGCGACAGAAGAAGCCAATGAGGAGGGAGAAGAGATGGGAAATGATGCGTAGTCAACAGAGACATGTGGGGCATCGAGGACTGCGGAGCCGGTGAGGTTGTTGTTGATGGACTTGTTGGAGACGGACTACCAGAAGAGGATGGAGGCGGCGACAAAAGATTCTTGTTGCATACAAGCACATAGCAGATGGGGATGAAGTATAGGAGGAGATGGGGTTACTGGGGATGGGTGAATGCGGCTGGGGATGGGGAAGAAATAGGTTTTAGGGGGTTTTTTTTATAAATATTTTTTTAAATAATTATTTTTAAATTCATAAAAAATTATTTTTTTGCCACGTGGCACAAATCTTTTAACCCTGAGCCACCAAGACGCTTTAGATGACAACAAACATGTCAAGAAATTAGAAGAGTACCACGAGAGTCCAGATCACCTGACCATAAAAAATTCATTATCCAGCATTAGACTTGATTTAAAAGAAGACGGGGCCAAGCGATACTTGAAAACTATATATTAGAATGCTTTGGATGAAAGACGTGATAAATTGTAACTAACCCACTTGAGAAAGCATAACCTTCCAAGTCGAGAGTTTACATTTTACTTTATCTTCAATGTCCTCAAAATAACTTCGCTTAGGCCAACCTTGAAAGATGGAAACACCCAAATATTTGAATGGGAAAGAACCCACTCCAATACCCAGAAGATTTCTGATAGATCTCTGCCTTGGTTGAACATATTTTACCAAAGAAAACCAAAGATTTTGATTTGTTGATTACCTGACCTGAGTAAAACTCATATTCCTTAATAAATCTCATAATGCGCCTCAGATCAGCACGGGTACCACACAAAAATATCATAATAGCATCAGTAAATAAGACATGAGAAGGGGCACATAGACCCCGTTTGGCAGCCATGGAAACCAACTCACTAGATGAAATTAGCATCGACAAACCACGACTCAAAACCTTCTATACACCGAACAAAATAACAGAGAAGACAAAGGATCACCCTGTTGAACACCTCTTTAACAAGAGAAAAGGCCATAAACTTAAGCATTAACTAATAAAGATAGATAAGCATATCGTAGAATTTCCTCCACCCAATTATCGAACACATGGGAGAAACCAAAAGCTTTTAAAACGCGTAACAAAAAAGACCAGCCTAAAGTGTCAAAAGCCTTTTGAATATCAAATATGATTGTACCTCCTGCACATCGTTTATCAAGGACATTCGTGCACTCAGAAGTGAGAATAGTGTCATCTGAGATGGTTCGATCTCTAAGAAAAACATGTTGATGAGGGGATACAATCCTGGAAGCAATCGGGCCCAACCTGTCGGTAACAATGCAAGTGAGGATTTTGAAGACAATTGGCCAGAGCTGTAGAACGGAGTTGGGAAACTGAATCTGCACTGAAACCTTTTGGAATAAGAACTACTGGAATTGAAATGAAGAGGAATTCCCGTCAATGAAAAAATTTTGAATAGCCACAACTATATTTAGACCAATTGTATTCCAACATATACAACATATAAATAGCCATTGAAGTCATCAGGACCGGGAGAACTAGAAGAATCCAAACTTTGATCTGTCGTATACGCCTACTCTAGAATAAGGCACTCTAAGCAAAGACACATTCTCTTCGGCACTGACAAAATTAGGATTTACTCTTTTAAATAGTCCAGTATCTACTGTATCGTTGTCCAGATACAGTGGATACCTCCAAGGACCTCCGAGACCACCCAATTTTGGGCATCTGGTTGAGGAGAATAGTGAAATGGCGGACCGGCGGTTGTAGGTTCTCCAAATGATTATCGAAGGAGAAACTATTCATTTTTTTTTAAAACTTGGCCAAAACAATGTCGTTTTGAGTCAAACCATTTAAAACAAAATAATTAAAAGCAAGTCTTATTAAGCAACGTGAAGGAGATCAAGAGAGTATATTCTCCACCCAATCCCATTTTGCATTCACTTTCTCGAATTGGGTAATTCTCAATTATAATTCCATTTTTCTTCTAACACCATCCAACCGATCACTAGGCCACCACCAACTGCTTCACGCCTCCACCTGTCTAAATTAATCATAGAGGATGTTAAAATTGATGTGTATGGGATGAAAAATTTAAATTCATAATGAATTATAGTTATTGCTAATTTGTTGTAATTCTTTTTATATAGTTTAACTTATCTATTTTTTTAGCTTCATCAATTGACATGGTTTTTGTTTTGATTAATTGATGTGTAGAAATTAGAAGTATGAAATGATATTACAAGGGAAAATCATCATCGATCAGTTTAGACAATCCTATTCCAAATAGAGTTCAATTCAAATTTTGGATAGTTCAACTCCAATTTTGGATAGTTTAAAATCATCATCGATATGTTTTTTCTTATATTAACATTGAAACTATCATCATACGTTTTCAGAGAATGAAACCTCATCGTGGATACAAATTTAGTCTTTGTAGCTTGTAGTGTTGTTTGTACAAAGCTTATGAATGAAAGGTTTGTAGTCTATTGTACAATTTCTCAGTATTATCGTCTTTGAGCTTTTATATTAGGACCACTTTGTGTTAAAATCTTGGATCCCCCACTACTTCTATGCATTCTTCATGTCACATATAAACTCATTTCATCACCATCGCTACATTAGTTTTGCTAGTGTGATAGGGCTCTTTGATCGTTCAGCAGTGAGATATGAAGAAATTGTAAATTTTAATAATAATTTTGAGAAATTGAGCCTACGGTTACCAAGAAAAGAAATTTGGGAAATTTAGGCAGAGATTTTGATTTCTTTGCTTTTGTGCAGTGGAATATTTGTGGTTTTAGATGTTTCAGCCCGTAGGAGCTCCTGCCATGTCAATGATAGAGAATAGAGTGTAAAAGGTAAATTGAAATCATACAACTGTGTGTTGACCACCAATCTTTGAAGAAAGACTATGATAAAAAGAAAATCTTATTGTAATTTTGGCCAATTGCCTCTCTTTTACAATATGTAGATTATTCCATCGTTAAAAGAAGCTGGACTTTTATTTTATATTATAGCCTGAATATACCATAAGAGAGTACATCAGGACCAAAAGAAGTACCGCAGCAGCAGAGACATCAACAATTATAGATGCAGTAACAAGCGTAGTCAGTGCCTGCACGGTTCGCAATGCATGTATGTCCTTGGTCATGGTGTTTGTTAAAGCACTTCTCCCCGCAATCCAATAACGTGCACTTGCTTGGATACAGTTGCTCTTGGCATCTCTTTTGTGCGTAAGCTTGTCGCAGGTTTCCATGCTTAAAAGCAACTGCAAAATTATAAGACAGTTGAATAAGCGCAAATAAGTTTTGTTTTTCACAAATATAAACCAAATTTTAATTTAATTTATAGAGCGTGATAAAATTTAAAATGGTTTGCGTGTGTGTTATTTAGCTCTAGCTCCTAACTTAATTGAAGAAAAAGGAGAAGGGGGTAAGAGATGGGCTATAGAGTACGAAGATTACATTCATGTTTCTTTAACTATTTACAGTCATGCATCTCAAACACACTGGTTAAACTAGCTAGTATTGTTGAAAGCGTCATATTAAACTGACTTGCCAAAATAATTTTGGGATTTAACATTTGTTGTATCGACAAATCACTATAGCCAGCCTTTAACATGTTAATGTAAATACTTGAGATATGCAAGAAAATAATGATTTTGAAATTATCATAAGCCCAAAAGAAAAACAAACAAAACGCCTAAACAACTACAAAGGATAAGCCAAACATACCTGAGAAAATAACAAGAAGGAGAATGAAATGGACGAATGAAAATTTAGACATCTCTAGCACTTGTGTTTATTAGCTAAAAAAGTATTTGTGTTTCACTCTGTGGGATGGTAAATTACAAGTGTCTATGGACAATATATAGGGAGGGTGGAGATTATTATTCAACGAGTATTTTGAGATTATAATATTTCCTTATACTAAAATCCTAGCTTGATTCAAATAATCTATTTAATTTGTTAAAAGATCTTATTGATTTAATTCATAAAATTACTGGCGTACATGCATGTGATCCAAATTTGTAAAAGTATCGGTGATAAACTTCCCCTTTGTATTTGATTCAGGTTTCTGCCCTTCATGAATATAAAAGGCTACTTTGACCAAAAAAGCTTACTTTGCAAATTCCAAATATTTCTTGGTTTCATATTGATTGAGAATTGAAGCTATCTTATTTTGGTATTTTAGAGGACAAAAACTACGTAGTAAATTTAGTTATGCATTCAACAAGTGGCCTCTACCACTGTGGTCCTCTATCACTGTGTGTTTGAATGTCGTCGGCTTCCTAATCTAACATCTAATCTAATAAATCAATCGTTTGATATAAAAATATAAAATAAAAAAATTTAGTTATGCATTCATGTGGATAGTTGGCTGACTTTGTCTTTGTGACTGAAGGGTTGGGAAGCAGATGATGTAACGGCGCTTAACTGTTGCATGACTCGAGTATACATGTGAAGTACAAGTAGTAGATAGGGTTCGGATATACAAAGTTTGTTTTTTTAATTTATTGCGTTTCGGATTCAAATCCTACTCCCTTCTCTAGTGGCCAAAAAAATATTTAAACGAGAAAATTTGACTAGTATTGAGAAGCAACGAAACAAAGGGCTCGGAAGCAGAAAATGTAATGACCCTTAATAATTACATGACTCAAGTTTATAAAGTGATGAATTGCCTGATAAATACATATTTTGTTCAACTCCTTGTGTTTTTAGTTTAAACTCTACATCCTTCCCTTAAGTTATATTATCGTTTTTCTCCTCTCCGATTGATAGCGATACTGCAAGCTGGAAAATGGATGTCATTAATCGTAACAGAACTAGGAAAACAAGAAATGAAGAACAACTAGAGAATTGAAGAAGAAAGGAAGCAATGAATTGAGAGAGAGACTTCATATTTCTGAGTAAAATATACACTGAATGAATTGAATTGAATCTTACACTAGCATAGGAGCTTATATAGCCTATCTGTGCTAACTAACTCCAACAACCAATCCTAACAACCTGAATTAGTTACGACAATACCAACAAACTAAATGCCAAGTCATCAGCCAAGTCATCAATCCTCAATTGTAATTTTGCCATGTCATTAGTTGATTGCCAAGCCATTAGTACAGTCAATATTCCCCCTCAATCTCAACTAGGATTTCCTAGTTGCAGATTGTAGCAATGCTTGGTAAAGGTTGGACCATACCCTTTGTCAAAATGTCAGTTGCTTGATCATCCGTGGGAATATACACTACATCCAAATCACCTTGTTGTACTTTCTCTCAGACAAAATGATAATCGATGTCCAAACATTCTTGAATGAAACAAAGGATTGGCACTTAGTGATATTGCAAACATGTTATCACAATGTTGTTGGAATTTAAGGTTTTTATTTGAGTTACAATTTCCCTTATTTGGAAGTTTCTAATAGAAACCACTCTATGTGGGGTACAAGGCATGAATCTCCACTTGACTATCAAGAAGCTGATAAACCATTGAAGCCAACAATGGCATGGAAGAGCTAAATAAGCCTCCACCATGATCTTCATTTGAAGACATATGCACGAAGCATTACCAACAGAAGTACATCCTGAACGAGGATTCTATGGCTCTTTGGCTCTCTCCTATGGACCGTCTAATCATGAAAGATATTGCCCGAAGCACATCATGATTACATCCATGAATGAGTACAATTCTGAAGTTTATAAATCTGATTGAATTTTGACTGGAGAATATTTTTCTTGTCCTTCCATGTTTCTAACTCGCCCCTAAAGCAGCAGTGTAGAAAGTGGAAGTTTACCAAATTATCGAATCTGATTACTACCACAAACGTGAGAGAAAGGTATAGACCCATTTCAGCTGGAGTCTACCGAATGGCTCAAACCCAATTCGATCAAAACCTACCAAACGGTGATGCCCTGCTTCGGCAGGGATGCACCGAAGGGCATGCTCTGCTTTGGCAGAGGCTTTGGCTAGAGCCTACCAAACCCATTTCGGGTATGTCTCTTTCACAATCCAATTTCAAGTTTGTTTTTACAACATATGGTAAAATCAGGGCTTGCCAGAGTGTGGCTCATGCCCGAAGCATGATCCTTGGCACCTAAGACCTAAAACTTCAAGAATAAAGGATATTGTTCCCGAACCTCAACACTGCAGAATCTACTTTTGTCTTAATAGAATAAATCATTGGTTATGCACCTGTTCGTGCCCCTACCAATGTTGTTGAGAAGTACCATTCTCGTAGTCAATATGCGAGATTGATTTTGCTCCACCTAACATTTTTGGAAAAGCAGAATTTTGACATGGATGACCTTGTTGGTCGAATCCCCTTAGTAAACAATTTACTTTGTGAACATTCTTCCATGTTCTTGGATTCATGTTTGGTGTTTGTTTTACTTATGGATAATCTTATTGATATTGTCCTCGAATACGAGTTAATTGAATCATGTTTCTTGTATACATGTGACCAAATTCAATTAAACACGTGATTAGGTAGGAATGTGGGGAAGTTAGTTGTCTAGATGAATGCGATACTACGGACACTAACTTTATACCTAAATCACATCTCTAACAACGACTTCAGGTCTATCCAACCTAATTAACAACATTGGCACGCTCCTCGTTGTATAAATGGTACTGAATTACCATTTAAGGGTCCTTAAATTCTCCGTTTGGTTTAGTTTTTAAGGATATTCAAGAGAACAATGATCATCAATGAAACCACTAAAGAAAATATAGTGAAATATCTTTGCACCACCTCCAAAAATGAGCATGAAGCTTTGATTTGTGGCCAATGGGTTGTCTCCCAATTGGAAACACACCAAATGTGGCCGTCCTGGAGCCGGGTGATTCGAGCAGTTTACTTGTTTTGGCATGACCTTTTGGGACACTTAGGTCGAATAATGATGCTACGATGAATCTCCCTACCCGAAGTAAGGATCTTGTGCCTACAAGCACACTTTGCCAAAACCCGCTCGTTTTGGGAAATTTGATTTCTAAATCATCCCTAGCAAAGATACGAAACGACTATCTTTTCACAGTGGATTCAAGAGAATGTATGTGGACTAATCCAACCAAAATGTGGACCATATAAATACCTATGGTTTAGGTTGATGAATGGACAAACTGGTCACATGTTTGTCCACACACATTGATGCTAAACCTCCTGGCCGATTAAAGGCTCACCACCCTACTTATTCCTTAAAGTCCGGGAGACTGGATAATGTCAGAGAGTTTATATCGATGGTTTTCGATAAAGTATTGCATGTATTTTGGGTTTATAATTAAACATTGAGTTCCCATGTTCACCTCAAATAGTCTCGCCTAGTGATCATAAAGCGCAATTTAAATGATCGCCTGAATTTTAGTGAAATGTACCAAGTTTTCGATTTTTTGCTATGTTGGTCTGCTTTGAGGCACATTGCCACCCAACCTATTTGACGTTACAATTGGTTACTGGGTATGAACCTGACGATTTTTTGTATTTACGCATTTGGGTGTGCATTCCATGTGCCAAGTTGTGTCGCCGCAACGTACCAATATACGTCATCAACGAAGGATGTGAATCCTTATCGATTATGTCCTTCACACTAGCTCTCTTAGAGCCTTTGAATGCGATCTCTTTACCTCTAATTTGCGGGTTGTCACTTCAATAAGACAGTCTTCCTGCAGTTAGGGGGAGATAAGAACGTCAACATTCCTGGAGAACGGTGCGAAATTGCATAGACATTGCCTACTATGTCTCATCTCGATCCTCGTACTGCACAAGTATGATAAGCAAGTGTAATGAATTCTAGCTTTCAGAATGTTGCCCCAAATTCATTCATCTGATTTAGCTGAATGACGAGATCATATACCAGCTGCAAACGTGCCTGCAAGGATATATGTACTTAATGGACCTCTAGTCAACATCCATGGAGGATGTGCCGCCCCTGTTGGATGGTTTGGACGCTTCTATTGAACGGTCCAGTACATTGGCGGATAGTCAATCAATCTGTCTTAGCCTGAAGCACGACAGATCACTCGGTTCGTTGGATTCACTTCCCTAGAAAAGGAAGACATGGCACAACAATGAATCTATACTTGATTGTTGTCTCAAATCATTTCCATCTCATGAGATTAATCCTGATTACTCCTGAGACTTGAAGTTCTTGGTCCTGTATACTAGTTTAGATGAGCTGAATGGAATTGAAATGAGATTACCATCGATGATGTTTTCACTTATATGGTAGCTACCGACATAAATAAAAAGCGACGATATCGAACCGTGTTCCGTTGATTAAGTGACAACGTAGAATTGATTCGACAACTGAAATTACAATCCAGGTCAAATTCCTTACCACAGTATGTTTTGGACTTATCATTCCTACACTGCCCTAGGTAACCTTGTTGTGTTACAAGTGGGAAAAGAAGTGTAATGAAATGAATGAAATAGTGTGATATGATGCACACCTTACGATGCAATCAAACGTCATGTGATTGATAACAACATTATGAAATGTGGTTAGTGTTTTCTCCATGGGGATATAAATATGGAGATTTACATGTAAATTCCCGAAGAATTACATTGACTGACTCAAATAGTTTCAAACCACGAAACACCCTTTAAACTTGTTTGAGACGTTCACTTACGGATTGAAAAACCTGATGTGGTATACCCATCTACGTGATTATTTGATCAGTTAGGGATGAATTATGCCCTTACGTGTTAAACTATGAAGGATATTGGGAAAACTCTTTTATGCTTTGACTTGAAGTTCAAGCGCTGTCCTGACGGTATTTTGGTCTACTAGTCGAACTACACCCCAAATGTGTTACGTTTGAGTATACCTATGATCGCCATACGTTATATGCAAATGAGACCCTTGAAAAGGTTATGGAATCTGAAATTCCATATCTAACTTTGCGCTTCATTGTACTTAGGTCATTGTATTAAACAGGACATCTCATTTGCTATTAAGATACAGCACCGCGCCTACACGCAATCACTGAATTGGTATTAAAGATGTACCCTAAAGGTACTATGAGGGCAAATCCCAACCTATCTCGAGCGAATCCAACCCCCTAATCCTTGAAATGATGCTTGCCTTATTATTATGTTGACCCAGGTTACTTATCAAACCCGCACAAGGTAAAACCCCTAAATGATTATGTCTTTACCGTTAAGGATATCACAATATCTTGAAGGTCCACGATATGACCTTAGTTGCGAAATCTTCGAATCGTTCCAAGACTCACCTTATTTCACTACGCCACATGTGAGACATGGTTAGGAGTTCTTGTTGAGCATATTCGAAGTACTTGCTATGTTTTCATGCATCATTGAGTCCAGACGACAATCCATGAAGACTATGCCGTATGTATCCACCCAACCAAGCCATGATACATCAACAAAGTCAATGCCAAGACATATTGCATCTACATCTACATCAGCAAAGCATCAGGAGATTGAAGTCATTGCCGACCTCTACACAACGTCACTGCAGAAGTCAACCTTCCAGAAGCTTATCCCAGGAATCGGTATGCCTAACTATTCATATGCAATGCTTGTAGTTCTCATTTGGAAGTTATGTCAAACTCAGGGGGAGTATCCAGAAGTATACTCACTTGATCTTAATGTACTCTTTTTCCCTATGATTATGAGCATTTTTCCCCCTGAGTTTTTGCTACCTAAATAGGTTTTAACGAGGCACCCATCTTAGGCGGATCATACCTTTATGAGCTCTTCTACTTGCATCTAGAAGACATACAATTTTGACTTAATGCAACTTCTCACTTTTCTCCTTAGCTTATGGGTTTTCTCCCACCTTGGGTTTTACCATAGTGAGGTTTTGTGAGTTTTACCTTTTTATACATTCTTCCGTTGATTTAAGACTCGTATTCGCTCATTGTTCCAACTACTTCATCAACTTTACTTACTTCATCGTTGAAGACCTGATGCGCCATTTACTTGAGTATTTACACACTCAAGGAGAAGTGTTGTAGTCCTATTATATTACGAATTTGATTGTGTAAATTCTAACATAACTAAGGATTATCTTTTATATTCCCATTAGTAGTTAATATCCTATTAGAGTTGTAATTCTAAAATGGTAAGGAATTAACCTTCCCTACTACTATAAATAAATGCACAATGAGGTGGAATAGCACACACCCACAATTACACATCTCTCTCTTCTCTCTCTATGTCGCTCTCTCTCTATGGCCTCCATAATTGTTCAGTAAACTATGCCTACAACATTTACCACATTCATATTGTTGAAACACAAATAAAAAAGTACTAATTTCAATCAACCATGTTTGGGAAAACCCTAACAACCGCACATTATTACGAAGTGGTAACAAAATAAAAGACAACGGGATCTGTAAAATTAATGGGAGCCACATTTAGGCTCAATGGCAAATGGACCAACTGAGTAGGGACTGAATGAGAGTTTTTTGGTGACAAATGGCCTCAAGATTGCACATTTTTGTCCAGTGTGGAAATTAGGGCTGGTTTGGTATTGCTGTGCTTTGAAAAAAAGCTGCTGTGAGAATAAGCTGAAAAATGTGTGAGAGACTTAACAACTGAAAGCAACAAGAAACCATCGAAACTCTCATATGTTGGAGCACCATATTAGTGAGGAGACAACCATGTAAGACTTTCAAAATAGTTAGGCTTTACCTTGTTTGTATTCGATAAGACCAAATAACTCTCCCCCCAACCACTTGGATATCAAAGTTTAACAAGTGAGAATAAGTCTCTTTAGCTCTGAGAATACCAAAGAGAGCCAGACTAACATAAAGAGTCTAAAATGCCTACAATGTAAGAGGATTAGTTGTAATTAAAGCAGCAACTTTAGGAAAATTAGTAGTGAAATCCGACAGTAATTCCCAATCAAAACCGCATATAAAGTCTCTTACTAGGCTCTAACCATATGAGCAAGAGCATTATGGATGTCATACAGAAAATTAAGGACATGCCCAACCAATTATCTGGCCAAAAAGAAACTTGAAACCCATCACCCACAATCCAAGTAGACGTGAAGAGATAATAAAGATAACTTTTTGGGTAAATTACATAGTACCCCCACAGGTTTGAGGTCTATTACAACCTCATATAACATTTCAATTTCATACATTCGTTAGAAAATCAGTTAAGTAAACCGTTAAGTGATGACGTGGCAAATATGAGGTACTGATGTGGTTGCCAACTTTTCATCAAGTAAATAAAAAATAATAAAAAAGGAATAGTTATTTAAAAACTATTTTTTAATAATTAAAAACTTTAAAAATGAAAAAGAGGATCTGGGGGTGAAGGATTTTGGCCTTCTTCGTCCCCAATACCACCACCACAACCCGACGGAAAAAGAGGTCATCGACGCCGCACCTGTCTGCTAACTACGCTTCCAATTACCACCACAACAACCCGATATCTCACACCTCTCGTCGTAGCTTGGTCCATTACGTCACTCCGAGTTCGATCTCGACATGACTCAACAGATCGAGAGGCTGATTTGGCAATGGGGCACCACCCATTTTAGCCCTAACACCTCGATTTCGTCCGACGAGGTTGATGTGGACAACCCCCATGCCTCGATGTTCCCACGCTGAAGCTTTGTGTTGTTTGTGACCGACGAGGTCGCGACAGACTCTCCAAAGACGGTGATTGACGATGGAAAGCCGTAGTGGTGCAAGAGGCTGCCGAAGCTGTCGCGGCGGCATCGTCTGCGACGGAAGAAGCCGATGAGGAGGGAGAAGAGATGGGAAATGATGCGTAGTCAACAGAGACATGTGGGGCATCGAGGACTGCGGAGCCGGTGAGGTTGTTGTTGAGTCAAACCATTTAAAACTTGGCCAAAACAATGTCGTTTTGAGTCAAACCATTTAAAACAAAATAATTAAAAGCAAGTCTTATTAAGCAACGTGAAGGAGATCAAGAGAGTATATTCTCCACCCAATCCCATTTTGCATTCACTTTCTCGAATTGGGTAATTCTCAATTATAATTCCATTTTTCTTCTATCACCATCCAACCGATCACTAGGCCACCACCAACTGCTTCACGCCTCCACATGTCTAAATTAATCATAGAGGATGTTAAAATTGATGTGTATGGGATGAAAAATTTAAATTCATAATGAATTATAGTTATTGTTAATTTGTTTTGTTGTAATTCTTTTTATATAGTTTGGATCATATGTAAGTTAACTTATCTATTTTTTTAGCTTCATCAATTGACATGGTTTTTGTTTTGATTAATTGATGTGTAGAAATTAGAAGTATGAAATGATATTACAAGGGAAAATCATCATCGATCAGTTTAGACAATCCTATTCCAAATAGTTCAATTCAAATTTTGGATATTTCAACTCCAATTTTGGATAGTTTAAATCATCATCGATATGTTTTTTCTTATATTAACAATGAAACTATTGTGGATGCAAATTTCTTCCTCTTTGATCTTGGACAATTTTGCACCTACAAAACAATTAACACCTTAGGTTAAGGTCAAGAGCCTCACGCGCCCACGATGAATGGGGGGGGCTTTGGCCGAAGAACCTCCGATGCCAAAGTTAGAATTTAGAGAGAAAGAGTGTTTAGAGAATTTTGGGATTATTGCCAAAGTGTTGGAGTGAATATTTGGTGAAAATAGGAGCCTATTTATAGGGCTAGGTTGGTTTAGGTTTTATTTTGGTTTAATTAGCCAATTAATTGGCTAATTAAACATAAAAGGAAATATTTTTGTGGTTATGGAATTAATTGGCTAATAAAAAGGAAGAAATGGTGAAAAAGGTAGAAAAAGTGATGGATTAGATTTTGAATGGGGATAGCCGGCCATGTGGTGTTTTAGGGTTGAATTGGATGTGTTTTGTGGTTATTTGGATATAATGGATGGTTTAAATTAGGCAATAAACCCATTAATTAGCCAATTAACATAATTTAAAAGGAATGTGTTTGGGAATTACCTTGTTGAAAGGATTTGATGAGATGGACTTTGAATTGTTACCTATTTTGGGCACTTCTGTCTTGGTTGAAATAGGGTTGCCCGCTGCTTGCGCGTAGGAACCTCGTTATACTGCAAGGGTATTTTTGTCCTTTTTGTCAAAAAATCCACGTGTCGCCTTGAGAATATTTTTGGCTCCACAAATGCCCCCACACCTGTTGGGCTGCTCGCAGAAAAGGGCAGCAGGTGTAGAGATCTTCTTGCTTTAGGAAACTTATGACTGTTTCCTACAATGAATCTTTTAGGTTTAATTAGGAGTTACCAAATAATTAAAAAGGGAAAATGGTGGAAAAGGTAGAGAATATGATAGGCTCTTTTTGGATGGGAATGGCCGGCCCTTGGTGTGATTTTTGGGGTATAATGGGTGATTAATTTGGTGATTAATAAATTAATTAGGAATTAATTCATTAATTAGCCAATTAATCTCTATTTTTATGGGATAATTTATGGGTTATGAAGTAATTACCTATAATGAGGATGGATGAGATAAATTGGAATTGGTTACCTTTTTTGGAGCATTTTTGACTTGGTTGAGGATGATTGTCCGCCGCTCGCGCGTAGGAATCTTGGTATGCCTCAAGGGTATTTTTGTCCTCTTTTACCAAAAAATCACCGTGTCGCCTTGTGATTATTTTTGGTTCCACAACTATCATCATACGTTTTCAAAGAATGAAACCTCATCGTGGATAAAAATTTAGTCCTTGTAGCTTGTAGTGTTGTTTGTACAAAGCTTATGAATGAAAGGTTTGTAGTCTATTGTACAATTTCTCAGTATTATCGTCTTTGAGCTTTTATATTAGGACCACTTTGTGTTAAAATCTTGGATCCCCCACTACTTCTATGCATTCTTCATGTCACATATAAACTCATTTCATCACCATCGCTACATTAGTTTTGCTAGTGTGATAGGGCTCTTTGATCGTTCAGCAGTGAAATATGAAGAAATTGTAAATTTTAATAATAATTTTGAGAAATTGAGCCTACGGTTACCAAGAAAAGAAATTTGGGAAATTTAGGCAGAGATTTTGATTTCTTTGCTTTTGTGCAGTGGAATATTTGTGGTTTTAGATGTTTCAGCCCGTAGGAGCTCCTGCCATGTCAATGATAGAGAATAGAGTGTAAAAGGTAAATTGAAATCATACAACTGTGTCTGACCACCAATCTTTGAAGAAAGACTATGATAAAAAGAAAATCTTATTGTAATTTTGGCCAATTGCCTCTCTTTTACAATATGTAGATTATTCCATCGTTAAAAGAAGCTGGACTTTTATTTTATATTATAGCCTGAATATACCATAAGATAGTACATCAGGACCAAAAGAAGTACCGCAGGAGCAGAGACATCAACAATTATAGATGCAGTAACAAGCGTAGTCAGTGCCTGCACGGTTCGCAATGCATGTATGTCCTTGGTCATGGTGTTTGTTAAAGCACTTCTCCCCGCAATCCAATAACGTGCACTTGCTTGGATACAGTTGCTCTTGGCATCTCTTTTGTGCGTAAGCTTGTCGCAGGTTTCCATGCTTAAAAGCAACTGCAAAATTATAAGACAGTTGAATAAGCGCAAATAAGTTTTGTTTTTCACAAATATAAACCAAATTTTAATTTAATTTATAGAGCGTGATAAAATTTAAAATGGTTTGCGTGTGTGTTATTTAGCTCTAGCTCCTAACTTAATTGAAGAAAAAGGAGAAGGGGGTAAGAGATGGGCTATAGAGTACGAAGATTACATTCATGTTTCTTTAACTATTTACAGTCATGCATCTCAAACACACTGGTTAAACTAGCGAGTATTGTTGAAAGCGTCATATTAAACTGACTTGCCAAAATAATTTTGGGATTTAACATTTGTTGTATCGACAAATCACTATAGCCAGCCTTTAACATGTTAATGTAAATACTTGAGATATGCAAGAAAATAATGATTTTGAAATTATCATAAGCCCAAAAGAAAAACAAACAAAACGCCAAAACAACTACAAAGGATAAGCCAAACATACCTGAGAAAATAACAAGAAGGAGAATGAAATGGACGAATGAAAATTTAGACATCTCTAGCACTTGTGTTTATTAGCTAAAAAAGTATTTGTATTTCACTCTGTGGGATGGTAAATTACAAGTGTCTATGGACAATATATAGGGAGGGTGGAGATTATTATTCAACGAGTATTTTGAGATTATAATATTTCCTTATACTAAAATCCTAGCTTGATTCAAATAATCTATTTAATTTGTTAAAAGATCTTATTGATTTAATTCATAAAATTACTGGCGTACATGCATGTGATCCAAATTTGTAAAAGTATCAGTGATAAACTTCCCCTTTGTATTTGATTCAGGTTTCTGCCCTTCATGAATATAAAAGGCTACTTTGACCAAAAAAGCTTACTTTGCAAATTCCAAATATTTCTTGGTTTCATATTGATTGAGAATTGAAGCTATCTTATTTTGGTATTTTAGAGGACAAAAACTACTTAGTAAATTTAGTTATGCATTCAACAAGTGGCCTCTACCACTGTGGTCCTCTATCACTGTGTGTTTGAATGTCGTCGGCTTCCTAATCTAACATCTAATCTAATAAATCAATCGTTTGATATAAAAATAAAAAAATAAAATTTAGTTATGCATTCATGTGGATAGTTGGCTGACTTTGTCTTTGTGACTGAAGGGCTGGGAAGCAGATGATGTAACGGCGCTTAACTGTTGCATGACTCGAGTATACATGTGAAGTACAAGTAGTAGATAGGGTTCGGATATACAAAGTTTGTTTTTTTAATTTATTGCGTTTCGGATTCAAATCCTACTCCCTTCTCTAGTGGCCAAAAAAATATTTAAACGAGAAAATTTGACTAGTATTGAGAAGCAACGAAACAAAGGGCTCGGAAGCAGAAAATGTAATGACCCTTAATAATTACATGACTCAAGTTTATAAAGTGATGAATTGCCTGATAAATACATATTTTGTTCAACTCCTTGTGTTTTTAGTTTAAACTCTACATCCTTCCCTTAAGTTATATTATCGTTTGTCTCCTCTCCGATTGATAGCGATACTGCAAGCTGGAAAATGGATGTCATTAATCATAACAGAACTAGGAAAACAAGAAATGAAGAACAACTAGAGAATTGAAGAAGAAGGGAAGCAATGAATTGAGAGAGAGACTTCATATTTCTGAGTAAAATATACACTGAATGAATTGAATTGAATCTTACACTAGCATAGGAGCTTATATAGCCTATCTGTGCTAACTAACTCCAACAACCAATCCTAACAACCTGAATTAGTTACGACAATACCAACAAACTAAATGCCAAGTCATCAGCCAAGTCATCAATCCTCAATTGTAATTTTGCCATGTCATTAGTTGATTGCCAAGCCATTAGTACAGTCAATATTCCCCCTATATCTCAACTAGGATTTCCTAGTTGCAGATTGTAGCAATGCTTGGTAAAGGTTGGACCATACCCTTTGTCAAAATGTCAGTTGCTTGATCATCCGTGGGAATATACACTACATCCAAATCACCTTGTTGTACTTTCTCTCAGACAAAATGATAATCGATGTCCAAACATTCTTGAATGAAACAAAGGATTGGCACTTAGTGATATTGCAGACATGTTATCACAATGTTGGAATTTAAGGTTTTTATTTGAGTTACAATTTCCCTTATTTGGAAGTTTCTAATAGAAACCACTTTATGTGGGGTACAAGGCATGAATCTCCACTTGACTATCAAGAAGCTGATAAACCATTGAAGCCAACAATGGCATGGAAGAGCTAAATAAGCCTACACCATGATCTTCATTTGAAGACATATGCACGAAGCATTACCAACAGAAGTACATCCTGAACGAGGATTCCATGGCTCTTTGGCTCTCTCCTATGGATCGTCTAATCATGAAAGATATTGCCCGAAGCACATCATGATTACATCCATGAATGAGTACAATTCTGAAGCTTATAAATCTGATTGAATTTTGACTGGAGAATATTTTTCTCGTCCTTCCATGTTTCTAACTCGCCCCTGAAGCAGCAATGTAGAAAGTGGAAGTTTACCAAATTATCGAATCTGATTACTACCACAAACGTGAGAGAAATGTATAGACCCATTTCGGCTGGAGTCTACCGAATGGCTCAAACCCAATTGGGTCAAAACCTATTGAACGGTGATGCCCTGCTTCGGTAGGGATGCACCGAAGGGCATGCTCTGCTTTGGCAGAGGCTTTGGCTAGAGCCTACCAAACCCATTTCGGGTATGTCTCTTTCACAATCCAATTTCAAGTTTGTTTTTACAACATATGGTAAAATCAGGGCCTGCCAGAGTGTGGCTCATGCCCGAAGCATGATCCTTGGCACATAAGACCTAAAACTTCAAGAATAAAGGATATTGTTCCCGAACCTCAACACTGCAGAATCTACTTTTGTCTTAATGGAATAAATCATTGGTTATGCACCTGTTCGTGCCCCTACCAATGTTGTTGAGAAGTACCATTCTCATAGTCAATATGCGAGATTGATTTTGCTCCACCTAACATCGTTGGAAGAGCAGAATTTTAACATGGATGACCGTGTTGGTCGAATCCCCTTAGTAAACCATTTACTTTGTGAACATTCTTCCATGTTCTTGGATTCATGTTTGGTGTTTGTTTTACTTATGGATAATCTTATTGATATTGTCCTCGAATACGAGTTAATTGAATCATGTTTCTTGTATACATGTGACCAAATTCAATTAAACACGTGATTAGGTTGGAATGTGGGGAAGTTAGTTGTCTAGATCAATGCGATACTACGGACACTAACTTTATACCTAAATCACATCTCTAACAACGACTTCAGGTCTATCCAACCTAATTAACAACATTGGCACGCTCCTCGTTGTATAAATGGTACTGAATTACCATTTAAGGGTCCTTAAATTCTCCGTTTGGTTTAGTTTTTAAGGATATTCAAGAGAACAATGATCATCAATGAAACCACTAAAGAAAATATAGTGAAATATCTTTGCACCACCTTCAAAAATGAGCATGAAGCTTTGATTTGTGGCCAATGGGTTGTCTCCCAATTGGAAACACACCAAATGTGGCCGTCTTGGAGTCGGGTGATTCGAGCAGTTTACTTGTTTTGGCACGACCTTTTGGGACACTTAGGTCGAACAATGATGTTGCGATGAATCTCCTTACCCGAAGTAAGGATCTTGTGCCTACAAGCACACTTTGCCAAAACCCGCTCGTTTTGGGAAATTTGATTTCTAAATCATCCCTAGCAAAGATACGAAACAACTATCTTTTCACAGTGGATTCAAGAGAATGTATGTGGACTAATCCAACCAAAATGTGGACCATATAAATACCTATGGTTTTGGTTGATGAATGGACAAACTGGTCACATGTTTGTCCACACACATTGATGCTAAACCTCATGGCCGATTAAAGGCTCACCACCCTACTTATTCCTTAAAGTCCGGGAGACTGGATAATGTCAGAGAGTTTATATCGATGGTTTTCGATAAAGTATTGCATGTATTTTGGGTTTATAATTAAACATCGAGTTCCCATGTTCACCTCAAATAGTCTCGCCTAGTGATCATAAAGCGCAATTTAAATGATCGCCTGAATTTTGGTGAAACGTACCAAGTTTTCGATTTTTTGCTTAAGGTTATACAATCATGTACGCAACTATGTTGGTCTACTTTGAGGCCCATTGCCACCCAACCTATTTGACGTTACAGTTGGTTACTGGGTACGAACCTGACGATTTTTTGTATTTACGCATTTGGGTGTGCATTCCATGTGCCAAGTTGTGCCGCCGCAACATACCAATATAAGTCCTCAACGAAGGATGTGAATCTTTATCGATTATGTCATTCACACTAGCTCTCTTAGAGCCTTTGAATGTGATCTCTTTACCTTTAATTTGCGGGTTGTCACTTCAATGAGACAGTCTTCCTGCCGTTAGGGGGAGATAAGAACGTCAACATTCCTGGAGAATAGTGCGAACGTCAACATTGCCTGCTATGTCTCATCTCGATCCTCGTACCGCACAAGTATGATAAGCAAGTGTAATGAATTCTATGATAAGCAAGTGTAATGAATTCTAGCTTTCAGAATGTTGCCCCAAATTCATTCATCTGATTTAGCTGAAGTGACGAGATCATATACTAGCTGCAAACGTGCCTGCAAGGATAGATGTACTTAATGGACCTCTAGTCAACATCCATTGAGGATGTGCCGCCCCTGTTGGATGGTTTGGACGCTTCTATTGAACGGTCCAGTACATTGGCGGATAGTCAATCAATCTGTCTTAGCCTGAAGCACGACAGATCACTCGGTTCGTAGGATTCACTTCCTTAGAAAAGGAAGACATGGCACAACAATGAATTTATACTTGATTGCTGTCTCAAATCATTTCCATCTCATGAGATTAATCCTGATTACTCTCGAGACTTGAAGTTCTTGGTCCTGTATACTAGTTTAGATGAGCTAAATGGAATTGAAATGAGATTACCATCGATGATATTTTCACTTATATGGTAGCTACCGACATAAATAAAAAGCGACGATATCGAACCGTGTTCCGTTGATTAAGTGACAACGTAGAACTGATTGGACAACCGAAATTACAATCCAGGTCAAATTCCTTACCACATTATGTTTTGGACTTATCATTCCTACACTGCCCTAGGTAACCTTGTTGTGTTACAAGTGGGAAAAGAAGTGTAATGAAATTAATGAAATAGTGTGATATGATGCACACCTTACGATGCAATCAAACGTCATGTGATTGATAACAACATTCTGAAATGTGGTTAGTGTTTTCTCCATGGGGATATAAATACGGAGATTTACATGTAAATTCCCGAAGAATTACATTGACTGACTCAAATAGTTCCAAATCACGGAACACCCTTTAAACTTGTTTGAGGCGTTCACTTACGGATTGAAAAACCTGATGTGGTATACCCCTCTACGTGATTATTTGATCAGTTAGGGATGAATTATGCCCTTGCGTGTTAAACTATGAAGGATATTGGGAAAACTCTTTTATGCTTTGACTTGAAATTCAAGCGCTGTCCTGACGGTATTTTGGTCTACTAGTCGAACTACACCCCAAATGTGTTACGTTTGAGTATACCTATGATCGCCATATGTTATATGCAAATGAGACCCTTGAAAAGGTTATGGAATCTGAAATTCCATATCTAAGTTCAACTTTGCGCTTCATTGTACTTAGGTCATTGTATTAAACATGACATCTCATTCGCTGTTAAGATACAGCACCGCGCCTACAAGCAATCACTGAATTGGTATTAAAGATGTACCCTAAAGGTACTATGAGGGCAAATCCCAACCTATCTCGAGCGAATCCAACCCCCTAATCCTTGAAATGATGCTTGCCTTATTGTTATGTTGACCCAGGTTACTTATCAAACCCGCACAAGGTAAAATCCCCAAATGATTATGTCTTTACCGTTAAGGATATCACAATATCTTGAAGGTCCACGATATGACCTTAGTTGCGAAATGTTCGAATCGTTCCAAAACTCACCTTATTTCATTATGCCACATGTGAGACATGGTTAGGAGTTCTTGTTGAGCATATTCGAAGTACTTGCTATGTTTTCATGCATCATTGAGTCCAGACGACAATCCATGAAGACTATGCCGCATGTATCCACCCAACCAAGCCATGATACATCAACAAAGTCAATGCCAAGACATATTACATCTACATCAGCAAAGCATCAGGAGATTGAAGTCATTGCCGACCTCTACACAACGTCATTGTAGAAGTCAACCTTCCAGAAGCTTATCCCAGGAATCGGTATGCCTAACTATTCATATGCCATGCTTGTAGTTCTCATTTGGAAGTTATGTCAAACTTAGGGGGAGTATCCAGAAGTATACTCACTTGATCTTAATGTACTCTTTTTCCCTATGATTATGAGCATTTTTCCCATTGAGTTTTTGCTACCTAAATAGGTTTTAACGAGGCACCCATCTTAGGCTGATCATACCTTTGTGAGCTCTTCTACTTGCATCTTGAAGACATACAATTTTGACTTAATGCAACTTCTCACTTTTCTCCTTAGCCTATGGGTTTTCTCCCACCTTGGGTTTTACCATAGCGAGGTTTTGTGAGTTTTACCTTTTTATACATTCTTCCGTTGATTTAAGACTCGTATTCGCTCATTGTTCCAACTACTTCATCAACTTTACTTACTTCATCGTTGAAGACCTGATGCACCATTTACTTGAGTATTTACACACTCAAGGGGGAGTGTTGCAGTCCTATTAGATTACGAATTTGATCGTGTAAATCCTAACATAACTAAGGATTATCTTTTATATTCCCATTAGTAGTTAATATCCTATTAGAGTTGTAATTCTAAAATGGTAAGGAATTAACCTTCCCTACTACTATAAATAAAGTCACAATGAGGTGGAATAGCACACACCCACAATTACACATCTCTCTCTTCTCTCTCTATGTCGCTCTCTCTCTATGGCCTTCATAATTGTTCAGTAAATTATGCTTACAACATTTACCACATTCATATTATTGAAACACAAATAAAAAAGTACTAATTTCAATCAACCATGTTTGGGAAAACCCTAACAACCGCACATTATTACGAAGTGGTAACAAAATAAAAGACAACGGGATCTGTAAAATTAATGGGAGCCACATTTAGGCTCAATGGCAAATGGACCAACTGAGTAGGGACTGAATGAGAGTTTTTTGGTGACAAATGTCTTCACTGGCCTCAAGATTGCACATTTCTGTCCAGCGTGGAAATTAGGGCTGGTTTGGTATTGCTGTGCTTTGAAAAAAAAGTTGTTGTGAGAATAAGCGGCTGTACTGTGAAAATAAGCGGCTGTGAAATAAATCAGCAAAGTGTTTGGTAAACTTTTTTTTGTAAAAGTGCTTTTGGAAAAAAAAAAACAGTCTGATAGTGGGTCTTTTCATTAAATGAGCACTGTAGCTCCGTGTGCTTTGAAAAAAAGCCAGTTTTCCAAAGCTGCAAATAGCAGCTTCAACTTTTTCCTTTGATTTCAGCTTATTCTCACAGCAGCTTCCAAAATAAGCCCTTTTTTTTTAGTTTACCAATCACCTAAAACCCTCACAGCTTTTTTTCATGGGTGCTTTTTTTTAAGCACCTCACTCCCAAACCACTCCTTAGTTGGCTTCGAGCAAAAGGTCAACGGTGATGTAAAAAGTGAAACCCTGCACTTTATGCGACAAAGAGGTGATGATATTCTTAGGGGTTACTATGAGGAAATAGCCTCTCTTGTCTGTCTTGGCTTTAACTACCACTGAGTTCTTAGAATTACTGCACAACAACTTTATAGTAGCATCTGCCACAGAAACAAAAAATGAAAGATGAAATCTAAAAAACCAAAAGCAAGTCATAAAAGATCTAAACCCTAAAAATTGGTATTTATGGTAGTAACATGTGGATCAATAGGCATATTTTCTTGGAAGAGTAATGGAATTAATCATGATCAATTGTTCAATGTGTTAGACAGTGTGTCAACATTCAACAATGAAATCAATTTTGTGAAATAGAAATGTCATATGTGATTAAAGGTATAAAAATATATAACGAAAGCTAACTTGGACTAACCTTGAAGTGGCGAGGCACCCACAAGGGTGTCAAACCTAGAGTACTTGCGGGACTTGCAATAACACAACTCATCCAACCGCTATGAAGCTCTTTAGTGGTGCCTGGGGAGATGGAGAATGACTAAGGGGTTGAATCGGGGTGCAAGCAGGTGAGGGAACTGGTGCACTATTGGGAACGTGGTTACTTAATGGTTGAGCCGGTGCTTGGTTTGGTGGGTGAATAGGTGAACAATTAGGTGAGTTAACTGGTGTTTGGCTTGGCAGGTGAATCGATGAATGGCTAGGTGAGTGAACTGGTGGTGGGTGAACCGAAGCATGGCTTGAAGGATGAACATGAGAGTGGGTTGGAGGGTGGACTAATGAGTGGCTCGGTGTGTGATGGTAGTGGTGGTGGCTATGTCGGTGACTAGGAGGATATGAGCCGGGGAAGCTATCGGGTGAAGGTTTTGACCTAACACTATGAAGCTGCTAAATAAAAGCATAGACAGTTGCACGAGCATTATAGCTTGAGCTGCATGGAAACTCATCTTCTCTTTTCGTCCTGTATTTCTTTTTCTTGAGAAAGATCGGCGAGAAACTGAAAAGAGATATGGGGTGAGGGGACCAAGTTAGTGAATTTATAAGGTGTTTAACGATGTAGTTTAAAGCAAATATTAAGTTAATTAGCTATTTTTGCAATCAAAAATTCTAAAGTGATTATTGAGCTGAGAAAGTTTGTTAACAATTATCTCCATAAGTTTTGGAATATATCTGTCTAAAAATTAGACTTCAATAACTCTTTGTTATTGAATTGATTGTATGCAAGCAAAAAGTCTATCAAATTTGCTACATGATTGAAACTTACATTTTCAACTCTTTTTTTAATGAAATTTTAAGCTGAAATATTTATGAAATTTCTTTGAAGTCGGGTGCTGTAATAGTGAGTACTTTTTTTTTTTTTTGAAAGAAGTACCATATTTATTGCAAATCAAATTGAATATGTACAATCTGATAATAGTGTGCATAATGGGCCTCGATAAAACCTTGTCAGGGCTTTCAACCCGGTCGAAGGGAAAAAAGTGTCCCGCACGATGGAAATAACCTATCCTCAAAAGACAATACATCAAAAGTATAAACTTTCTTCAAACAAAATATCCCTAATCAAATCAGGAGGGTCTTCAAACCATGAAAATGATTGGTTACTACCCACACCCATACGAGCAAGACGGTGTGCAGCAGAGTTGCCTTCCCTCAGCACATGGGTGACCATTTACTGAGGAAAAGACTAAAGTAGATAACGAAGATCGTTAATTATAGGCCCTATCAACGAGCAATCGTCATCCTGCCCTTTCAAGGTAGCCAGTACCAAGCTAGAGTCACCCTCGAAGATGATACTGGAATCACTTAGACAATATTCTTGGACCAATAGCACCGCTTAACGTGCATCAAACAACTCAGCCTCGAAAGTAGAACTTGTCATTCCACTTCCACTGAAGCGAGCTACTACTACTATGAGATCTCCTTCATGATTTTGCAGAACAACACCATAGCCACCTCTCATCTCGTGTTGAACCCAGGCATCATCAAAATTGCATTTGACCCAACCAACACCGAGCTTACTCTACCGTTGGATAGGACAATTGGATTTCTTTGAAGCCGACTTATGCCATTTTTGATACTCATGCAACCAACTTTCCAATTGGACCACCAATTCCTGCGGCAACAACCCTGCTCCATTCCATACCACATCATTCATATCCTTCCACAACATCGAAAAGAGCATCAAACATAGCTCAGAGCCCGATGAGGAAGATTGAATAGCAGTGGTTACTGTTGACCATATCCATCGACAAATCTATGACCCAGTCCGCCAAACCACGTAGCCTTTGCCAAACTACAATCAACACATGTTTTGTCGACTCATCAGATGACCCACAAAGCACACAGAGATTATCCACTTTCACTTTCCATTTAATGAGATTTAACTTTGTAGGTAGGGCATCCAAGCTTGCCTTCCAGGCACAAATCTTAACTTTCCCTGGTACATAAGCATTTCACAGCTTCCTCTACAACTTGTCGCGACCATCATTTGGCAAAGAAGCAGAGACGCTCACATTATCCCCACCCGCAGAGACAATCTCCCTAGCAACATGATAAGCATTCCGCACCAAGAACTTCCCATGACGCTCGTAATGCCAAACTCGTATGTCTCCAATTGTCCGAAAGCTTAACGGAATATTTAAGATTCACTCCACCTCCTCCTGAAAGAATAACTCTTGAAGTAGCTCAACATTCCATTGCCACGAGTGTGAAACTATGAGCTTGTCCACTGTAGCCTCGTTATCCCAGTTCACCGGCAAAGGACTTAACACTTTAAAATAGGAATCTCTCGGTAGCCAATTGTCATGCCAAATCTTGATATTTTCCCCATCTCCCACTTGCCATCGATGCCCTTTAACTATCACATGCCTTGCATTCGCAATACTCCTCCATACATATGACCCATTGGCATTAATCAGAGCATTAAGAAACTCAGTATTTGGGAAGTATCGTGCCTTAAAAACACGATATGCGAGGGAATCGGGTTGGTGGGTAAACCTCCAAGCTTGTTTCGCCAACAGTGCTATGGTGCAAGCATAAAAATCCCTAAATCCCAGCCCCTCTTCGAATTTAGGCTTACACAATTGTCTCCAATTGAACCAATGGATTTTCCTCTAGCCCGAATCACCACTCCACTAAAACCGTGCAATCATCACATTCAGTTATTCACAGAACGATTTAGGAAGAAGAAAGTATTGCATAGAATACATAGGGAACGCTTGAGCCATTATCTTTATAAGCATATCCTGACTCGGGCAACTCAACAAGCCCCACGCCTTGAAGTTTCTTCCAAAGTCGATCCTTGACATGTGAAAAAGCTTCATTCTTCGACTTTCTAATAAGCATCGATAAGCCCAAGTACCTATCGTGAAACTCCACTTTCTTCACTCCCAATTAGTGAGCAAGAAGTTGTTTGTCAACATTATGGAGATTGTTACTAAATGACACACAATTTTTCTCAAAATTCACGGCTTACCCTAATGCCAACTCATACACTCGCAGAACATGCTTGATAATCTGACATTCCTGTAATGTAGCCCTAGTAAACAAAAAAACTATCATTTACAAAAAAGAGATGATGGATGCTCGGGGCTTGGCGACATACTTTGATACCCTTCAAAACGCCTTCAACTTCCACTTTTGTTAGGAGAGTCGATAATCCTTCGGCACACATAACAAATAAATAGAGGGAAAATGGATCCCCTTGTCAAACTCCCGTACCAGGTTGCATATACCCAACTGGATCGCCATTCAGCTTGAAAGAATAAGGCACGGTAGACACACACATCATTATCGTATGGATCCATCTCGGAGAGAAACCCATGCTCATCATTATAACCTCCAAGAACTTCCACTTCAGTCTATCATACACCTTGCTAATATCCAACTTCAAAGCCATATGCCCATTCAACCCCGAAACCCTTTTATGCATGTAATGAGCAACCTCTGCTGCTACTAAGTAATTATCTGAAATCAACCTTCCTGGAATGAAAGCACTTTGAGTAGGTCAAATTATATGAAGGAGAATGGTCTTCAATCTATTGGCTAAAACTTTCGCCAAAATTTTATACAACACATTACATAGGCTGATAAGACGCAACTGAGACATCTTAGTCGCCTCCTTGACTTTGGAATCAAGGTAACGTGTGTACAGTTAATTTTGCGAATGATATGCCCCGATGATACCATTTATCGAATGCCATTACAAACATCAGCCCTTACAGTCACCCAATGTTTTTTATAGAAACCAGGTGACATACCATCAGGTCCAGGAGCCTTAGTGGGATGCAATTAAAAGACGGCACACTTCACCTCCTCATCCGAGATAAGCCTCCCAAGTTCAGAGTTCATATTTTCCATAACCCACGGTGCAACATTACATAAAATATCTTCAAAATCAACAACCTCATTAGACCTGAATAACGTGGTGAAATAATTAACCACCACACGTTCCATACCCCCTTGGTCCTCATGCTACAAACCACTCTCATCCATCAGCCCATGTTACTAGTTTTGTTTTTGTCTTCTATTAGCTTTCTGGTGGAAGTACTTAGTGTTGCGATCACCGAGCCTGACCTAATTCTCCTTCGCCCTTTGGCACCAAAATAATTCATCTTGCTCTAGCAGAAAATTCAACCTTCCAATAAGGGACTTCTTCTGTTCAATCAACTTTTCCATGAAAAGGTAACCCAACATACTGGTAAGCTTGTCTTCAACTTCCCTAATCTCTTGCAGCCCCATCTTGGCATTACTACGAGCCCAATTTTTCAACATCATCATTGTTGCTTTGATTTTCTCCGTAACCTGATATATTGGCGAGCCTTCCACATTTAATTCCCACCCATTCTGGACCCCTCAGCGCATACCTCATGCATGTTCCAAGCCTCCTCGTAACGGAAAAGCCTCTTCCCTCGGTTAATATTACTTCCTTCCCAAGTTAATAAAATTGGAACATGATCAGAAGATGTCTTATTTAAAAGCTGCATTCTAAATTATGGGAAGAGATCAATCCACTCCTAAGAGCCCAATGGACGGTCTAGCCGCACCTTAATACCACCGCCTCTTGTAGTGAACCAAGTGTACTTATTCCTAGAATATCCCAAATCAATGAACCTACACGTCTCCATTATTTCCTGAAAGCCCTCTATTTGTCCATTGCTCCGAAGATTACCCCCTTCCTATTCATTAGCTTGGAGAATCTCAATAAAGTCACCAATACAAAGCCAAGGATGAGTCGCAGTCCCACATAAGGTGCCAAGTAGCTGCCAAGACTTAGCCCGATCACTCACTGCCGGAAAACCATAAAATCCAACGAACCTTCAATACTTCAAATCCCCTGGCATCCCAACATCAAAATCTACATGATTCTGCAAGTAAGACCGCAAGTTCAAGTTAAGTTCTTCCTTCCATAACACATAAAACCCACCCGAGTTATCTCTACTATCTACAGTAAAACTTCGATCAAAGTTCAATTTCAAGCATAGACGTTCCATCTAACGAGCATTGCTTTTAGTCTCGCATAGGAACACTACCATGGGATCTTTACTATGAATTAGGCGTTGAAGCGCATTAACTGCACGGAGGTTCCCAAGCCCTCGACAGTTCCAACTCAAGCAACTCATTGTGCCCGGCGGGGTTGAACTTCGTCGACCTCCGCCGATAAACTAAGCGTCTACACCTTATCCATGAGTTTCCTACGTCCTCCGGGAGGGGCCTCTAACTCCTAACCTTCCCTTAGAAGACGTTTTCCAAGCTCCAGTAAAGGGGACCCGAGATTATCCTGGGGAATGGATAACGAGCTACCTATTAGAAAACCACCCTTTCTGTGATGTCTACGCAATTTCTTCCTTCGCTTCTGCTGGAGCTGCTCAATAATTGGCATAAGATTGAAATGATCTGAGCCCAATTCAAAATTCCCAGCCCCAGGAAAACCCAAAACATTTGCCATCTGGTTACGATTCACATTGTGGTCCACAAGGGCAAAATGCTGACTCAGACCTGATTGGGAGTCGAGGCCCACATAGTTCCAACCCACTGTCTGCCATACGACCGAGAGACCCAGAGCTTAACTGAGATGCATGATTAGGGGAAACGTCCTCACTACCAGCTGGCACAACATTCAAATCAACACCAAATAACTGTGACTCTATAAAATAACATTATAGTACATTAACATATTAATTCATTGATACCTACCATCTAAATTCAAGTCACGTCAAACCATTTTTACCATGTCAAATCAGTTCACATACTTAAATGGGCCAAGCCAAATAAAGGTGTTTAAGTTGTGGTGTGGACCGTTACCATGGTCGAACAAGGCCCAGTAAGGGCTGGACAACCGTCCGAGGCCTAAAAAAATTAGTGGCACCAAAATTATTAGTGTGACATATTTATATACATTTTCATAAGAGTATAAATTTATAAAAATTTTGGTTTAATGACAAAGAAATTTAATTAGAACCAGTGATTTTGTTGTTTGAAATTAATGAGGTCTTGGGTCAAAATATTTAAATTCCAATTTTTACAAAGTTCCTTTCATAATAGTATAAATTTATTAAATTTGGTTAAATGATCAGAAGTTTGATTAGAAGTAATGATTTTTGTATTTAAAATTAGGACAAGAGGTCATAAGTTCGAAATGTTATGTGCATGTTTATTTTTTTCAATTTTTACGAATTTTTATTTGGTTGTTAATTTACTTTTAATTACTAGCTAATAACTATGTGGGTTGCTATTTTTAAACATGCATTCCAATTCAGGTCTAATCTTCAACAACGGGTAATGCGTAGACTAAAATTTTAGACCAAATTTGCAAATCATATGACGTGTCATCAAAAGGTTTAATTTGGTGCCCATGCATTACTTTTACATATCCTTAAAGACTTGAAAATATCATTATTTTTTTAGTCTTATATTGACGAGGTTAGTAAATAAGAAAAAACACCTCACGATTTATACATAAACACTTTAAAAGTTCAGATGGAAGACAAAACTCATAATCTATCTACTTGTAAGCCTGAAATTTTTTGGTTTCCTTCTCTCAATACAAAATAAATTAGTTTTTCCATGTTTATAAATTACTGAGTTTGAAGTGTTTTTCTAAATATAATTTTATCAATGTCTTACGTGTAAAAACAAATAATTTTTTTATATGAAGTGAGGGCACATTTTTTGGCGTCAGCCCGGGACTCAAAAATCTCTAAACCGGCCCTGACCGTTAAGATAGCCCATTGAGCTACTGCTTCTCTAAAGTATTACACCAAAAAGTAACGACGTAGCTGGAACAATCGAAAACGAAATGATAGCCCAAAGAAGCATATAAGATTCTTCATTACAACCTCAAGACGACGATCATAATATCCCGATTCGAAAATTGTCAAAGAGTCTCACTGATCGTGTTTATACATGATATACTACACTAATACCAAGTTCTATCCAAACTTGGAAAGATCTGGCGAACAAATTTTGTAAGTATTTGTAGTCTTGTAGAATGAAGAGAGGTTGCCACAACCCAACTCAACAATACTTGCCAAAAGCATGAGAAGAGCTTAGCTTATTAGTTAGCTACGTTGTTTCCTAGACCTAACTCTCAATTGTTACGATAAAAAAGATGAAGATGCCCTTGTGAAAGTTTGCATGAACAAATATTGCTCCGAAGTACATAATGTATCTTAAGAACATTGGTTTGACCAATTCTTGAGGCTTTTTGCAGTAATAAGAAAGACAAATATGTCTGTTAAGCAACCACAATATGGTCTGGGAAGAATGAAAAGAGGGAAGCACACAAAACCTTGGCCCTTGATAATAAGTCACAAGCGACTTCAACCCACGAAAGTAAGTGGGGAGATAGAGATAAAGGCAGATAAGCTTGCCCACCGTTGTTGTGAAATGATGAAGATTTCCATGCTCTTTTAGACACCATATTTGCCACCGGAGCCATTAAACCACCAAGACTTTACAAGCCTATCTCTGGAGAAGACAAGAAGGATGCGAGATATATTATCAATTCGTGAGACATCTTTCCACTGCTTGCCAGACTTTGCGAAAAATCCTTCATTCCAAAATCCATGAAGGAAAACTAGAGTTTCTTGCCAAGAAACGAGCAATTGATGTATACCCTCGCTAGTCCAAGAGCAAAACAAGGTTGGTTGTGATGAATATTTTAAGAAAATAACACATATTCTAAGAAACTTTGACAGAAAAATATGCTTGTTTGTGCTCATGCTTAATACCTTTGTAAACTGAACAAACCCTTCCATGCAAAATATTCACTACCAATGAGATGGCATCAAGAAGGGTAAATTATGTTTTGCATCCTCAAATTTGGGTAACGAACTTATATCTTATTTTTTGAACATTGCAATGTTATACATTAACTTACGAATTTATTACAATGTCAAACCTCCGTTAGTCAACCTATTAATTTGATCGTAAAATGATGATATGTCAACTGCGAGTCTCGTATTTTTTTTATGTTATATCAAGATTGTGTCCCGTGAAGAAACAACAAATTAAAATTATGAATAATACAATCTTTATATTAAATTCAAAAGACCTAACATTAGCTTCCCCAACCCGTTGCACCGCTGCACTGGATCACAAAACCCATTGCTACCCTACCATACCATTTCATAATTTCATATAATTTTAATTGGTTATTTGTGCACGTGATCTAAATTTGACATCACATCAGTAAAAATGTGGGACCACAATTGACACATTATTTAGTGGTAAATTAACGTATTGATTAACAGATGCCTGACATTACATCGAATTCATAAGTTGATGTATAACATTTGCAATAATTAAAAAATGAGGTATGTGTTTGTTATGTGACCCAAAGTTAAATGTTAAAATATAATTTACCTTGAGAATATGCCAATTATTGAAAATTCCAACAAAATTAGATAAACAAATATAAAATATGCTAAAATCATCATGAATAGGAATTCTCCGAATTTCCAATTATTTTGCTCCCAACTTTAAAAATTAATCTAATAAATCCATTTACAGATAAAGGTTCTAAAATATGTTAGGAGTTAGTTGGGCGGCGGGCTGAGATTTAGTGCCTAGGCGGCTAGGCGGGATCTAGGCGGGCGCCTAGGTGGACTAGGCGGATTTAAGTAAATATATTATATTTCGTGTAAATAAGTGTCTGTTTATACTTAAAATATATATAATTTTATCATAAACTACAAAATAGAATGACATATGTATTATGAAGTATTGGAACATAATGAAATAATGGGGAACAAGCATATAGTGTGTGCTCATTTAAGTATTCAACAAGTCTCTTACAATTCATTGAAAAAAAATTAAATGCAAATTGAAAGTTATCTATTTTCTATCTAAGTGAGTCACAACCTAAGCAGGTGCCTAGGAGGGTATGGGAGGCCTGAGCGGTCTAGGCGAGCGCCTTAGCTAGTCTAGGCGCTCTTTTTTAATTTTCAAATGCTTAGACATTAATTGGGATGGTGACCAGCTACCTAGCGCCTAAGTGGGGCCTAGACGGTGCTAAGCGGGAATTTTTAGAACAGTGAATAAAACACAAATTCTTATTTCAATAATAGAGATACCATTTAATTAAATTATATTTTGTAGACCACAAAACACAACAGTTGATACTTATATTCTTTATTTAAACCATTAAACTAATATATCTAACTATTAATCGTCTCATCATATAACCTACCAAGTATTATAGCCAGATAAAAGTTGGAAACTTCTTGAAACCAAATCCAAAACCCAAAAGGGCAAAGGGGCAAAAAAACACCACGAAAACAATCACACGCTCAAAAATAAATAAATAAACAAAAACAAAAACAAAAATGGGAGAGAAACCAAAACCAATGCCAAAGTCGTAGAGAGACTCGTACGGTATAAAAGAAGAGAGCCAGAGCCACCTCCCTCCTCTCTCTCTCTCTCTCTCTCTCTCTCTCTCTCTCTTCGCTGTGTCTCTCTCAATTTAGGAAATGGACTTGGAGGCAAACAAGATTACTTTCACTTCCTCTGTAAAACCCTAATTATCGATCCCCTTCCTCCCTTCTCCCTCTTTCTCTCTCAAGAAACCCAACTTTCTCTCTCTATCCCTCTGTATCTCTCTACAATCTTCGATCCCTCTCCGCCAATCGATCCACTTAAATCACTTCTTGAGGAAAAAGAAGACCCTTTCTTTCCCTCTCCGCCCTCTCCGAAACCCCACAATTTCCCAAGCCAAAGCTCTCGATCTGTGGCGTTCGATTTCAGGGACTGATTTTTTTCTTTTAGGGTTTTGGGGTTCTCGGCTCCGTCAAGGCTGGCGGGGATTCAGGTCAAGTAAATGGCGGATCCGCCTGGTATCCGCCTCCATCGCTCGTGTGTTTTCTCTCGATTGGGTAGGATAGGGTTACGTTGCTGTCAAGATTTTTGCTGCTGCCTAGAGTGAGAAGCGAAAACAAAGCATGCTGAGCGTGCTACGCGTGCACCTCCCTTCGGATATTCCCATTGTAGGCTGCGAGCTCACGCCATACGTGCTCCTGCGCCGGCCTGACAAGAATGTCACGACAGACGATGTGCCGGAGTCAGCCCCTCTTGATGGCCACTTCTTGAGGTACAAGTGGTAAGTGACAATTTCCCCGATCAATTTCAGTTTTTGTTTATCATTTTTTATTTGCTTCATTTGGTTTTCGGGTTTTTTCACTTTCTGGTTTTTTGGGGGCTTTGAGCTTATTTGGGGCTTCTGGGTTGGTTTGTTTGGTAGTGTTGTTACGCTGGTTTTGGCAAAGGTTGTAGCTTTATTATAGTCTATAGGGAAAAGGTTCTAGATGTGTTGAATCTTAGTGTAATGTGTTCATGTATTGTATCTTTTGGTGTGTTTTTTTTTTTTTCCTAACATCATTTGGCAAGTTTGTATATTTGTAGTTCTACATTCATCACTGTTTAATTCTGTTCTTGGATTTGAATTCTGTGTAGTTTTTTCTCTGATGATGTATTACCGTACTAATTGCCTTTAATTGTGTAATTGAATTGGAAAATTTTGATGATCTCAATAGCATTATTTACTTCAAATAAAAGGTAAATGATTTGTCCCCGACTCAAAGCTCATTTGGTAAATTACAACCGGGCCAAATTGGGTTACGAGTTAGAGTTTACAAGTCTAGAATAGTTTGTTATAGTAAGAATTAATAGGAGAGTTATGAATGCTGCAACAACTGTAGCACTGATAAACGTCAAGTTGTTGATACTGGTTTGGAAATCCAGTTTGCATTACTACTTTTTTTTTTTTTTTGTTAATACACATGTGTTCAGAGTGCCCAATTGTATGTATTAAAAATATATTAAAGCATTTATTCTGCTTCTGAGCTTGTGGTGAAAACTAGTAGCCAGGCTGTGGCTTATAACTCCACTTATAGATACTATCCTCCACCGGTATAACGCTTACGTTTGCACCTACGTCCAGAATTTGCAATTTCTTTTTCCCATTCTTTTATTCTATAAAAAAAATATAAAAAATAAAAAATAAAAAGAAAGAGAGAAAACCTGACTGAATTTTGACTAACGTTTAATTATCTTTCCGTATTTATTTTTGGATTTTTTCAATGATAGCCAGTTTGCATTGGTCCCATTAGAGAACTAACCTTTAAAAAAATAAAATTTAAAACTAACCTGTTTTAGGTGACGTTAGGGCCGATTCACAGTCAAGATCAAGTTAAGATGTGGGCTGAGATTGCGGTTTAGATATTTGAGATCTCAATCCACATCTTGATTCATATATTGACCGCATTTTTGTCCTTTCAAGTCCAAAGCAGGTTAATCTTCTAAGTTTGTTATAAAAAGGGGATATTTTTCCAGTGGGCCAATACGATAGATTATTTTACGAAGGAACCCTTGTTTTGCTCTCCGTTTGATGTGCAGTTGACCTAAATTCTTATTCATCAGTTGGGCTGTTGTGTTATATACCAACTAGAGGATATTTTCAAAGCTTTTATTTTAGTGTCGGCAGTTAGTCGTGTCAGAGGACGCACTAAATTTTATTTTTCCGGTCATGTGGGGTGAAATAATGTCACCTACTCCTTTAAGCTTTGTGTTATGCAATTAACGTGATGAGATTCTATCATTCAATGACATAATATTGGGTGCTTACTTTGCACCTGATAGCACATATGATGATGATAGTTGATTTGGGTCAGCATATTTACCTGTTTACCAGGCACCTGATATTGCACATATTGACAAGATCTTGGCATGACGTCCGTTCTTTCTTATACAAAAATTGATGATAATTAGTATTTAGTGTTGGATTTTACATGTCTATGTCACTTAAGCGCATCAAATTTGGTTAGAGGATGCTTAGGTTCCAACATGAATCAGTTGACAAATTTTTATCCTTCTTAAATACATAATTGATCTTCAACATTGTTTCCATATGTAGAGTGAGGTAAGCTAGGGAACTAGTAAATTGAGCAAGCTGATTGATGTTCAGGCTTCTGATTGATTAAATATTGATAAATCTTTCTTTAAAATAAACATCTTTAATATGGATTAAATCTTTTATTTTTTGGTTTAATGACGGTTTCAATGATTTATGTTGCCCCATTCTTGATCTTGGTTGCAGGTATCGTGTTCAAAGTGATAAAAAAGTTGCTATCTGTAGTGTACATCCATCTGAGCAAGCCACATTGCAGTGTCTAGGTTGCGTTAAGGCCAATATACCTGTTGCCAAAAGTTACCATTGTTCACCTAAGTGCTTCTCAGATGCATGGCAGCATCACCGTGTTTTGCATGACCGTGCTGCTAGTGCTGTAAATGAAAATGGAAATGAGGAAGAAGAGGTGTTTGGACGCTTCAATAGCTCTGGATCTGGAGTCCTTAACACTAGCTTATCTGGTTCCGTGTCAAGCACGAGTTTGACGAATGGTTCAGCACCTTTATATCCTGCAGCTGTTACACAAAGGAGTGGTGGTGAAACATGGTTTGAAGTGGGCCGCTCTAAAACATATACACCAACCGCTGATGATATTGGGCATGTTCTTAAGTTTGAATGCGTTGTAGTTGATGCTGAATCAAAAGTACCTGTGGGACATGTCAATACCATATTAACTTCCCGTGTCATTCCAGCACCCTCTCCCAGTCCACGGCGTCTGGTTCCTGTCAATGGAGTTGACGTCATGGGGCATTTAGATTCAGATGGCCGTATTTCATCTTCTGGAACTTTTACTGTGCTTTCATACAACATTTTGTCTGATGTGTATGCCACCAGTGAATCATACAGTTACTGCCCTTCATGGGCACTTTCGTGGCCCTACCGCAGGCAAAATTTGCTGCGGGAAATTGTTGGCTATCGTGCAGATATTGTTTGTCTTCAGGAGGTACACATTCATGCTTGATCAGTTCATTTCATGAACTTCCTTTTTAATAATTTTGATATTGATAATTAGAGCATTACTCAAATGTCTTGATATATTCAAGCCAATTTTCTTGGATTCATGAAGATTAGGTTATTATTCAACTAGATATGTGGAATTAGTGAATGCTACATGTCATAAAGAGCTCATCCATTTCAGTGTAAGTTATGAAAGAACTATGCATTTTGTGATGTTCGAACTGATCATTGTCCCTCTCAGGTTCAAAGTGATCATTTCGAGGAATTTTTTGCCCCCGAGCTGGACAAACATGGTTATCAAGCACTATACAAGAGAAAAACAAATGAGGTCTCTTAGCTCATCCTTTATACATATTATAGCTTGAATAAACTTCATCTGACTTATGTTCATGGCTTTTGAAATTCTTTTGCCCTTTAATATACATTCTTTGGCTTCAGGTTTACAATGGAAACACACAAACAATTGATGGTTGTGCAACATTTTTCCGTAGAGACAGATTTTCGCATGTCAAAAAATATGAGGTTGGGAGTGCGAGATATAACAGTTCATATATATATATATGTTTTATTTCGTTCTCAGTATGAAGCAATTTGTGTTTATGCAGGTTGAATTTAATAAGGCTGCTCAGTCTTTGACTGATGCAATGATTCCAAGTAATCAGAAGAAAAGTGCTTTAAATCGATTAGTTAAGGTGGGCTTGATATTTATGGATTTTTTTGCTGAACCTGATCTTTTTAAATTGATCTTGATCTAGGAAGCTCATGCCTGGATGTCAATGTGTGTGTAGGATAATGTTGCGCTCATAGTGGTTCTGGAAGCAAAATTCAGCAATCAGGGAGCTGATAATCCTGGGAAACGGCAACTTCTTTGTGTGGTAGGAGATGCATGTTGTGTTTTTGTACTTGTAGTATTTGAATGGTCTTGTAAGTTGAATTTGTTGTACTCTTGGGGATTTGTAATCTTTTCAACTGCCCCAATTTCAATGCACGGGCATCTTTCAAGGCATCTTGTAACACGTTTTTCTGATGGTATGGAATACAGGCAAATACGCATGTAAATGTCCACCAAGATCTGAAGGATGTCAAACTCTGGCAGGTAACTTGTATTTTTGGTTCTTCCATATACTGTAGTGTATGGTTTTGATCATTTATAAAATGGCATTCCGAAAGTGTGCAGTGAGATTTGTTAAACTAATCATGCCCTTATGCCTACCGTCATAGAAGCTGTTCCTAATATTGTGTTTTCTTGTGTTTCTTATCAGGTTCATACTCTTTTAAAAGGACTAGAGAAAATAGCTGCCAGTGCAGATATCCCGATGCTGGTGTGTGGGGATTTTAATTCAGTTCCTGGAAGGTCTGTTGATTGTTACTGATGATTTTTAATTGGATTCGAGAATTTATTACTGGTATGTTGCTTGCTTAAGGTACTGCTGAACTTTGTTGCAGCGCTCCTCATACACTGCTGGCTATGGGAAAGGTAGATCCATTGCATACAGATTTACAAGTGGATCCTCTTAATATACTGCGCCCTCTCAGTAAGCTGATACATCAGCTACCACTGGTAATACATGCTTTCTATTGTACTGGCTTCTTGATCATCTTTTTGTTGTTATTGTTGGGAATGTGGAATGTGCATGTTTTTGGGTTATAGGGCTTGTGTTGATCTGAATTACTATTGCAACTCTCAGGTTAGTGCATATTCATCATTCGCAAGATTGGGAGTTGGTCTTGGGATGGAGCAGCTGAGAAGGAGAATGGATCCCACCACAAATGAGCCGTTATTTACAAATTGTACTAGAGATTTCATTGGTACCCTAGATTACATATTCTACACCGGTAAGTTTATGGATTACAAATTTGTTTGATCTGTTCATTTTGATGCCTCACTGTGATAGACCATTATTCATAAAGTTAACATGTGGTTGCAGCTGACTCCTTAACGGTGGAGTCCTTGTTGGAACTCTTGGATGAGGAAAGCTTAAGGAAAGACACAGCCCTTCCTTCTCCAGAGTGGTCATCAGATCATATTGCACTTTTAGCCGAGTTTCGCTGCAAGCCTAGAGTTAGACGTTGACACATTCAGGTAGTCTTTCAAATCTTTGTTGTTTTATTATCTTGTTTGTTGGGCTTCATTTGTTTTTGTTTGTTTCTTTTTTGTTTTCATTTTCTAGTCATTTTCTCAGAGATCAATTTAGGAAGATTTTGGCATTAGGGGGAGGAAGGTCAGGTACACTAATGAAGTACATCCAGTGTGATTAAATATGATTGTATCACTAAGGTTGATGGTGTGACATCCGCTTAGTTGGTTCAGGGCTAAGAGTAACTCTTTCTACTTCAAGAAAACCTCTCAATTTGAAATATCAAACATTGTCGTTTCTTGTGTTCTTATAAATAATGAATGCATAAAACGCCTGTGTTGCGTGTGTGTGTGTTGTATGTCTCCACATATGTGGTTTTTGTGTTGATTGCAACCTCGATGCTTGTAGGAGAGAGCTCCGGAGACATCCATGAAAAAGGCTGAAAGAAGCTGTTGGATTGAGTTTAGGTATTGTAAGAATGCTAGATCATGCCCCACAGTTCTTTCCAGGTATCTCCTTGCGGGATCCTTGCTATGATCTGCTTTGTATTATGCCACCTTTGTCTTTATAGAAAAGCTATTATGATCCCTGCTCAATTGCCGATCTTGTTTTTGCCTATAGTTTCGTACATGCTCACCGGTTCATTATATCTGGTCTTAGTCCTGTCTCTAGTCTCAGAAAGGCTTGTGGTTAGTAGGCCTGCAATTGCTTGCTTCTCTTCTCTTTTATACCTTGCGTTCTCCCGTGCTCCTGTGGATCTGTTCGCATCGCCCTTCCCCCTTTTTCTTCCATTTTAATTTTTGGTAAGGAAACACAGGATGAGGAATAAGATTTTGATGTTTTTTTCCTTTTCGGGTTCCGTCTTTCTATTGAAGTAGCTCATCTTGTTTGCAACTGAAGTGCATTTGGTTTTCCATTTCAGCATAAATGGTTTTATACATGTGTGAGGGTTACTCGTTCTTTTTTCGTTTCTTCTCGGTACTACTTTGAGATAGAGGAGTTCTGCAAAACAGTGACAGTTGCAGTCCGAAATGAGGAAGAAAAACACAAACTAATCGTTAATCGACCTTAATGCTGGCTTAGAATTTGTGCCATTCTTTCGACAAATCGATCAATCCAAATGCCCGCGTGGTTGATTGGTTTTTTAATTTTGTTTTTATCACTTCTGGCATCCTCGGAGGGAATATGAATGTTCATCCGGACTTGAATTTTGTTGTAAAAGAATGGGCGTGACTGCTGGCTCGGATATGGGCTCAAAAGTTAGAGAGATCTTTCGATGTGTTTGGAACACGAGATGGTACATCAGGTCATTATATTAGGAGTGAATTGCAATGGTCTCTCAATTTTAATCAAATTGGAGCAGTGATTCCTTAACTAAAAATCCATTACTATTGGTTTCTTAACTCATGAAAATGTGTAGTTACGATTCTTTTCATCAATTTTGTTAGAATTTTGTCAAAATAAGTTATGTTGAAAAAATCATTACTACAATCGGGGTCCCTCAATTCGTCAAAACATGTAGCTATGGTCATTCTCGTCAACTTCGTTAAAATTTTGTCAAAATGAGTTATGTTGGAAGGAACATTGCTACAATTGGGTTAAAATTGAGAGACCATTTCTCCAATTGGGTTAAAGTTGAGGGACCATTTCTCTAATTGAATTAAAAATGAAGGATCAATGGTTTTGGATTTTTAGTTGATGGACCGTAGCTGCACGTTTTGATGCATTGAGAGACCAATGGTATTGAATTTTTAGTTGATGGACTATTGCTCCAATTGAGTTAAGAGATCATTGTTACAATTTACTCTTATATTAGACAAGTAGGACTCGGGGACACTTGAAAAATAACTTTCCTCCATTTATTTTTATGACATATGGTGTATCATTTTGTTTTTCGAGCATATAAAAATTTCTCCAAAAATTGATAGATAAAGCAACATGAAATTGAGAGTGATGATATTTAGACACGCAAAATTGACACTTTCTCAAGTACATGGAATGCCCCATGGGCCTAAAGAATCTGTGTAAGGAGAGACTTTCTCTCCACCGATGCACCGTTGTAATGGTCTCCTACTCCAAATTGTTTCTCACGATTGAGGAAAGGCACAACTCGAGACGAGATATATGATGCCGGCACAACCCTAGAATTGAAATCAATGCCGTGCCTGAAAAAAGCGAAACCTCCGGCCGACAACGATGCAGGCCGGCCACGATCAAACTCTGTTACAACTCTCTTGCATATAAGTTTGAATATTTTAAAACACCGTAAAAATTTAAAATTGTATTCGTCTAAGGGAGAATAAAAAAAAAAGACAAAAGGATGGAAAGACATGAAAAGATGAGAGAAACAATGACCATGTCTCAGCTAAACAATGTACTTTTATCTGTGTAAAGTGACTGCCTTGCCTTGGCTACGAACCTAACAAAATATCTGGGGGGACCTTAATGAAAAAAAAGATGCTGCTCGGAAACTCGTAACTACAAACATAACGCCGCAATCAAACTTCATTTGGTTTCTGTCACCCAGATAAACAATCTTAACATGAATTATAATGTGATGCACATTGCACATTGCACTACACCCACCCTGCATCTCCTTCGATTTATTATCAATGAGCCCGGGGACTAATCCTGAAAAACATACAAAAGGCAATGGGCAAAGATGATTAAATGGTTATATAACTTAATCATAAAGACAAATGCCAACATATTCGTTCAAACCAACACGACTAATGTAATACAAGTCAGTGCACATAAGCATTTCACTAAAACTTGAACCGATGAGGACTGCCCCGAAACATTGGTGAACCGACTTCCTTATTTGCCAAACCATAACCTCAAACTCACAATCTAGGAAGAGAGTCACTAGCATATAAAGATTGGAATATGACAGAAAGATAGCAGCTATCGGAAACCCGATTATCATTCCTGTCTTTTTAAAGTTTGTATGAAGTAACCCATATGGAGCTTCAAGAACCAAAATTCCTTTCTTTAACAGATTGTCATTTCTTACTAAAGCCACTTAATGGACAGAAAACCGAACCTGTTCATCTGCAAGTTTTCTGAGCATTAGCTGTGCACTTTGAAGCACCGTAACTTTGGAAACATCTGAAGCAATTCATCACGGCTCCGTTTCTACAAGAATATTAATACAATTAGAACAATTGGTCAAAGTTTTAGTAACTAAAAGTTCTACCAAAGACAAACTAACCTTAATTCCAATACATCCATTAACATCAAGAGTTGTAAGTGTGTTTGAGCAGGTCAGTGAAAGGGCCTCCAAGCATTTATCGGTCACCCCAACTATCCCAAATAAGCTGCATTGTTTCATTCATAAGTCAGTAAGATCACTGAAATGCCTGCAGGTTTCATTCAACAGCATGGGAACCGTGTAGGTTTACTTAAAAATAAAAGTATCCAACAATGTCAATTTTTCTGTTTCTGTTGCATGTATGATTTTACTCTGGGTTTCAAAATAACTGATATTTCCTAACTTCACTTTATTTAATTTTTTTTATTTTTTTAAATTTTTTTTAACCTTTGGAGAGAAGTGTTGGAATCTAAAGATCTTCGCCTAAGTCAATCAAAGACAGAGTATATGGAGTGCAAGTTCAGTGCCAACAGAGGCTCAAATGAGTTAGGGGTGAGGATTGGAGATCATGAAGTACCAAAGAGTGATAGCTTTCACTACCTAGGATCTACCTTGCAAAAGAACGGAGAGTTGGATGGAGACCTCAACCATAGAATACAAGCTGGATGGATGAAGTGGAAGAGTGCATCCGGTGTGTTGTGTGACCGTTGTATGCCACTGAAGCTCAAGGGAAAATTTTATAGGACGGCAATAAGGCCAGCAATGCTTTATGGCATGAAATGTTGGGCGGTGAAGCATCAACACATACATAAAATGGGTGTAGCAGAGATAAGAATGCTTCGTTGAATGTGTGGGCACACGAGAAAGGATAAGATTAGGAATGAGGATATCTGAGGTAAAGTAGGAGTAGCCGAAATTGAAGGAAAGATGAGAGAAAATCAGTTACGGTGGTTTGGACATGTGAAACGAAGGCCTACTAATGCACCGGTGAGATTACGGGACAGAACTTCAGGGCTGAAGGGGTAGAGGAAGACCTAGGAAGACTTTGGAAGAGACTATAAGAAAAGACTTAGAGTACTTGGATCTAACGGAAGACGTGACACAAAACCAAGAGCAATGGCGTTCTAGGATTCATTTAGCCGACCCCATTGAGTGGGAAAAGGCTTTGTTGTTGTTGTTGTTTGAATTATACGGCCTACTGCACGGGAAACCCTAAAATTAGACTTAATCAGTTACACAAAGCAATTTTGTAGCTCAATCCAATGTCTTCTAGGTCTCTAAATGGGTTTTAAATAAAGAAATAAAGAAGATAAGCAACATTAGTGACCGCACTTGCAGACCGGCCGAAAGATTTTCAACCTTGTGATTCCATCCCAGCTGTCAAAGATATTCAAATATACTGTAACTGAATAAGTGACCGGAGTTTGAAATTTCTCAAGTCAAGAATGCAGAGACCAGAGTTGAGCCTTACATTCTTTAAAAATTCTTATCAAGATTTACCTGAGAAATTCAAGAGATGTGCAACCCTTCGCAACGGCTATGACCCCCACGTCAGTGACCCGTACACACCTATTAGAAAGTGGAGATTGGTTTTGAAACTGTAATGCGTCTCCTTTGTTTCATATACATGTTTATTTGAGTGCTTCAGTTACCAACTTACCATGTCAAATTGAGAGAAAGAAGGCCCTTGCATCTAGCTATACAAGCCACCCCTTCATCTGACAGATTCTGAAATGTGATTCCATGATTATTTACCATCATTTTGGTAAAGTGTTCCAAAAGAATCATGTCAGCAAAACTAAATCTAGTTAATCTTACCTGGGCGCCACATAAATCCAAGAATTTAAGATGGGAAAGAAGTGATATTTTCTTGTAAGCTTCATCAGTGAAGCTAAGCAAACAAAATACAGCCAATCAAAATACAAGAAGAAGAACTAACTCAAATTTACAAACAAAGACTATCAAATACCTTGACAGGGCGTACAAATTTAGACTATGGAGACTAGGACAACCGTGCAATATCTGCTGCAAGCCAGAATCTGTTAACTTGACACACCTGTGAATAAAAAGTTATAATATGTAAGCATGGAAGGGAGGTTGCGGCTTTTTCATAGGATAATCAGTTTCACCACTGGTTTGTGTAGAAGGTAAAGTGTATTTAGAGGAATAACTTAGAATGTCGGGTTATAGCTAAGCAATTCCATTTTCAGATAGGTCATAAACTGGAAACCACACAATCAAAATATCATTGGTGTGATTTCCTGTTGTGACACATACAACAACAACAACAACAAAGCCTTATCCCTCTAAGTGTGGTCAGTGTGACACATAAGCAGATAAAAAAAATTAATTTCTTACAAAATTAACTTTTCGCCAGATGATGTGATTAAGATCAGTGTTTCCTACCTTGTCAGGTTCAACAACTGTAATTCTGGATAATTCTGAGCAATTAATTGCAAGCTTTTGTCTGAAAGGTTCTGTGATTTCCACATCAAAATAAACAATTGAAATAAATTCTTCACAAATAAATATTAAAACTTAAAGGTTGACTAGCCAATATAACGTATAACAGTCACCTACGGTACCTACTTAAATAAGGGATACATCTGAAGCATACCATAACCTACTTCAGGACAATAAAACCAATCTTTTGCAGAGATAAGGTTGAATAGAAACTATACAGATTATGCATATATGTTTCAAAGTGTGTAGTTTGCAACTCATAAAGCACTGAAATAGGATGGGACCAAGTGACAAGTACCTTACAGCCACTTACGTTCAGATCAACTATATGTTTGCAGTTCTTCACCAGGTGCGCTAAACCTATATCTGTTACCCTGAATTTCAATGCATGTTCCCAAATTCAGTGAAAGCAAACAACGTTTCAACTAGAAATAAGATTTGAAAGACAAATCAAACTTTAATACCTCACATTCCAATAGCTCGAAAATTCCTTCAAACTGGGGCAAGCACTGGTTATAGCTCCAATTCCCTTATCAGATATCTTCTGGCAGCCATTAAGATTCAAAACCTCCAGATCTTGAAGAGAATCTCGACACTGTAGAAATGCGTAATTTTCTTTTACACAATCAGAGGTATCAAAAAGCATTTGTCTATGAACAATATTGTATACTTCATCAAGTACTCATTGTTCTTCGACACAAGTATTATAAAGACTACATTTAGCCAGCTCATCCAGATTCCATGTTTTGAGGGGAACGTGAGAATTATAATAACAGGTGATCTGCTGTGCAAGGGATAGAAGTTATGAAAAGCTAGGTCTAGTAGAGTAACTGGTTTCCTTTCCATTGCAATATCATGCTACAAAAACATGTCATGCTGTAAGATCCCCCAACTCAAGAAACCACAAATAACTTAGAAGATAAGAACAGAAGCTTAGTTGATTCTATATAAAGTCTTGAAGCTTAACCCAAAATTTAAACTTAATCACAAGCTTGATTAGTCCTAAGTCCTAACCCTGTCATGCTTCTCATACCTTACAAATACTGACAGGATATAGGTAAACTGTTTTATGGTATGCTTTCTGTGTGGCAAGAAATGCTCATGCCCTACAATACAGACTCATTAAAACCCATTATAATGCCTTGATGCTGGCAAATCAACAATCTTCCAACTGCACCTTCTCTGGCGTTTGTATTAGTTAAAATTTAGTGCAAAATGGAGTAAAAAAAATTGTTACAATTATAAACATTCTAATATTCACAAGCATTACTATTGTTATTATCATTCCTTTCCTTGCACACCAGAAAATCAATAACTTCTTAGTTCTTTGAAATATAAAATTGGCCGCAAGCTCATACCAGAATGAATGTTACCTTGCTCTTTACAAGTTCAAGATGCTTGTCTTCAATGTCTTGTGCAAATTCAAGGTTTATATGCTTCACATGCCGATATCTTGCCTGGAAATATTGCATCAGGAATCCTTATCAATACAATCATCCACTTGAAGCATTTTGTAATACTACAAGAAGCAAACACTACATCCCAATCATTTCAAAAATACCATTATTGCATCATTCAAGATCGATTTTTTATTGAACTTCTATATACAATGGACAAACCAACCATCCTTTCTACTTTCTTAAAACATGACCTTGGCACAAGAAAGCCACTATTTTGCGCTAAGATCGCCAAAACATCGTCATTTCAAAGTTTTTTGCTAACATTTACCCCTACATCATCGAATGCTGGTATCAAACAAGTACAATTTCAATCAAATTTGCTACATCTAACTTCTAACCAATGAAAGAGCATCCACAAGGCGATTCCCAGCATTATTCATCTCTCGAAAATCCAGATGCTGAAACAAGAATCAAAACCCACGTCACATAACCACATAAAAAAATACACCAGTCAAAAACCCATCTCAAATTTTCAATTTTTAAGCAAAAACAAAGGATCAAGTCGAGAAAAAAGAAGGGAAAAAAAAGTACCAGCCAAATGGAAGGGCAGGAGACGAGAGTTGCGTTGAGCCATGGGCTAACTAGCAAGAGAAAGATGAGGTCTCTCTGCGGCAGTCTTGTGCTCACTATTCTCAGAACTTTGGGAATGGTTTCTCTGCTCCAAGCTAATTCCTCCTCACCTACTTCTACTTGTTTCTCCTCCATTTTTATCACAGAGAGAACGAGAGAGAGCGCGACTCTGGTTTTGCGTTGTTTTTTTTTTTTTTTTTTTGGGCCAAAAATGTGTTGTTATGCAGGGCACACCCGATTTTTAGGCCTAGCCCAAGTAGTGACAACAACCAGGGCTAGTTCAAGAATAGACAGTTCGGATCATTTGAGAAAAAAGACTCGAAAAATGAGGTTGAATCGTCTATATTTTAATTTAATGTTAACAATAAATTAGATAAATTATAAATCGTTGAGGCATGTAATTATATAAAAATAATCATCATGGTCATATGGTCCGATTTGGATGATTTTTTAGAAGAAGACCATAGATGAGTAGATGTTTTATATAACAATACTCTAAAGAAGATTTCGGCTAAATCACACAATAAATCAATCAAAATGATTAAGTATCAAACTCATCATTTATGTGAGTCGACCATGAATTCTTCGACTTCTAAGTGAGGAGAATACCACAAATCAAACCCTTTTTGTAATATACTTCATAGCTAAGCTAAAAGAAACTTTTGATGCCATTCCATATGACACTTTGGTAAATTGACATAAAATTTGACAGATGAAAATAAAGGACGAAAAATTAATTGGAACTTGGAAGTGACCCCTGGGTAAAAAATTGGAAGTGATTCCTTACATATCAGAGTGGACTAACAATATTAACAAAATATAAGGACTTGATTACGGTGTATGTATTTGCTTAATATATTTATTGTCTAAAGGATGTAAATCCAAATAAACAAGGAAAGCTTTCTTAAAGGGAAATGTTATTGGCACTTCAAAAATCTTATTCTACACTCCTCACAAGTGTATTTTTCTTTTCTAATATATAAAGTTTAGATTGTAGAATGAGGTTTTTGGAGTGCTAATAATAATTTACTTCCTAAAAACCAACAATTTGTCTGCATAAGAGAGGATCCAATCAGTGGAGATGAGCTAATGGTGGACTCCGTTTTTAAATTAGTGTATGTTGTATATATTGCATCTAGCGGGTGATGTCTCGCCTAGCGAATGATGTGGCCTCGCTTGCCCGCGATGACATTGTGCGTACCTCGATATAGGTTTGCTGCATCTGTCGTCTTTGTGGTGGATTTGTAGCGGGGTGCTTGTGCTAGTAGGCATGTACTTGCTTGTGGTAGCTGTTAGGAGTTTACTTTTATACTTTTTTGTGAGAATTATCTGTAAATCAATGTATTGATCACTTAAAAATGCACTCATACAACTCTGGTAACTGTGTTATCTTGTGTTAATGAAATTGCTATCGCTCCTTCTAAATCCAAAAAAAAAATAAAAAATAAAAAATATTGGTCTACATTGGATTTCATGTTCTACTCGGCATTCCAATACTTCAGCCCAAAATAAAACCCAGAGCAAAATGAAAGCTTTCATCTTCTCTCTCCTAAAACCCCAAACCCCCTCCTCCTCACCCACCAACCTACTCCTCCTCCTCCACCGCCACCACCAACGGCGGGGCATAACCAAAGTCCGCCTCAAATGGGTCAAAAACCGAAGCATCGACCACGTCATCGAAACCGAGACTGACCTCAAAGCCGCCTGCCTCCTCAAGGACGCAATCAAGCGCTCCCCCACCGGCTTCCTCACCGCCAAGTCCTTCGCCGACTGGCAGAAGCTCCTCGGCCTCACCGTCCCCGTCCTCCGCTTCCTCCGCAGGTACCCAACTCTTTTCCAAGAATTCCCACATGCCCGTTACGCCAATTTGCCATGTTTCAAATTAACAGACACAGCATTGTTGTTGGATTCACAAGAACAAAGTATACACAAAACCCATGAGAGTGACACTGTGGAGAGGCTCTGTAGAGTGCTTATGATGACAAAGTCTAAGACTTTACCTCTCCAATCGTTGTATCCTTTGAAATGGGATCTGGGTTTGCCTGATGGTTTCGAAAAAGTGTTGGTTCCGAAATACCCTGATTGTTTTCGGATTGTTAAGGCCTCGAATGGGGTCGGATGCTTGAAGGCCATACAATGGCCTAAAGAGTATGCGGTTTCGGAATTGCAGAGGAGTAGAGAGGTTGGTGATTTAGGGGATGAGTATAGGCAGTTCAAAAGGGGGCAGACGGTGTTGGCATTTCCGATGAATTTTCCGAGGGGTTATGGTGGGCAGAAGAAGGTTAGGGCATGGATGGAGGAGTTCCAGAAGTTACCGTATATTTCACCATATGAGGATTCTAGGCATATTGATCCTAAGAGTGATCTTATGGAGAAAAGGGTAGTTGGAGTTTTGCATGAGTTCTTGAGCTTGACTCTTCATAAGAAGACTAAGAGGAACTACTTGAGAAGCTTGAGGGAGGAATTGAATCTTCCACATAAGTTTACGAGAATCTTCACAAGGTATCCGGGGATTTTCTACCTCTCGTTGAAGTGTAAAACAACCACTGTTTCACTCAGGGAAGGGTTCCATAGAGGGAAGTTAGTGAACCCACATCCCCTCACAAGTTTGAGAGAGAAGTTCTATTACGTCATGAGAACAGGGCTTCTTTATCGGGGTAAAGGTGTGAACATGCTATCCCCAGAAGAGATTTTGCTTAACAGTATTGAGAGTGAAAGTGGGCAGGAAGAATCTGAAGAGGAAGAGGCTGGAACAGGTGATGAATGCTATGAAGATGAAGTATCGAATTCAGATTCGGAAGGGTCTGATGAAGATTGATGTTTGTATCGGAAGTTAGACACTGTGCTTACATTCCATGTCAATTGCACTCACCTTAAAGTAAGAAACTTCACCAGAAAGATTGATTTCATAGATTTTTCTTAGTTAACGGATTTTTGTCCTTTCATCTCTGTACTAAAAAGTTTGTTTTCGGGATTGCTGCTTGAGATGTTTAAATTTTTCTGCACAATATGGTATTGATTATGAAGTTATAGGTTTAACGTTCTGAAGAATTGCAAACATAATCTTTGAAACATTGAAAGCTTGCTTTTTGTTGGTTTTTTTTACTTTTAAGTAAAATGGAATCGTCAAAGAATCCAAGTTCCGTTCAGAATGCTTTCTGTTTTGTATACATTTTTCCCAAATTCATATTTCATTTTCCCATACGTTTTGTAATGTGACCTTCAATACAATGTTATAATATCAACTTCAAACCGTTGTACATACTTTCGGTCTCTCAGTTTTCGATTTGGGAAATATTGTGGAAACCACAACATGGCATATAAAACTATCACTGGATAAAGTTTAGGATGAAGTTTGAGTACTCTAGCGTCTAGATAGCAGCATTGAAATCTGTTTTAAACATCCTTGTTCAAATTGAATTGTGGAAACAAAATCTACAACGTGCTATGTTCTGTGGAATCCATGTGTTGGGTTGATTCCCAAAATGCTGTAGATTGGTTGGTTGTTATTTGAGATAAAACCAAAGGAATTATTTGGTTCTAATTTTGTTGATTGTGTTGTCATTTGGTTCGATAGCTATTAGGTGCTCTTATATTTTGTTCTCGTGAAAGATATCAGATTATGTTATTTCTTAGAGAGACAGAGTAACATGAACAGTTCCGATAACACTAGGAATAGCGTAACATGGTAATGTTGCTTCTCTTTTTTAACATGAGAAATATTGTAACATGTCTGTAATCTTGACGGCTCATCTGAATGATATTATGTTTCAGCCTTTCTTCAAGTGGTGCAGCATTTCAAGTGTAATACGAAGACGATGTTTTGAGGATGCAGGAAGAACCTTCGAGGTGAAATCATCAAACTCTTTCCAACAGTGGATTTGAAACTGAGTGTGAAGCTACATGGCACGCAATTGAACCTTGATGCCACGCCATGAACGAATGATACGAAGTTGTAGTTATTATTTGTAATGTTCTTATGCCGTTGCATAGTGAGAGATGTAGGTGTATTTGTGCTATATTCTCTCTCCACTTATGTTTCGACAATACTTGCGTCAAGAATTTTCCTCATTCCCACTAAACGTGACATCATTATATCGAACAATAAGTATAATCGAAACTATTCTTTTCCTTTACCATCAGGTCATCTGTAGAAAAATTCATTCGGTTTGAAAACCATTTAGTCATACATATTGTCGAACAACTTGACAGTTATGGTAACAAGTACGGTTCTGACAGTGAAATGATGTCACGTTAGCGGAAAATAGCCCAGAATGTGGGAAGCCATGACGGACGGCTAAACATCCCAAGTCTCTGTGGTGCTTCCACAAAACTAGGTTAACTAACAATCCTCTCCTGTCTCCTCAAATATCAACATTCAAGTTACCACATAAGCAAATTTAGAACTAGAAAATCAACAACAAAGGAAAAGGAAACAAAATGTATAGTCCATTAATTTTTATGAGGATAATATTATATACTCGGACAAAAAAGAAAAAGGAGAGGAGGAACATCCAGTATTTAATGGAAGCACTAATCCCAGGCACTGGTCATACCACCGTTACCAGCACCATAACCCCCAGAGCCACCACCATAGCCACCAGAGTTGCCATATCCACCACCACCGCTTCCTCCACTGTAAAAATCTGAACCCCTACTGGAAGAGCCGTCCCTTCTGAAATCACGGCCACCAAACCGACCTCCCCCAGATCGCCTTCTGCCTCCACCGCCATAAGAAGCCCTTGATGCATAACGAGTAAGCCAAGCAGGTACTTCCTGATTTGCTTCTTGCATTAGATCAGCGAGTGGTTTTGCCAATGAGAGGTTGTTCTCATTAAAGAAGGCAGTAGCCAATCCTGATTTGCCGGCTCGCCCTGTCCGACCTATCCGGTGAACATAATCATCAACGTCATTTGGAAGATCAAAATTTACCACATGAGCTACATGGGGGATATCTAGACCACGTGCAGCCACATCTGTTGCCACTAAAATTGGTGTATTCCCACTCTTGAATGATCTCAATGCATGTTCTCTTTCCTGCATACAAGTACATCGCATCATTACAATATGAGGATTCGGGTTAATGCTAAACTTGCATGGTCATCATAAAATACTACGGGAAAAAAAGGATGACAATTACAACCAAGTGAAGTTTTCTACTAAGAATCGCTATTTCATAGTGATGAAATTACTTCCAGTTTGCCCTTGGGGTTAGCTTAAGTGGTGGAGGGTGGGGTAATGAGTTAGGATTAGGATATGTCTAGTGTTCGGTTCCCTCCAATGTAACCAAAGAAATTTCTTACAGTTTAGCAAACTGGAAATTTTACGTATTAACCAGACAGGAGAAGTCTCACAGGTTCAAAGATGGTTTAGAACATGACTAGAAAGAAAAATTGATGGTTCAGAATTACTAAAACTTGCTGCAGGAAAAGTAGAAGAATAATTCGCTCAGCTAGAGCAGCAAAATAGCTCAACAAAGTTCTTTTTAAAGAGAGAGAGAGAGAGAGAGAGAGAGAGAGATCAACTTCTTTTTTCACGATGAATAACATCAGACACAAAACATTAGGAAACAAATATCACTTCTGATAGACTACAAGATCAATTTTCCTAACAATTTACCTGTTGTGTTCTGTCACCATGAATAGTAGTTGCCGGAAACCCATTCATGCACAACCAGTGTTCTAATGCATCAGCTCCCTTCTTTGTCTCCACAAAAACTAATGTCAGAGATTGCTGCAAATTCAATGACAAACGACTATTAATAGAATGCAGGATACTGATATACCAATTCTTCAAAAGAATCAACAGAACTTTAACAAAGAGTCTTGCTTCCATGTTACCTTGCCATGAGCTCCATTTTCCCTCTGTGCATGAAGGAGGTCCATGAGATGACTTCGTTTATCAGACTCATGAACAAATTCAACTCTTTGAACAATTAAATCAGTACTTGAACCAACCCTTCCAACAGCCAAAAATATATATTTTGAGAGAAAATCCGATGCCAGTCGCTGCATTCCAACAAAAATTTGTAAAAGCTATCAGATACTTTCAGTTTGGAATTCCACTGTTTGGAACAACTTTAACCAGCATTCAATATGACTATATAGAATGTTCATATTGCATTAATATGACTATATACAAGTCAATAAGTAAAGAAAAATCCAACAGGGAACCCAGCTAACGATTAAAACACACCTGTATCTCCTTTGGAAACGTAGCACTAAACAGCATGGTCTGTCTCAGACCTGGGGGAGGCATGTCCATCTGCTCCACTATCTTCCTAATTTGAGGCTCAAAACCCATGTCCAGCATCCTATCTGCCTCATCAAGAGCCAAATATCTGATCATCTGCAATGACACTCTTGCCCTCTCAAGCAGATCTACCAATCGTCCCGGAGTTGCCACAAGAATATCAACTCCCCTCTCAAGTTCTCTCAACTGACACAATATTGGAAAACAAAAGAGTGAATCATCAAAACAAAAACAAAAAACAAAGTGAAGGTGGCATCAAGAATAGGCACCAATAATAATTTATTTGAGGTCACAAAATTTTCCACAACAGGATTGAGTCAATCAACATTTTGTGCTTTTAGGAGAGATATCAATGAAGAGAAAGTTAAGCAAGTGGTATTGACCTTAGTTGGAGAGGAAAATTGCTTTATTGACCTTAGTTGAAAAGGGGAACTGTTTTAACTGACCTATGATAGAAAATGAAATGATCATTCATCTACACCGAAATATGAAATTATTTATTGACCTAAACCAAATTTCCTAAAAGTTTAATACTTTGAATGGGCTAGGGACCAAACCGAATACAAGTCATCCAAAAACATCTCCCACGCAAAAAAAAAAAAAAAAAACTATAACCACAACCTCAAAATTATGTTCAATGATTTGTTCGCAGACTCACTCTTTCCCTCTCTTAACATATAAACCTAAAACCAACCCACCCTATATAACCTGAGCCTTCATTCTATAATAAAGAACTTTGAAAAATGAAGAAACAAATAATAAAAATGGGGATTAGTTGTGGGGCCCACACCACATCGAACTTTAACAATCCGAACCGTCTATTAATAGATCATACTTGCAAAATATTAGCCAAATTGGAAATATTTGAGGCATCTAATTGAGTTCATAGAAATTGACAAACACTATGTTTAAAGAAACATTGAAATTTCATCGTGACAATTAAATAGGTAAATGGTTTTGAATTGAATTGAGTTTTTGCAAGGATGACCTTTGAATTGAGATTTACAAAATAGACAGTTTGGATTGTTGAAGTTCGATGTAGAGTGGGTCCCACAACTAATTATATATATACATACACACATGCAAGTAGACAAGGATCCAAAGTATCAGTAAGCCACAATCAAAGTCAAGTTATACAAACCTGTTGGTTTATTGGTGCTCCTCCATAAGCAACTACCACCTTGACACCAGTTTGATAAGCAAATTTTCTAGTTTCTTCATGGATCTGCAAACCAGCCAAAACAGAAACAATAAGCTTTTGCCTATAAACCACTAGAATACACGTTATGTTACTGGCATAAGCACAATCTAACCTGGCAAGAGAGTTCTCTGGTAGGTGAGAGAATAAGAGCAAGAGGGTACACAGTACGTGCTCCACGAGGTCTCTGAGCAAACTGCCCCAGCATGATTCCACTAATAATTGGAAAGCAGAAAGCAGCTGTCTTCCCTGAACCCGTCTGAGCACAAGCCATCAAATCCCTACCTCCAAGAGAAATAGGTATTGCATGACGCTGAACAGGAGTTGGCTTCACATACCTGCACCTCCGAATATTTAAATTCAATGCCTCCCCTAAGTCTATCTCTGCAAAAGTATTCACAGGTGGTGGCACATTATCCCCACTAGTTTCCACTGGGATATCCTCATAAGCATCAAAGTTAATGCCTGTGTTTTCTTGATCACTAAACGTCGGTTCTGAGATGTCTTCATCAGCAAAAGGGTTTACTTCCCGCTCCCTCCCACGGTCCCATCCCCCACTTCTATTGTTCCAACCACCACCACCTCGACCACCACTGGAACCATATCCCGGGCGCCCAACATCATGCCTAGAACTGCCAGCACCCCAGGCAGGGCCAGGCGCAGGCCCATTGTAACCTACGCGGTCATTGGCTGGTAATGGGGCAGGCTGTGAAGGAGCTGGGGCATCAGAAGACGGCGGCCTATTACGAAGATGTGGTGGGACATAAGTTGATCGTGGAGGGCGAGATGAGCTGTTATTGTCAGATGAACCAGCAGTCGAATTCTCTCCTTGAGAATTTGCTACAGAATCCGCCCATGAAGTTCTCATGATTGGAAAAACGCGACCCCTCCCTTTTCAATAAATTCAATTCGTAACCTAATGCACCAAACACACAAACGAACAAAAAAATCAGAGTCCATAAAAAATTGGTCTCTTGATTTATCTCTACTCTATATATCTTGCAGATCAAAACCCTGATCAATCTTACCACTATACCATTCGAAAGGGGATTCGTCTACGAAAATTATCATTAGAAACTGGTTAACATGAAAATTTCAGTTACAATTTACATAACGCTAACAGTAAACTCAATTAATTTTTTTTTAAATAACATGATTAATTTAACACATAAAAGAATTAAAAAAATTGGATTTAGCGCAATAAACATCACGCAGAAAACTTAAAACACAAAAAAGAGCAAAAAATAAAACTAAAATCAGGCAAAATGAAATCAAAAATAAAAAAAACTAAACAATGTCGATACACGAAAATCAGAGAGAAAAAAAAATAAACAGATCAAAATTCAAAACGAAAACTACAGCAGGCATTCGAAGAGCAGATTAACACATGCAAAAAAGCTCAAAAATTATAGAGACTGAGAGAACTTCGAACCTCGATAAGCAGTGAAAGCAGCGGAATCGGATCGGGAACCAGATAAAAGAAACCCTAGCTTTTCTGAGCGCAGGAATGGCAGGATCGAACCGCTGGCGAAGATATAGCTCCGGCTTTTCGTTTTCTTCGTCGATAAGATTTTCTCTTCTTTTTTTTTCTGAGATTTTTCTTCTCCTTTTCAAATGGGACCAAAACTCTTTCTTCTCCTTTTTCCTTTTTCCTTTTTCTACGCTGCCGAGACGTATTGCGAGGAAATTATTATTATTATTATTTTAAATTAAATTAAAAAATATCTTTAAATGCATTGGCGTCCGTACAATTTGGAGGGCGAAAGGTGGCTGCCGTCATAAAAATAACCGGACGGTGAAGCGTGAAATTGTGAGGGTTAAAAATCTGCATGCTTGATTTCTGAGGTCTCTAATCTTTCTACAATATAGGGAACTCAGTTCCATGTAATTAAGAAATTGTTTGTATGTAATGTTGCGTTTGTATTTATGTCTGATATACATGTTTCAACCTATCCAAACACGACACATTAAGTTGAAATTGCGTCGCCTCGCCATATACCTTTATTAAGCAAATCAATCATTATTAGTTTATAAAAATAAGAAATTAGGTTATCATCATTCCTTTTGCTACTCTATTGATTAAAATCTTATTCCTTTTCAATTTTTGATCAAGGTCATTTGGTATTAATAACATCATTAATTATTTCAATAATAAAATATTTTTTTATTTCTAAATATATTCATTTAATGTTAAAAATGTTACAATTAGTATATTTATATTTATGACAAAAAAATTTATCATATATTTTTAGTTATAGTTTGTACCCATTTTTAATATTTTCTTTTCAGTATTAATTTGTACCCATATATTAATTTCTTTTTGTGCCCATATTTTTTAAAGTTTATTTGTAGTTGTACCCATATATATTTTTTATTTGTACTTTTTATTTTGCTAAATGTACCCATGCTAATTATATGTACCCATTCATGTAAAACTTTTTAATCTTAAAATGTACTCATTCTTAAATATACCAATTTGTTATATGTAAAATGTACCATTTTTTTTATATAAAATCTATTCAATTTTTTTCTAATCCATTTTTAATCTCATATGGGTACATTCTTTTTTCTTTGATTTTAAATTGTATCCATGTCAAATTTAATCGAAGAAATTTACTAATTTTATTAAGCCTAATATTTTTTTTTTTTTTTTGTGATTTTGAAGAATGTACCCATGTTTTGATACAATAATTTTTTTGGTTAATTTTGATGAATGTCCCATGTTTATATATATACACACACACAATAGTATATTTATATTTTAATATTTTAAATCCCACAAATTATGGTTTTTTTATTATTTAAAATCTCATTTATATAAACAACTAAAATTTCTAATTTTTAATTTAAAAAAGATAGTAAGATACATAGAAATAAATTATCACATTAATTTCAGGGACCTCGATCAAAAATTAAAAACCAACAAGGTTTTAATCAAAGAATATTCATAACTAATGACCGCATCCAAAGTATCCCTTATAAAAAAGACGCTCATGGTAAAAGAAAGATAATTAGCATGAAAACCACAGCTGGTAAAGAGAGAAACAAAGAAAGTCCTACTCTAGTCTCTACCTAACCTCAATCTTTGGTTTAGGAGTTTGCATTCTTCTTTATCTCTTTTCTTTCTATTTCTATTTTGGTAGTGTTAGACCTCTTACTCTACCGCATGAGCCTTTATGGTTGTGGTCGCTTTCTCCTTTTAATGAGAATAGCATTTTATAGTCACTGTTCTAAAAAGCGGCCTAGAAAATTGATGAAGCATCTAGACGATTCTAGGCGGTCCTATGCGGTTCAATTTTTGTTTGTTTGTTTAGGTTAAAGGTTTGGAGATAATTTTCTTGTAAAATAACTCTAAGCTTTTTTTCTTATAAAATAACTTTGAATACATATTACATTTTATGTATTCAACCAATCTTGGTCACTTATTTACATGTTTTTATTATGAGACAATAAATTTAATTAAAATTAAAAAAATCTGCCTAGGTCTTTGCCTGCCGCCTAATTACCGCCTAACTCTTAATTTTTAGAACCTTACTTGTAGTAGAGTTTTGTTGTTGATTGCAAAATCATCAAAGGGTGGTGTTTCCCTCTCTTTGCGGTGTCATTGCAAGGGTTTGAGGGGATTCGTAGCCTTTTTTTATCATTTGTCTTTGTATTGTCTTCTAGGTGATAATATGGTGTTTACCTTATGACTTATAAGGTTTAGCCTTTTTGAGCTTATATTTGATGTTTGCTAGGTGCATGACTCCCGAGGTTGAAGAATCTTTACTTCTAAGAAGTTTGTTTTGTTTGGGCAAGGGATAATCATTCTCACAATTTATTAAGAGCTGTTATCACACCCCTTAATCCTATTTCCCCACCCACTTTTAATTGACATATTTAGTGACAGATTTGACCTATTGTGTAATGACTTCTAAAGCTAATAAAAATTAGGGAGCTTTAACGAAAAGGGCTTAGACTAACTTTAATTTAACCAAAAATCACTATGGATGCAAATTTCTGCCTTTTTCTTCTCGGACAAAATTGCACCTACAAAACAATTAATACCTTAGGTCAAGGCCAAGAGCCTCATGCGCCCATGATGAATGGGGGGCTTTGGCCGAAGAACCTCCGATGCCAAAATTAGAATTTAGAGAGAAAAGTATTTGGAGAGTTTTTGGGAGTTTTGCAAGAGTGTGGAACCCATTTTTTTTAGAAAAAATAGGGTCATATATATAGGGAATGGAGGTGGCCGACCCTTAGAGGTTTTTTGTGTGAAAATGGGTGATTTAATTGGTGATTAATGGATTAATTAGGAATTAATCCATTAATTAGCCAATTAATCCATTAA